>CM030321.1:830638674-830778674 GCA_002915635.3 Ambystoma mexicanum
AGAACCATGTACACGTCACATGTAGAGCAATCATGCACAACACATCCCACAAGTGAAACACACACGTCCTCAACAAACACGCATCAACACTCACTGGACTGGGCATCAAAGTCCGGCATCTCTCCACTCCTTCGACCGATTCAGATGGTATGAACTCGCAACGAGTGCCTCATGCGGAGTGAGCTCTTCCTCCTCTGGTGCAGCCCACTGCCAGTCACCAGAGTCAAGTTGTAATTTGAGGCACGCTTAGCCTTAGTGCTGCGTTTGATGTCATTCCAACGCTTTTTGCACTCTTGCGCCGTGCGCACCTCATGGCCGAATGCACTCACATGTTCCGCAACTTGCTTCCAGTGGTATCACGGTGGGCAGCCGTAGTCTGACAATTAGCACCCACTAGCATGTCACGGCTGTGGCCCCGCACGTAGTCCACGAGGAAGTCCAGTTCCTGCTTGCAGAAAGGCTTCTTCCTCGACGTGCAGGAGGTCGTGGCTGTGTGTGGGGTCCCAGCCTGTGCTGCAGGTGCAACCTTCCTCCTCTTGGACTGTGGCGCAGACCCTGGCTGGCTAATGCCGCCCTGACCAGTATGGCCAGTGGGTTCGGTGGATTGAGCCAAGGGAGTGGCAGGTGGAGGGATGACCAAAGGCCTGACTTGTGTCAGTGGCAGCTGGGTGCCCTCTAATGGACCCTGCGCAGCAACATCCGCTGTGGCAGGGTCATTGACCGCAACTGTCCTGGTTGGCAGACTCACAACCGGGGTGTTGTTGGGTGCATCTGCCCCTGCACTTGCCAACACCCGGCTGTTCGGGGCAGCAGATGACATAACTGCCCCAGGGACACGTGTCTTGGTCAGGGCAGCCCTGCGTGCCCTACGGTTTCCCTCCTGGCCTGTTGGAATCTTCCAAGGGCTCTTCAAGTGCCAACGCAGCCTGCGCTGGCAGACCCTGAGCCTGGGTGGTGGTGTCCACAGCTGCACCTGCAGCTACCACTACCCTTGGGCCCGTGGCAGTCGATGAAACGGACTGCCGGGTCACACGGGCGCCAGTGCCAGATGCAGAAGCTGCATCTCCCGGAACCACAGGGGTGTGCATGACTGCACCGACACATGGCACAACATCGTGCTCAAGTGGCGCACCCCTGCCTCTTCCCCCTCTGTGGCCTGCCCTGGACACCCTGGAGTCCCCTACTCCCTGGTCACCACGGCCACGTCCCTGACCACGCCCGCCACGAGGAGTACGCCCAGCTGAGGCGCCCCTCACCTTTGTGGCCTCCCAACCATGGCACAGATGTAGTAGTGCCGGCACAGATGGAGTAGTGCCAATGGGAGGTGTACACCACAATTGACCTGGGCAATTGGGGTGAAGGGGGTGGGAAGCAAGATGTTAACAGCCCCCTGCACCTGCAAGGCTGTATGTGACCCCGGTGATGTAGTGACGGGTCACGCAACGCTCAGGCACCCCAAAACTGCAGTAAAACCGTGCACGCAACCCTGCAGCCTACGTGCGTGGATTCAACCTCCCGCAGTACGCGGTGGCACCCAGTAACACGAATAACGCGTACGCGTGGGACACGCAGGCTACTATGACATCGAAAATGGGTGCGATACACAGGGGCACCCGCAGTGGGAAAAAGAGCGTGTGCGACTCACCGTCTGACTAGCGCGATGCAGAAAAACACGCGTAGCCAATACCCCCGCCAAAAGAAGAGATACGTCCTTGATAGCTGTGAAGTTGTGATGGCGCGCGAACAAACAGGAAGCAGCAACACACGTCGGTCTCCACGAAAGGCACGTACAGCGAACTGCTGGCCCGCTCACCTTTAACCGTGCTGAGGGAAACGCCCGCGCGCGTCACGTCACTTACGCGCATGGGCCCTTTCCTCGGATTACACGCATTCACACAGCGGACGTGCAGTTTTTCACGGCTGAACCACTATGCCCCACGTCACGAGGAAACGCCGGCGCGTAACGTCACAGACGCGCTTACGCGCTAAGGGCCTTTCCTCGAGTTGCACGCTGACGTGCAATTTTTTCACGTGCCAAATCACTCCGTATGAAGCTGGCCACGCGAAAACACATGGAAGACCAGGCTCCTGCCCAGAAGACTGAATTACTGCCCCCCAGAGCACCAAGCACGCTCCCACCTGCAATCTGCTGCAGCCTGACTGCCTGCTGCCCATGTGCCCTGCTATTTGCTGCCTGCACGTCACCAGGGGTGCAGTTGCTGTGACCACCCCTGCTGGAACCGAAGACTCCCAACTGGGATACCATCGCTCCACAGCCCACGCCCAGGCCCCAGTTGCCCACCCACTCCTGCCTCTGGGGTTGCCATGTCAGGCACAACACCATCTGGCCCCACTGGCAACCCCCAGCCAGAGAGGCAGAGGGCCACCAGCTTCAGTGCCAGGGAAGTTGGTGTCCTGGTGGAGCAAGTCCTGGGGCAGTATGATGCCCTCTTTGGAAGTTTTCGCGCCGACAATGAAGGACGGACCAGGATCTGGATGACATCGTGACTGCCATCAACGCGGAGGGGGTGGCAGTCCGCGACTTACAACATGTCAAGAAGCGCTGGGAGGACTTCAGGTCCAGGACCCTCAACAAGGCCCGGCGCCTCTTGAAGGCAGCGGATGCCAAGGGGCGCCGGGGCCACCTGTCCGACACCAAATGAGGGTCCTGGAACGCATATGCCCAGCGCTCCACGTCCAGGTCCTTGAGAGGCAGACCCGTCTGGAGTCGAGCGGTAAGTGTACATGCATACTGATTGGACGCTGTGCGTGTGTGGTTTGCCAGTAGTGTGCAGGTTGCACATGTGTTTTGGTAGGGCCATGTAGGATGTGTATGACATGGGCGTGAGGCTGCACATGTGAGTCCTCTCATGTGTGAGACACATCGATGGTGTATGTGTTGGTAAGCATGCTGGGCAAATGCAGGTGTGGGAGCACACATTTTTGAATTTCTGTGTATGTATGTTGGCATGGTTGTGGTGTCACACATGGATGTGGTTCTGCTGCATGTATCTGAACTGTGTACATGTGCATGTGTATGTATTTGACAAGTGGCAACTGTGATGCAACATGATGCATGTGAACACTGACATGTAGAAGGCTGAATGCCAGATGTGACATGGATGGCGATCTCATCACTGTGACATTTGGTGGACATGTACACATGCATGTATGTGTGGTGGCGTGTGTGCATGTGTTGTGCACTCCCCTTGTTTCATGTGATGTCTGGCTCACCTTCGGATGCTCATGCTGTTGTATGTGTATGGATGGTGCTGGCTGGTGCAATATTGCTGTGGAATTGCTCATGTATGTGAGTACAAATGACATGTGTGTTGGGGAGTGTGATGCCATGTCTGAAGTATGACACTGCCACTCATGTACAACTGTCATGTGTGTATCAGTCCATTGTACAGTGCTCTGATGCATGTGTTTTATCTCTCCCTGTCTGCAGCGTCAACTGATGAAGAGGGCGGAGGGGGTGCTGTGGAGCACAGTGGCAGGGATCGCACCACCAGCTGGAGACGCAAGGCCCGGCTCCCCTCCCAGATTGTCATCTCATCGAGGAGTGAGGAGTCTGGTGCCGCGTCCCATGCTGCAGCTGCTGAGGGTAGGTCCAAGAGGCGGAGGTCGGAGGTGGACTTCTCGGCAGCAGAAGGGGCAGCTGAGTCCCCACAGGGTCCAATGGAGGAAGATGGCACGAGTCATCCAGTTTGGTGGGGGGTTTGGTGGAGGAGGAGGCCACAGAAGGGACACACACAGGGTCTGGAGGTGGGGATTCCACTGGTGCTAGTGGTGCAGTGCAGGGGCAGGGACAGGAGGCAGCACAGGCAGCCGCGGAGGTGCCTATGTGTAATCCTGTCCCTGATCCTGTCACTGCATCATCTTGCACCAGCAGGGATGCCTACGTCCAGACCCGTTTTCAGGGAGGGGATGAGCGCACAACAACTGGCCTTCCTCTCCCTGCGGACGTGGCTATCCGGGACTGTGTTGAGCCTGTCCTGATTGGGATAGTGTTGCGTCAACGGGGCATGCGAGGTGACCTGCAGTCTTTTCGTGGAGAGACTGCACGTCATCTCGCATGCCTCTTTGACCACGTTGACCTACTGGGACGGGTCACTGGTGCTGGACCTTCTTGCGACCCCCTCCTCACCTGAACCCCAAACGCGCCAGTCGTCCTCCATGCCATCTTCCCACCCATATATCACCTGGGTATCCTGTGGAGCTGCCTCTGACCCAGAGGCCAGGCTGGTGGAGGACACATCCCTGCCACAGTCGGGAGTCGGACGTCCAGCAGGGGTGGCCACCACGACAACTACACCCCAGCCGGAGGAGGACATGCAGGCACAGGCACAGCAGCAGCAACATGGTGGGAGCAATGATGGCTCGGGGCCTTCAACATCGGAGGGGCAGGCATCGGCCATAGGGTAGGAAGACCCAGGATTTCAAGTGTCTTCCGTGTGGCAGCGGTTGGGCCACGCCATAGATGCGGAGCGGCAGCGTTGCAGAAGAGGCACGTCTCACAATGGTCAGGGCGGAGAACTCCATGCAGAGGTCCCTGAGGCAGGCAGAGTGCCTCGAGGCAATTCGCAGGGAGTTGGAGGTGAACATGTCGTCGTCCCTGCAAACCCTCAGGGCCATGGAAGAGGACCGGTTCCAGGGCAGTGAGCGGGAGTTCGATGATGCCCTGGCCCGGGACATCCAAAAGTGAGCCGTTGGACTAGCCTGCTTGTAAATAGTTTTTAGAGTTAGGCTTCATTTTTCCTTTTCCTCTGATTTGTGGTGAATGGACTATGCCACTCACATTTGTATATAGTTTTTTATTAGGTAGTTTCTTAGGTAGGTTTTATTTCATTTGTTGGGGTCATGGACCCTTGACAATGGATTGTACATAGTTGGACAATGGATTTTTTTGAACTTTTTCTTTTGATTTCACCATGGATCAATGGATTTTTCTTTTTACGTTTCCTTTGGATTTGCGTTGGTGGAGGGAGAATTTTGACTATTTTTCTTTGGGATTACTTTAGATTGGTTATACTTTTCATTTACTCATCTTTTGCACATGGTTTTCATTTCATGTTTGCTATTTTGTTATGCTTTCAATTCATTGCTTTATTTTTATTTTTGTACATAATACATTTTCATATTTTAGTTCCATGTGTGGGATTCGCTCATTGGGTTAATGCATGTGAAAATGTGGGTTTACACAATCAATGACAACCAGTGTGTGGGTGTGACGGACATGTATTGATGTACATAGTTGACTTTTGGTTTGTGTCTTGAGATAGGCATGTCAGTGTGGGGTGGATTGGGAAATCATTGCGTCTCAATGGTGGGGTGGCGTGCTGTGGTATTTTGGTGTAGAAGTGGGCCATGATTGTGCATCTTTACTTCATGTAGGGGGGTTCATGAGTGGGGGTCTGCTGACAGGTGTCCCTCACTGCTGGGGGGTTGGGGTGCTGGGGACATGAGTGGGGGCCTGCTGGCAGGTGCCCCTCACTGCTGAGGGTGCGGGTGTTGGGGACATGAGTGGGGCCTGCTGGCAGGTGGCCTCACTGCTGGGGGGTGGGGATGCTGGGGACATGAGTGTGGGCCTGCTGGCAGGTGCCCTTCACTGCTGGGGGGTGGGGGTGCTGGGGACATGAGTGGACATGAGTGGGGCCTGTTGGCAGGTGCCCCTCACTGCTGGAGGGTGGGGGTGCTGGGGACATGAGTGGGGGCCTGCTGGACAGGTGCCCCTCACTGCTGGGGGTGGGGTGCTGGGGACATAGGTGGGGCCTGCTGGCAGGTGCACCTCACTGCTGGGGGTGGGGGTGCAGTGGGACATGAGTGGGGCCTGCTGGCAGGTGCCCCTCACTGCTGGGGTGGTGGTGTGCTGGGGGACATGAGTGGGGGCCTGCTGGCAGGTACCCCTCACTGCTGGGTGTGGGGGTGCTGGGGGACATGAGTGGGGGCCTGCTGGCAGGTGCCCCTCACTGCTGGGGGGTGGGTGCTGGGGGACATGAGTGGGGGCCTGCTGGGAGTTGCCCCTCGCTGCTGGGGTAGGGGTGCTGGGGACATGAGTGGGGGCCTGTTGGTAGGTGCCCCTCACTGCTGGGGGGTGGGGGTACTGGGGGACATGAGTGGGGGCCTGCTGGCAGGTGCCCTTCAATGGTGGGTGGGTGGGGGTGCTTGGGGACATGAGTTGGTGATCACCAGTGCAAGGTGACATGTGGCTTGGCTGGGGGGCATGCCCATGGTGGATGGGCTGCCTGCGGGACATGACCAGGGGTGCAGGGTAGTCCCCTGTGGTGTGGGCTGCCTGCAGGGGTCGTGGAGGGGTTAGAGGGGACACCTGGGAGGACCCACACTGCCAATTCACGTGTAGGACTCCGCGCACCCCCGAAATAGACATACCCCGCTCTGACAGCAAAATCGCGTGTGAAACTTCCTGCGAACCCCCGTAATACACGTACCCCACTCGCACAGGGCCTACCGCGTGTGAAACTTCCCGTGAACCCCCGAAATACACGTACACCACTCCAATCATGTGTGAAACTTCCCACGAACCACAGTTATACACACACCCCACTCGCACAGGGCCAATCGCGTGTGAAACCTCCCGCGAACCAAAGTTATACATGTACCCCACTCGCACAGGGCCAATCGCGTGTGAAACTTCCCGCCAACCCCAGTAATACACGTACCCCACTCGCATAGGGCCTATCGCGTGTGAAAATTCCTGAGAACCCCCAAAATACACATACCCCACTCCAATTGCGTGTGAAACTTCCCGCGAACCCCAGTTATACACGTACCCCACTCGCACAGGGCCAATCGCGTGTGAAACTTCCCGCGAACCCCATTTATACACGTACCCCACTCGCACAGGGCCAATCGCGTGTGAAACTTCCTGCGAACCCAGTAATAAATGTACCCCACTCGCACAGGGCCTATCGCGTGTGAAAATTCTGGCAAACCCCAGTTATGCACGTACCCCACTCGCACAGGGCCTATCACATGTGAAACTTCCCACAAACCCCAGTAATACACGTACCCCACTCGGACAGGGCCTATCGCGTGTGAAACTTCCCACAAACCCCGGTTATACACGCACCCCACTCGCACAGGGCCTATCGCGTGTGAAACTTCCCGCAAACCCCAGTAATATGCGTACCCCACTCGCACAGGGCCTATCGCGTGTGAAACTTCCCACGAACCCCAGTAATACATGTACCCCACTCGCACAGGGCCTATTGCGTGTGAAACTTCCCACGAACCCCAGTAATACACGTGCCCCGCTCGCACAGGGCCTACCGCGTGTGAAAGTCCCTGTGAACCCCAGAAATACATGTACCCCATTCACACAGGTCATACCGCGTGTGAAACTCCCCGCAAACCCCAGAAATACACATACCTCGCTCGCACAGGGCCTACCACTGTGAAACTTCCCACGAATGAGTTGGATACGTGTATTTCGAGGGGTGCGTGGGGAGTTTTACACCTATTGGCCGAGCGCGACCGGGGTACGTGTATTCTGAGGGGTAAGCAGGGAGTTATACACGCGTTTTAGTGGTTGGGGGGACGTATGCTGGTCCACTGGCCTGTGCGCCATGTACTGGATTTGTGCGCTGTTCATGGCGCATGGGGCAGGGTTGGGGGCGTAAATGGCGGTGCTGCAGGGACGCTGCGCCACTCTGCGCCACGGCTGCTTAGGGATGTTAAAATCCATGAATAAGCTGTGCGCCGAAATGGGTTTTGGCACATGCGCCAGCCGCGTGTGCCACTTGTGCGCTGAATTCTATGAATTACCCCTTAAGTGTCAGTATGAAGATAAAGAAGACTTAACTATACTACAATCAAAACTAAACAATGAGCAACGTAGCATTTTTCAAGAAGTAACAACAGAAATTGCACATGGTGTACAACATGAAAACAAAGAATGCACCTGCCAAAATTACAAACCTATACTATTGTACGTCAGTGGTGAAGCTGGTTCTGACAACATAGGTGATGTCACTTTACACCGATTAGTACTCCTGCCAGTAGAACACCAAAACTAATTAGACTATTACAAACTTTCTACAGAAGCTGCAATGGAATTACGCAGAGCATTGAAACAAATGAAAATGCTTCTAATAGATGAAGTGAGCATGGTGTTCAGCCTAATGTTGCCTTTGATTCACCTCAGATTACAAGAAGTACTCAAAACAAACTATGAAGAGCTGTTTGCAGGAAAACACATTATTGTTTTCGGAGATCTTCAATTGACACCAGTAAAAGGTGAGCCTATTTTTAAAACATTAGGACACAAACTCAGCCGTAAAACTGTTGGGAGCATTGGAAATGTCAACCTTTTGCAACATTTCCAATACAGAGAATTAACAGAAAACATGCAGCAATCTGCAGATCTCCCTTATGCCAACATCTTAAAAAGTATCAGAGTTGGTATACTTTCTAAAGAAGTTGAAGCAATATTGAAAACCAGGCACATTCATGCACTTTTTGGTGATAATGCATGTGCTACAGATGTTATGGAACAATTAGCCCACAAAAATGTCATTTGTATGGCCTTAATTCCAACTCTTGCAAGCTGTTTCAAATTCAATGAAATAATGTTAAGTAAAGAAATTCAACCAATAATGGAAATTAGCGCGACAGACAAACTAGATGTACATGGTATGACACCACCCATGTGTGACCAAGCCACAACAAGACTAAATAGATTAGAAAAATCAATCTCAAACACAGCAGGCTTGGAAAAGATATTAAAATTATCCTTAAATTGCAGAGTAATGCTTAAACGTAACCTTGACGTGGACCAAGGACTAGTTAATGGAGCACTGGGTACAGTTGTTGGCTTTAAAACATACCCACGTGACAACAAAATTCAGTTTGTCAATATTCTCTTTGACAAACTTTCAGAAGTAAAAAGGATAGGACGCTCAACAGCTCGATTCCTTCTCTTCAAAGAGATGTATGTAGGCAGAGAACAATTTTCTCTAACTCTTGCATACGCAGTCACCACTCATAAATCACAAGGTCTTACCCTAGAAAAAGCAATGTTAGACATTGGTAACACAGTCTTTAAAGAAGGCATGATGCAAGTAAAGTAAACGCTGATATTCCTTGCATTTTAGAATACAATAGACTTTGCTCACTATACACCCCCCATCTAAACACATATTCTGTACCACAAAAAGTAAAACGTTGTAAAAGAAAACGAAATCAAACAGAAATGCAACAGGATGTCAGTGCAAATCCTCCAAAGGGAGGAAAAGAAACAAAAACTTCATCAAGTACCACAAACCTAAAAGAACCCATTACGGAAAGTAAACCAGGTACTTCATCAAAGAAGGAAGACAAACTAAAACAAAATCAAGCAGATACCAACTCTCAAATATAGTTGGAGTAAGTTGCTACGCAAATGTAGCAATGAATATTCTATTTCAATTGCCACCAATTAATGACAACATTCACTTACACAGTACAGACCAATTGTGTTTTCAAATGTTAGAACTTCACATAAATGCAACAAACAATCCTGATAACACGTACAGTGTTTATGGAATATTCCTTGCATTTTAGAATACAATAGACTTTGCTCACTATACACTCCCCATCTAAACACGTATTCTGTTCCACAAAAAGTAAAACATTATAAAAGAAAAATAAATCAAACTGAAAAGCAACAGGATGCAAATCCTCCAACGAGAGTAAAAGAAAGTAATACTTCATGAAGTACCACAAGAAAAAAGAATCAATTAGGGAAAGTGCACCAGGTACTTCTTCAAAGAAGGTAGACAAACTCCAAAAAAAGCAGTCAGATACAGAACTACCTGGTCCATTTAAACTCTCAAATATAGTTGGTGCAAGTTGCTACGCAAATGTAGCAATGACTATTCTATTTCAATTACCACCAATTGTTGACAACATTTACTTACACAGTACAGACCCATTGTGTTTGCAAATGTTAGTTCTTCACAGAAATGCAGCAAACAATCCTGAAAACACGTATAGTGTTTATGGAATAAGACAACAATTGGACTACTGTGCTGGAATGGTTAAATTCACTACAAACTCACATGAAGATCCACAAGAATTTCTAGTGTGCTTACTACAAGTACTGGAAAATAAAAACATACGTATAAATTACATTTTCCAGATTTCATACATGTGGAAACATAGATGCACTCTCTGCAACAATGTGACACAAGAAGAAATCCCCAATGAACGCTTCATATATATATATCAATACCTAATTGTGAATCCATTCCATTTCAGCAACTCGTACAAAATGCAAACCATGGTAGATTATGTACTACCTGCAATTCGGATAATCGCTCCACATTAGTAATACAAACACATAGTAAATACGTAATACTAATGCTTCTACGTTACAATGCGGATGGTACCAAAAACAACTGCAAGCTGACTGGATTCACACATGGTCAAATATCACTTGGTAAGAAAATCTTCACAACAATAGGTATAATCTGCCATGCAGGAGCCACAACCAATTCAGGGCACTACACTAAATACACTACACTGTATAGATAAAAAAGAAATGTGGATGGTTTGAATGTAATGATAGTACCATTACTCCAAAGCAGAGATTACCAGAAATCTTACAAACGCTTGTTTAATGTTCATAAAACCAAAATTTGATAACTAAACTGTACTTAAACCTTAAGTAAACTTATAGTTAAAAATGTTACAATATTCCAAAAGCTATCTAACTGCCCAAAGATTCTACAACAACTAATCAGATACCTGAATACCACAAAAAAATTAGAGTAAAAAATAGACAGTTAGAATACGCCAATTGCTATCTAACTGTCCCAAAATGTAACAATATCCAAACAGATAAATCAATACCACTAAAATATATATAAAAAATAGACAGTTAGAATACTTTGGTATCTAACTGCTCCAAAATGTTATAATATCCAAACAAATAAATATGTTACTGCTCCAAAAAACTGGAACAAGCCAATGCATAAATCAGTAGCCAGAAACAACAGTGAACACTGAAAACAAACAAACAAATAAACTGTAGCATAACAGAAAAAGTTAATTTTTTAATCCAACATGGATTTTTTTTCCCACAGACCCAATGATTTTAGCAACAAACATAGAAACTGAGCAAATTGCACAGTACTCTGGTTTGTAATCTACTAAATATGAGGGTCCAAAAAAAAAATGTTGATTATACAATGTAATAAGTCATTACAAAATACTAATACTAACATGCTATTTTCTTTTATCACAGAAATGAACAACAAATACATGTACTCCAGTTACTAAACCAAACAGTAAGTATATTATAAGTACAACCATCGCAGCATATCACACCCATAGTGGCTTATAACTTTGTTCCTTATAAATTTGTTTTTGACTCAAAGTTATAAGCAACTATGAGTGTGATATGCTGTGGTGGTTGTGGCCAGGGCATAGAGTCTTGGGTGCATGGCCAAATGGCCATGCAACCAAGACTCTATGCCCTGGCCACAACCACCGCAGCATGTCACACCCATAGAATCAAACATTTCAACTATGACCTATGGAAACTTTAATGTCTGCGGACATTATGAGTGTTCTTAGATACATTCAACTTGCCAGAGAACAATACGGACAGCGTCCTCGGACACCCCCATTGTTTTAATTGCGAACATTTCAGGACACCGGAGTGTTCTAGAACACATTCAACTTGCCAGTGAACTTAGAATACGGACAGCGTCTTCAGGACACACCTACGAACATTTCAGGACACCGCGAGTGTTCTTAGAACACTTTCAACTTGACAACGAACAATACGGACAGCGTCCTCAGGACACCCCCATTTTGTTTATTTGCGAACATTTCAGGACACCACAAGTGTTCTTAGAACACATTCAACTTGCCATCGAACAATACGGACAGCGTCCTCAGGACACCCCCATTTTGTTTATTTACGAACATTTCAGGACACCACGAGTGTTCTTAGAACACATTCAACTTGCCAGAGAAACTACAGACAGCCTCTTCAGGACACCCCCTATGAACATTTCAGGATACGCGAGTGTTCTTAGAACACTTTAAACTTGACAACAAACAATACGGACAGCGTCCTCAGAACACCCCCATTTTGTTTATTTACGAACATTTCAGGACACCACAAGTGTTCTTAGAACACATTCAACTTACCAGAGAACAATACGGACAGCGTCCTCAGGACACCCCCATTTTGTTTATTTACGAACATTTCAGGACACTGCGAGTGTTCTTAGAACAGTTTCAGTTTGCTTGCGAACAAAACGGACACATATTGCGTCCTCAGAACACCCCCCCATTTAGTTTATTTAGAACATTTCAGAACAGCTGTGTTGTCCGCAGACAAATCAAACACAACAAGACCGTCTACCACTTACAAAAACACAACATTTAACGTATCTCATACTCTCCCACCCTCCCCAAACACTCTTACACACCAACACACTCTACTAAATACAAATTTTAAACAAAGTTTCAACGCGCTGTCCGCGGACGTCTGCGAATCCAAGATGGCAGGCGCTACCGAAAATCTGATGTGCTTCACGCTCCACGCCATCCAATCAGCGAAAATGTCGCATGTCCTCGGACATCATGCAAGCCGATTTGGCCAATCAGGATACTGTCCGCAGAGCGAACAGGGAAGTGTGTCCGCGGACCGAACACAGATATCACACATTTTTCATGACCTACTTTTTGGTCATTTTAAAAAAAACTACTGGACGGATTTTCACCAAATCTGCAAAAGCTTGCTCCTGGTCCTAATTTGGTGAAAATCCGTCCAGCGGTTTGGGCTGTAGGCGTGAGCAATGTTTTTCCCCATTCAGTCTATGGGAAAAAAATAAGTTTTGCGACCCCCCTTATAACTTTAACCCCCCTGGTCGAATCCTCACCAAACTTTGCAAAAAGTGGGCCATATACTTATTTGCAAAGTTTGGTGAGGATTCGTCCAGGGAGAGCGAAGTTATAAGCCGCCCAAAAAGTGCTCTTCCTATGGAACAGCAACTTAACCATAACTAAATGGCCACTGTATATATATATATATATATACTATATATATATAATATATATACACGGTTGGTGCTACTGCACATGACAGGACCTCTCCCTTTTCAGTACTCGGGCAGCCAGTGGCTCAGGGTCAGAGCCAAAGGGCAGGACCCCACTGAGCAGCTCCTCTCTCTGTTTGCCACTGTTCACCTTGTTCGCCTTATGCAGACAACTTACAGCAACAGAAAAGGTAGGTTTTGTGTGGGCTGGGAGCACAGTCATTACTGTACTCCAGTAATACCACACCACTTGTATTACTTAACATCCTACCTTCATTCAGCCCAACTTTGTAAAATGACTGTACTCTACATCTGACCTATTGGCATGGGTGGCCCTTTGTTTGTTTGTATGTTTGTTTTTATTATTTATAATGCGCGAGCGTACCCATGGGTATCAGGGCGCAGCCTTTACAAGAATTTTTGAAACTTGATTACAGTCCAAAGAATATACATAATACAAGAAAGATACATCAATGTTATATACAAATCCGTAGTAGGCCTACAGGTCATTATATACAGGTAAGCAGGAAGGCACACAAACAGGTGAGCAGGAAGGCATACATGGTTACAGCATGTGCGGGTGGCGCTGGGCACGTCATGGGTCGCGAGTTTCAACCATGAGACTACCAGTGAGCGGAAATTCGGGTAGGGCATGTCAATTCTAAGGTTTGGAGGCAAGGAATTCCACAACAGAGCAGCTTTTACTGGGAAGCTGTTGCCCCCTATGGTGGCCCGCTTGTAATGGGGAACAGATAGACAGTTTTTGTATGCGGTTCTGGTGGGTATTGATGAGGACTGTCGTGGAATCTGTTGGTCAGGTAAGTTGGGGCATTGTTCAGAGACTTATGAGTGAGTGATGCCGTTTTTAAAAGAATTTTATCTTTATTGGATAGCCAGTTGTTCTGTTGGCTAAAATTTGTAATGTGTTCCCATCTGTAAATGCCCAGATCTGCTCTGAGAGCATTGTTCTGAAGGGTTTGCAGTTTACTGGTGGTAGCTTTATTAGATCCCAGGTATAGGGCATTGCAGTAGTCAAGGCGAGACAGAATAAGAGCTCTAGCGAGTGTCAGGCAACTGGAGACTGACAGGAAGGGTTTAGCTGCGTGGATTAATTTGCATGTATAAGCCGTGGAGGATGCAAGGGAGCTCACTTGTCTTTTGAAGGAAAAATTGGAGTCTAGATAGAATCCCAATGTTTTGACCTCTTGTCCAACTTTGATGTTGTTTCCGTCAATCATGAAGGAATTCTTGGCCGGGCCGAGTTTCTTTATGCTGACTGTGGTGCCTGGGATGATAAGATCTGTTTTATCATCATTCAGGCATAGTCCATGAGTGGCCATCCATGCCTGGATGTTGATGTACACCCTATTTAACAAGGCCAAATCCTTTCCATAATCTCCAGAAAGCGGAAGGAGGATCTGAGTATCATCTGCATAATTATTGTAGGTGACACCGAGATTATCCAAATCATCGAAAAGGGGCTTGGTAAATATGTTGTATAGTGTGGGGGAGACACAGGAGCCCTGAGGAACACCACAGGTGATAGGTATGGGGTCTGCTGCAGCCATGGGGGAGAAGACCCTCATGGTCCGACTGTTAAGGATGGATGTGATCCACGTGATGGCCTCTGTTGAGAAGTGAGCTGCATTGTAGAGGTGTGAGCATAGGACAGTGATCGACGAGATCGATAGCTGCAGATAGGTCAAGGAGAAGGAGTAAGGCAGCTTGCCCATTATCTCTGAGCGAATCGATCTGGGCTTTCAGGTCAATGAGAGCGGTTTCGGTCCCGTGTTGGGGCCGGAACCCAGATTGTCTAGATCCTAGGAGGTTATGTTCTTCCAGGTACTTCTGTATTTGTACATAGGCAACCTTGTCCAGAATTTTTAGGAGAAAGGGAACGGTAGTTTGTGGGTATGGCAGGGTCGAGGATGGGTTTTTTCAGTAATATGGGTACTCAGGATTGTTTTAGGTTAGTAGTGATGGATCCAGTGGTGAAGTAGGCATTGATCAATTTTGTGATGAAAGGGGAGAGGTCCCGGGCAGCATCTTTGATGAGCTGTGCAGGGCACAAATCTCCCTAACAATTGGATGGTTTCAGAGATAAGATGTTTTTTTCCACTTCCAAAATATTGACTTTGGCAAACTGGAAACGAGCTAGATCAGTGGACATGGGTTTCTCATGAATTTTTGAGTTGAGAGTGTTATTCAAGGAGGCTCTTTTGCTGGAGATTTTACTTTGAAGAGTCGCAATCTTATTTGCTAGGGCATTTTGAATTTCTGAGCACCAGCTTTTATCTTTGGTGCAAGTATCAGGGGGTGCTATGGGGGTTTCTATTTCTTTGAGGATTGAAAAAACTTCTTTCATGTTGGCTTTGGCTTGGGATATACGAGAGTCAAATGATGTACGTTTGGCCAGGTAGATTTCTTTTTTGTACAGTGCAGCTAGTTTGGAGAATTTGATTTTGTTTGAGCCTGAGGGGGATTTCTTCCAAATGGCCTTGCAGCTTCTTTTTTGCTGCCTTAGGTTTTTGAGGAATGGTGTATACCATTTGTTGAGGTGCGTTTTAGGTTTGCTGGATCTGAGTTTGAGGGGGGCGATGCGGTCCAGCAAGGTGGCCATAATCTTGTTGTAATCTTCAACCAGGGATTCGGGGTCCAGGTCATCTGGCAATGTGTTGAGAGTGGGGAGTAGATTTGGGATAAGTCTTTCTGCTGTCATGTTTTTCTTGTTTCTGGTAAGGGTGGATGGGGCCTTAATGGAAGGTGGAGGTGGTGGTTTATCGGTGGAGAGCATGAATGATATCAAGTGGTGGTCAGTCCAGGCTAGAGGTGAGATATTTGTGATATTTGCTAGGCAGTTGTGGTCAGCCACCCAGTCGAGTGTTCTGCCTTTCAAGTGTGTTGGTAGCGTGCATCTTTGGGCAAAGCCTAATTCAGTGAGAGTGTTGGCTATGATGCTAGCGGGATCATCTTCCGGGTCGTTGTAACCTAAGTTGAGGTCTCCTAGGGTGAGTGTTTGAGTGGAGCTTTTAAGGTTGCTAGATAGAATAGCGTTGAGGTCTTCATCTAAGGTACCGATGGCGCCTGGTGGGCGGTAGATCAAATATATGTTAAGTGTTTGGGTATTGGTGAGTGGTATTTTAACTGCTAATATTTCGCAGGAGAGGGCATCTATAGAGGTGGCTAATCTCATGGTGAGACTGCACTTATGGATAATGGCGATACCACCTCCTCTAGAGAGTTGGGGCGGTCTTGTCTCAGGATAGTGTCGTTGTCTGGGATTGCCAGCATGAGCATAGGGCCTGCTGCTGGGTGTAACCAGGTCTCGGTGATGGCGAGGAAGTCAAGATCTTCTGTAAGTATTAAGTCTGCGATTTCTATAGCATGGGCTACCAGCAATCTGGCGTTGATCAAAGCTCCCTTGATCTTTGGACTAACTATGTTTTTGGGAGTAAAGTCTATCTTTTCTGGGGTAGTGGTATGGCGCTTGTCCTGTGAGAGTTCAGGAGTGCCCAAGTTGAGGGAGTTAGGAAAGGGTGTGGAATAGGGTTTTTGTAATGGGTTACTAACTTGTGTGGCGGGATTAAGTCGGAGTAGCTGCGTTCTACGCTTTTTAGGGTTGGGCAGTGAGCGGGCCAGGGGCTCGTGGATTTTGGCTAGCCTGGCTCTAAGTCCTAGGTTCCTTTCTATAGTGATGTGAGGGTGACTGGAGGGTGGCAATACCTGAGGGTCATTTAAATCTAAATAAGGTACTTGGTTATTAAATCTAGATAAGGTTGGCATGTTAGGTAGTTGTGGAGCCATCTTAGTAGGTGGTGCAATATTAAGGCTGATCAGAATATAGGCTAGCAGGTAAGTGGTGAATAGGCACATACTAAATAGTAGCATCAAACTATGGTAGTTAATCTGAATTACAGGAGTGAGCAGCTACAGTCAGAATGAAGCAATATGGCTAAAATGCATAGAAAAAACACCTAAAAATGAGATGAGGCAGTTTTGCAGAAATGCGAGATAGATGCCTAGCATCAGGATTGGGCGTTTTGGCAGGAATGCATGGATAAACACCTAGATTCGAAATGAGGCAGATTGGCAAGAATGCATAGATAAACACTTAGATTCAAAATGAGGCAGATTGGCAAGAACGCATAGATAAACACCTAGATTCGAAATGAGGCAGATTGGCAAAAATGCATAGATAAACAGCTAGGTTCAGGGTGAGGAAGTATAGTTAGAATGCAGAGATATACAGTTAGCGGTTAAGCAGATTTCAGGCAGGCTGCTTTAAGTTGATAACTTGAAGCCACTTTAGCATGTGAAGACAAGGACAACAGAATCACATCGCAGCAGCAAGTCTCAAGTACATCTGCATAAGGAGTGCAGAGTGCGGCGCAAATAGAATCAAAGTTTCGAGCACATCAAGTAGTGCAGTACAGAGTGTGGCACAACTAGATTCAGATTTCAAGCCTAACAGGTGGTATAGCGCAGAAGGCGGCACAGTTAGATTAAATTAACTGTTTAGATTAGATGCACTGATTAGATGCAGTACATTGAAATATTGAGGCTGAGCGTTCTAAAGCAGGTAGACTGTTTTGCACTTAGTCTATTTGTTTAGGTTAGACATGTTTTGCATTTTACCACTTGTATAGATTTGCCATATGCTCCCTGCTGTGCTCTAGAATGGACATTGTATAACATCTGTACTGTGTTGGGTTCTGATCCCTAAAATGGATTCTTGGGGTAGAAAATGTACCACCCTTAGATGGATTGTTGGGGTTGGAAATGCACTACACTTAGATGGAGTTTTGGGGTAGGAAATGTACCACACTTAGATGAGTTGTTTGAGAGTAGGAAATGTACCACACTTATATGGATTGTTGGGTAGAAAAATGTATCACACTTATATGGAGTGTTGGGGTAAAACATGAACCAGACTTAAATGGAGTGTTGGGGGTTGGGATGTAAAGACTGGATGGGGGTATCTGTACCCCTGCTCTATATTTGTCAGAGTAGAGGCACAGAGCACCCCAGCCACAATTCCCTATTTGGTAAACATGTGTTAAGATTGATTTCTGAACTCTGACTTGGTGGGCAGAGGTTCAGAAGGCCAGCCTAGTTTCTTGGAACAGGGTAACCTTCTGGACAATCCAGACCAATCAAGGTAGATATGGCGGCAGTCAAGACTAGGTCTCAGGAGGGGTGAGGGTGACTGAAAGACCTCAATGAGCACACAGAGTAAAGGACACTTACAAATCACTGCCAGTCAGGTGTATATATATATAAAAAATACAAATACATGTATTCCAAGGCCTTTGCAATTCAACACACAGTAAAACAATCACAGCAATACTAGCAAAGCAACACAATCCTATCTATACACATAAATACAAGACCAATGGGGTCCAAAGGATGAATGCACCAAATGGGTCCATAACCTAAACAGGGAAGGAAGCAGGCAGTACAAATAGTCTTTAGGTCCTTCTGTATCAAACACAATCCTAACTGAAAGGCATTCCAATCCCTAAAATGAGAGAGCCTAATGCTCAAATGTACTTGCGAAGCTGGTGCACGCGTTAGTTCAAATGGGCAAAGCAGGGTCTTTTGTAGAGGATGTAGCAGCTCAGGAAGGTCGGTGAGGTGATGCAGAATAAGTTCCCACTATTCGTGGAGGGTCTCCCAACAGGGCAGAGCAGGTTCCAGAGTTTGGGAATAGTTTGCTAGTTCGCACTAGCAGTGGAAAGGAGAGGAACCTCAGGGGCCACTTGGCGTACAAATTGATGGATGTGCTAAGGGCCACCCAATAGGGTAGCAATTACTCACCGACCACCGGCGCAGTCCAGACCAAACTTTGGCAGTCAAGTCCACTTCGGTTGCAGGTTCAAAGCGGTAATCTTGCGGCTCTGCAGCTGTCAGCAATAAAGTTACATTGTTGATTTCCCCTACAGACAGTGGCGATTTCTCTGCTCCTGGTGGATGGATCAGGCCAGTTCCACTGTAGCAGGCTTCAGGCACAGAGGACCACAGCTGTACTTGCGAAGTTTGTCACCAAGGCTGGGCGACACGGCAACTGTGTAAACTCCAGTTCAGGCGCACTCACTTTACTCCAGACCTGGGAACGACAAGTGTACGAAATTAGGTGTGAGAGTGCTGTAACACAGAGCTTGCAATATGCTCTGGCGTATCAGTGAGCAGGCTGGTTCTTAAGTACAGTGTAGTCCCCAAGCAGCCACAATGAATATCCACACAGTATGTTAGTGAAAACACAGGTCTTTATATAAATAAGACTTTGATTATTTGCACATACAGTAACACAATTTGTGCTCAGGCAAATCTAAAATGTAAATATATACAGGATCTATGTGGTACCACAATTACTTCTTTGATTCCATTAAAATGCATCAACAGTAGACAGTTTCAAAATGGCATACAAATCAATTGATAAAGTGAACCAACAATATACCGGAGGAGGAAAACAAGCTGGTTAAGCAATTGGCAGATTACTGGGCCCCTGCCATTAGGTGCAGTTCTGTGTGAGGATCCCCCACCTGGGAAACCTGTAAATAATATAATAAGCAAGCCCAGTTCATATAGTGTTCAGCAGAGTTGTATTTCCCTCTAAAATTGATGTTCTACTACCCCATTGTACCTGGTTCAGCAGAGTTCGACATCGGGTCATCGACAGATCGTTTTTGAGTGAACTCCCTTTAAGGAAGGAGCCACGGATCACTGAGATCCCTTGAAGAAAAGGGTGAACAATGGCATTGAGCCAGCAGCTTTGGTCGTGGCGGTACTCGTCGATGATCGATTGTGGATGTCCTGCGAAGATGAAAGTTTGTTGTGGCAAAGAGACAATAAGGAACTTTGGCCCTACAAGGGCATCAGGGGGTTGGCATCTTTGTGGTCTTCGGGTGGCGGGAAACCCACCAGCGGATTCTCCTCGGTTCGTCAGCGACCTTGACTTTCACCAGCGGGATAAAGCGGTCAACGGTGATGAGCAAGGGAGGCCATGATACAACATGTTCTTAGGCAATGGAGCGTTGCGGCTCCAGTCGTTGGCGGCACAGTGTCAAGCTGTCCCCACTTCTGGGCAACACAGCTTCGACGGGCCTCCAGCGGTTACAGTGATCCTCCGAACCCTGGTCGACGGCAATGCCCGGGTGCTTCTCTTCAGTTTCCTCTTCAGTTTCCTTGGCGGTGCCTGTCTCCGGTCGACAGTCTTTCGAATGCTGGCTTCCAAGGTGCTTGGTGAAGGTTACCAGTCTGCACGATGTTCCCTCATAGCGCAGGAAGAGGTCTCCAAGCCAGGTCCTCTCTTGGATCAGTCCTCGACGGCACGGCAGCTTTCAGATTGCTTCAAAGGTAACAGCAGTTAACCTTCTTCTTTTGGCTAGCCTTCGAGAATAAGCATCAAGTTTCGACTTCAGCTTCTGAGCAATTCCATCAAAGAGAAATCATATCGTGCCTCCTATTGCAATAAATGTATGAATATTGCCTATGCCAAGCTGCTCGAAAGTTGCTTGCGAAAGAATCCGTGTTGCAAGGTCCTGACCTTAAATCAATGTAAACCGCCATTTTAGGTCAAACCGCCATTTTAGGATTCGCTTTGTAAAAGTCACCCTGTTAGTTAAAAGGTGGACGATGTCATTCCAGAATACAACATGGCCGTCTTGACCTCTGTACATAGCTAATATGTATGCCTGCAGGCCACTTGTTGAGGTCGTGAACTGAGACCTTGTCCTTCGTTGACCTGTGTGTAAAAGGATTACTTGTGCAATGAAACTAATCCACGAGCATATGTTGAAACAATGTATTCAAATACTGAACGTAGAACATCTGTTTAACTACATTGTATTAATATTTGAGAAGGCCTGTATGGAAAATCTTAGAATACACAGTTATTGCATAGGCTTGTTGATACATGTATTAAAGGCAAACCAGTTATATGCGGTTGTTCAAGACTTGGCACGAACCCTAGATCGGTGATGTATTAAATTGAACATCGTGCCCACCAAGTATATAAAAAGCGAATGCATTCTAATGTACAACGTCTCTCACTGAACACACTGAACCACCCTGGAGTTCGTTGTGTTGTACTGAGGACCGATAGCTATCTGATTTTGCTCTGTTTTTGTAACTGGATTCAGTATAAAATAAAGTACATTGTATGTTCCTTTGTAACCCGTGTTCGGTGTATTTCCTTTAGGGGTACTCAGCCTCGATATTTTGATTTTGTTTTCACACCTAGATATACTGTTTGGTCTTTCATTCACTCTGCTGGGTCACACTAAGGCAACCAATCAATCAGAAGGGCATTCAGGCAGGCAGGCAGGCAATCAGGCTCACAGTGCATTCAGGCCATTCTTCTCCATTCAGACACTCACAAAAAGGAATGTGGATTGGGACAATTACCCAATTGCACTCCACACTGCATTCGTACCAGTTGCGGGCAGGGATGTGACAGTCTTTGTGTCACATACTAGAAACCAGACACCCATAACATGAAATGCATATTGATCACACACTCCATTCACCCAGGTCCATCCCAAGGGTGTACCTACAACATGCAGTCATTGAGTGAGAAGGCTCCAGCCAGTCTGGCCTGGACTTCCCCACAATACCATATATGGAACTTCCACCCAACAGCCAGTTAGGGGAAGGGGCAGAGTCAGGGCTTCTCAGGACTTTGGGAAAACAAGGTAACAGGCAATTGAAAGCAAGAGACCACCGGGCCATCTTGTTTTCTATCAGGAATCAACTGATTCCAATGGCAGGGCCTGGGTATCCCAAAATGGAGGATACTCAGAGCATCTGTCAAATTCAGTATGGATCTGCCACCAGCCCATACCCTGCTCTGTGGGCCACACACAGGTGCCCAAAAACATACACTAGGGGTACAGGGTTGTACCCCCATCATGGGTGTGATAAAGGTGCCCAAGGGTTTGTTCACCACACAAAAAGAGGAAGAGCTGCACTGTCAGGAGTCCCACATGACTCCTGTGCAGAAAATAAACACAGAACACACATGATAAAATGACTACAGTACAAGGA
The DNA here is from genome assembly GCA_002915635.3 of Ambystoma mexicanum. NCBI lineage: Eukaryota > Metazoa > Chordata > Amphibia > Caudata > Ambystomatidae > Ambystoma > Ambystoma mexicanum. The sequence continues at coordinate 830,660,775 of CM030321.1, forward strand.
CATGGAGAGGCCCTGCCCCTCCAATTCATTTCCAGCATCACAAGGGAATGTACCACACTTAGATGGGGTGTTGGTGTAGGAAATGTATCACACGTAGATGGATTGTTGAGGGTAGGTAATGTATAGCACTTATTGAATTGTGGGAGTTGGAATTATATCACACTTGGATGGATTGCTCGGGTGGAAATGTATCACACTTAGGTAGATTGGTGGAGGTTGGAAATGCACCTCACTTAGATGGAGTGTTGTGGGTGGGAAACATACCTCACTTAGATGGAGTGTTGGGAGTAGGACACGTATCACACCTAGTGGAACTTTGGGGTGGAAATGTACACACTAGGATGGATTGTTGGGGTGGGAAATGTGTCACACTTGGATGGATGGATTCTTAGGGTGGGATGTACCTCACTTAGATGGAGTGTTGGGTATGAGAAATGTATCACACTTGGATGGATTGTTGGGGATGGTAAATGGAATGTCTGTGATTTCACCGAATCCATTTCACCTAAAGGAGAAAACTTTGCATTTTCTTTTGTTAAATGGTTTTGTTATTATGGGGGGAGACCCCCGTACCTCCCCCACGTCCACCTACCTTATCATATCCCCTTATGCCACACCCATCTATGGTTTAAAATGTACCTACTTACCTAACCAATTAGAAGAAAAAATGATTTGAAGATTTCTGAGTAGGTGATATTGGATACGGTGAAATCTATGGTATTGTGGGAAATGTGTCAAACTTGGCTTGATTTTTGGGGGTAGGAAATGTACCACACTTGGATGGAGTGTTGGGGGTGGGGGGTAATGTATCACACTTAAATGGATTGTTGGGGGTGGGAAATCTACCATATTTAGATGGATTGTTGGGGGCTGAACTAAACACAACCACAATCCTCTAGAGGTGCAGTCAAAGAAAGGCGAGTCTAACAAGTATCAAAAGTTATCAGTATAGGTATATACTGCTATTTTGACTGAGTAATAGGTGTCTCTGGATCGGAGGCATCAGGCTGATGGAAGGCGCACGATAACTCTAAATACTGTTGCAAGACTTAAAGAAGAAATGTGTTAAAAAGAAGCTACAATTTGAATATATTATAAGAAAAAATAACTGTTAATTGAACAGGATTTTGATCTATTGCCATTTGTCACAAAAGGACAATACCCATTAGTAACAAAAAACAACCACAATTCTACCGCACAACAAACGACTGCACTTCATAACACCCAAATCAAAACTAAACATACACAATCATAACTCAACACCACATGACAGCTACCAACCAAAAATGCACCTACGCTCAGTGACCGGTTTCTCCGAACTGAAGCGGCCAATATCACATCAAAACTCTCTTGTTCTTCTCCCTCTCAATCCCACTAACAAACCCACAACCCTCCTTCCATTGTGATCTGTCAGATCTGTCTGAGTGCCAAGAGACCATGCAAGTGGAAAGAGTGCGTGTTACAAGACCATAAACATTAACATTATGCACATGGCATGTTCATCACCCTCCATGAGCACTTTGTTTGGATGATGTAGATGCACGTCGGGTTGGTGTTGACCTCTTGCAGCAAGAGCTTAATACTTGAGGAACATGACATATTCTGATCAGGAGAGACTTTGTACTTTTCAGTTTACAGGTAATAGCCTTACAAGTATCAAGATGTCTATTGCTGGACCTTCAACGCCCTAGTTCTCTCACTACAATCAATGTTCGCATAACCTGTTCTTTACCAGGCCATACCTGGTCTTCAGACTTGGTATTCCGATGTATTACTATTAGAGAGTTTGTCCTGTTGGACCAGTGTTATGGTAATCCTAGCGGACAAGTCATCACAGTGCAAATAGGCAGCTGGGGCACATCATAATACCATCACACACCCAAACCTCCCTGCCATTAAATACCTACTGCTCTTTGAAACTGTATCCCATAAACTGTCTATTTGGTTTTATACATGTTATATCATACCTTTCTTTTTCAATTGCTATGTATGGTACATTTAGTGTTGAAACACATAAGCAAGCTTTCACAAAACATCATTCATCGTTGGCTGCATCCTCCTATCTTTTCCCTACTCCTTCTTCTCCACAGGCTTAGGTCGCTGGTTGGTACCAGGGGTGCCACCCTTATAAAAATGCTGGACCCCCTACTGGCCTGTTCAGCTATGTGTGTATGTTTATGTGTGCCACCCCAAGATTTCCAGTGTGGCCACCCCTATGAAAAAACGTGTGGGGTCGCCACTGGTTGGTATAGGTGGTGCTGGCACATATGTCAACTTCTGTACAAGCCACACCATCTGGGTCCACTACTCATTCCATGCAGTATGAAAGACTTGAAACATAACATAACACAATGGTTTAAATAGGTAGGATTTGATTTGAACATGCATTTTAAATTAAACAAGGTTCCAATGGAGAAAATGCAGCCGAGAAGCAGCCTACAGAGTTCGAAATCTCTGAAAGCAAAGAACAAGAACAAAGGAGTCACAGCTGGACCCCAACAGCATAACCAAAAGTAGAAGGAACAACAAAACTATTGTAGGCTCAAACATACACTTTGTGAATGGCCCAATAGGGAAGCCTTGTATCAGACATGTAAAATGCCATTACTAATAATGCACACTAAATTCAAAATTCATTCTGAGGCTCCATAGAAAGATGCCCTCATGAAACAGAATCACTAAATTCATGGTCAAGCATTCTAGGTGAGAGCAAGGGCACACATGCAATGTTCATAAGGAAGAGTATCAGAGTAATGGCCTATTCTTAGAGGGATTCAGTTTAAGCAGGTTTCAGCAAATCCACTCATCAGTAGACTGCATGCAGAAGATAAGACATTCGGTTAAAAGTCACATCTAGGTCTTGCTGGATTCCGGAACTGTCAGCCTCAGAGATGGCAGCTTAGGTGCTGAAGCCCTGTGCTTGCTAAAAAAAACGTATCCTAATCAAACAACATGGTAGAGATTTCTGAACCTACTGATTCTACACAGCCTGCTAAACGACAGAAGGGTGAGGAGGAGAGAGATGATAAGATTTTGGATCTGCTTCAGAAGTTAATATTGGATGTCACCGATATCAAATCAAGGTTGATAAAGGCAGAGGAGAAGTTTAATGGCCCTTACTGTCAAGGTAACTTCTGTTGAAGACCATCTTAATCTAGTGGATGACAAGACACTACGTTTGGCTGATCAAGTGAGGCAATTGGAGATTAATAATGAGAAGCTATTGATCAAGTTGTCTGAGCAGGAAAACTTCTCAAAGAGAAATAACATCAGGATTGCTGGGTTTCCTGAAAATGCGGAGAGAGGAAATCCAATCTCCTTTTTGGAAAAGGTATTGATTTCCATGCTATATTTAGATCCTAAGATACCACTGGACATTGAGAGAGCTCACAGGTCTCTTGGTAAGAAACCAGCTTTGGGTCAGCGCCCTCGACATTTTATTGTTAAATTTCTAAGATTCCCAATGAGAGAACTGATGCTGAGGAAATCTCGTGAAATTGGAGATCTCGCATGGCGAGGGAACAAAATTATGATTTTTGCTGAACTCAGTAGAGATGTCATGGAAAAAGGAAAGTGTTTTGGAGTGGCAAAGGAAAAGGCACGACTCAAGAAACTTAAGTATTATATGATTTATCCGGCGATTTTTCGTGTGGATGTGGATGGACAATTGCATTCCTTTTCTGATCATAGGAGTGCAGAGGCTTTCTTATCCGACTTAACTGATGTAAATTGTGAGCCTATGGAAGTCTCAACATCAACATCATCTATGAATCCAAAAACAGCCAAGAAGAAAAGATAGAAGAAAAACGGAAATGACATTGTTTGACTGATGTACTGATGTACTATCATTGGATATTTTCTGTTTTCTTTTTTAATTGACAATTATTTGTGTTGGATTTTTTTTTTTCAACAGTTATAGAAAATCTGTTGGAGTTGTGTTTTAGTTTAATTGCGTGCACGGGGACACTGGAGACTTTGTTTCATGACTGCCGAGTAAAGGACCTTTGTACGTGCACCCACGCACGTTGTTTCCGGGTGAAGATGGGATCTCGTTCTTTGAGGCACGGAACACCGTTACATGGATTGGCTTGTCGATGGGAGTGGCGGTGGGGTGAGGAGGGCATGTGGACATTTGTATGGTGGACACCTTCTGTTCGCTGCTACAGACCCTCTCCCGCTAGGTCGCTTTCACATGCGTGCAGTGGCGAGCTGCATTCACGGGTGTGGTTGGCTTGGCCATGCCTGTGATTGAATGTGCTACAAGAAACGCTGATCTGAGTCTATGTGCTATGTGCTTGCTCCGTCATCGTCGAGGGAAAGTCAGGTGAGGTGAGCCGCGCTACATCCGTCGGAATGCACAGTCCATTGCGGGTCTGGGGTGGCCTGTGAGTTTAAGTGTCAGCTGGCTATGTGTCTTCACCTTTCGCTGTCTCCTGCCCCGTCTGCTGCAACATGTCATAGGAAATGAGAAAGGGAGGGAATGGTGAACCAAAATAAAGGGGGCAAATAACTTGATCCTGCCGCTCACTTGATCCTGCCGCTGGGCTTTGTGTGCACTCCCGTGCAGGCTCCAGGGGTCTCTGGGGTCTCCGCCTGCCAGTGACTGTGCGGGGTCAGCCCCCCCATTTGCTGCCAGATTCTCTGTGCGGGAACTGCGTGATTCCTGTTACCGGATCCATGAACTAGCCCATCGCTGAAACTTGAATCCCAGATTTCTTAATTTTTGTTTGCACGTGTCACACTGGGCTGCGGCTGTACTCCCAACAGGATGTGGAGTTCTACATGTGTGTACATCATTTTCATGTACTAATTACAGCGTGGTGTCGCCTACAGCTAACTTTCTGATAACAGTGGTTCCTACATCTCCCCTGCATAGGGGCTGTTGCTGGCTGCTGGACTTGGGCCATATGTGGTCTTTATTACAGTGTACTCGCGTACAGGCATATTGACACATGTGTGTGATGTTGTGCATTTGCATTGGGCGGGTAGTGCTTGTTTTTTCAAGATGAACTACTACATTTGCCATGAGTTTCATGCTGGATTATTTGCATATGGTACCCTGAATGGGCTGTTTCCTATTCTGTATGTGTTTCCTGCTCTGAATCTACGTATGTATGCCATTGGTATGTGGTAATCGTGTTCTGTGAATGGGGTGGAGGAAGCATAGAGTGGGTGTACAGTGTGGTTCGATGGGGAGGGAAGGGAACAGTGGAGAAATTGCTGTGAGGCTCCGGTAACCTCATGATACCTCCAAGGTAGCAGATATGGTGGTGGGGTTGGTGACTGCCGCAGATGTTTCCCCGGTCTTACATGCTCTGTTCACCGTTCACCACTTATTTATTGATATGGATCTAGCCACAGCATTTGAGCTTAATCGGCAACTGACTTTGATGATGCGGGGCTTGGATTTCGCTGTGGAAGTTTACATGTTGCTTTTTGTTTCCTCAAGACTAGTATGTGGATCCTGGTACAGCTCTACTGTGTATGCAGGAAGGGGAAAGTGTAACTTGTTTCTGTGATTGAAGAGGGAATATCTGTACATTGGCGCTGTCGGGGGGGGGCTGCTATACAGTAATAGACTAATTTCTGTTGATGTCGGCTTCTGTTTTTGTTTTTGTTTCTTCTTCCGGTTTGCTGATGCAGGCTTAGGGTGGCTTGCTGTTGATTGTTCTGGCTGAAGTGTTGTATTTGGTGGATGTTTGGTGCTTGTACCTTTATTTCAGTGAGGGCATGTCTTTCGTTGTACATAGTTGGATTTGTTGCGTGCATCATTTGGAGGGAGTCTTTGTTTGGTGGCATTTCTTGGTGGGTTAGATATATTGTTCTGTATCTTGGATTTCCCTGTTTTGGCTTGAACTTCTTTCGTATGCAATGTTTTTTGCTTCTGCTTTTTATATAGTAGTTGTGGGATTGATGCTGGTTGGTTTTAGTGTAGGTTTGGGACTTTTTATTGTAGATGGTTGAGGAGGTAACTATTTTTGAGAAATGTTAGGCATAGGGTTCTGAGGAGATAGTTGGAATAGGTTATGATTTTGTACATAATGGTATTTTGTTGAAACCTAGGTTATATTGGGTTTCCTACAATCAATGCGTGTTGTCTTTTGTTGTATGTGTGGGATGGGGTGGGGGGTTGCTACATGTGTTGCTCTACTCTGTGGGAAGTGCTTGATGTTTGTCGTTGTGTTTGTGGTCGGTTTGTGGATGATTAATGTTTGCGAGTATCTGTGACGATATGGAGTGTTTGGTAATTTATGAAGGGGTCTGTTTCATTGTGTACTTGGAATGTGAAAGTGTTGAACTGTGTGCGAAAGAGGAGGAAGGTGCTGGCTAAACTTTGGAGGGAGAAAATTGATGTAGCAGTTTTGCAAGAAACACACTTGATTGATGGTGCTGGTGATTCGCTGACTAATTCGAGATATACAAAGGTTTTCTTAAATTGCTACTCCTCTAACGCCCGGGGTGTTGGAATTTTGTTGAAGAAAGGTTTAGATGTATGTGTTGAGAAGTGAGTATGGATGGCGAGGGGCGTATCATGCTTATTGATCTTAAATGCGAAGGCATGCTGTTGACTGTGGGGTCTGTATATGGACCATGTGTGGGTGCGGGGGGCTTTTTTGAATCGCTGAAGAGGATGCTTGGGGACATGGGAGGTGAGATGATTGTTTTGGGTGGGAATTTTAATAGTGTGATTGACCCCGAGATGGATAGGTCCTCGATGTGCAAATTTAATGGTCAGAAGTCTAGTAAGGAGTTTCAGGACTTTTTGGATGTTTATGATTTGGTGGATGCCTGGAGACATTTTCATTGGAGGGATAAGGAGTTCTCGTTTTATTTGCCACTGCATAATTCTTATTCTAGGCTTTACTACATATTGGTGTTGGATATGTTAATTGAGAATGTAGGAGAGGTGTCTATGGGGGAACGACACATTTCGGATCACTCAATGGTAATAGCTAAATTGATGTTATTCGCTGGAAGGCAGAGGCCTAGTAGATGGAGGCTGAAACCTGTTGTGTTGAACAATCAGGATGCTGCTGATGCATTGATGAATTTCATACCAACTTTCTTTGAGATAAATGGGGAAACGGCAGATTGCATGGTGGTGTGGGATGCCTTTAAGGCTTCTGTTAGAGGGGAACTAATGAACTGGACTGAACGGTTGCGTAGGGTGGGTGAAACCAAGTTGATGGAACTGGAACGGGAACTTGGCGACTTACAACGTAGTTATGCTTTGTCGAGAGAGGGAAATATTGGACTTAGAATTTAGGAAGTTAAGGATTTACTGAGAAATGAGGTGGACTCGCTAGTTGAAAAGGGATTGTATTTCGTGAAGCAGAAATACTGGGAGCAAGGGGATAAGGCAGGGAAATTGTTGGCAAGTAGATTGAAGAGTTATTCGGAGAGGGTGTATGTTCAAAAGATTGTTGATGAGTCTGGAAATTTAGAGATTAAGAAAGGTAAAATTGGTGAATGTTTTCGCTCCTTTTATGCTAAATTGTATACAGAAGATATTGCACCACAAATAGGTGATTTTGATAGATTCTTTGGAAAAATTGAACTCCCAGTGCTTTCTGAAGATGGAGATGTTTTATGGAGGCACCAATTACTGTCCTGGAGGTTTTGTCGTAATTGGGCAATGAATGTAGGTAAATCTCCAGGGATGGATGGTTTGACGATAGAGTTTTATCAGAAATTTGATGAGGTTTTGGCACCTACTTTGTGCGAATTATATAATTGTTTTTTGAGGGATGGGAGGTTGTGTGATTCCATTAAAGAGGCTATTATCACGGTGATCCCGAAACCTGGTAAGGATGTAACTAAGTGCAATAATTATCAGCCTATCTCTTTACTTAATGTAGATCTCAACATTTTTACGAAAATTCTGACAGTAATGCTTAAAAAAGATATGAGTGATTTAGTGGAGCGTTCTCAAACAGGATTCCTAGAGCGAACATATGGATATGACAATATTCAGACGCTGTTGGATATTTTGAGTTTGCCAAACTCAGAGATAAGGGATGTCTTGTTGATTTTTTTAGACACCGAGAAGGCCTTTGATAGGGTGAATTGGGGCATTCTGAATTATACGCTGTCAAAGTTGGGTTTTGGTCCTTTATTTATTCGGGCGGTTCGAGCTCTTCAGAATGACATATCGGCAAAGGTGTGGGTGAATGGGAAGTTCTCTACATCATTTTCATTGTTATGGGGCATCCGTCAAGGTTGCCCCTTGTCACGCTGTTCTTTAATTTGGTGTTAGAACCCTTGTTGGCGTATATACGTCAGATGAGATGTATCAGAGGGTTTGGGTTGGAGATGGGGAAGTAAAGGCTTTGGCTTATGCAGATGATGTGGTGGTCATCTTGAAAGACCCTGTTGTTGGAGGTCCAGTGTTACGGGAGGTCTTTGAGGAGGTGAGTAAGCTGTCCGGGTATCGGATCAATGGGGTAAGACGGTGATATTTCCGCTGAGGCCTTCGCCTGGATGTGAACAGCTGTTGGGTGGGATTGTCAGTGGGATATACTAGTGTGAAGTATTGGGTGTTTATATTACTCAGGATTTGGGAAATTAGTGAGTTTTAATGTAGATAAAATCATTGAAGTTCTTAGGCGGGATATTTTGAGATGGGGACGTGTTCAACTGACTCTTTGGAGCAAAGTCAATGATATTAAAATGATTTTGCTGCCGAAGGTTCTGTATGTCGTTCAATCTCTACCTTTATATTTTACTAAAGGAGCATTTGCACGTATAGATAGATTTCGTCGAGGTTTTTTGTGAGGATATGGGAAGAGGGCCAAGGTTCCCCGGTACATTATGGTTAGGAATGTTAAAGATGGGGGATTTGGGTATCCGGTTTTGAAAAATTATTGTAGGGGTTTCCTGTTAAAGAAAGTATCTAGTTACACTGGTGTGGATCTGAATCGATTGCCGTGGTGGGTACAAATTGAGAGGAAGCGTTTTTTACCTTATGATATAAAATCTTTGTTTTCTTTTGGGAAGTTACCTAAGAGGGTACAGTGCTTGAAATCGGTGTTGGCTACCAAAGAAGCGTTGTCGTCGTGGATTGTGGATACTGGTCAGGGATTGTATCTTTATGAGGAGGCTTCACTTTGGCTTAATCCTGGTCTGCAGTTTAATAATAGGGTTCTGTCTTGGAAAAGTTGGATTCAGAGAGGAATTTTGACTATTGGCGATGTGTGGAATAAAGCAGTGGTAGTGCTTTTTGAGGTTTTGGTTGAGAAATTTGGTTTACGGAACAGGGAATTGAGGAGGTATGATATTTTAGTAGCTTTACTTTTGGAACGGAGGGAAATGTTGGGTGCTCCATTTTTGAAAAAGCCGGAGAATTTTGGTTTGTTGGAGATGGGATTTCAAAAGGTGTCTACATTTATGCAGTTTATGCTTCCGAATAGACAATGGTTGGATTCGTGGGAGAAGTTGAGCTTGTCGTGGACGGAGGAGTTGGGCAGCGAACTCACATTGGGAGAATGGAATAGGATTTGGAAAGTGCTGACGACATCTAAAGTGGATTTACAATTACGCTACATACATCAAAGGATATTGGGCAGGATTTATTGGACTCCGACACGTATGTACAAAATGGGTTTAGTTGATGATGCTTTGTGTTGGGGTTGTGGGAGAGAACAGGGTACACTGTTACATATGTTGTGGCATTGTGAAAGGGGGGTACGTTTTTGGAGGGAGGTTCTTGACAGGATTGACTAGATCTGGGACATTGTCTACCCACGCAATCCCTTAGCAGTTATATTTCTGTTGTATGGTGGTGGGTGTACTGTAAGTCGGGTGGCACTCTGTGGGGTGCGTAAGGTTTTGTTGGTGGCGGCTAAGCAGGTGTTGAAGGTTTGGAAGACGCAGAAAAAGCAGACAGTGGAGGAGTGGATCTTGGATGTTCGAGTGTTGTCTGGATTTGAGAAAACTATGTTCCGCAAACAGGGTAAGGCAGACCTTTATGATGAAATGTGGGAGGGTTTTGATGAACATTATGGATAGTGTTGGGTTAAGTTGTGGAGTGGAGTGTAATGGTTTACTTTAGGTGTTATAAGTATGGGGGTGGGGGTTTGTGTTGTATATGTGGTTGTTTGTGCAGTCTAGCTTGTCTGTTGTTGTTTGTTTGGTGCATTCGGTTTGGTTTTGGTTAATCTTAAGGTGTGATTTGGTGGGTAATGGGGTTATGGTGTAATATTCTGCTGTTTTGCTCCCGCCATTGTATGTCTTGCAGTTCAATGACTTTTGATGATGCTCTTGTTGTATAATGTTGACAATGAGAAATAAAGAGTTAACATTTTTTTTTTTTAAAAGTCAGATCTAGAAGCAAGACTAAGAACACATTTTGGGATGTCTTTGTAGTTCTTAATAAGCTAAGCTAAAGTTAAATGCAATTATATATATATGCTTGCAAACAGTTTTGTACTAATATTGAAAGAATGAGTGACACAGTAAAGAGCCCAGGGAGACTATGTACATTAACCTCTTGCACTTTGCAATTCGATGGTTGAATACCGTTGACTAGGAAAGGGTTAACATCAGTGGAGGCCTTTTCTGTGACACGAATTTCAAAGTGTCTATGAAAGACCAGTGCATAACACCTCTGCAGTGGGTAGTGTATCTGAAAACAGAGTTAATCTTGTGCATTATCTGATTCAAGTTGTCAACGAGAGTTGGCAGTGGGTTGAAATGCTGACAAACTTTATTTATTTATGTGTTTATGTATTTATTGTTTGCTTGTTAGCAACTTATAAAATACGATTTTACCGTTTCAAATCTCTGACAGGACAGGGAGGGAGAGAGGGTCGGAAATACATCACAGCAAAATATTTAAGAGCAGAGGGGGAAGAGGGAGAGGGACAAACTTTCTATGCCTTGTGAGTATTTAGAACGTACAAGTACAGAAAGGAAGAAGGAAGAGGGGGTAAGTGCTGGGGAGTCCAAGCTCATGGGTGAGCCATAGACGATGTGCTAGGAATCTTGAGTGCTACACGGCCAGGGCAGCGGGAGGAGTAAGTGCGAGTCTCCAGTGTGAAGGGTGTGCAGATGCTAAGTGCTGTGGATAGACAGGAGCTGGGAAGAATTGGCGTGGGAGGTCAAGGCCCCAAAGGTTTTCAAACTTGTCACCAACCACTGCTAGCAGAAAATCGTGCCAGGCTTCAATTGCAGTGCACTCAACAAAGGATACCAAGACACCGTAGGTAAGATCAAGCTTTAATCTACGGAGCTCCCCGGAGCCCCTACACAGCGCTAATTCTTTCAAACTCCTCCAACCGTCTCCCGTTGGTCACGCGGCTCTCCCAGCATACAATCCAGAGAGTGCGCGAGACCAGCTCGAGAGCAACATTCCAACCATAAGCTCTACACATCTTTCCCCTTATGCAGAAAATAACTAAGAAGAACTAGAATAAGAAAACCTAAATAATTTCTATTACATTTCTCATTAACCAAAACAATCCTAAAATAGAGATATGCTATGCAGACAAAATTAAATCTTAAATGTTTGAACATTTAAATGTTGACTTTGCTTTCATTTGAATGTTAAGTTTCAGTTTCATAATCTCTCATCCACACAGGCTTTGACCTATGCCTATGTGAACCTTCTTCATTCACTCTTACACCTGTATCCTTCTTTTCCACATCCACCATTCCTCTTTCACTTCCTCATCAACACTCTTTCCTCACCATCTTCCTCTTTCTTATTCTTGTCCACACTCACTCTTCTTCCCTTCAATTCTCTCCTCCAATGTATCCTCTTTCTCATTTCCGCTCTTGCCAACCTTCCTTTTGACCAAACTTCCCCTCCCTCCAAGACAACAACATTGCTCTTAACCGCACATTATCTTTTTTGGTCCTAGGAACTTACTTTCCACACATTTGTTCACCAACCTGGGATTTTTAACATACACCATCTCCCCGACCTTCCACTCCTGTTCTTTCACCCTCATCCTGTCATCAAACAAGTTCCTTGTTTCTTTCCTGATTCAATTTAATTAGTCTCATTATTGATCACGATCCACACTGACCACCTTGGCCATCCTAGCCATCCTGGACAAAGCCTTGTACCAGGTTCCCTGCCTTTCATCGACACAAATGGAGATACACCAGTTACAGAGTGTGGTGTAGTGACATAACTCCATGTTAACATCCTCAACACCTCCCTCCATGGTTGTCCTGACTTCATTGCCAATTGTAGGCCCCCTTTTAAATACCTGTTGATTCTTTCAACCAGACCATTCGCCTTGGGATTATACAGTGCAGTCCTCGTGTGTTTTATGCTGTAGCCCGCAAGAAATCTCCTCATTGCCATGGACACAAATTGTACTCCATATCAGACACAATTTCCTCAGGAACACCCTCCTTAAGGAAACCTTTTCCAAAAAACCAATCAACTCCTTAGTCGTTACTTCTTTCACCGCTTCCCATTCGAACCATTTAGAATGAAAGTCTACTACCACAATAGAAATTTAAGTCCTTCTCCCAGGCCGGTCACCAGGGCCCATAATGTCCACTGCCAACTTGTTCCAAGGTTGATCTGGTATCACATTAGGTATTAATGGGGCCTCTCTTACCACTCTGCATTTGTCACTTGTTTGACAACTCCAGCAATCTTTAACATACCTTTCAGCACTTTTGTCAATTCCCGGCCACCAATAGTTCTGCCTCAACTTCCTTTTCATGGCAGCTTCCCTGGATGTCCCTGATGTGCCAATCTCACCAAAACGACCTAATTGGCTGAGGGGGAACCAAACACCTACCCCTCCTCAATCTGCCTTCACACAAATTCAATTCATCCCTTATCTCCCACCATGTATTGAAATTTATTGTCAAATCTTTTTTAGCTGGCCACCCTTTCACTGTCCAACCCTTTACAAGTTTGAGGTCCTCATCAGAATCTTCTTCTAGTGTCCACTCTTCTCTACTGACAGCACACTGTATTTCCGCCACCACTGACTCCTCTTCTACTTCTCTTTCTTCTACCCCGTTACTTTTCATTGGCAGCCTGGACAGGCAGTCCGCCACCACATTTCTCTTTCCCGGCAAGTAGCTCACATCAAAGTTAAAATTTTGAAGTCCTAAACCCCACCTGCTTATTCTTGGAGAACCCAAAGCCCACCTTCCACTTTCAAAGAGCTGCACCATGGTTTGTGGTCTGACCTGACCACGAATCTTCTCCCCACAAGAAATACTTAAAATGATTACAGCCCAGAACATGGCTAATGTTCCCTTTCGATGACGGAATATTTACATTCTGCACCTCTTAGCGTCCTAGACGCAAATGCAATAACTCTCTCTGTATTGTCTTTGTCATACTGCACCAACGTTGCCCCCAACCCCAACATGCTCGCATCAACCACCAACACACTTCTATCCTTAGAATCAAATCTTCCTATGGATGGTGCTGCACTCACCGCTTTTTTAATGCACTCAAAAGCCACATCACATTCTGTTGACCATTCAAATCTCACACCCTTCTTGAGTAACATTCTAAGAGGAGTTGACACTTTGGCAAAATCCTTCACAAATCTGTGATAATACTCAGCCAACCCTAAAAATGATTTGACTGTTCCTTATCCTTTGGTACCGGTGCATCCTTCAATGCTTCCACTAGATTCCTCTTAGGTCTCACTCCTTGCTCATCAATTTCATGTCCCAGATACTCCACTCTGCTCACCGCAATCTTACATTTGCTCCTTTTCACCGTTAGCCCTGCCTCACCCAATCTGTTCAACACCTGTTTCAACACTTCATCATGTTCCTTAGTGGAACTAGCATATATCAGAACATCATCTTGGAACACAATAATGTTTTTTACTCCATCCAGTACTGTCTCCATCACCTTTGGAATACAGCCGCACCGAGGCGAGTCCAAATGGCATCCTACAATACTTAAATGTTCCAAATATTGTAATAAATGCTGTCAAATGTTGACACTCTTCCTTCAATGGAATCTGATGGTACGCCTGAGAAAGGTCAATGACTGAAAATACTTTGGCGTTGTTTAGTACAGATAATTTATCACCAATTATCGGCAGGGGATGTCTATCAACCAGGATGCTTCTGTTCAGATCCCGCAGGTCCACACAAAGTCTAATGTCTCCACTCGCCTTTGCAGCCACACCACCGGCGACAACCATTCTGAGCTTTCACTTTTTTCTATTATTCCCTTTTGAAGCAATGACTCACCTCCACCTTCAGTTTCTCGCTCAACTCATGAGGTACTGGCCTCACCTTATGCACCTTTGGCTCGCGCCCGCCTTTCAGCTGAATTTGGTGCTCAAATCCTTTCAACATTCCCAATTCATCTTTGAATACCATGGGATACTCCTTCTCCCACTTGTCCTTCAATTCGGCCACATCAATAGGTCTCTCTGCATTCGCTTGGATTCTGATCCCTAATTTCCATTGTTCACCCCACCCCAGGAGTGAGACCCTTCTTGTGTCACATATATTTCCGATTCACAGCTTCTTCCTTTATATTTTATGGAGGCCTGGAACATCCCTACCACATCAATTTTCACGTTCCCATATGCCTAAGGCTCAAATGTTGTGTTCTTTCAACAATTTCACGTCTCCCTGCATGCAACTCAGAAATGTTGCCTTTGACATTAAAGTCCACGGTGAACAACTGTCCACCTTCATGGTCACTACTCTCCCGTTGATCATGAATACGTCTGTGGGTGCACCTCCTTTACTTGACACCTCAGAAATCTCTAGCACATGCTTTGTCCGGCTGCACAGTTCCATTTCTTGATCCTCTACTTGTTCCGGTACTCTTCCTCCTGTTTCAAGTTCTGCACCACACCTGATTCCCCACACACCCTTGCGAAATGGCCCTTCTTCTTGCATTTCAAACACGAGATATTCATGGTGGGACAAAACATACTTGTGATAATGTGGTGGTTGCTCCCACACTTGTAACATCTTATTTCTTTGTTCTGGACGCTCTTACGGAAACCCTTCACTGCAGCCACTTCTCCTTCTCGCTTGTCTCCCTTCATAGTAGACATATATTTATGGGTTTGTTCCATACTCCTTGCTGTATCAATGGCTGATTCAAGTGATGCATCCTTTGATAATAGTCTTTCCTGTATTTTCACATTGTTCATGCATCTGACCATTTGGTCTCTTATGAGGGAGTCTGTGAGCAGCCCAAATTCGCATGTATGGCTCAATGACCTTAGTGCCGCAATAAAGTTCTCCACTTGTTCCTGTGGATCTTGTACCCTTAGGAAGAACTTATGCCTCTCAAACGTTAGGTTTTTCTTAGCCTCAAAATGGATCTCCAATTTTCTTTCCGCCATTGAATATTGATCGATTTCCCCTTGGCCTTGCTGCACGGGATCAGGCAATCCATCATAAACACTTCTGCCCTCAGTTCCTAAGTTATGGAGTAGGATTGCTTCTTTTCTCGCTGATGCAAACTTATCACCCCCTATTGCAATCAGGTAAGTATCAAACAACGTTTTCCACCTGTCCCATCTTATTGGCGGAGTACCGGGTTCTGACAGGAATGGGGTTGGTGGTGACATATTTGCTGCAGCCATATTTGTGTAGTATAAGCCAATTTATTCAACAATATGCTCTTTATGTACAGTAGTACACTAGGTGTATTTACTTATAACACCTAATTTATTCTTATCAGTCTTCTTATAATCTCTGCCAGTCTTCCTCTTATTCTGGCCCTATGGCTCCTCCCTTTACACTGTCCAAATCTTCAAAAGTGCTCCCCGTAGGTTTAACAGTCATTTACTTAATAATAACCTTTATACAGGTCCTCTCCTTAGGGTGGCACTTCACTCTTTCTAAATAATTCCTTAGAGATCCTGTAGATGGCACTGTGTTTGTATGTGCCTCCTCCCCCTCTTGTTGTGCTCAATCCTTATCCCCAGTCCCCTCTCCCCCTTCGTTCTTCCTCCTCACCTCTATGTCTTCAGGGGTCTGGGTTGTGCAGCACCAAACTGGCTTCTCTTGGTGAGGTGGGGAGAGTGAAGAGCTCCTGCTCCACACTCCTCCTCCGCCGCGCAGACCGTCTCCCTGCAGCTCCGAAACTCTGCTGCTGAGACAGTCCCCCTGCGGCCGCCGCGGAGACCGTCTCCCTGCAGCTCCGAAACTCTGCTGCTGAGACAGTCCCCCAGCGGCCCCCACACCTCTCTTCCTGCTACTAGACCTTCTGCAGCCGTTGGGGTCGGCACCCTGGATGTCCGGACACTATGCTCTGTGTCCCAGGGACACCCCGCTGGCTCTGTGGCGAGCTCCGTTCCTCGTCGCCATATGAAAGGATACCAAGACACCGTAGGTAAGATCAAGCTTTAATCTACGGAGCTCCCCGGAGCCCCTACACAGCGCTAATTCTTTCAAACTCCTCCAACCGTCTCCCGTTGGTCACGCGGCTCTCCCAGCATACAATCCAGAGAGTGCACGAGACCAGCTCGAGAGCAACATTCCAACCATAAGCTCTACAACAGGAGCTGGGAAGAATTGGCGTGGGAGGTCAAGGCCCCAAAGGTTTTCAACCTTGTCAACCCACTGCTAGCAGAAAATCGTGCCAGGCTTCAATTGCAGTGCACTCAACCCACACTTAACACTGCATTTGTTAAACGTTTGAAAGTGTTGTGAACATCTGAATACACTGAAAATTCAGATGGTTGTGATTTCAATCCAGCCCTATTGGCGACCTCTGGGGTTGGACAGCATAGGTCTTTTATCTTGTCTGTCTTATGCACGCATCAAAGCCACATCCTCTGCTGATGGCCCACTCAGGAAGACAGCGTTTGGAATCTGAAGTTAGACTGCCATTTTCAAACCACAATGGATGACGCCTTTCTCCAAATGCAAACTTTACTGTAAGGGAAGCTATCAGTGCAGCTGTCTATCAGAAATCTGCAAAACCCAACGCAATTTTCACAAAATCAGATTACAGCAGTAATGTGCCTTTCTGGGAGGGAGTTAAACTGGTACTTTGCCAGCATGCTGCCTGCGAGATGTGGAACAGGATATTAATATAATACACAGAAGGAAAGGGAAATAGGATTAGAGCTGGGGCCTGAGCCGCATTGCCTTTGTCAGCTGGTGGAAAAGAGGATATAACAAAATCAGATTTCCAATTTCAAATCTTGTCTGCCATCTGAGGCCCATTTAGAGTCTTTTAACTGTCTGCCATTACACTGTACCTGGCACCATAAAGGCGCCGTTCTTAGGTTCCTGTGCATTAAATATCTATTAATCCTCAAAGAGTCTGATCCAAGAACATGTGGTACCATTCTGTTCTTTCTTATCACTTCATGGCAGTCAGTGTCCCGGGTGTTGACTGTGGTCCATGATGGGAGTGTATGATTCATGAGCCAACTTTAAATGCAGCTGCACTGCAAACTTCACTTTTGATGCAACTTAACTCGGCTCTGTTTGTTGTAAGGCAAATGTGTTACTGAATGACCTCTATTTAACCAGTACACTGCACATTGCTGGGGGATCCAGAGTCGCAAGAAACAAAGGAACGTTTTGCATATACCTAAAGCTTTTTAACTCACAGACCATAAAACAGTTGTTCTCAGTTGCTAATCCGCACCTCTGGAACTCTCTGCCTGCCTCCTTCTTCATTTGTTTCCAGAAAGCCTAAGGGGCCTTTTTAATTGGCCAGGAACCTGTTGCAGACTCTGGCTCTCCACTATTTTTTTTTGTTGTGTGTATACCTAGTTGCTAATTTTTCATGTACTGCGCTGTTCACTTGTGGCATGGTTCACACAATAAAAACATTGATACATAGCATAAATTATAATGACTAAAGTTAATTTTTAAACCATAAAAGGTGTTTTATGTAAACAAAGAGATTGATGAAGCCTATCATTCCAATTCATCTTATAATGAATTAAATATGTACATAATATGTATGCGAAAGTTAGCTTTGCTTTATATTAATTCATATGGTACAGAAGCAATGGAATTGCTCTATGAGCAAGGGGACCTGCATATTGAGCTGCACAGTCACAAGCAGTATGCACTATATGCATCGCAGAGGCAGACTAGCAAATTTTGGGCACATGTTGGGCCTAATTCAAGTCCCCGCAATCTACTTAGCGCCATAAACAACATTGTGCTGCTATGTGCATGAGAAACATTTTGCACAGTCTGCGGATTCATGGATTCTAAAGTGAAAAGTGACCCTCTGCTCAGAGAACAAAAAGTTGTGCCTGGAACGCCCACAACAAACCCCCACACACACAAAAACCAGTACCAACTAACAACCTTTGCGTCAGCCTTTGCACCACCATACAGCACCCCGTTGATTCCACGTACTGTCCCCTGTAACTAGAGGAAGTACTGCAGCGATCCTGCATACTGCTCCCGTAACTCAAGGCAACACCCAGATAAAACAGTGAACTGTCCCCTGTAACCCAAGGCAGCACTCCAGCGATACTGCGTACTGTCCCCCGTAACCCAGGCAGCACCCCAACAATACAGCGCACTGTCACTCCTAACTCCAAGCGTCACCCTGGTGATACTGCGCATGTCCCCCATAACCCAAGGCAGCACCCCAGCGATGCTGCGTACTGTTCCCGTTAACTCAAGGCAGCACCCCCAGTGATGCTGCCTGCTGTTTCCTTTAACTCAAGACAGCACCCGGTGAAACAGCGGACCATCACCTCTACCTTCAAGCAACACACTGGCGATACTGCGTACTGTCCCTCGAAACCCAAGGGTGCCCCCAGTGAAACAGGGGATCGTCACCGATAATTCCAAGCAGCAACCCAGCGATATTGTGTGCTGTCCCTGTAATTCAAGGCAGCACACCAGTTATACTGTGTACTATCCCATGGAAATAAAGGCTGCACCCTGGCAAAACAGTCTACTGTCACCCCTAACTGCAAGCGGCACCCCATCGATACTGCCTACTGTCTCCTGTAACTTAAGCCAGCACCCAGGCAAAACTGCAACCGTCACCCCTAGTTTCACGGTACCTAAACTGTGGGCCTACACCCGTAAGTCATACCACCCACCACCCCCACTAAACTCTGCCCCGATCCCCCAGGCAGCCCCCTGCCAGTCAACCTTCCCCCCATTATCACGCTCACGCCCGCCCTAAACCCCAGACAACCCCTTATGTGCTGACATCAGCCCCACTCACCCCTGCCCCAAACCCCAGGAACTCCCTCAAGTCCTCCCACCAGCCACCTCCCCCACTCACCACCATCCCAATCCCCAGGCAGCCCCCATCAAGTCCTGATACCACCTCACTCACCTCTGCCCCAACAAGCAGACAGCCCCTGCCAGTCCACCCCCCTCCAACCGCTCCCACTCAACTCTTCCCCAACCACCGGGCAGCCCCTATGAAGTCCTGGCACTACCCCCACTCATCTCTGCTCCAACAAGCAGGCACCCCTCTGCCAGTCCTGACACCACCCCCACTCCCCTCCACCCTAACCCCCAGGAATCCCTCTTAAGTTCTGACACCACCCACCACTCCTACTCACCTCCGCCCCAATCCCCAGGCACCTCCCTTAAGTCCTGACATCACCCCAATTCACATCTGCCCAAAGCCCCAGACAGCCACCTGCCAGTCCCAACAACACCCCCACTCCCTTCCACCCCAACCCTCAGGCAGCTACCTTAAGTCCTGACACCACCCAAACATACCTATTCACCTCCACCCCAAACCCCATTCAGCATCCTCAAGTCCTGACACCACCCACCAACCCCACTCACCTCTGCCCCAACCCATCGGCAGCCCCTCAAGTCCTGACACCACCCCACTCACCTCTGCAAACCCCCAGGTAGCTCCCTCAAGTCCAGATACCACCCACCACCCCCACTCACCTCTGCCCAACTCCCAAGCAGCCCCCTGCTAGTCCACTCACCAACCCCACTCACCTCCACCCCCAATCCCCAGGCACCTCGCTCAAATCCTAACATCACCCCAATTCACATCTACCCAAAGCCCCAGACAGCCACCTGCCAGTCCCAACAACACCCCCAATCCCTTCCACCCCAACCCTCAGGCAGCCACCTCAAGTTGTGACACCACCCAAACATACCTATTCACCTCCATCCCAAACCCCAATCAGCACCCTCAAGTCCTGACACCACCCACCACCCCCACACCCCTCTGCCCCAACCCATGGCAGCCCTCAAGTCCTGACACCACCCCCACTCACCATTGCCCAAACCCCCAGGTAGCTCCCTCAAGTCCATAACCACCCACCACCCCCACTCACC
The DNA here is from genome assembly GCA_002915635.3 of Ambystoma mexicanum. Lineage (NCBI taxonomy): Eukaryota > Metazoa > Chordata > Amphibia > Caudata > Ambystomatidae > Ambystoma > Ambystoma mexicanum. Next base: position 830,680,992 of record CM030321.1, read on the forward strand.
TCTGCCCAACTCCCAAGCAGCCCCCTGCTAGTCCACTCACCAACCCCACTCACCTCCGCCCCAACACCCGGGCAGCCAGCTCAAGTCCTGACACCACCCCAACTTACCTCTGTCCCAACCCCTAGGCAGCCCCTCAAGTCCTGACACCACCCACAATCACATCTGCCCCAATCCCCAGACATCCCCCTCAAGTTCTAACACCACCCACCATCCCCACTCACCTCTACCCCAACTCCCAGGCAGCCCCTCAAGTCCTGATACTACCTCCCCCCACTCACCACCATCCCAACTCCCAGGTAGCCCTTTCAAGTCATTACACCACCTCCCCCCTTCTCACCTCTGCACCAAGCCCCAGGCAGCCCCCTCAAGTACTGACACCACCCTCACTCACCTCCACCCAAATCCCCAGGCAGCCCCCTCAAGTCTGGACACCACACACCACCCCACTCATCTCCACCCAAATGCCAGCAGCCCCCTGCCAGTCCACTCTCTCCCACCTCCCCACTCACCTCCGCCACCACCCTGAGGTAGCCCTCTCAAGTCCTGACACCACCCACCACCCCCACTCGCCTCTGCCCCAAATCCAGACAGCCCCCTCCAGTCCACACCACCCCACCAACCCTCATTCACCTCCACCACAACCCCAGGCAGCCCCTCAAGTCCTGACACCACCACCACCCACTCACCTCTGCCCCAACCCCAGGCAGCCCCTCAAGTCCTGACACCACCCCCCACTCACCTCCACCCAACCCAGGCAGCCCCTCAAAGTACTGACTACCACCCACCACACCCACAACTGCCAGGCAGTCCCTCAAGTCCTGATACCACCCACCACACCCACTCTCCTCTGCCCCACCAGGCAGCCCCCTCAAGTCCTGACACCACCCACCACCCCCACCTCATCCCCAACCCCAGGCAGCCCCCTGCCTGTCCACACCCACCCACCTACCCATCACCTTACCCCACCCCCAGGCAGCCCCTCAAGTTCTGACACCACCCCATTTACCTCTGCCCAACCCCAGGCAGTCCCCTCAATCCTTACACACACCCCCACTCACATCAGCTCCAACCCCCCCAGGCAGCCCCTCAAGTCCTGACACAACCCACACCCCACTCACCTCTGCCCCAACCCCCAGGCAGCCCCCTCAAGTCCTGACACCAAGACTCACCAGCATCCCAACTCCAAGGCAACCCTTTCCAGTCCTTACACCACCCTTCACCCCTACTCAACTCTGCCCCAAACCCAAGGCAGCCCCCTCAAGTACTGACACCACCTTCACTCACCTCCACCCAAATCCCCATGCTGCCACTCAAGTCCTGACACCACCCACCACCCCCGCTAACCTCCACACAAAATGCCAGGCAGACCTCTCAGTCTACCCTCTCCCACCACCCCACTCAACCCAGCCACAACCCCCAGGCAGCCCCCTCAAGTCCTGACACCACCCACCACCCACTCACCTCTGCCCAACCCCCAGGCAGCCCCTCAAGTCCACTCCTGCCACCCCACGCCACTGCACCCACCCCAGTCATCCCTCTGCCAGTGTACACCTCCCACCAGCCCACTCACCTCTGCCACAACCCCAGGCAGCCCCCTCAAGTCCTGACACCACCCACCACCCGCTCACCTCTGCCCAACCCCAGGAGCCCCTCAAGTTCTGACATCAACTCACCACCTCACTCACTCTGCCCCAACCCCCAGGTCAGCCCCCTCAAGTCCTGACACCACCCACCTCCCATTCACCTCCGCCCCAACCCCAGCAGCCCCCTCAAGTCCTGACACCACCACCCCCACGCTCACCGTCCAAACCCCTGGCAGCCCCTTTCAAGTCCTGTACACCGATCCCACCCCTACTCACTTCTGCCACCAACCCCAGTCAGCCTCCTCAAGTCCTGACACCACCCACCACCCACACTCACCTCTGCCCCAACCCCAGGCAGCCCCCTGTTAGGCAGAATTATATGCAGTACCCTTTGGGACCACCACACACAATTAGGACTACAAATGACAGTACAAATTCACCTTTGGTACAAGCCTGTACTACACAGTAAAGTGGTAGCGATGGCTGAGCAGCCAGAATTATCTCAAGAGTAAAGTGAGCAGTAGCAATAGCTACACAAAGGACAGCAATTACTATGATAAACATTTATTTACACATCAGTTATTAAACATTTCACTATTATTAAGCAGTTGGATAATCATGTTTCTAATACACTACACCACACCCAATAGATTCTTGTCAAGTTAGGCTCAAAATGAAGTGTGAGCAAAATGGCACTCCAGTAATAAAAACAGAGGGAAAGACAAAGTTAGACAGGAGTTGAGCAGCACCAACAAGTACGTAAGCAGGGCAATCTAGAAAAAGGAACTACAGTGAGGAAATCAAATCAAGAGGCCCGGGCCAAAGTCGATGGACCAAAGTCTTTGCAGAGGATCACACAGTTCAGGGTAGTTTGCAGTTAAGTCTTTGCCAAGAGTTCAGAACGAATTTGGTCAGACAAAAAGTTACTTTAAAGAATAGAGAAAGAAAAGCCCTTGGATTTGCGAAAGACTTCACACACTTTCAAAGCGGCTGTACTAAACGAACAGCCGGTTTAGCACAGTACCTTTAGAGCAGAAGAATGCTGTAACTGTGGCAAATGTTCCTGGCAGGTCCTGCAGGCTCACAGTTCCTGAAGCGACTGTCGGACTGACAAGAAAGAGGAAGACTGGAGGGTCCTGCACTGCCCAGGGAAGAAACCAGCAGCGGAGCAAAGCGACAAATAAAACGCCTTAAAACGCAAGCAGGGTCCGTTCCTCCTAGCTATCCGGTTCACTGTAGCTCGGTACAGCAAATTTGACCAGAGGAGGGAGGCCTGGCTAGTAGTTTGGCAAACTGGTTGTTCCCACCAGCTCAAGGGAAGAAGCTTCCTTGCAGATCTTCCCTGTCATCGATGTTTGGAGATTTGGACCCGCAGCAGGGCTTCACCGGGAGGCTCAGTCATGGTAGAGGTCCTCTTCTGTCAGCTTCTCTTCGGTTCTCTCGATCCAGTGGCGACTCTGCCTTCTCAGTCCCAGAGACATGCTTTTAATGCAGTTTTCCCCCATTCACCCAGCCTGGCTGTCAATCACTCAGGAGAGTGGCTGTCCCGCCGGGACAGTCACCACAGCCAATCATACCAGAGTGTGACATGGGTCTCCAAGGAGACCCTGTGCAGGGAGTCTAAAACCACTCCCTCACATCCTGTCCCCCTCAGACATTCAGGCGCCTAAGGAGGGCTTCTGTGCATAAGCCCGTGAAAGGACGGCAAACAACGGAAACAAGTAAAACACGAGAAAGACTTTTACAAAAAGAAATGGTGAATAAACCCAGCCGGAACCATATAAAAACATATATGGTCCAGTGGGTTTAAGTTCGAGGCTACCAAGATAGCCTAAAACAATACCAAGGCTATTTAAAATAACTGCGGTAGAAAACATAGGGTAGATACCACTGCCATCAGCCAAGTCTTAATGAAAAGGGAACGAAACAATGTTCCATGAGTAACAGACAAAAAGGGATAAATATTAACCCTTTCCAGAACTCTATGTAAGATAGTTTGTAATGGGTCTGTGAGTTTAAAAAGACTAATTAAGTCAATGGCAACTTTACATGTTCTGGGAGAGAGTAGTCAGTCCCAGAAAATGGAGTTGGAGTTTGGGAAGTCTAAAAGACAACTCTGTGTCACTGCACTGAAGGTGCTGTGTAACACACAGTAAAAAGATGATGCCTATGGAGTAGGTGAAGCTCCATAGTCTATGAACACAAACATGTTAAACACACACAGCAAAACACAAGTAAGAGTGGGGAAAAAAGGCTCACACTCTTACCAGGTGAAGAAAATAAATCATAGAAATCCAGCAAAGCTGGTGAGGGACACAGTAGGTAAGGGAAATTAAGCCATTTTGGAGAATTCTCCCTAACACCCCCTAAAGTCTTGACACCACCCCACCCATCCCCACCCCTATGCCCTTGAACCCCCTCAAGTCCGTGACAACCACCCACAAATCCCGCTTACCTCCACTCCAACCCCTAGGCAGACCCCACAAGGTCGTGACACCACCGCAGCAACCCAACTCACCTCCACCCCATTCCCCAGGCAGCCCCCCTCAAGTCGTGCCACACCTACCATCCCCACTCACCGCTGCCCCAACTCCCAGATTCTCACGTTTGTGGACACAAGTGATGTGTGGCATGTGTTAGTACATCTCATCACGTGCACCAAAATAAATGCAGCGCAATAAACAAAGGACATCTGAATGAGCACATCTTAGATGCATATGGGAAAAAGCGCAGGTGGAGGCGCAAACCATGACTGGATCTTTTCTCATCCTGTCATGAATTTTCTTTCTCTGTAACAGCCACTGTGATAGCCATGGTTTAAATAACGGCTGTCACACTTGCATTTCCCTCCGACAAACAGGGATGGAAATTATTTTGGGGACATTTTACAAAGACGGCCCAGTGAATTGTGCTCCCAGCAAACACGTAGTTGTTGGGAGCCTGTCATACATTACCTTCAGAAGCACGCTTTCCGAAACTAATTTGTGCAAAGGGGCAGTGCAGCACCTCTTGAAATGCGCAGGTCACCTTATTCTTTATTTCCAATCGTAGCATAAAAATGAAACAAGTGCATTTTCTGCACTCCTTTCATATGCCCCAATGTCTTCTATTCTTAGTTGGACAAGGAATGGGTGGCTTACGATAAAACAGGGTCTGATCTAGACATGCCAGTGAGCTTCATCTTCTAGGAGCCATTCCCAGGGATCAGCCGGCATACATTTTGAAATGTTCCAAAAAAGAGGCAAACGCTTTTTTCACCAGATTTGTTTCATAGTTATAGGTTGCTGAGTAAACAGATTTCGCTCCTATTAACATCACATAAACAATATTGTACCGGAGTAAATAAGAAAACTGATGTTGAAATAATCTTGCTTCACATCGAAATAATAAATGTTCCAAAAAGATGTTGCCTGAAAAGCAATTTGTATGTTCACATTTGGAAGTGGATCAATGTTATTTCCATTGTTTCCAGATTGTGTTTACAGGGAAAGAAATACGTGCACAAACTGTTATCATCTCCTCTTTGAATCTTTCCCAATCACTCAGTAGAAGAACATGTACAATATGACGTTGCCCTATATTTACACATAGGCACACATCTTTCTGCAGTGTGGTTAAGTGCATAACTTGGTTGGTACATTCTCTCTCTTATGCAGGAAGAAAATGGGGATTGATGCGCATGATTCTTTTTTTTAGCACTGGTACACTCTTTCTGTTACCCAACCTCAGGTCCTTTAGCAAAACATTAAGCAGTGCATGAAATGGAGGCTGACCCAGTTTTTCCCTTTTATGGCTCCTACTTGCCTTCTTTCTTAGGTTGTCTTCTAGTATTGTTTCCTCAGTCTAAATGCGGAGGTGCAGTGCTGAACATAGCAATATCTTTTTAATCTACCATATCAATACTGAATGCACAAGCCATAAGGTGTGAGGCATCCAAAGTAATCCAGGAAAAGATAGTGCTTGCTATACGTTATCACAAATAATCTGTTGTGTCTGGTGAACTACTGTCCTGTCAAAATCTAGGGGTAGTCAACGCCCTAGAATCTCAGGGTTCAGTCACTGGGAATCACACCCTCCTTGTACTAGCCACAAAAAGAAGACATGTGTGTTGTACACTCCTTTACAGCCACTGAATGCAATATCCTGCCTCCAACCAAGATTTTTCTTTTGTTCCTTAACATTCTCTCCCAAGCAGTCAAAAAAAGATGCCACACTATGTTGCAGTCACAGAACGGTAATCTCAGGGATTTGTTCCGCCATAGTCACTGATTCGCTGTAAAGAAATATGAAGTGCCCATATTCCATGCAAGCTGATCACTGGGATTCTCTCCATCCTTGCAGTAGTAACATGACATGCCACACTCAGGTACAGACACTGATTGGCAGAATGTATTTGTCCACCAACTCTCTAATTAAAATTAAATAAAACCAGCATATCCTATTTCAATGTTCGTCCTCTCCCTTAATTACGCCAGGAACTTCCTGACTCTGTCAGTAAGCGTGATTATAATTGGTAGATGCTATGCAATCTTACAATCAACACTAGCACACATGGAAACATACAAGAAACTTCATAATAACATAAATTACACAGGGTATGTTTTTGGTTAAGGAACTAGAGATATGGTTTCTTTCTCATGATGTAAAGTAGACATTGGCAATGCTTTCAATTCATTTGTCTGAGCGACGTTGCTGTACATTATGTGTCTTACCATTGCTGGATTGATCAATTCATGCAGGAACCCATTGTTATTAGAACGTTAGTTTTCCAAATCTGCGATCACACTTTTTTTCAGCTATTGAGAAACCGTTTACCAATTAAATAAATGTCACATTTGCAAACGTATCATGATTATTGCTGGTTATACTCCAGAGAAAATTAAGTCAGTCTCAGGTGTCGAGGGAGAGGTAGGTAATACAAATGGACCCATAAATGTTGATATATAAGTATCCTGCAAATGGCATAGGAAGTGCCTAACAGGAACACCATGTTCTGGAGAAAACTGTTTGAAGAAGCTGTCCATGTGGGATTTGCATTCAGGTGTTTTTTTTGTTGATTACACTTGTGAAGGAGTGGCAACCCCTCAGTGAGTAGCCAAGAGAGAATGGAATTATGTCTATTAAAATGTAGGCAAAACGTGAGTTTGAAGGAATGTGAACCGTTTCTAATTGTCTACTTGCACAGATAACTGAAACTCCATCTGTACTGGCTACTGTTCACCAACAACACCCTTCAGTTCATGCTACCCCCTCCTCCAAAAAAACATCACATAATAGTACTTTCCTAAAGTACTCAATGGGTATTTCCACTGGGATGAAGTCCCCTGCCTCACTCCAGGGATCTGTGGTGGGATGAAGAAGGGCACCAGATTACTCTGTAAGCTAGCAGGTGATGGGGGCAGGGACTGTACGTGGAGGATCCCCTAGTTACCCTCACTTGATCCACCACATCTTATGCTAGGGAACAGTCAGATGGCATCAACCAGGTACAGGGTTCTTTTATCGGGTACAGTCTCAAAATGTGGAAACCGGTGAGCATGTGGCAAATCAGATTCTCCCCGGCCTCAAAGCAAAATGCTCTAGATTCTACTCAATCTGATAATCCTGCCAATACTGGCCCATTCATGTGATTGAGGGATGCTGGTCTGGCAGCACTGGCATGCACAACTCCCCCATGTTGCTTCAGGCATACCATCCACCAAGACAAAGAAGGGGACCTGAATTAGAAAGAGAAGCTAACCACAGTTCAATGCCCCCACCGTCAAACAGTTAGGTACAGATAGGACCACCCAAGATGAGGGCCTAACAAGTCCCAAGTCTTTCATTAGAACAGGGAGCATACCTGTTAGGACCACAACCAACTTTAGCTCCATATGGCACAAGTTGAGAAGTAGACAACCTCACTGTATCTTAACCTCTCCAAGATGGCCACATGTTGGCTCCTTTTGTGGAACTGAAAGAAGCGGTCTAGAGCTCCTCCAAGACGGCACCTGTTATTCTGAAACTTTGCATCCACTACTGAAGGAGTCACCAGCTGTAAAGAAGCTGCGTCGCTTCTTAACCTTTGAAGACCCGACGCTGTGAGTTGTTTGTTAGGTTCTACTTTCCCTGTTGCTCTGTCTTCCTTTCTCTTGGGATTCCTTTGCCTCTTTCGGGCATTCTGTTCCTTGCCTGTCTGTAGCTCCTCCACCAGCATTCTCCCTGCTTCGCCCTTCCCGTTCTCCACTGTTCTTTGTGGCCCTCACTTACCGCTGTTGCTCTCTCGATTCATCCACAGAGTCATTGCTGCCTTTTCCTTTGCGGCTTCTCCATCCTAACAGCTACTCTCCTCTCTCTATATTCTGCTGCTGTTCGGGCTGGTAACTTCTCTCTGCATCTCTGCAGCTTATTCCACTACACACAGTCGTCCTCGGAATGGGGATACATCACAGCTACAATCTGCTTTCTGACTTACCGGGGCTGTCTCCGACTGCATTACCAAGAGAACTGGGTTTTTCCCCTCAGCAGTTTTTTAACCGTTTTTTTCTTCTCCCACATTAGGGGCTTGTCCCTTTTAGTTTCCTTTGTCACCCTTTCTGACTGAGTGTGGAGTTTACAGGTCCATCCTTCCACCTTCCAGGTGGTTGTAATAGCAAGTGACGCCCGTAATAATAATATATAAAAAAAAGAAACGTGAATCAAATGCAGCAAGTCATCGCTGCACTGCAAGACCTTACCCAAAACGTGCAACACCTCAAAAATGAAAACACCACTTTAAGGCAGATGGTTCCTGCAGCTCCTTATAGAGCCGAAATGTCTCCCTTGCCTTCCATGGTAGTAAAATGTTATTGCAACCATAAAAAATGTAAAGAGTTTCTGGAAGCCTGCATCATCCAAATCACGTTGAAACCAGCATTTTTTCCTACTGACCGCTCCAAAGTCATCAATATGGTGTCTTACCTGACGGAGGAGAAGTAGCTTGGTAACCAAATCCTCGATTCATGTCCAGTCTTTGCTAATAGTATCCAAGCCATGTTTGGATGCCAAGAACCATTTCAGCCCAAGAACAGCTTCAGGATATCCGACAAGGTTCCTCTGATATCTTGATCTATGTCACCAACTTCAAGCACTCAGCTGCCGAGACCGCCTGGCATGATGATGCCCTGATCACCCTTTTTCAGCAAGGCCTATCAGAAGACCTTAAGGACGAATTATCTAGGGACCAAAAGCCTCCCAACCTTAAAGAGATGGTTGTCCTTGTCCTACAACTAGACTTCTGTCATCAGGAGCTCGTCCCTGAAAATCGCAGACATCGCACCGCAAGGAATACCGAAATGAGTCAGTCCAGTAATCACTCATCTTCTGAAGAGGAGCCTATGCAGTTAGGCTTAGCCAGAGGACCCTTGACTCCCAAAGAGAGACACCATTGGAAGATCCTGGGTCTTTACATGTACTGCGGCTTCAACAAACATCAACCAAGAGACTGTCCTATAGTTCCACCCAGACAATCGGGAAACACCAGACGCTGGCCGTAAAGGGAGCAACGGCTCGAGGGGAGTTTCTCTGTTCCCAAACCAAAGCTAACCAGGCAAAGGAGATTCTGGTTCTTAAGATAAATCTGCAGTTCCAAGATTCACTCCTGTCTGGTGTCTCTGCCCTTATAGATTATGGAACGGCAGGGAATTTCTGGATGACCAGTGGGCGCTGGAACCTAACATTCCCCGTCAACCCATTCCGGTTCCCAGTCCGGTAGAAGGAGTAGACAGTATACCCTTAACCTCCGGGCCCATAATGGAACAGACTCAGTCACTCATCATGTCTCTTTCATCACACTCTGAGAAAGTCAATTTTGACCTCATCAAGGCTGCACACTACCCGATTATTCTGGGTGTTCTCTGGCTCCACCAACACAACCCATTTAACAACTGGACAGTGGGAACAATGTTTCTTGGATCCAAATTCTGCTTAACCAACTGTTTAGAAGACGGGTTTATTGGGTTCCATGTCCAGGAAGAGAGACACAAAGGTAGACTAGCCCATCAGTTACAGATCCTGCCTTCAGAATACCATGATTACCACCAGGTATTCCTAGAGGAAGATTAGAAAAAACTTCCTCCCCATCGAAATGAGGATTGCAGCATTAACCTTGTTCCTGGACTCTCAATCCCTTTTGGTCGTATGTACACTCTCTCTAAACCATAAAAAGAGACCATGCAGCTATATCTTCAAACAAATCTACAGAACGGTTTCATAACCAAATCAAGATCACCGGCTGAAGCCTCATTTTTCTTCGTTCCTAAGAAAGGAACCACTGAGATACGACCCTGTATAGAGTACAGAGGACTGAAAAAGATAACCAGCAAAGACAAATACCGCCTTCCTCTTTTCCCTGATATCCTTGAAGCAGCTAGAGGGGCCTATGTGTTTTCCAAACTTGACCAAAGAGGCACTTACCATCTTCTCCAGCTTTGTAGTGGTGATGAGTGGAAAACAACCTTCCATACTCCCTTTGGCCACTACAAATACCACATGATGCCCTTTGATCTGGCCAATGCTCCAGCTGTTTTCCAAAATTTTATGGACCACCTTTTTGATGACCTCATCCTTCAATCTGTTGTCGTCTACCTCAATGACATGTTGATCTTCTCCAAATCCCTCAAGGAGCACCAAGTTTACGTTATTTCAAGTTTAGGTTATTTCATACCTAAGATTAATTTTGTCGGCTGACAGAAAAGCCATGGATCCTAACAAAATCGAGGCCATTCTCCGATGGAAAGAACCATCTTCTGTCAAGGAAATTCAAAGATTCCTGGGTTTCACAAACTTCTACAGGAAGTTTATTCCCAACTTCTCTTTGAGGAACTCACCCTTGACCGCCTTACTTAAGAAAAAGGAAGTTTTTCTTTGGAATAATGCTGCCAGTCAAGCCTTCCGAAACATCAGAGAACTTTTCACTAAGGCTCCGATTCTAAGACTACCTGACCAGTGTAAATGGTTCTTTCATGAGAAAGATGCATCTAATACTGCGCTCAGCACAGTACTCAAGCAAGAATGGGACGGGCAGGAACATCCTGTTTCCTATTTTTCATACACCTTAAAAGTTTTAGAGAGAAACTACTCAGTGTTGGAAAAGGAATGCCTAGCCATAAAGAAGGCTTGTACTGAATGGAGACATCTTCTTTTGGGTTCTACCCACCAAGTCACCATCAGGACAGATCATCACAATGTAAGGGTACTACAGCGAAAGGAATGCCAAAACAGCTGACAGACCGATGGGCCTACTTCTTTTCACAATACGCTCTCCTGTTCACTTTTCTGTCTGGTAAAAAGAACCACATGACTGATGCTCTGTCTCCATCAGAATCCCCCTCTGACATCGCTTCTGTACAGGAGAAGCTATTGCCTAATGCCTCTTTTCTTTATTCCATGAACAACTTCCAGCAGAAAATCCTTAAGGCCACTGACCTTGCGGAACCCTGCACCAAGCAACTCATCCAACTGTTCTGACAGAAGATCAAGGACTATTGTTTAAGGCTGATCTATTATTCATACCTACCCTAAAACTACAACAACAATTCTTGCATTTATGTCAAGACGTCAAGTCTGTGGGTCATCGGGGGAATTCAAGTTACCCTGGAGAACGTATTAAGACATTTCTGGTCCACTGTGATTAGGGAAAACGTCATTATCTATGTGTCATCTTGTCTGGTCTGTCAGCAAACCAAGACTCCCCGCAGACGGCCTTTCAGAAAACTAACACAACCGTTTCTCCCTAACTGTCCTTAACAACACATTAGTACTATTTCATCCTTGATCTACCCTTTTCAAATACCAGAACTACTATAATGGTCACGGTGGACTCATTTACCAAATTAGCCCACATTCCCACCGCTCCAGAAATGGCCAAAGTATTTTTTTATACCATATTTCATCTTCACGGATTGCCTGACTCCATACTCTCAGACCGAGGATTGCAGTATATCTCCAATTTATGTGAGACCCTGGGAATCAAAAGAGCCTTAACATCTGGATACCACCCGCAGTCCAACGGACAAACCGAGATGTTAAACTAATCTTTCGAGAAATACCTAAGGTGTTTTACCTCAGCTTCTTACGACAACGGGCAGATCTACTCCCATTTGCCGAATTCACATACAACAACTCCCTGCACACCTCTATTGGTGTTAGCCCTTTTCTCTGCACATATGGTTATCACCCAACATGTGTTCCCACCGTCAAGACTACAGACTCTAATACTGCTTCAGTAGACCTTCTAATTGACAAGATCCAAAAAAGTCACTCCAGTGCACTGCAAGCTCTGAAGGATGCCAGAAAAGCATGCAAGAAACGTGCCACCAAACACTGGTTACAAACACCACCTTTACTCATTGATGATCTGGTACGGCTTTCCTGCCGTTACCTTCCTAGGCGTTTGGTTCCATCCAAATTACCACCACGCTTTTTTGCTCCTTTCAAGATAGCTCAGATCATGGGCCCTGTAGCATTCATACTGGAAGCACCTACATTCTGGTGTAAAATACATCCTGTATTCCATGTCTCTCAACCAAGGCCCTATAAACCTGACCCTTTCCACTGAAGAAACAGCCAACCTCCAGCCCCTGTGGATACCTACTGTGGACCTGAATATGAAGTTGAGTCCATTTGTGATTCTCAATATTACCAAGGGCGTTTACAGCACCTCTTGGACTGGAAAGGGTATGGCCCTGTTGAGCGAAGCTGGGAACCGCCCCCCTCGGTACATGATGTCCCGAAGCTCCTATAATGCTTTCATAGATAAATCCCTGGAAACCGGGCCCATGGACCCCCCAGAGGGGGGCATGCTGTTAGGAACATGACCAGCTCTTGGTCCTTATGGCACAAGTGGAGAAGAAGACACCCTCACTGCATCTTAATCTCTCCAAGGTGGCCACAGGTTGGCTCCCTTTGTGGAACAGAAAGAAGTGGACTAGTGCTCTTTTAAGATGGCGCCTGTTATAGTGAAACTTTGCATCCACTACTTAAGGAGTCACCAGCTGTAAAGAAGCTGTGTTACTTCTTGGCCTTTGAAGCCCGGACACTGTCAGTTGTTTATTACATTCTACTTTCCTTGTTGCTCTGTCTTCCCTTCTCTTGGGATTCATTCACCCCGTCCGGGCATTCTGTTCCTTGCCTGTTCGCTGCTCCTCCGCCGGCATTCCCACTGCTTCACCCTTCCCTTTCTCCACTGTTCTTTGCATTTCTCACTTACTGCTGTTGCTCTCCCGATTAATTGATTAATTCACAGAGTCACTGCTGCCTTTACCTTTGCTGCTTCTCTGCCTTAACAGCTGCTCTCCTCTCTCCATATTCTGCTGCCGTTCTGGCTGTTAACCTCTTTCTGCATCTTTGCGGCTTATTCCGCTTCACACAGTCATCCTCGGAATTGGGATACATCACAGCTACAGTCTGCTTTCTGCCTTACCGCGGCTGTCACCGTTGGCATCAGCTATAACCCTGAAGTCGGGACATCCTTTCTACTGAAATCTACATAATTGAACTACATTACCAAGAGCACTGGTTTTTTCCCCTTAACAGGTTTTCTTTTCCCACGTTATGGGCTTATCCCTTTCGGTTTCTGCCTTTTCTGACTACAGGGCTCATAGGGAACAGTGAGGGACGGTTCCGCCTCATCAAATCATCCTGTCTGTGGAATTTACAGGTCAGTCCTTCCACCTTCCAGGTGGTCGTAATAATACCTCAGCAGTGGGGTCCACCAGTTCCCCCTATTTCCTTTACCAAGATGAATGCAGCAAGGCATGCCCAGGGTGTGGCAGACAGAATAAGGACCACCTAAATGGAGAGGGCAGGGTTATTTCAAGTCTCACAGCAGGGTTCTAAGCAATTTTAGGAGGCATAGCTGAAGAGTCAGTCCCATCCCAGCCCAAACACCAGAGAGAGAATGGGAAGTGAGGCTGGATCTCTACAAAGAGTGCACCGTGGTTGGAGCTGGAGGCCAGAAACTGAAGACAGGAGCTATTTTGGAAAAAAAGTTAGAGGAGAGAATATGACCCCTGGGGGGTAAGCAAACCGTAAAGACCTGCTCAAAGGTGTGAAGCAGATTAAACTGGTGGTGGACATCATTTGGTGAATGGTGAAAGGTGTTCCCAAAGCTTTGATAGAGAGAATAATATGGCAAGTGGAGACATGTGTGCTGAAAGGGTCGAATAGGTTAATAGTTGGAGAGAGTTGACTAGCAGGGAAAGTAGGCCCAAAGCAATGATGAATGTGTAGAAAGATTTTGCAAATTTAGCACTGCTGTATGTGCAGAAGCATTATGTGGTATGGGATGGAGCTATTCAATGGGGGAAAAAATTGCAGGTCATACTTTGGAAACTCACCAAACGTTCAGCAGCATGCTTTTGTTATCAAAATATTTGTGTTGCTCATCCAGAGTGTATTCTGCAGTGAAGCTGCAATTTTCATTGCTAAGAACTGGTAGGTCACTGTGTACATTTCAGAGTCTTAAGAAGATTTTGATGGTAAGAATGGTAAGAATGACCACTGTTTTTGATAACTATTGAACACTTACCTTATCATTGATACCTTTTAGGTTGAGACTAGTTGTCAATGGTTTTACTCTGAGATGCAATGTGATTCTTCCTCGTACACACTCGAAATGATCTTAATAAATGCACTCATCGATTTTCTCAGTATTACCCTCGGTAACGTACAACTATTCAAATGAGGGGTTTTTCATTTTGGCATATGTTGTATTGACCCGAGAATTGAGTCTGCTACTGGCAATGTACCCTCTTTGTATTTTGCTACAATTAACATGGCTCCAGGAGTCAACACACCCTACTATAAATCAACCAATGTTCAATATTTCTTCTGAAGCACAGTAACAACAATACAACTATGCTAGAAATCAGATAACAAACTGGCGTCATTCCGAGTTTGGTGGTAATTCAGTGGACATTCTGCAAAATTACCACCAAAATTGGTTATTGTTGTAGCCACAAGGTCTCGTGGGTTTACTACGGGAATACAAGTGGGTGTAGGGTGGTGTTAATATTCATTATAGGAGTCCATAGGACTCCATAGGGTCTTGGCGGGAATTCCTCTGCCATATGTTTGCTGGTTTTTGGCTGTGAAGTGCAGAATTTACATTCAGAATAATGCTGGAGGTTAATCCTCCACTTCAACAACAAACTCGTGATTTGGCTGAGCAGTTAAAATTTTAGTTATTCTGTTACCACCAGAAGGTCTGTGCTTCTTGTGTTCATCCTTGCTCAGAGTGTGTCTTTATGTTCCACCTTTTATCCGTGAGGGGAGAGCGAATGTGTATCAGATGTATGTGATTAAAGTCAAGTGCCTGACTTTGCCTTACCCGATTAGTGGGATATGTCCAATGAGATATGTAAGGGCTAGCCTTGTCACTCTCAGTCACCCTCTTCCTCAGCCCAGTGTTTGTGTGGAAAAGGGGGGGTTGGGATATCAGAGAATTCTATGAAATTGGAGGGGTCATGGGTACAGGAAAGGGCAGTATACCACCCCTCACCATTGGTCGCCTCACCCATACTCTTCAAAGATCCCTCACCCAGGTGATCCTCCCGCAGTGGTCCACCCCCTGGGTCTGGATCCAAAGGCAATGGCTGTGCCCTGGCCACCTGAGAGTGAGATGCCCGGGAACTAGTAGGTGAGGCACCCTTTGGTTTCTCACAGTCTCAAGATTTCCAGTTCAGCCAGATCTCACACCTCTATCCCTTCCATTCGGGCAATATGCCAGGAACCTCCTCTCAATTTGAAAGAAGTAAGGAAATGACGGCCTGTGCACACTTTCTTTGCCCTAGTAATTTGATTGTCATAGGCAACCTTTGATCCCTATTGTAAGGGGTGGGAGCTTTGTGCAGTTGAGACCTTCTTTTATGTATCTTCTCTTAATCAATAACAGATGCTTAACCTGGGTATGTAATGTACATTTTTAAGTTTAAAATTAGGAAAGAATCGAGGGTATAGTGTAATTATAAGATTGACCTCTTAAGGCTGATCAAAACTTTCACCTTTCACCTACATGTCAGGGCATAACAAAAGTGGGATGTAGCCAACAAAGTGTGAGGCAGTCAATAGCGTTCACTGTGTGTTACTGTTTCTCAGGAGTCCTAAGCACTGAGGATCAATCAGGAGGTTGGATGTGATCCCCCCCACCTGCGACTGATATTGGGCGGTGTCCGCGAAGCGGACAGCGAATTGAACGGCAAGTGTGAGGCAGTTGGCAGAGTTGACTGTGCGTTTCAGTTGCTGGGAAGCATAAGCACTGAGGATCAATTAGGAGGTTGGAAGTGGACCCTCCCACCTGCAAGTGATGTTGGGTGGTGCATCTAGCAGTGAGCAGAGACAAGATGTGTCAGGGAAAACGCCGACTGTTATAAAAAGTGACTTTCTTAAACTTTTCTGGCTTACTCTGACCTCGGTACATGCATAAATAAAGTAGTGAGACTACCGAAAACAACCCTGAGAGGTAGTACGTTAACGAATAGTCCATTTATCACCACAACTGCTAACACATAATGCTTAGTAACGCAAATCGATATTTATTTAGAAGTGCGGAACAGACACAGTTGGATGAGGAAGTGGAGTCAAACTTATGCTCACATCATTCTAAATCAAAAACACGGGATAAAGAGAAAATCAGAGCATTCTTTTCTAAAGGACCTGTTAGGATTTGTCGTGATGTTGTTGTACAGGGTCAAGTTATTTCCTACTCCACGATGGTCTGTGCCAATGCAGACGTCATTGAAGGCATCAACATTTCTGGACCAGCTTTCCAAAAAGCAGAAAGAGGTGCTAGCTTGTTGTTAAAAGACACGTGTGTTAGCTTGAAGGAAGACATTCTAGAAATCAGGTCTGACACTACCTCAACAGCAAGATTGAGTGCAACACCCAGAATGTTTGATTCTCCTGATGGGAGTGACAACACCCTTAATTACACTTCTAATGAGGCAGAATTGCATTCAGTCACCGAAATGGAGCTGCCAGAGAACATAGGTGAGGGAGTGGGCATACTGGCGATGTCCCAACACGGTGGTATTGACAACAGAGAAGCAGTAACCAACAATAATATGGTCACATGTGATTTTATCGAATCAATAAACAAAGAATACATTTTTAAAGAACCAAAAACATGGGGGAAAAAAACGACAAATATTGTTTTTTGTTGTTTTTGGGGGCGCCTCCTCCCCCCTAGCACTGCTTCTTTTTTTAAACCACTTTTCCCCACCCCTTAAACCACTTTTCCCATCCCCAACCACATTTACTTACCCTTCTATAATTCGTTATTTTTTTCTTTGTTTTGGGTTCATCCAAAATTGCATTCTTTGTTATCTTTTCGATAACATCACTGCATACCCAGTGATTTCCCATTAGTTGCACTGAATTTAGCCCTACAGCCCCTTATTCACTTATAAGTGTGGTGGTTGAGGCAAGATCGAATACAGTCATTCTTAAAGAATTAAAGGCCCTTCTCCTTAAAAATAAGTATGTGAACATCAGTGGAGTGAAAGAGTTATCTGAACAAACTCAGTTCCAACAAGGAAGCCGATTAGGCACAGCTCTGGGCACAAAGCATAATGCTAATTACAGCACTCATAATGGCAGTGAAGTCTAATTCGCCTACATTTCAAATCAGATGCCAATCTAGCCAGGAAGTAACAGACTGACGGCAGAAACTGAAAGGTGAGAACAAGGAAGGAGGAAAGGTAGTGAACCTTGAAAAAAAACAAAGTATGACAAAGGAGAAAACCAAACGCAGAATAGTTTTTCGAAAATGTCTACGAACCATACTAAAAGCATCTGTTAAAAGCGATATTAGTGTGAAAAAGAAGAAAAAAGGCAGAGGCTAGAAACAAAATGTGATAGTAATCGATGACTCTCAAAGTCAGGTCCAGCTACATGAAGGGGTATTCCAGAAGGTATTAATGACAAAGATGAACCACGTCAAATCAAGGAGATCTTGAATGTTGCGAAGAGCCAGGAAATGTTTAACATGGTTAAGATACTGATGCAGAGGGAAAGAAATGAGAGTGGTGTGTGTAACTCATGTGGAAGGGCTTCGGAGGCCTGTCCAAAAGGGGTAAACCTGAGGAGGAAAGTTATTGACTAGCTAACCAAAACTGACGAGGGTTCTCAGGTTAAAGAGGCATCACGTTCGGACAAAGTTAGGAATAAAGAGGTTAGCTCAAAGTATAGAGAAAGCGAAAATGTGAAAGACAACACACAAAGTACCGTTTCACTGCTAATTTTTGAATCTGTATTTGAAGAGGGGAGAAACATACCTCTAAATCGATCCAAAATATTGAGCATCCTTCCTTTGATTCCGGATTTAAAAGAAATGACCTTATCTGACATGAAGTTTGTGCATCTGTTTGATTAGGGCAGGAAGGGGATATGTGCAGTAATTTTTTTCTCCAATTTGATTGAGAAATTGGTTAATAATAATCAGAGGTTATGAAAGTTATTATGCCCGTCATACAGATTTAACGGAAAAAATAAAGAAAAACGCCACAGGTGTTAAGCAGAGACATCTGAAAATTAAATGCTCAGCAACCCAGGAAGGTCGCTGTCAGGCTGGCCTCAACAAATCTCAAAAAAGTTGGGTCTGGCTCGAAGCCACACTCAGCACTACTAAAGGGGTCCAACCAGGATTTTAGTGTATAAGGTTCTATGCTGGAACTCCCGAGAATTCAGCGGCTTACAATAGTTTTTTTTATAACACGCTTAATGCACAGACCCATGATTGAAACCTTTGTTGCTCTGAGACAATTTGCTTCCAAGATGAGCGCGTTGCCACTGAGCTATACTACTGAACAGTCCTGTGATGGATGGCTTAACTAACATAGTTAAAGGAGACAAGAAAGGTAGAAAAGGTCGACCAATCATAGGGATCCTGACACCAGTAAAGAACAAACAAGGCCGGGAAGTAAATTGGATTAATACGGTGTCAGATGCTACTTTAGTACAGACAGTGATGGACGCCACAAATGGAAAGGGATTAAAAGTGTTGATAATAAATATTTACTTTCATCCAAAATAAGCAGAATTGGAGGTTGTGATTAATGAAATTAAGAATATTATGACGGAAGGCAACATACAAAGAGTGGAAAAGCGGACCCTATTATTTTAGGACTGTATATGTCCGATTCTTGATCCCTTGTTTAAAGACGTCATGTGTACACGATGGAACAATGAATGACATAAAGGGTAAAAGGCAGAGTCAAGGTCAGATATGGGTGCACTTTCTGTCTAGATGGTGCTTTCAAAAACTTAATTCCATGTACGCCCGGTTGCCAGCTCCTATGTGGCACTGTAACGTCTCAAAATTCACAATAGATTACATTGAAATAGCAAATCTCAGAAGAGACGAGGTTAAGAAGATTGAGGTTGTGGAAACTAATTTGAGCGATCATTCAATGCTTACCTTTCATTTGACAATGCGAGAAGAGGGAATGGACATTGTACGACTAAGCTCTATGGCCCTAATAGTGAATGCCTCTGGAAACCGAATATCTAAATTTGGTAAGAAAGTTGAGAGTGAGAATTCATGCATCGAGAATTGGTGGACGAATTTGAATGAGAACGGAAAGATGAGCAGTACTCTAAGACCCTGATACTGTTTCAAAACAGGAGTTTGTCGCAAAGATCCAGGGAATAACGAGTTTTTGTTAATAATTCCTCCTTAACCTTTCACCTTAATCTTCTCAAGACAAGTCAATTCTATAATCTCTTCAGCAGCATACACATCCAAACTCATTAATGCCTGCAGACCCTACTTATCTGCAGACAGCTGCCTAACATTAGCAAGAGCCCTCATTCTGTCGAAACTCGACTATTGTAATATCCTCCTGGCCAGCACTGCGACTACCAGAATCAAAAAAATGACATGTCACTCAAAACAATGCCCTGCGTGCAGCACTAAACATACCAAGAAGAGAACATATCTCTGAAATCAGACGCAAATTGTGCTGACTTCCGGTTCAGGACCGGATCAAATTCAAAACAATGGCAACCACCCACAAATGCCTCATTAACATAGCTCCTAAATATCTTACCAACCTGTTAACTCCAACCAAAAACATCAAGACCACACGCTCCGCTTCAGCCTTCCTTCTCTCTGTCCCAAATTTCAAAAGAACTAAGGCTGGGGGACGCAGCTTCCCAGATGTGGCAGCCAATGGCTGGAACACCCTACCGCTAGACATTAGATCTGACCCGTCCCACACTTCATTCCTCAGAAAACTTAAAGCCTTGTTCCTCACCTCAAATGTGTAGCCTTTGTGACTTAATGATTACAGTCTCATCCTACACAATCCGCTCATGTGAATATATCTGTGCTCTATCATTTGCTTATTATTTATGTTAATAAGGTTACAAATGTAAACATTACTGATTATGTACAAACGAAAACATGTATATGTAAATATCTTATGTCTGTAAATATGTGTAATATTATTTATGCCAAACCATTGTTTTATATGATTGCCTGTGGTAACCTTGTAATGTGTATTACCTGCTTCCCAGCGCACAGATACCTACGTGTTTGGCACGCGTTACAAATGCTAAATAAATAAATAAATACATAAATAAGGTATTGTATGTCGACAGAGAAATTAGGACAAGGAAGCTAGCAATGAGGTGTACAGTTAAGAGTATAAATAATTACAAGATAGAGATTGGAATGAGAAACAGCTGTCTATAAAATCCTGTCAACTAGAGTATAAGCGATGGCCGAAGAATTATAAAGTACAGAACTATATCAAGGAAAACCAAGAATTCTTGTTGCACTGAATTAAAAGAGATATGAGATCTATTTGGTAGAAACCTAACACACAAAGAGTGGCAATGACCTGGTTTCTCAGAGCGAGCATGGGTTGGTATTATACAGCCACATATAATAGGGGTGTAGCAGAATTGAAGGAGATTTCCCATGATAATAAAATGTCTACCATACAATGGATAGGAAAGTTTGATAAGTTAGATATTGAACTGGCCAGAGGACCTTTGAATATCCAGATTCCTGGCACAATTTGTTACTCATCCCAATCTATGAAAATGGCCCTAGAAACGATTCAAGAAGCTATCAGCATATGTCCCTACTGGAAATCCTGTCAACGATTTTAGCAACCTTAATGCTAAAGGATCAAGTGGGCAGAGTCCACAGGGAGGATTAATATCCATCAAACAGGAAGGCGATGTGGACCTTAATTAGTGGACTGACCCTGTCTGGTTTGGGCCTTTCCTCCGCCTTCGATAGTGTTGTCATGTGCAGGTTGTGGCAAACATTGCACTTATGAGGGATAGATAATGGTCTATGACAGATGTTGGAGATGCAATATTCGAACAAAATGATAAGAGTGAGACTGAACACTGATGGAGACCTCTGATAGAAGATTTTGTTAAGAAAAGGGGTACAGCAATGTTGCGATATTGCTGCTACTCTGTTTAACTTCCACTTAGATCTGTGGGAAACAAGCATATGGATGTGTCCTTCACAAAAATGTCAATCATGGTACATGAAGTTTAGATTAAACTGTTTGCCCACCCTTGAAATCATTGGTTCAAAGTTGAACATTCCCAAGGACTTGTGAAATGAAATGCTCAGAGACACTGCACCATGTGGTAATGGTGTGCCCTTCAACAACCTCATATTGTACATTATTCCTCGAATCCTTTGTACACGCAACCTTGGCAATAGTAACATTTGATTTATGGAATAGATGCATGACTACAGAACAGGTATTGTTAATCATAGCTTTGGTGAAACTACTGATTAAACGGGTAAGGCGATGCTTGCCATTGTAGAGGAGTGTTAATCTATAGAGGATGGAAGTAAACAAAGTTTATTTTAAATATATTGGTAATGAAATTGGATGTGTTTTGATTCTTATGAACAACAGGTTTTTAGGCTATGCATTAGAGTTAAATGAGGTAGAAATTGTATTGAGTAATGAAATGTCTACTCTTAAAATTGTATGTTGTTTTTTTCTTTTTCTTGAAGTTGTGTAAGGCACAATTGTGTACTATAAACACAATTAAAAAAAAGTAATACAACATGTATACAAAGTTGGATGTATGTTATGGGGTACAATCCATCATCCTACTATGTACATTTTATTGGATTGGAAATGTTCTTAATGTTTTGATATATTTTAAAATAACATGAGACATCACTTATTTGTATCTGTGTATAGCGTAGAACATGTTATATTGTTTTGTTTATTTATATACTTATTGGAAATTGTCAGTGTTTGTGTACCGTGTTAGCCAATGGTGATATGAGTACTGTCTTCCTTCTTGTCTTGCCTGCTTCCATGTCATTTATAGTGGCCCACTTATATCTCTGTGATTGGAATGTGTGGGGGGGGCTTCTGAAGTGTTGGAATCTCTGTGAAGCAAATCAATCAGAAATAGATCATTTAGTGGAACATTTTCCTTATAAAGAATATATTGATGGAATTCTCAGTCATGCAGCGTACTCCTGAACTAGAGTAATCTGCATGACAGATGATATATAACATCATTGGCATAATGGCAGGGGCATTATCCCAAATGCCATTACACACATGCTACCACTCTTTGAGGTGAAGGGGGTGAGTCCTATACTGATCTTCAATTCCTGAAGAGCGGTTATGCATTTGGGGTCTGGGGAGAGCATTCCGATGGTTGTGAGCCAGGAGGGTGAAGCAGAAAGAAGCACAGAGAGGCATGAATATTGAGAGATAAAGAAGGTCCTCAGATCGGAATGTGTGAGCCAGGGTCTAACCTGATACTGAACTGGTGAGGAAGAGGGTAGCCCATGTATTGGTTTAGACACTAGAAGAATCGACATAGAGAGATTAATGTATTTGATAAGCAGCCCATGATGAGGTTATAGGCAGATGTTGCTATGGAGCTGGGATGGTTCTAGAGTGTGCAGATGAGTGGTGTACTTTGTTTGCAGTAGTGAAGTTTTAAAGCAGAGGTCCTACATGGAATCCTTACGTGGAGGCTGGATCAGGAATCAAATGGGCTGAGGACAATAATGGAGTTCATGGTTTAAACTGAATGAAATTAAGTGGATGGAGTTTAAATATGCCATGAAGAGAACTGTGAGAAACCAGAAATGAGACACAGACACAGAGAAGTCCCAGTGATTGGTATAAACATTTGTTAAATAATAAAGGGGTTGGAAAATGTCTCACTGTCCCTATTCTAGAAGGGATTTCCCTACCTCAACCAAAACTAATCATCTGTCCTGTGTCAAGATGTACAAAGCAGAAATGTCCTGTGACTGAAATTCTATCCTAGCTCTCTCATTGTTAAAGTAACTCTAAGTTGTTAATGGTATTGTCTTTGTCTTGAAAAGTGCACACATGTTCAAGTTCAACAAAAAGGTGAACATATAACAAAAGTTCCAAATGGATAATGTTCACAGTTCCAGGGAATGACTCCCTTCCCCAGGTTTCTCCAAAACAAAAGTTCAAAATAATAACCACGTTATTTGTAGCCCAGAAATATAACCCCCTACACTTGGTGTTGCAATTCATTCCAGGGGAAATGACTCCATTCCCCAGGTTTCTCCAAAACAAAAGGTCTAAACAATAGCCAAGTTCTTTGTAGCCCAAGAGGATAACCCCCTCCTCTTGGTATTGCAATTCACAGCACGGGAAATGAATCCTTTTCCAATTTCAAGGTCATGTATCTTCCCTGGGATTCTCTTTTCAAAATACCACAAATGCAATTCAAAATCCTAAGTGCATGAATCTGCCTTGGAATTCTAAGACTTGCAAAACAACTGGTATACTCTCCTACCAGGATCGCTCATATGATCATGTAAGTGTCCCATGTAAATCAGTCACAATGGGTCGTTTTAAAAGTTAGTCCCTTGCTTATGTCGATTTCTCTTTCATGTACATGCCAGGTCTGGCTCAACGTGAAATTAGCAACACAGTGAATAATGGATATTCTTATGGCTTTGAAAGAGGTACTTGTTTGATACTACCGATGTCATGATCTAAGAGAAGTAGAAACGAGTCTTATGGCAACCTGTTTCACCAGTGTTTTGGCATTGGTAATTTTGGATACCCTTACCTAATTGACTTCAGTCCTACTAAAGAGGAGCATAAATGCATTTGTGCTTTAAGGACTATACTGTGCATAGTGAGGAGATACATATTGTGGTGTGATTGCTACGCTGTTGAGACCATTTCACCCACCCTGGTTGAAAGCGGGGGTACAAGTTTCCCTGTCCTTGCCTCCAAGCTGGGGAATACCCTCCCTGTCACCATTAGATCTGAAAACTCTCTTAACACCTTCAAGCAAAAAACAAAATTTTGGCTTTTTGATCAGAACTAAGGCACCTCTGCCTCTAGGCCTATCTGCTAACTTCTATTGTCAGTTTGTATATATTCATAGTATATGTTTGCACATTCACTTGTATATAATCATGTATGTATATTATGTATATAACCATGTATGTATACTACCTGTATGTATGTAAACCTAAGTTGCGCCCTGATGCCCCTGGGCCGGATGGTGCTCGTTACAAATCAACAAAATACAAAATACAAATACACTCTCCAACTATTTTAAAATTTGCGGCTGCTTAGCCCCTGAATAATGTCCCAGTACTGATGTTTGGGGACAGAAACATGTCGGGCTGTTTAGGGAACCACACAGTTTAGACCATTATACATTTGTATAAAGGCCCAAGTGTGTGTTGGGCTATTTATGAGAATGTATTTTCTTTCTTTGTAAAATTGTGCAACATATGTTGATGTGTGTAGTGGGTTTTATGTGGTGGTACATTTTGTGCAATACCTATTTTAACACATGAATTTTGTAATAAATTGTATTTATAACCATGACATTGATTTGCTGTATGATCAAACAGGGGGGATGTTGAGAGTCATCAATATTTGTTGTTTGAAGTATTTTGTGTTTATTTTTCTCTTCTTTACATATATATATATGAAAAGGATTTCTCATATGTCCATCCACTTTTAAGATCTGTGGATATATGCTTTTTTCCCAAGTGCCTCTCATCCTTGGTGTATTTGTATCCCCCAAATACTCGGACTATGAAAATCAGTTTGTTATGAAAGCCATAGAGAAGTTGCCTCCCTTTCCAGTTAGACACCAGGAATGCCTTCTCCAGCTCCCCCAGGGACCTGACCTTCCACTGTGGCCTCAGCAGCTATAGGATGGCTCACTTGGCTTCTCCGGCCCTTTTTGGATCCCTCTCAGCTTCCGCCCTGCCTCTCCACTTCGGGCAGTGCATCTCTGCGACAGGTGACGGTCTGTGTGTCACTCTGGCTTCACTTGCCAGCACAAAGCTGCTTTGCAGCGAAACCCTCTTCCGCATCTCCCCTGCCAGTGGGAAATCATCTCCCTTTTTCTTTGTACCACTTGCCTGCCTCGCTCGCTGCCTTCTGGATTCTCATCCCAAGCTAGGACATCGTCTCCATGGTTCTCCTGCATCTCTTTGCTCACCTGCCCACTTGACTGCTTGGCTTCCCTGGCAGTGGTCAGCCAGTGGGATCTCTCCTTTGCTCTCAGCTGTTCTATCTTTGAACTCCCACTTTAATTAAGGGAGTTGCTTAGAGCCAATCAGCTTCCTCACAACACTAGACTACTCCTTCTGCTTCAGCCTAGTGATCTTCCTGTGGGCAGTACTC
This sequence comes from Ambystoma mexicanum, assembly GCA_002915635.3. Classification (NCBI taxonomy): domain Eukaryota; kingdom Metazoa; phylum Chordata; class Amphibia; order Caudata; family Ambystomatidae; genus Ambystoma; species Ambystoma mexicanum. The sequence continues at coordinate 830,706,244 of CM030321.1, forward strand.
TTTCTCCTCTCAGTTTTTGTCATTCAGTTTTCTGTAGAATATTGAAGTATACAGTAAGCAGGCTTTATGGTTTGTTGAAGGGGATTATCAGAGTATACAATTAAGTCATTAGGAATGGAGGGGATATCCTTAAAATGGAAAGGGGTTACTGGGTCTCATTTTATGATGCCTGTCCTCCCGCATGAGGGTCACCTCCCCTCATGTGATCCTCCATAAAACAGCCACCCCCAGGCATAGACCTAGTTTAGGGGTCTCCCTTGCCACCCTGTGGTCTCCCTTGCTACCCCTAAAAAAATGTGAAACTGGTTTTCTGATAGCTATAGCGATAAGATAGCTCACAGGGTTGAGCACTCCCTTCTGCAATGTGTGTGTGAGCTGCATGTTGCAGGTTTGACTCCCGGCGAGGTCAACTCAGCCTTTCATCCTGCTGAGGTTGATAAATGACTACTAACACAGGTAAGGTGATATTGTATGTATATTTGTTCAATATGAAGCGCTTACGCATAAGTGCTATATAATAATACATCATTATCGTTTGGTTTGGTCTTGGACGTCTGCTTGCATTCACAGTAATTTGGTAATTTGGGTCTATACACACTGATATGATTGATACATATGGTGATCCATTCTTGTATGAAATGTATATTACTTTAAAGTGATATAATAACCATATTTCTCTTAGTGTACTTAGAAACAATGCTATGTGATGCCACTTTCTGTTTTTTCAAGGGGTGAAAGTTTTTGTTCAATCACTTCCTGTGATGTTCTTCGGGGTGGGCTCAAATGACATCACTTCTGTGACATCAATGTCAAGGGTCATCTGATGTCACTTCCGCTATCCCAGGCATTTTGGTAAAAATGACGTCCCTGCCCCCAGGGTCAGTATCAGGTAGCAGCTGCTGTACCCTGGCCACATGCTCAGAGGCTGCCTCCGGGAACGGAGTGATAACATCATCAGATTCATCACAGAGCCCAAAGAATGGGAGGCATGAAGGGTGCATTGCAGAGGTCAGTAAATGGTAAATTGGAGTTGGTAACCAGGATAAAGATTGCTTACATGTTTGTAGGAAGTACTATCGAGTGACATATTGCAGAGATATATATTTAGAGGTGACTGTAAAGTTCTGTCTTAAAGGAGAAGAGAAAAAGAGTAAGAGGAGACAAAGTGGTGGAGGCAAGGTGTCAGAGGAGGTGCTACTATTGCAAGAAATGGTAAAAAATCTCCTGCCCTCTGGACATTATTATTGTTGGTTTCGGTCAGTTCCAGGTCCTATGGAATACATCCGTGGACTAATAGTAGCCAGAGCTTGGTACCTGGTTTGCAAAACCGCTGCTTAAAAGTGCACTGAAACACCAAGTATATACATATGGCATGTGTTCTCAAAGCAGTATCTCCCTGTAATCCGAAGGTCAACTCTTCCATTGGACACTTCTGTTCAGACCTTTTGAATCCAAATATGTTACACTCGCTGCATTCATAAGACATATAACTAAACCAATGGCATGCAGTGACTATTAGCAGCAATCCTGAGAGTGACTAATGCAATTCTATCTCCAATAAGTAGTACATTAATCAGGCGTTCTTAGGTTCTGGCAGAAATCTGGGCCATTACTGCAGAGTCATCCTGCCCCCAAACCATAACAACTAAGGATAAATCCACACATTATGCACACACGAGGCTTCCACCTAACTGTGATCAAACAACGACGTATTCCTGTGGGACATCTTTCTGGATGTTGAAGATCTTCTTTCATATGTGCTGGGTTCAGGCAATCCCAACACACTTTGGAAGACCTATTCCTTTGAGAGCACCTACATCCTTCAGGGGACACCCTAAGCATGCACTCTAATTCCCTCTGATCCTCAGCATGCACTCTAATTCCCTCTGATCCTCAACATGCACTCTAATTCCCTCTGATCCTCAGCTATGGCTTTGTATGAGGATCTCTGTATTCGTATAACTGCAGTTGCCGGTTTTCTAGCGTCAGTGAACTTGGCATCTATCTGATGCAACTATCTGTTGAGGTTCAATCAATTGGACACAGAGTTCTATACATGCGGAAATATTCACGGGCGCAGGCTGGCGCATTTATTGACTCAAAGTTTCACTCTGGCCTGCTGATCAGCTGAGGGCTACATTCTACTGGCGATCTTAGGAGTTATGAAAGAAAACCTGGTATATGTACGTAGGATCACTCAGAAATTGCTGGCGCCTTGTAAAACAGCTATACCTGTGCCTACACATGTTGCCAAATGTAGTCACAGTGTTGTTGAGATACAATATGATAGGTACTTCTCACTTCAGCAAGTGTCCCCCCAATTGTTCCTGGAGGGGGCATTGCTCTTTCAACAGAACAGAGTATATAATTCAAGTTCCCAAAAACCTTGTCAGTATGCCTTGTACTTTTGGTAGGGTTCATACCTACAGGTCAAATATATTGAAGGAAATGACCTAGCGGAGAGCTCACAAATAATGTAACTATCCCCCGGCTTTACTCCCAGTGCCACGTCTATCTCTAGCAGTCATTCATGCCAAAAGATTGGAGCTGTCAAATTGATAGCAACTTGACCTAGTGAATTTACTCTTCAGACACACCATAATAATTCCACCAATCAACAGTGGCTAGGGGGTTCAGAGGTCCAGGGCCACCTGGGCGCTTCATACATTCAAATAAATAAATACATACATAAATACATACAATGGTAGTTCTGGTTCTGAGGAGTTTAGGAGTTTCACTTCCAGCTTTAGAAGAACCAGCAATGCTCTCTCAAGTTCCTGATATTATATGAGGGAGGAGGTGGGGTATTTTATAAAACGTTAGACCAGTGCAAGTGCAAATAGCACTGGGATAACATTGCTCTAGTGCAACAAGAAATATTTCAAAATATTTTTTGCAGAAGGACAACGTTTGCCATAATCTTAGTCGTTTGCCCTGCTGCAGAAATGCATTGGGGCAAATGAGTGGTAATACTACCCTAAGTTTAATTGTCATTTTTCTAGTAAGATCCTTTGTTTCATGGACCATGCACTGCGCCTGTCCTGTGAGGGATCTTTTCAGGTCCTGTTTCCCTGCCGGTGCTCCATATGCAGGGAAGCAGCACAGCTGGTCCGGTTATGTACTTTATTAAAATGATTTCGAACATAACTGAAGGCACGAGCCTGCTTCTCGTGTTAATGCCATCGTGCGATCGGAAGGATGTTACGTTCACCATTAGTACATGGAAAATATGTCAGCATTCAATTAGCTCCCTCCACCCACAGCTGACAGATCGGCTCTTGTAAATATAGTCTGCTCGCTTCATAGCTATTTCCTTTTTGCAAGTGTGTAACAGCAGCAGGTAGATTGCATGCTTAATAATTCAAAACAACATTATCAAGACAGAGATCTTCACCTGGCACAGGAGCATCACTAGACTGAGAGCCGAGTGCAGTAATTCAATAAAGCAAAGATGATTGCATTCCAAGGAGGCCGTTCCTAGCCTCTCTTACAGAAGGTGTAGCCATTGTGTACATGTTTCCATTTCGCTACGCCATCTGGTTGGGAGAGGTCTTAATCTCTGATCACATGTATACAATAATACTCTGATTCTTTTCTCAGAGGTCCATATCCTGTACAGTAATATTATAGATGACCTTTTCTACTGAGGAAAGATGAAGAAAACAAGTATTTAAAATTGAGCCATTTGCGTCTTTTGTGATATTGAAAATTCCCTTCATTGCATTCTTGTTGGCAGTTATTAAAGTTACCACATGAGTTTAAATTAGCTCTGTCTGGCAGCTCGGTGTTTTTGTTTATTGATCACAGGCCCAGCTCATGGGTGTGAGTGGAAACACATGCATGGCCGCTGGGACCTTTTGCAGGGCAAAGGACCACCACCACAGCCATTTTAACATTTTGGCAGGATATTCTGTCTTGAGGTAGATTGCAGCAGTGTTCTTTCTTCTGATTTGGTTGCTATTCCAGCAGTAAATCTGCCAGAATATCGTCCAATGGAATTACTGTTACCGCCACTTGGTCTGGTGGAATTACCGCCGTATTACAAGTGGCGATGGTTGTGTTACTCCCCCTTTTTTGATAGTCCATTGGACTCTATGGGGCATTGGTTGTTGCATTACCGCTGGCGAAATTACTGCAGCGGTAATTCCACCAATTTTGGTGATTTTCGGTGGAAAGTGGAGGAATTACCTCCAGCATGATGCTAAAGGTAAATCCCCTACTCCAGGGACATACTCGTAGTATTGCAGAGCAGGAAAAGTGGCAGTAATTCCGTTAGCACCGATTTGTTATTACACCACCATACTCGAAATGAGGACAGAGGCACTGTTGATGACTGCAGCAGCAGGGAAAGAAGAAATTGGTGACTGAGGCAAGATCAGAAGAGGATTCTTGCTTTTTTGCTTAAGAAAACAATGAAGTGCTTTGCATTAATAGGGGAAAGAACAGATTAAAGGAAGCAGAGAAAAGGCATCAGAGAGCTAACAGCTGCGGAGGGAGGGCAATTTGGCATCACAGGATCTACACGCAACCAGGGTGCGAAACAGTGGGGTGCAAGTCACCAAGTCTCAGGTAAAGGGGGAGTTGAGGGAGTGTGGACCTAGGTGTTAGATAGGAGCCATTCCTTAAAGAGGAGGGTCTTGAACTCCTTCCTGAACTATAAAAGCGAGGGGGTGGGTCAGATCATCTCGCAGGAATATGTGTGAAGTATTTCACAAAATGACAGTTGAACTTAGAAGTGGAAAGCATCCTCCATTTGAGAAGCTTAGTACTGGTTAAGTTGTGTTTTTGGAAAAGAAAACGTGCATAACCACATTTGCCATGCTGTTTAGTGTTGTAAAAGCATTTAACAGTAAGCAAGATGCATTGCCACATGCATTAGTATTGAGGTTTGCTACTGCTTTGTACACACAACATAGTTTGAAGCTAAAGTCTATGTACACAATGCCCATGTGAGACTGAGATAAATCTAGCAACTCCTGGTCTAACTTTAGGTGTAAATGTAGCTGTGAGTTCTGAATTTCTTTTTAGGGAGATTTGCTGCAATTATTGCTTCTAAAAGTTGAAGACATTTAAAAGGCCTGTGAATACTAATACTGCAGTGTTCGTGGTTGTGGTGGCACCAATGGACTGCTCTATGTGAGGGTTGAAGAAGAGGACATGACTTTATTTCCTTTCAAGGGAAGTTGAAAGAGCAGCCTCTCCCTTATAGTTTTTTAAATTGTGCAATAGATGAACTCCCCAGGATCAACTATGTCTGTGTTGATGCTGATGTTTGCCATTGGCCAGACCCAAAAGTGTGAATTGATCTTCTACTCGAATTGTTCACCCAATGGCATTTATAACTATGAGCACATGAAAAGAAGGTTTACAGCACTGACGGCAGCGTTACAATTGCTAATAGTCTGTGGATATGCAAACATCGATACAAGTTGGATGAGCGATTTCAGAAGACCTTCTTGCCTAGTAGTCGAAGATGTGTATGCCCCGCTTCACATGTTTGCAGCATCACATACTTGATGTATTGTGCTATTGAAAGAGGCTGCAGCGCAGATATAGGGGTCATTACAACCCTGGCGGTAGCCGTGCCTGTAAAAAGTTGCATTAAATTCTGGTGCCCAGAAATGGGCAAATACGCGGTCATTACGGCCTTGCCGGACCCGGTATTTGCACATTCCTGGGTGCCGGAAAAAAATTCTTGCCCGTTCCCATTGAGCCCGATAGGGCTCAATGGGAATGGGGAAGCCGGATGCAGAGGCACCATTATCAACGGTGCCTGTGAATCCGAAATGCTCTGCTCGTGGGTGCCGGTACGTCCACCAGGCCAGTCCTGATGGCCGCAATGGCACTCGCAAGCAGAACTCGTAGTTTGCCGGTCCGGGAACTATGGTACTGGACTGCTTACTGGTACCGTAGTTCCTGGACCGGCAACCTTGTAATGAATGTCATAGTGATGACTTTCAGTGGGGGGACCTTGTTAGAGTTGGAACTGGTTTTCAATCTTTTCATCGTCTTCAGTGCATAAGCAGCATGGCTGAAATGGCCATCATTTTATGGCTTATGGCCATTACATTGTATTCCTCCAACCATTATTGCAAGCGCAATGATGCTGTCACTGTTGCTCAGTAAACAAAAGCAACAGTCAATGAGTGTACAGTGGTGCACATATAGTCGGTTGCCTGTCCTCTTGTCCACATGTCTGCTGTCACTTGAATAGTGCACACAGTAAACTTCATAATGGCTTTCCACTGAATGTGTTCTGTGAAGGTTATTCAATACAACTGCAGAAGAATATGTGTGGCTTGGCCCCTGATATTTTGGATGAACTGCTTTGAATACCGGAATACATTAGTGTCCACAAAAGGATAGGGTTGGAATTTAAATTCAGAATTGTGGGCATCATTCATCGCTGACAATGAACTAAGGGATGGGTTCTTCTCTACTGTGTAGACTTGATTAAAATACTCTTTAAATCGGATTATTTAAGATGCAGTGGAATTGTACTAACAGTATGTGGCCTTGCTCACTAAGTGATAACCACACAGATCAGGATGAGCTTTGACGCCTCATTCACAATCACCATCTTCTTGCTTTGCCTTAAACATTGTCCCTTCATTGGAAGTAACAGCTGCCAACCCAATCTTTCTATTTTGTGATGAGCAATACTTATTGATAATGATGTCTCCAAGTGACTGTACATTCCCACATTGACATAAGAAGCGCCCACTCTCCATGACGCACAGCAGTGTTTTGATTGCAGTGCTGCCATTGTACTTATCAATGGTGAAACAATGCCAGCCCAGTGATGTGGTATTTTTCACAGTGCTAAAGTCAGTGACAGAGTTAGCTATATTGGGGTACAGGCAAATTCAATAATGGACACAGAAGACCCTTCTATGGGTCCAGGCGTGCGTAGGACTGCTGTCTTGTCCTGCCACTGTGCTTCATCAGTATACTATTACTTGCCATACTTGCCCTACTGTAGGTGCTTTATTTTTTGTATCCAAAAGCGAATTCAAAATGCCTCCTTCCCCAATGCATGTACAGCTAGGCATGAAATACTTTGCAGTATTGTCCCTTTCTCCTTTGACTGTACCTCCTCACTTAAGATTGTCTCCAGCAATACAGGACCAATACAAAGAGACACTGTCTATACCCCACGATTCAAATAATGTGTCTCCTTTGACTCACCTTTTCCCTACTGTGTTCTATACCAGTACTAGCACCAAACATGCCAGGTAATTACTGCCACAATAGGCTTCTTACACAGAATTGGGATGGTTTTATTCCAGACCAAACTCCTCTGCTGGCTTTCTTGAATGCGGATTATTCTGCTTGCAATGGCTTGTTTTTTTACAGCATTTTTCAGTTAAGCGTCTCATGTTTTTGAATTTTGATTGATTGGACTTGCTGCTTTGGAGAGAAAAACACAAATGAGCATGCATTAATTAGGAAATTTGCAAATGTTGGGTACATATATTTATATTACAAGTGTGTTTACAAATGTCTTACACCTGCCTGTCAATCTAATTGATCTACTCGACTTTGCTGGAGCAGAGGATGTGTGTAAGTGACAAATAGACACATTTCTGACTGAGCCAATTTCGTGAAAAGGGGCACTATTTATATATGTTTTATATACAAAACTGCCATTTTTGATATAGCCTTCTAGACTCTATTGCCATTCTCGCGATCCATTCTCCATTGTGTTTACCTTACTATTTTCACTAAAATCATAAAATGAAACTATTCTTTAAAAAAAGAGTGCTCAATAATAATGCACACTGCAACTATTAATACGTCAGATTTAAATAAAAAGTGGTAAACAGTTCTAATGAAACAATCCAGACAAAATACAATTATGAATTTCAAATAATTAACTAGGTATAATTTGTCATACAAAAAACAAGCATTCAAAGTAAAATTAATACTGATCACAATTATTTAAAATGTATACAAATAATACAAATGTATAAAATACAATATTGTATTGAACATGTTTCCCATTATGGCATACACATCTTTTAAAATAAACGTTCAGGAATTGTGGGCCTATTTCACACCACCTATTTCCATCAATTAGCGTGTATTTTATGTTAGCAGCATATGCTCTTCTTCTGCCGTTCATTGTGGAAAGCGAAAATGCAGCAGCTCACGACCACCTTTTATTATACTTATATAGCATATGTGTACATCATTGCCTTCAAAACCCAAGTGCAAGTATTTAATGGGAGCAACGTTCCAACGTTCTGAAGTTCTGTAATTAACTCCCCAAACTGTGAGAATTTAAAGTCCTGTCCCTTGGCACACACCTAGTAGGAACATTTATGTAATTCGTGTGAGTCAATAACCAATGCGGTCCACTGCAAAGTTTGGGATTTTTTTACTGACAAACTGAGATCAACCAATAGCAAATTGCTTTCTCTTTTATCTAAATGATTCACTTTTTGTACAATCAAAGATTGATTTCTTTTAAGAATCAATTAGTTTTGTGTCAAAGTGGACTGCATTTGTTCCTGATAGCATACATTTGTCCTTAGAAAAGGTTTTGTTTCTGTGAAGAACTGTAGGGTATTTTGTGGAGATTTGGGGCCTGACGGTATTTTATTACCGGCCAAAAATAACTTAGCAATAATCACTCCTTGTATTCAGATTTGGCCATGTGCAACAATAATACAGTGGACATGCATTATTTCAGCACCAGACATGCATATTTGGTATGCGTGGTTGGTATGCGTGGTTGGTGGTATTTTGGTGAGCATAATTCCCTTGTTTTATTTGTGGCCCAATGTCCAGAATCCTTATCTTTGCTTAGATTTTTTCGTGTAATCACTAGAGAGACCTCAGACCTACATTTTAGGAATACCACATTTTCAGTGTTAGTGTTAGTGTGCCACCATGGGCGATCTCACTGACTTATTTACGACAGAGAGCTATATGTGTAATTTTGTGGTAATTTCCACTACCTTATATACGGTAGGGAACTATGTTCAGAGAGTCCTCTCCCGTTGGCTCATGTACCTCAACGAGCTATGCTACAACAATCACTCTCAACTGTCCATACTGAATATATCATGCACACATCTGTCTTAAAATGACAATTGCATTGTTTAAAAATCTCCCCTCATCATCAGCACTGTATTGGTAAATAGAAGACACACCCGTCTGCTTTCATTCAAATATTTTTCTGTATTATAAAAGTTGCATTTAAACACGATCTCACTCTTTACAGAAATAAATAAAAAGCACATTAACAGCATTGTCTGAAATACACTGAAAAAAAATGGCGGAGAAACAGAACATAATTTGCCAACATTAACGTGTGATTAAGGCACCGGAATCTCCTTTCCTACTCTGACTGAACATTCTCGTCAGACACACTCAGCTCCCACACTTATGTAATTACCTTATCTGTTCAGAGTATCTTCTTCAGCTGTTCTCTTTCTGAATGTGGCTCCCTTGAAGATTAACCCAGTGAAAAGGAGCGCCTTTCCTTCTCAAACGGGTCATTGCCTGGAATTCTCAGCTTTTGCAGATAGGAATGCTTCAACAGGAAAAAATAGGCCTTCTCTCCAGCTCTGCAAATCTTGAACTGTCCTTCTCTCTCCTCAAACTCCCCAGCAAAACCCTGATCACTCCCTCTAGCATGATAACTTGCTATGACGCTGCTCCAATCAGAATCAATCATGCCATCTCTTTCCTACTACACAATGGCTCATTTTTATAGTAATACTTTGTAACCAACTGATTTCCTGTTCTTTCGAGCTCTTTTGCTCCTGTATTATATGTGGACAGGGCAGCAGAGAAAAAAAAATTGGATGTGCGTTTAAAAAGTTCACTTTCAGAAATAGGCCTAATTCTGCAGTGGAGACACATTTTATTAGTGGATTATGTTATCTATTAGTCAGGTTAGTTATATAGTAAATGTTTAGTTATATTATTTTCAAATGTGTCTCTCGCCCATAGGCATTTCAGGTGAAAAATAGTGTGCATTTTTGAATGTGCACGTGTGCTTTTAACTGTAAAAATAGATTTGCATCTTATATGTTAAAATCGTTTTTGACTGAATAGCCTGGTCTTTCCTTGTTAATCTGGTAACACATATAGCAATGCACATAGACCTTTGGTGCTGCATCAAAAAAAAATTGCTACCTGTGCAGTAGTGCTGTACTCTGTGCTGTTTTGCTACCTGTGCAGTAGTGCTGTACTCTGTGCTGTTTGCTACCTGTGCAGTAGTGCTGTACTCTGTGCTGTAACACGCCAAATATCCTTAACATACCCTCCTTTTGTTTTTAGAATCTGGCTAGATCCAAGCCATTCCTAAAACAATTTGTTCTTTTTTCTCTTTTCACAATATAGCAATCCAATAAAATGAATATTCATGTGCATCAATGAAAAGTTGCAATCAATACAGTATTCATCTGAGTTCATTAGTTACAAAATGTTCTACATTTGCCTTCTCAGTGGAAGTGGCATTACTCTAAAGTTTAGATTTTCCAAGTCAATTAAAAACAATGAAATAAAACAACTAACCAAAACAAATAATTAATATAACAAATTAAAATAAATAATTAAAATAATAAATACGTGGAACTCCATATGTCAGCACTCTTGTCTGTCTCTCTGATATGTCCGACCAGCGATGTTATTTGGTTCATTCGAGTACACTTTCATCTTGGCAATCTTTAGATCCATAGGGAGTCATCTTTTAGGCATTCTGGTTATTTGTCTTACCTCCACCTGGAGGCAGGCATCTTTTGGTCTTCATCCAGGGGACTCCAGGACTCCATCGTCTCCCGTGGCCTCTGATCCGGAACCTCCGACCAAATAATGTTAATTTTCTAAATCAAATAGAAAATAAACAAATTAAGTACATAGCACAATACTAACTTCACTCCTTTTGCAAAAATAAAACATGCTTGGTAAAAATATTTCATTTTTTTTTTTTCTGAAATTAAACACAAGTTAAAAGAAAACAAACACACATAAACAGCATTCAATATTTAATACATTTTCTCTCTGCACACCAACCATGAGCTTCCGTTATATATGTGCATTATTAATTTATTTATTTATTTATTTTATATTATATATTTTTTACATATACTACAGTGTTTATGTGCCATCATAACAATCAACTTTTTAACTTCTTTGTCACTGCCTCCTGATTGTACCCATTTATTTCTCTTTTTGTGTTCAAGGACTTTATCTGTTTCTACATGCTCAAGCTGCCTGATCTCATGTCTGGGATGGCATGGTTGATTTGATTACATGGACAAACTGCTCTATTGCTGTTTCACCTTCATTTTTCAAAATTTTATACACTACAGAGAGACTTTATCTATAATTCGAAATGGCCCCTGCCAGGCTGCTAGAAATTTAGAATTTTTCTGTTTACTTTTTCCAAAATGAAACTTGTACACCTGATCCCCTACACTGTATTCCTTTACTGATGTCTTTTTATCATAATACGATTTGCACTGTCAGCAGCTCTTTCCAGATTTCTCTGCACAAAAGCAAATGCATGTTGCAAATGCCTCCTCAGTTCATCAATATATTCATGAACTGTGGATGCACTCACAAGGGTTTGCTCATGTGTTCTGTATAATAGGTGTTGTGGTAACACCATTTTCCTACCTGTTAAGACCTCATGGGGGCTAACACCTGTTGCTTTGGCAGGAGTCGACCTGATTGCCATCAAAACCAATGGTAAACGCAAATCCCAGCTGGAACCTGCTTCTGCACAAATTTCTTTTAAAATATCCACAACAGACTATTGCTTCTTTCAACTGTACCTGAAGACGCCGCCGCGATATGCGATATGTAGTTTCCTTTTCACACCTAGTATTTGCCATACCTTACTCATTAGAGTACTTGTGAAATGACTTCCTCTGTCTGACTCAATTCTTTGTGGCAACCCAAACCTTGAGAACACATGGTTCACCAGCAATGTGGCTGCTGTTTGCGCACTACAATCTGGTGCAGGAATGCATTCAATCCACTTCGACATCAAACATACCACACTCAAATATAACGGTGTCCCCTGCTCGACCTTTTAAAAGACCTACATAGTCTATTTGCAAATCTGACCATGGGAGAGTTAGGCCTCTTTTCATCAATGGTGCTCTATGCATTGGTGAAGCAGGTTTAAATTGGGCGCATACTAGACATCCTCTAGTATATAATTCCACATCTTGGGACATATGTGGCCAGTAAGCATAATCTTTTAGTATTTCTAATGTTTTTTGTGAACCTCTATGGCCTGCGGTTATGGCATCATGTGCATGGTGTAGCATTAGTCCCTCTGAATGAAAGGGGTACTACCCACTGTATTTGTCCTGTTATGGACTCTCTAATCATGAGTCCATCCTGTAATCTAATTCGTGTTTTGTTCTTTAATAACACCCTCAACTCTCTTTTCCCATACAATCATTTTCTGTTAAAGGATTTTGTTCGGGGTCTATCAAATGATTATAATAGATTCCCAAAATTTGATCATTCTTTTGTGCCTCAATCAAATCTTGGTCTGGCGTGTCATGACCTCCACTGCACCACCCGTTTGATCTACCTCCTTTGGTGCTTAGAACGTGTGACTGCATCAATTTGTATTTCACCCATTAAATAATCAATAGGTACAATTCTCCCATCACAGCCCAATCTTAGCCAGGTGGTCTGCCTTATCATTTCCCTCCTTATCCTCTCCTGGTGTTTTTAAATGCCCACAAATTTTTCTCCAGTATATTGTTAACATATTTCTGACACCAATTTGTCTATGGCTTGTATCATTTTTCCATGCTTAAGTGGCTTTTTGTTATATGTAACCATGCCTCTTGCCTTTCCAACCAGGCAAATACTCCACAAAGCTATTCCGTGCATAGTCAGAATCAGTCACCCAGGACAATTTCACTGAACTTTTTTATCAACTGCAGTAGCAATTGCTTTATAGATGGCTGCCAATTCCCCACCTGACTGCTCCTATCTCCAATCCTCATCCCTATACTGGGGACGCCTTCACATTTCAACCAGACATTTCCTATTCCTGCCACTAACTGTTTATACTGTCATTTTCAATGTGAAAAGCACAACCATCCACATATACAGTTGGCAAATCCTTGCATGTTTTTTCATCAAAAGCTTTGTGTGGTGATGTTCAAATTCCTGTAAACTAGTTTCCACTTCCATTTCATTTGGTATTTGTTCAGCTGCACAGTCATGTAAGTCAGCTAACCCTTGAGCAATTGGGTCTTTTTATTTTGTCCATATCTCACTTCTACGGGAAAACCTTGTAATGCCAGCGTCCATGAAGTGATTCTGGATTGCGCTAGATTACCTGATCTAATTCTTTTACTCTCTAAAAATTGCAAAGGTTGATGATTTGTTTCAATAATTACCTTTTCTCCCTGAACATGGGGCGGAAATGTTGTAGCGCCCACACAGTGGTTAATAGGGCCTTTTCACATTCATTAAATTTCATTTCAACTTGGAAAATGCCTTACTTGCATATGCAATGGTTTTGTGATTCAAATCGTGTTTTTGTGATAACACTGCTGACATACAATGTTCAGAAAAACCTATTTCTATAAAGAAATCCCTGTCCTTTATGGGTATGCTAAACATGGTGCCTTTACAAGACATTCCTTTAATTTAGCCACTGCATCAGACTGCCCTTTTTCCCATTTCCAGGGAGTATTCAGTTTAAGCAGTTTAGTCAATGGTTGAGTGATTTCTGCATAATTTTCAATGAACTTTCTGTTATAGCCTGTCATCCCTAATAAACTTTTACTCCTTTCACATTTTTAGGATCTTTTAATCTTTGTATGGCCTCTATTTTTCTTCTTTTGTGGATTTAGCCCATGTTCAGTCACTTCATGCCCTAGAAAGTTCACTTTTTTCTTGCACCATTGTGCTTTTTGCAAAGATACTTTGGCGCCTGCTTTCTGCAATTGGCCAAGTACATGTCTTATTTCATCAAAATGGCTTTTCAGGCTTTCATTTTTTATCAGGACATCGTCCACATAAACTATTGTTCCCTCTTTCCGCTGCATCCGGCATGGCCTTTCTCAAAATATGCCCAAATTCACTCCCACTATTGATGTACCCGAACGGAGCTCTAAGCCAGGCATATTGAGTCCTGTCAAATGTAAAGGAAAATAATGTTGTATCTCCTCTGCCAATGGCACGCACCAATATCCAGAGGTGTGATCTAATGTGGTAAATACATTTGAACCATGTACCTGAGCTAGCCCTGATCAATGAATGGCAGTGGCCATCTAGATATTGTACTTTTTTATTTAACTCTCTCAAGTCTGCACACAGCCGCCATTGACCATTTGGCTTCAAACACACCTAAAATAGGTGTATTGGATGTGCTATGAATGGGCCTGATGATTCCCCGTGATTCCAAATTTTTAATAATCTCTGCCAATGATTCTAAACATGCCAGCGGTAGTCTATACTGGCGCACAAACACTGGATTTCTGCTACAACCCTTCTGGTAGTGTGGCCACATGTAAATCAGTTAAACCACAATCATAAGCATCTTTTGCAAATACATCCTTAAACTCCATAAATATCTCCCTCAGATTGTCCCTATCCTCATTGCTTTCACATGCATCCGCTAAGGAGATCTGCTCTTCTACCATTTTGGAAAATTCTGGAAAATCTTCTGGTAAGGGAATCTCGGCGCTTTCTTCTAACTGTGTGGCTGTGTCTTTTGTAAAGCTGCCACTTTTAATATTTTGGCATATCAGCTTCCACTTCAATGGGCTGATTTTCTGTTTCATTTTCATTTAAATTAAATATTATGCAATCCTCTGATGGCAGCACACTGTCTCATTTGAATCATAAGGATACACAGAATGAATTTTAAATATTCCTTTGGGCTGAGAGTCCAGGTGTTCTGGCAACTCGCCCTTGGCATCTACATATTTTTCAGGAATATTCCCAATCACCATGTTATTTAAATCTGCCGTATAATGTGATTTTTGTATGGCCATTCCTAATGGGGAGTTTTCCTCTAAATGAATATCCTGACAACCTTTATTATTTACCATAATTTTTACAGATCCCTCACCAATGTCTACCAATGGAATGTATTCATAATCCAGGCCTTGCTGTTTTATGGATTCATTCAGGCATACAAATGCATCAGAGCCTTTCATCTGCTGTCCATTTTTGCATTTCAGTGTTATTGCAAACTGTTTTGTAAATGCAGGAATAATAGTATTTTTCCTCATTTGTAATTCGATTGCATAAGGAACCAGTTGTGCACAATGATAAGCCCTTCTTTTGTCTTCAAATTCAGGTGCCGGACCACCTAGGCGTGACCATATTTTTTGATTAAGGAAATCTAACACCATACACATTCTGTGCATGATGTCATTTCCCATGTAAAATTCATTTTGTGCTCCACTCACTATCCATACATTATGGTAAATTGTTTTCTGCCCAATGCTAATTTTAAGCATGCATCTGCCTGCAATTCGGTTTTCAAAGTCTGGACTGTCCAACCCAGAAACATATTGGTTTTTAATCCTAAATTTCGGGATTTCTTCCCTCTCCATAATTTTTTGCAACAATTTCTCATTAATGAAACTCCTTTCATGTTCAAGCGCTAAAGTGGCTTTTATTGTTTTAAGATAATCATTTATACCAACATGAACCCATGGTTGCTCATCTTCCATGTGTATTTCTGCCAGAGTGGTAATGTGTTTTTCTGAATCTGTTTTAGGAGCAATATTCTGTTTGCACGTTTTCTCTTTTAGATAAAAACATAATGTGTGCTCATCTATGGCAGTCTGCCAATCTTTCCTTGGGTCCAAGTATATTTGTACAGGTAGTTTTTCATTGTCGCTCTGCATTTTGTCTTGACACATTAATATGACAGTGACACTAGGTATGCAGCTATTCTGGAGATATACCTCCACAGCATCATTTGTTTTGGCAATGGTGTGACATTCATTTATATTGCTGTTTTGTGATTTTAGTTTCTTAGACCTCAATGGTTTTTTTTGGTAAGGACCACAGCACTCCATTCACCCCATCTATGAGAGGAGACAATCTTTTCAGGCAATCTGTTCCCATCAGAAATGGAATTTCACAAATAGATGTGATCAATACCTCTTGTTTCATTCTGTGCTTTCCTATTTTTATGTCAACCTCAGTTACACTATGATGGGCACCTCCTCCCCATTAAAGTTATGCACTGGGCCTTGATTTTCCTTCACTGTGATCTGACTCTGTGGAGGTCTCCCTTCATTGATACTCTTTACCAGCTCCTTGGACATAATTGTGGCCTGTGCGCCCAGTGTCAATCATAGCAAAGGTGTGGCATTTTTCTTCTACAGTGATGGGTGCATAATATCTGTCCTCAACTTCCTCTAATTACACATAAGAAATGTGAATTCTTACTGATTTCAGGGCTCACCTTTCTCAGGTCTTTTTCACTTTTGGCTAAGCACATTGGTAAATGGAAAGACATTTTTCCCTCCTTTTTACCCATTTCTGCGCGAGATTTTTTTATTCATTTCTCCATGATCAGAGGTTTTTGGAGTGTGGCCACTGTTCGCCCATCCATCTGGGTAACATCAGAGACCACATTACAATCCTCCAACTGAAC
This sequence comes from Ambystoma mexicanum, assembly GCA_002915635.3. Lineage (NCBI taxonomy): Eukaryota > Metazoa > Chordata > Amphibia > Caudata > Ambystomatidae > Ambystoma > Ambystoma mexicanum. The sequence continues at coordinate 830,722,859 of CM030321.1, forward strand.
ATGTGTAACAACATCATTCAGCAATTTGTCATTTTTTAATTCTGTGCATTTGCGATCATTTAGTGTGATACCAGCCCTTTCAGCCTCTTCAAAAATATGTGGCTCAAAGAATTCTTCAGGTGATTGACTTGTACCCTCCTTGTGAGTATTTCCTTTTTCTGTCTGTGTTTGGTCATTGTTTTGCTTGCCCAGGGAAGGAGCTATAGCATCCCCACTTACTCCCTGTTCACTGGTATTCCCCATGCATGAGTCATTTTTCTTAAATCTGTTCCTTTGTTCTTTTTGAATTCCTAATGTTTCTTTTTCATTTGTGCAAATCTTTACTGTTTTATTTAGCTCTAAGTTAAATCGTACCTCTTTTTTAGAAGTATTTGCACTTTCTGTCACAATTTCATTTACTGGTACTTTCATTTTTAATCCATTAGGCATCTCAGAGTCGTTATGCAAAATTATATCAGAGCAATCTGTCATTTTGGCACTGCAGTTATCATGAGTACTTTAGTCACTTTTCGGAAGCCCCCGGTCATTGCTATGGCATCAGCCCCCTCTTTGGAAGGTTGTTTTTGCGCTGTATAGAGCTTTCCTATTTGCTCAGCTAACATTTTCACTTGGGCTCAAGGCACTGGAACCTTTCCATCTCTCTAGGATCCTCTTTCTGTGGCCTAGGTCGATATTGGTTGTTTTCCCCCTGATTGGATCTATTCTGATACCTCTCAGGTGATTGATGTCGGTTGGGATGGTTTCTGAACTCTTGATTCATTTGTGGAGGGGAGCGGGTTGCACCCATCCTTTGATTATAGTCCCCTGGTGGGGAATCATTGTACTGGCGTGGACTGTAGTTCACGTTTTGCCTCATGTCCTGTCTCTCAGATTGTGGGTACTGGCCCCTATGTTGATTTCCATTATCAGTAAATCGATCCACATATCGGGGCCTATCCTGATTACCATATATCATGGTGCTGGGATCAAATCTGCTCTGTGTCCCCAATGACTGGTAGGGACCATCATTTCTTTGATCTTGATTTTGTCTCTGGTTATTGTTCATACCTGCCATATCAGGCAGGTATCCTACCCGGGGTCTGTCCCCTAAATACCTAGGGCTGATGTAGCTCTCTCTATTACTAGGATCATGTGATTGGAACATTGGTACAGGAAATGGCGATCTTTGTTGATTACCCCTTTGTTCAGGTGTCACATTATTTTTACCTTGGCTTTGAGCAGACTCAAGGGACATTTTGGCTGACCTGATTTCCATTACTGTGGCTGAGGGTTCTTTAGATTTAGGTCTAGTATCTTTCATTTTATCACTTTCTCTACCCTGACAATAGAGTACCTCATATAGTTTTGTGCTTTGATGTACAATCCATTCAAGGGACTTGTCACGGTCAAATTCACGGACCAATTGGGATATGATGTCTTTCTGTAGCCCATAGAAGTATGCAGTTTTAAACTCATTGGAATTTGAGTCAAAAGACACATCAAAGCGAGAAAATGCTCTTTTTAAGTCTTGTAAAAATTGGCGAGGGGATATATTAGGTCCAGCAGTAATTGTGTACGCGACTTTCTTTGCCTCCTGCAATGACTGAAAAGGAGAAAAATGACGCCTAATTTTTTTTCAAACTCCAGCCATGTCATATTCTGCTGTTCATTTAATCCCCTTATGATGCTGGCCGTCGGGGCATCTAAAGTTAAATGAAAATATTGTCTGTACTGTTCCTTAGGTATCTGGAGTGCTTTAAAAATGTCATGCACCGCTTCTAAGTGATCCTCAATGCAGCATTCACCTCCCTTTTTAAATGGTTTGATCAGGGCTTTAATGGATTTCATTATTTTTATGGGGCTACTTTTGCAATGCATGGAATTGCACTATTTTGTGATTCACTCCTGTTTTCAGGTGTATGAGATTGGTGGCCGCCCCAATGGGAGTATTAAATCCCCCAAGGGCGCTGCAACCAAGTTCAGTCACCGGCCAGTCACTGGAGCACTAGCTCTTTGGGCAGAGCTAGAATTCACCTCCACTCCATTGAATGTGGTACCCTGCCGCCTCTCCTGGGACCTGGGAATGCATATTTGCTGTTCTAAGTCCTTACACTTTTTAAGGAGTCTGTTGGCTTCATCTTGCAAATAGTTGTTTTCACCATTCATTTTATTAATCACCTTCTGCATGTCGCACATTTGCATTTGGCATTCATTGAACTCTTTATTTCTATTGTCTCTTTCTTGAATCATTTTAATCATTTCTTGTTCTGCACTCTGGAGATCACCTTCTTTTCACAATGTTCTTGTTGTAAAATCTGCATTTCTGAAACAATCTCATCTTTATCCTGCCTAATGTGATCCACTAAGGCTTTTAAGTGTGCCAGTTCTTGCTCACTATCTTCAAATTGTTTCTTGCTTTTGGATAACTGAGTATCAAAGTCTCTGCATTTTAATTGCATGTCTTTTTGGCATACATCCAATTCTGCTCTCAACATTTCCTGATTTTTACTTGCCCCTCTAATTCAGTCTTTAACCTGTTAATTAGCTGAGTATCATTCTCTTGCATTCGCAGGGACTTGTTTAAAATAAACCATATTTTGCCGCATAGCCGTATTAAACAGTCTTTCTCTGCACTTTTATCGGCTGCATTCAATAATCTTGTAAGGCAGACCTGAATTATGCTGCCTTCTGCAAAATATTGTCTAGTTTTTCTTTCTGCACCTCACCCTGAATGCGGTTACTCCATTCTAACGTGCTATTCGACGACCAATTCCATGTGCAAACAACTTTGCCTCTAAATATTGCACTAGATCTGAGAATGTGGTTTCCCTTTGTGACATTCTGAAATTCGTTTTTAGTGGCACACTGCTATTATAAAATGGGTTCCCTTTAATGTGCAAATGGCAGTGTGAGACACACTTGCCACGCCCAGTAGGTACTCTATGATCACTTTCCCGGCCTGCAACGCACCATAAATATGTAGGGTATTTTGTGGAGATTTGGGGCCTGACGGTATTTTATTACCGCTGAAAAATAACTTAGCAATAATCACTCTTTGTATTCAGATTTGGCCATGTGCAACAATAATACAGTGGACATGCATTATTTCAGCACCCAGACATGCATATTTGGTATGCGTGGTTGGTATGCGTGGTTGGTGGTATTTTGGTGAGCATAATTCCCTTGTTTTATTTGTGGCCCCAATGTCCAGAATCCCTTATCTTTGCTTAGATTTTTCGTGTAATCACTAGAGAGACCTCAGACCTACATTTTAGGAATACCACATTTTCAGTGTTAGTGTTAGTGTGCCACCATGGGCGATCTCACTGACTTATTTACGACAGAGAGCTATATGTGGTAATTTTGTGGTAATTTCCACTACCTTATATACGGTAGGAACTATGTTCAGAGAGTCCTCTTCCCGTTGGCTCATGTACCTCCAACGAGCTATGCCACAAACAATCACTCTCAACTGTCCTACTGAATATAATCATGCACACATCTGTCTTAAAATGACAATTGCATTGTTTAAAAATCTCCCTCATCATCAGCACTGTATTGGTAAATAGAAACACACCACCCGTCTGCTTTCAAATATTTTTCTGTATTATAAAAGTTGCATTTAAACACGATCTCACTCTTTACAGAAATAACTAAAACAGCACATTAACAGCATTGTCTGAAATACACTGAAAAAAAACTGGCAGAGAACAGAACATAATTTGCAACATTAACGTGTGATTAAGGCACCGGAATCTCCTTTCCTACTCTGACTGAACATTCTCGTCTCGTACACACTCAGCTCCCACACTTATGTAATTACCTTATCTGTTCAGAGTTTCTTCAGCTGTTCTCTTTCTGAATGTGGCTCCCTTGAAGATTAACCCCAGTAAAAAGGATCGCCTTTCCTTCTCAAACCGGGGTCATTGCCTGGAATTCTCAGCTTTTGCAGATAGGAATGCTCCAACCAGGAAAAAGGTCTTCTCCCAGCTCTGCCAAATCTTGACTGTCCTTCTCTCTCCTCAAACTCCCCCCAGCAAAACCCTGATCACTCCCTCTAGCATGATACTTGCTATGACGCTGCTCCAATCAGAATCAATCATGCCATCTCCTCCTTCTCTACACAATGGCTCATTTTTATAGTAATACTTTGTAACCAACTGATTTCCTGTTCTTTCGAGCTCTTTTGCTTCCTGTAATTATGTGGACAGGGCAGCAGAGAAAAAAAAATTGGATGTGCGTTTAAAAGTTCACTTTCAGAATAGGCCTAATTCTGCAGTGGAGACACATTTTTTATTAGTGGATTATGTTTCATTAGTCAGGTTAGTTATAAGTAATGTTAGTTATTATTTTCAAATGTGTCTCTCGCACCATAGGCATTTCAGGTGAAAAATAGTGTGCATTTTTGAATGTGCACGTGTGCTTTTAACTGTAAAAATAGATTTGCATCTTATATGTTAAAATCGTTTTTGACTGAATAGCATGTCTTTCCTTGTTAATCTGGTAACACATATAGCAATGCACCATAGGCATTTGGTGCTGCATCAAAAAACAAATTGCTACCTGTGCAATAGTGCTGTACTCTGTGCTGTTTGCTACCTGTGCAGTAGTGCTGTACTCTGTGCTGTTTGCTACCTGTGCAGTAGTGCTGTACTCTGTGCTGTAACACGCCAAATATCCTTACAGAACTAATATTTCCAAAACAGATACTTTCATTTTCAAACTCATACATACCATTTGCCTTTTTGTCAGTAGAAGAATTTTACGTGAAGAAGTGAGATGCACAATTCACCAATGGAGCTAATTTACGATTATAACACCTAGCCATTCCCCAATTCCCTTCTGAGCAAATCGAATGTAAACAGTGCTAGCCTCCAGCACAGGGACAGTATGTCTATCACTCTCCAGATGTCTCGGCCTACAACTCCTTTCAGTCATCAGCACAGTCAGTGGTGTGGGATCATGGATATTGTAAGACAAAAGATCTGGCATATGGCAGGTTGGCTGAAGGGTAAGGCAAGTTAAATATGGAATGTTCTGTTGGCTTAACTATGTAGAACGCTGATTAAGATTTGCACTGAGAGCCATAAAGCTACTGAAAGGTTTGTCTAGTTGTTGCCTTTTACTCATATCAGAGTGTAGTTGGCTTGAGTAGAAATGATGTTGCACTTAACATGGATGTATTATATGTTATGTGTGCAATGTGCCTTTGATGACTTATTGTTCTACTCGGGTCATAGCTGCTTGATTCCAAGGGTTAACTTGTCTGTATATATACATTTGCTCTCATCATTAGTGATGATCAAAATGGCTCCCTGTATTGTAGGACATAACTATCCTCAGGTAGACTAAACATGGCTCCAGTGAGTAGAAAGGACAATCGTTATAGAGAGGAAAGGCTAATTGGGCTAATGGGAAACACTGAAGCAAGAGAGTTTGTTAGAAAGACCAGTTAACACAGAGGATGAAATAGTAGTTTTGCCTATACTTTAAAAGTGTTTTACCTAGTTTTTCAAGGATGAAAAGTGATCAGCAGCTAACGTGCATTTTCCATTTGTATATACATGTGTTTGAATGTTTAAAAGATTCTTGTTTCAGTTGAGAGCTGTTAATTTATGTATGTATGTATTTATTTTTACTCTCTCTTGTGTCCATATTACATGGCAAAACGGAAAAAAGTGTGCACTATTTGCTTTATTTGTATTTCTTTGAGGAATTGAAATGTGACCACTGATGTGTTTCTGCTAAACTTCACCTTCCTAAAGCATTAACAGAAAGTAAGGATGCAGCATGCGATGTAAACACACTTAAATAAATGGATAATTCTGACGCTCATTTGGTGGGGGCTGCAGAATTTACAGGTGACTAAACTAGCTTGGGTCCGCCTCCTATTCTTAGGTACCTGAATATACCATCGACTACCCAATCCTCCTGCAACCCTCATCACAATGAGCTTGCTAGCTCATGACTCTTCTGCTGGCTTTAGGCTGTTCCCATCACCACTTTGCCACCTTTTCATTGCTGTCCCCAACTCCCAGACAATGAGTGGGCCTACATTTCTTCTTATCTGGCTGCTGTTCTTCATATGCTTCCAAGATGTTTCTGGGTTTTCTTCACAATTGTTCCTTACTTTCATTCTTCTCCACCTTCTTCTCTTCCACATCCCTTTCACCTCAACAATTCATACTCCTCAGTACGTAGGGTGTTCGAATGTCTCCCACTTCTACCCCTCCTCCAGCATTTTATGTTTCTCCAGCACCTCCTGTACCTTAACCTCCTCCAACTGCTCTTGCCGTACCACCTCCTTCTGAACCATCTGAATCATTACCTCCTCCAACCTCCCTGTTTGGCAATACATTCTTGCACCTTCACTTTCATCAACCTCTCTGCGTCACAATCCCCTCCCACATATTCTCCACCTGCAACCTCTCCTGCTTCACCACCTACCCCTGGACCATCACATCAGCCACCACTCTGTGCGACTCTGCTAATACAAACTAAATCAATTCCCATCTCCGGGTTGATTTTTGAGCTGGTTACTCCTCCCTCTGGACTGCGTTTCAACTAATGCTTTGTAGTTGGGTCTCATGCTTGTCTGTCTGTCTGTCTGTCTCAGAGGATTGTCTGGGCTGAAAGTGATAAATGGGTTCTGATGTGCCTAATCTATTTGGTAGGTGTATTCTGTGATCTGGGTAAAGCCTCTAAGATGCAAGACTGCTATGTCAGATGTGTTAAATTTATAAGTATCAGACATACTCCAGGAACATGCATGTGGGTGTGGGTGAAGCCGGCAGGCTCACAATCTACCCACATTTTCCTGCTCTTTTATTATGGCAGCATTTACTTAGATTGTTAATATATGTAATATATAGGTGTAAATACTTGAGAGGGTTGTCTGTACTTCTTTCCTCTATATGGTTGGGACACAGGCACAGAGTACCCCAGCCAAGGTTCTCTATATGGTAGATTGGATGAGAAACCAAAGCTTAAGCACTCAGGAGGTGATGCAGGCACGTTCTTAAGTACAGTGAGTCCCCAAGCCCCACAAAGTAATGTCCACACACTATGCTAGGCGATAACACAGCTTCTTCATATAAAATAGGGTTCAGAAATATACAAACATATAATAATAACACTGTGTAGTCAGGCAATTCTATTAAAAGAATGGCAAATATATAATAATGATAATGATAAGGATGTTATTTATATAGCGCCTTAATCCAAAGCACTTTACAGAGCACATGTTTACATACGATATCACCCAACCAAAATTGGTACTCATTTATCGACCTCGGAAGGATGAAAGACTGAGTTGGCCTTTTACAGCCCAGTCCAAAAATGTTCAATAACACTTGACTTTATTCTGAAAGGTTCTACCAACGTAATGTACCTGAGAGACCACAGGAGAACAGGATGCAATACGAATTTGGAACCCCTGGATGGCTCCTGAGGCTAGAAGATGCTCTTCCTCAACAAAGCACACTTGGTGCCTTGGCAGGCGAAGTGGCAGAGTTTCTCGGTTTCACTCAGTGTTTCTCTTCGATGATGGACCCCCGTTGGAAGAAGGAGTCAGTGGGATGCTGAGACCAAGAAGAACAATGAAACAAAAGTTTTTCTGCAGTGCAGCAATTTTGCTCTTCGCAGTGCTCTCCATTGGTCGATGATTTCTCTGAATGTAGAAGTCCTGGGAAGCTGAAACTTTCTTTGGGCTCCTTAAAGGCTTGGCATGTGAGAATAAGACCCCTGTGGACTTTCAATGACTTCTGGCATCGACAGGTGCATAGGTCAATGTTGGTGTAGGGTTTTGGAATATTGCAGTTTTCTGAATTTTGGTTCTGCAGCACAGTCTTCTGTATGGCTTCTGGCAACATCGACTCGACCACTGGAGTGGACCACAGACCCTCACCAAGTCTGGACCCTCCAATGTGTTTGTTGGATTCTGGTGGTAGGAAACCCACCAGCAGACCTTCCTAAACACTCAACAACCCTGCAAAACAACCCTGGACCTCCCCCAGTGCAAAAAAGTTGTGAATGGTGATGGCAAGGATGTCCCTTGAAGTATTCTCTGGCAGTTTGGAGCTTTCATAGCTGCAGGTGTCAAGCAGCACTATGCCAGTGTACCCGCTCTTCTGGGCAGTAGACAGCAACAGGCTTCCAACGGTCACAAACGCTCCTCTGGAACCTGGGTGATACCAATGTACTTCTTCAATTTGAGATATCCAGACACTCCTCTTCCGAACTCCGGACGGCAGGCACACAGGACTGCCTTCCAGGGTACTTCGGATGAAGAGCAGCAGGTTGCACGATGGTCTCTCATAGTTTCGGGAGAGGTCTCCTTTGCAGGTCCTCTCTGGATCAGTCCTTGGTAGAGCATGGCAGCTTTTCGATTACACAAATAAAATGCATTATTCTCCAGCTGGGGTTCAAGGAACATCTTCTTCTTGCTTCAGCTTCGACTTGAGCTTCTTAACAAATTGGTGAGTGGGAGGTCCCCTGTTATACACATTTGGTTTCCATTCACTCAAGATAAGTTGGAATCAGTCAACCAATCACGCAGAAGGGCATTCATTCAGGCAGAGAGCCAATCAGGCTTACAGGCAGTCATGCCATTCACTCCACCTAGACACCCATAACAAAGAATGTGGATTGGGATAAGTACCCAGTCTGTCAGCACGCTACTCTGCATTCATTTCAATTCAGTCAGAGCTGTCTCAGTCATTGTGTCACACACAGAAACCAGACACACTCAACACAGAATGTGAGTTTGCTTCAGACTCCATTCACACAGTTCCCACCCCTAGGGTGTATCCACAACACACAGCCCCTGAGAAGGCTCTAGTCAGTCTGACGGGAGGCAGCCCCAGAGCCATATATGGTATTTCCACCCAACAGCCAGTCAGGAGGAAGGGAACGAGTCAGGACTTTGGGAAACAAGGTAAACACCAATAGAAACCAAGAGACCACATGGGCCCATCTTCCCTTCCTGCAGGAATCAATTCATTCCTATGGCATGACCTGGGTGTCCCAAAAACGGAGGACACTCAGAGCCACTGCCAAGTCAGCATGTAGCTGCCTCCAGTCCATACCCTGCCCTGTGGGCAACATAAAGGTGCCCCAAAACACACATGGGTGCCATACGAGTATCACATGGGTGCTGTTCATCAAAAGGAAAACATGAAGAGCTGCACTCCCAGGGGTCCTGGCTGGACCTCAGTGGCAGAAAACACAGTGAAAAGACATACGGAGAAGTGGAAGGACAAGGACTATGATAAACAGTCCCTCCATAAGGCGTTTCCAGCATCACACTAGGAAATAGTGAAAACACTGTGAGTCAGTTTTAAAGAGCCTGCAAATTTCAATGCATCATTTTGGGTCTGATCTGATCTTTAAAATGAACAGTAATGACAGCTTGAGCATGGGATGGTCTCCTGCTCTAAGCCCCCAGAGATGTAGGTTGATCAGTAGATCCACCACATTCATACCCTTTGTCCCAACGCATGTATCGGAAGTTGGGCTGACCCTTTAGCTGCCCACGCCACACACACTGTGTAGGCCACATAGTGGATGTTTCCACAGAATTCACCTAGGCCACCAGTCAAGGTGCTACATAAGATGTGTCAGGACAAATTCTGAATTGCATATGGTCTTACCCTTACATAATGACACATAGTAGCCTTGAGTAGACATCTGCTCCCGGTAAGTGTTTTCCTGTGGCCATTTTGGCCTGTGCATGTTTTTTCACACAGGTGTACACAGCCTCCTGGCTGCATCCACCGAGCCACTTCCTCATTTGCATTCCCCTCCTCTCGTCTCTCAGCCCCCCCGTCCTATGATTGGCAAGCTCCGTTTGTGCTGTAAAAGTGCTCCCAGGGCTGAGGTCCAGCATGCATTTCCATCTGCCGCCGCCTCGAGTAGCCATCTGCCCCTGGTGAGTGTTTTCCTGTGGCATTTTTGGCCTGTGCATCTGTTTTGCACTCAGATGCAAACAGCCCAGTGGTCAAAGTGAGCGGGTAGCGGTCGGGAGCGGTGCTCCTATACTTTTTTAAAATTACCTTGTACAGCTCCTATACTTTTATTTTAAAAAGAAACAGTTCCTGAATGGTTTTGTTTTAAAAGTGTAGGAAGACGTTGAAACCTTCCCTTTCAGTGCAGTCCACTGAGCGTTCCCTTAAACAGCAGGTGCAAGTGTTTGGGGGTGTGTATTGTGTGTGGAAGGGGTTGTGGCAATGGGGGTTGTCGGAATCAGGGGCAGGCCATCAGGTAACATATTTCCACTACTTCTTTTAGTACACTTCCACCACTGAAACAGCCTCCTTGCTGCATCCACCAAGCCATTTCCTAGTTTGCCTACCCCCTCCTCCTGCCTACCAGCCCACCGCCGTTCCCTGATTGTCCTGTTCCGTTTGTGCTGTAAAAGTGCTCCCAGGGCCAAGGTCCAGCACCCATTTTCATCTGCGGCCACCTCGGTTAGCCTTCTGCCCCTAGTGAGTGTTTTATTGTGGCCATTTTGGCCTCCTCCCGCCTCCCAGCCTGCCCCGTCCCCTAATTGTCGAGCTCCAATTGTGCTGTAAAAATGCTCCCAAAGCCGAGGTCCGGCGCCCATTCCCATCTGCGGCTGCCTCAATTAGCCATCTGTCCCTGGTGAGTGTTTTCCTATGGCCATTTTGGCCTGTGCATTTGTTTTGCACTCTGGTGCACACAGCCTCCTGGATGCATCCACTGAGCTGCTTCCTTGTTTGCCTTCCCTGTCCTGCCGCCACCCAGCCCGTTCCCATCCCCTGATTGGCCAGCACTGTGTGTGTTGTAAAAGTTCTCCCAGGGTGGAGGTCCGATGCGCATTTCCTGCCTCGATTAGCCATCTGCCCCTGTTGTGTGTTTTCATGTGGCCACTTTGGCCTGTGCATATGTTTTGCACTCAAGTGCATACACCTTCCTGCCTGCATCCACCGAGCCGCTTCCTTGTTTCTCTTCACCTCCTCCCCACCTCACATCCTGCCCTGTTCCCTGATAGGCCAACTCTGTTTGTGCTGTAAAAAGTGCTCCAAGGGCCGAAGTCCGGTGGTGATTTCCATCTGCGGAGGCCTCGATTAGCCATCTGCCCCTGTTGAGTGTTTTCCTATGGCAATTTTGGCCTGTGCATTTGTTTTGCACTCGGGTACACACAGCCGCCTGTTTGCATCCACCAAGCCACTTCCTCGTTTGCCTTCCCCTCCTCCTGCCTCCCATCATGCCCTGTCCCCTGATAGGGCCAGGCTGCCCCTTTAACCAGCCATACAGGGCAGCCCCCTGCCTGGCATCCCCTGCTGCTAAGGGCCACGAGGGAAAGGACAGCTCCCTAAGATGCAGCTCCAGACTGTGGCCTCATCACAGTTGGGCGGTAATGCCGGCGCTATTACCGCTGGCGCTATTAGCCCTACCGCCAAACCCCCCAGTGCTATTAGCGCCGGATCAAGGGTTTGGCGGAACGGTTAGTGCCCATTCCCATTGGGCCCATTCGGGAATTCCTCATTCCCCATTGGGCCCAATGGGGAAAATGTGTGCTATTACCGCTGGCAGATTTCCCGCAAATACGTCGAGGCCATGATCTGGCGGTCCCTTAAATGTGGCGGTAATAGCGCTACCACCCCATTTAAGAGTTACCGCCAGACTCGTGATGAGACCCATCTGCAGGTGTCAGCAGGGGAAGCAGGAAACAGACAACCGTCAACCAGCAACGAAAGGCAAAGTAGGTATGGTACGGACAGGGGCACAGCAATCACTGTGCACTCCTACACTGGGCTACCTCTCGCTTATCTTATCTTCCCGATCACCCACTAGCTTGTAACCTGCATGTAACAATCTCTATTTAGCAACTGTTACCTCATATATATGCACTAATTTGTCAACTGTGTTGCCTAGCCATTTCTCACATCTAGGAGAACTGGTGGCTGCCGATACTGTGAATATTAGCTTGCGTCACATCTAGGCAGAATAGAGAATATTAGCTTTCGTCACATATGGACAGAATTGTGAATATTAGCTTGTGTCACACTTATACAGAACTGTGAATACTAGCTTATGCCACATCTAAACATACATGTGAATACTAGTTTGCAACATTTCTAGACAGAAATTTAGAGATATTCATGCACCAAATCTAGATACAACTTTGGAGATTAGCAGGCACCAGATCAGGAAATAATTGTGAAGATTAGCATACATCACATCATGATATGATAGGTTATTTATAAACCACTTAATACCCAGAGGTTTCTAAGAGTGTACCTGGGGATCGAACCTGTATTGTTCCGTATCGTCTTTCTTACAAGGCGAGCACGTTGCTGCTGAGCTATCCTCCCGAGACATAGAAATAGATAGCTATGTCATTAACCAACCCCACTAAAAATAAATATCACCCATCTGCATATACCTCTCCAATTCTAACCAAACACGACCACACCTTTAAAGCACACCAAACCGCACGCACTTCACTACAATGCAACAAAACAAATCACACATAGCCTTGCATAACATAACACGATGACTACCACCCAAAAAGAATACCTAAGCTCACCGAACAGTGTTAACCGAACGAAAGCTGGCAACAGCACAACACAGCTCTCTTACACTTTTCCTGCTCAGTCCTACTAACTCAACGGGCCCCTTTTCCTTTTTCAGATCCGCCTGAGCGGAAGGGGACCTCTCTGGTGGGGAAAGTGCACAGTACAAATGTCCTCTAACATTAACATTAACATATGGAATTCCACAACAAACAAAACACATAATAGAAGCTGTCCAGAGAAATTGCTGGCAGTTGCCATTCATTCATGACTTTCCATCCAACATGTTTTAGGGTTTACAGCAAGTCTGCTTTAGTGTGGTGATTTTACTTACAGACGTTAATCAATTGCTTGCTGTAGCAAGGGAATTAAGCTGCAAAGCATATATGAGGCCCCACACGGCCACAATACGTTTGTTTGTTTATTTGGTATAGCGCAGAAGCCAAACCCGCGAGGGTAACTGGGCGCAGGCAGTACAAGGATACTTGAGAACTTAGTTGCAATACAAGAAAAGGTTATACAGATGAGAGGAAAGCATATACAGGCAGTACAAAATACAGAACTGTAGATAGAGCAGGTAGTCTAGCGACCTGTAATCTAGTTATGCACATCCGGGAAAAGTGGCGGGTAGGTGGACGGACGGGCTAAGTGTCGAGGGAGCGAATCCAGGAGAGGGCTTTACGTGCATGTATACATGTGTTCCCATGCAAAGGGGATGTGACAGAGTGGTTTGCACTGGACAACGCTCGTCGTTACCAGGACATAGTGTGATTTGCACATTTGCCATCAATGTGAGACCCTCTGATCTGAGAATGCACTAAGCTAAATAACCTGACCTAGGGGATGTTGCACATTCAGTGGGGTCTCCAATCATTGTTTAACTCTCATTGCCATGCCATATTTGCACATGGCTGTTTCCTTTGTATAATGGTGCAAACAGAGTAAACATAATAGAATGGAAGCAGCCCAGAGAAATTGCCACTAGTAATGATTAATACAGTGATTTCCATCAATGATGTGGTACTCATAGAGTACCAGGATAACCAGCTTGCCTTAATAACATCACACATGGACTCATCACAACAGAAGGGGAACCGCAATGCTGTCTTCCTATACACCACTTAAATAATTGCATCAGCCCTGAAATAGCTATCCTTGTACACAGAAAAAAGACAATGTTGCTGCTGAGCTACCAAATGTCTGTCAATAAAAGATCGAGGTGCACCAGCTTTTCTGTATCAGAATACTGGCTGTACAACTGGTAATTTCGTAGATATATATTGTATGCGTCACATTTTCGTCAATAATTGCAATTAAGTTAGTTTACCCAACATGATGGGCATGAATAATAGATATGGTATAAAACAGTTGTGCATCCATCCATTACACAAATATAGTAAGGCATTCTATCTGAGTGTGAGCAATGTTGAACCAGAGGGCTGGCAATTCTCCAGGACAGGAGTGCATTCACTGTGCAGGAGTCCGAAGAAGACGCTGTGGGAAAAGGGCCCAGTCACTGTTCTTAATTCACAGGGGATCCACCCACCTTTTTTTTATTGCAGACAGTCACACATGGTACGTACGGACCCGAGAATAGTGCAAGCCAGTGGGCATACATGTCTGAATCTCGGAAATGGGCATGAGAATAAACTTTATTAGTTGTGTAGAAGTGCATGAGGCGTACAATCCTGTCAAAAGAGGAAGAATCAAATCAGAGAGGCATATGATGCACGAAGGAAGTCAGTCTGACAGTCAGAATTAAAATGGCAGCCTCAAATACCATCCCATGCCACAACTACGTCAGAAGACAATAGCAGTAACGACAGCCGGGCAAGCATTACTGGGAAACTGACAGAAGAAAGTACAGTTTTAAAAACCACAATATAAACATCATCTCTTCTGACATCTGTGTAACTAAGAATGCATGAATTAACTCCAGAAGGTATTTGGAGAACCATTGACCTGGAGTCCAAACACAATGCAGACACATAGACAAATCCCCACCCATACAAAAGTGTTTAATAATGGACTCTCCAATGAGCCCCTTGTTGTCTACCACAAGATCAAGTCACCCGGTTGCTTCATACATTCTTGAACTGGATATGTAATATAAATGGCTGTGAGCATACCTCATTGGCAGCATGCTCAACTTAGAAACAAAACCGTCCAGTGCAGCTTCTCGAGATCTTGTCACAGGGGGAATTCTTATTTCGGTGCTAATTCCCTTCAACCTTAGAGACCCCCAGCTCTTTTGCTGGACTTAGGACTTTTTAATTAATTTTATTTTAACCCTGGAGTGAGTGGGACCTTTCTCTCACTCTCTCATGTGTTTTGACCTGATTTGGATTGTTTTCACTGTTTTTGGAATCTGACAAACTCTATAGGCATCTTCCTTTTGAATGGTGACACACAGCACATTCAGTGCAGTTTCACTTAGAAATCCTTTAGATTTCTCATAAGGTTTAAATACCTTTTCTTGTGTGATCTATAGTTCCCATGAATAGTACAGTGACATTTACTTTACTTACCTATTCTCTTTGTAGGTCCGCAGACCCCATGTTATGCGGAGTGCTGGGGGGTTACCTTGTAGCCCCTTATGCTACATGCTCCTCCCAACTTTAAATGGCTGGTGACAGTGGTTTAATTTTTCATATCAGTGTGCTTTTCTACTGCAGGCTGGACCCTCAGCTGCAGTGCACTACCCATGGATGTTTTCATGTTTTGCCATTTTGTGTTTTTGCATTCTTTCTTGGGTTTTACTCTGTGCGGCAAAACAGATTCAAGCCCTTTGTTTGTTTTACCTTTGGCAGGCTTCAGCCTTAAAGCCCGCCTCTGGCTCCAGTGTGTCTGGAAGGACAGGATGTTAGGGAGGGTCCTGAAACTCCCCTGTTCTTTGTCTCTAGAAATGGCTGAATGCAACCAGTCCTGATTGGCTGGCTGGCTGTACTTCCAGGACAGCCACCCTGCTATGTGATTGTAAGCCGAGGCCATGCATGAATGGGATAAACCTGCTTAAAAGGTGAGGATTTTGGCACTAGAGGCAGAGTCAACCACTGGGAGGAATACCTGATGAAGAAACCGTGAACGAAGCTTGTCTCATTCTCCTGGACCTTTGAATTGCCCTGCTTCTCTGCTGAAACTCCTTTTTCAATTCAACGGAGAAGCTCTGGAAGGGACAACTTCTTCCCTTGGGTTAGTGGGACCAACTAACTCCAAAGACAAACTCCACTGGACCATATTCTCCGACTGAGCTGTAATTCTTCGATGCTATGAGAACTGAGGGCCAGGGGTCGAGTAATCCGTATTTGAGTGAAACGTCTAAAATCTGGCTAACAGTTCCAGGAGTCTCCTAAGGACCCTCCAGAAGCAGGATGACCAGATCCTGAGTCACCTCACCAATGTTCAGGACCCAAGGAGTGAAGGAGCCCAACTAGTATCCGAGATCTGCGATGGTGCTGTTTGCTAAGCACTGAAACGGCAAAGTGCTGCTGAACTGAAAAGAGCCCATAGCTGCCGGCGACCTCCCAAATACCGCTTCAGAGCCCTCCAGACATCCTCCCTCTTGACGCCATGACTGAGGCTCAGGAATAAGGTTCTGCACCACTGTAGCAAGACAGAATCCAGTTGGACCACTCTTCTTCAAACCAACAGAGATACTGTTTAGACCTGGGGTACTTACCTCATTATCTTTTAAACTGTGGAGTCCAACTCTTATTCTCACAGCTTGTGACCCTACAAGTGATTATGTACAAACTCTCTAATGTGTGCAAGACTGTTCTGATCTAAGAAGTGCCTCAGCTCCAAAGACTGTGTTCCGATTGACTTTGGCTGTCCTGGCTCTCTGAAGACTCTTCTAGTCCATTGACTTTGATATTGTTTGTCACTTCTAAGTGGTAACTTGGTGTAGAGTGTTATTGCTCAGAAAGGCTTGCATAGATTTAATTGGAACATGTAGTTGTCCTCACATTTACTGAGAACCTGTTTAACCTTTTTCTTCCCTAAACCTTTCCTTTCTGCCACCTCAGGATCTGCAAAGTATAACTAGTGTGATACACAAATGCCATTACAGGAATTTTGTAAGAAGCATAACCAACGAGTATCCACTAACTTGTTCAGATTCGGAAAAGCGATTTTAAAGTTTATTTACAGTGTTACATGGATTGCCTTTTTAAAGAAAGCTTATTTAAAAAAATGATGTTAACTAAATAAATAACTATTTATAACAGAAACCTTGAATGTAAGTGTTACTTGGCTGTTTGTATTTACACATTTAATTTGTACAGCTCTACAGCTCACATTGACCCCTCTTGAGATAGGCCTGGCTGCTCAGTCACACTACCAACTTGTGTAGTACAGACCTATACCAACAGGTGGGTTACCTAATAACAAACACATACGTTTTGTGCAGACTCACACAGTGTGACTGCATCAATTCTTACCTAACACATGCAGCATGGGTGTAATACTTTTTAAATTGTATTTATATATTATGTATGTATTTATATACAGGGAGGAGTAATGCTTGTTTGATCACAAAAGAACATACAATAGAATAGAATACAGATTTAATGGGAAGCAGCAACCTTCTCGCAATGGGGTAAGTTAGAGTGACATTCTGGATAGGCTATGGAGGGGAGTAAATGGAACAATCATTTGGACAATACATGGGTGGATATACACAGATTAAGGACAACTAACATTAGAGATTTTTAACTGCAGAGAGGAGGTACGGCAAGCAGTGTTAGGGATGTAACCATAATGGATGCTTAAAAGCTGGAAGAGGGAGTGGCCACCAGGGGGCGCACGGATGATCGCCTATCCCGTGTGAGCTCCGTCTCCCTAGGTCCGCGGGGTGACTTGAGCCCCCACACAGCGACCCCGCCCCACGGAAACAGA
This sequence comes from Ambystoma mexicanum, assembly GCA_002915635.3. NCBI lineage: Eukaryota > Metazoa > Chordata > Amphibia > Caudata > Ambystomatidae > Ambystoma > Ambystoma mexicanum. The sequence goes on from CM030321.1 coordinate 830,740,273, forward strand.
CCCGAGGAACGTATGTCAGAACGTTCCCCCACTGAGCAGAAGAAATTCCGAACAAAATCGGGGCTGGGAAGCCCAAGAAAGTGTTGTCCAAAGTGTTGCCTCGTCTATGGCCTGAAAGTAAAACAGTCCGGCGGCGGCCATACTGGAGAGCGCACCTGCCTGGGAGGGAGCGCCCGATCTGAAAGGTGCCTGTCTGCGCGCCCTCTCTGGCCCGCAAGCCTCAGCTTTGGGGTGCCTTCATCGGCTCACCGACGCAGACCCCCAGTGTTCCCCCTGGCCCGCAGACCGTCAGGGAGGTAAGCCAAACCTCTGACCGAACACGGCCCACGCGACCAGCTGTGACCACGGTGTCTCGGGGCGCCGTGCCTCGGGACCGGGGCCCAGACACTTAGTGTCCCAACCCGGGCCGGCACGAACCTGCTGCGCAACGCGACTCGTGAGTATACAAGGAAGCGGTGCTAACTCACTGAGGGAGCTCCGCGTATTGCGCGGTGCCCGCCCTGGTCACCCAATACGAGGTAGTGCACAGATACGTCCCTCGACCCTTGGAGCAGCAGTGGGGATCCTCTGCAGACCACGGCACCCGGTGCCCTGCGCTCTGCAGCCTACTCCGGGCCAACACAGTGGAGTCGGAACTTGGGGATTACCACCCCCTCTGGAAATCACATTGGAAGTGGCGGCCACAGGAGCAACAAACATGCCTTTGAACTGTTGGGGTTATGACATGTCAGCGAATTAAGTGTGTGGTCTGAGAAGAGCTTGACCTTTGATCCCCTGATACCAGGTGGTGCAATTTAGAATGACCACAACTCCCTTTTCCTTCTCTTTTACTACGGGGAGGTCCTCACGCCGCAATTTGTAGGATTGACACTCAAGGAACGAAGCGGGCACTGGCGCCATGTTCTCATACACCAGCATCTAACGATTGTGGGCACACAACCTCCCTGTCCCCGCACATCGTCTACCACCCTCTGTGCACTGGACAAGAGGTATTGGGAATGAGGGTAAGGCCCCCGAAACAGGGGCGTGTGCCTCCTCAAGTACCCTGTATTATCTCGAATCGGGACCAGGTGGACACTCTGCAACCCCTCCCCCCACATAAGAGGCCCTGCGAATCGTAAACTCTATCCACTGGAGGGCCTGACCCGAGGGCCTACCTCCCCCTCGTGCAATTCACTGGGGGCAACAGCGCACAGAAGCGGCGTGACCCGAGAGCGAGGCCCTTGCATCCTACCCGAGCCATACCTGACCCGAGGCAGGTTCCCAATTATATGCAGGCCAAGACAAAGCTAGCTACGTATGCTTACACTCCATCCAACTGCACGATCACCACCCCACAATGGCAACCGAATCTGTCGCGCACGAGAAATAGCGGCCACAAAAGGTGACATAGCAGCCCTCCTCATGGAGATAAAGAATATGGAGCCAATATAGGTGGGAAGATTGACAAAATCACCCAACGCATAGATAAGATCGAAGACAGATTGGAGGGAGTGGAAAATAACCAAGCCTCCATAGATACTCTTGAAACACAACTTGAACACAGGATCACAGATCTTGAACAACAAGAGGAGGAGTACAGGCTAAAAATTGATGATTTGGAAAATCGAGAGAGACGAAACAATCTACGGTTTTTCGGGATCCCGGAACAGGAAGGGGAGACGGAAGACGGCCTAAAAGCAATGCTTCATGATATTATCAAAATCTTGGCAGACGACAACAAGATTGATGAACCAAGAACTGAACGGATTCATAGAGCGGGTGGTCCGTCAGGGGGCCCAAGATTGGTCCTTCCCCGCTTCCACAGATACCAGGACAAGGCGAAGATTCTCAAGTAGGCGAGACGTGGGGGTGTGATCACCCTTAACAGAGCCCAGGTAACTATATATCAGGACCTATCTGCTATGACACTAGTGCTGTGAAGGATGTGTGGACCTTTAACGAAATGGCTGAAAGTGCGGGACACCCGGTATAGGTGGGATACCCTTTCTCGCTTTCTTTGAACACGAGGGCAGAAGAATCAGGTTACAATCAGAGAGGGAAATAAAGGCATGCATATCCAACCTTGTTGGTCCCCGTGAATGAAGGGAGGAGGGAGACGCCCCCAGGGCTGAGGGCGAGAGTGGAAACTTCACGGACCTAAGAGGCAAACGGTCAATGGGTCGAGAAAATTTCAGCGCGGAACAATTCCCGGAGGGGACAAGTGAACTAGTCCAGCAGCAGACATCTTGACACTGTGGGGTATTCTAAGCAGAGGCTACTGTTGGTCCGATGTTGAAAGTAATGTTCAATGGCTGAATGTTGAAGCTGAAAGGGGGGGTTGGGGCTCAGACTACTGTGATGTCTATTGTGGACAAATGGACCGCGTGATGATGGTCCACACTGGTGTTCTTTGCTAGTTCAGTGAAGCTAACTGGACCTGCTCAGACGCCGTCATATAGGGGGGGAGGCAAGGGAGGGAGGGGAGGAGAACACAAGACGTGAAGGAGGCATATTGTAAATTGAAAAGGGAAAGACCAGAATGGTCCTCTTAATTGCTGCCAAGGAGAGGAAAACGTCGATGATGGTTAGGGGCATGAATCACAGGGGGGACTGCTTACTATGATGGATACTCAAATGTCACAAATAGATGGCTACCCCTGAAGTTAGCACGCGGGACCCCTTGAGACTGGGACGCTTAACATTAAGGGGCTTAACTCACCCACCAAGAGGTCATTAGTGTTACGAGAATTCCGGAGAGCCAAAATGGACATCCTGTTCCTGCAGGAAACCAAGTATATGAAGGGAGAGGAGAGGCCTATCCTAGGGAAACGTCTCGGCCTGGAGTTTTGGGGCTCCGGTCCATTACGCAAAGGGGGTGTGGGAGTCCTGATAAGAAAGGTAATTGAATTTCAAGTCACAAAATCCTGGACGGATATAGAAGGGCGAGCACTGTTGGTGGTGGGAATCATTGGAAAAGTGGAGGTAACATTAGCCACGATTTATTCCCCCAAAGTAGGGCAACTCAGGTTCCTCTCTAGAACCATCCCCAAAATAATGTTGGAGGCTACGGGTCATGTTGTGTTGGGTGGGGACTTTAATCTATGGGCCGACCCCGGCTTGGATCATAGAGCAGGCAATCTGGCCGTCAATAATGAAATGAGAGGGACCTAATGACTTGTGAACATGATGCAAATATACACATTAGTTGATGCATGGAGGGAAATGCACCCTGACGCGAGAGGTTACACGTTTTATTCCACCCGCACAACACCTTCTCTGCGAATAGATTATATTTACCTTTCACGGGAGCTGTACGATATCACATCACACTCTGAGATTTCCCAGTAAACATGGTCCGATCATGACATGGTCATCGTCACCATGCAGTGGGACCACTTACCGATCAGAGGTGGGAATGGAGGTGGCAATAAGACCCTGTGGAAGGATCCTGTCTTTAGAGAAGAGTTTTGAGACGGAGATTAGAGAGTCTTCAAGCTAACGCACAGGGGAGATCTCCAAACGGGGAGTGTGGGAAGCGGCAAAGCAACCTGGAGGGGGTCCTTTATGCGGGAAGGGGCACGAGAGAAAAGGGAGAGAACCCTCATTGAAATAGGCTACGGAGCGAAATATGCCGCTTGGACAGGAAGCCAGGGAAGGGGATACCACAGACCTTGATAAGATCCAAGAAGCTAGAAAGAAATGGGAGGAACTTCATAACTGGAACAGGGCCAGATAACACGCAAATTACATCTATTAAAACAAAAGCTCTACGAAAAGGGGGATAAAGCTGATGCTTTGCTGGCTGCTACCCTTAGGACGCAACGGGCAGAACGAAGGGTAAAGGAAATAACACAGTGCACTCCTGTCCAAGGGCAAGACAAACTATCCATCCCTGACCTGTTAGCAAACTTTTATGAATCCCTATACTCTTCTGAAACTGATTCAAACTTGCAAGAGATAAATAACTATCTTGCTGACACTGATCTTCCCAGAATAGCTGACGAAGACTCGGCCCACCTCGAGTCCCCCATATTGGAAGAAGTACATAATGCAATCAAACGGCTGACATTGGCTAAATACCCGGGGGAGGACGGATATACTGCCAGCTTCTATAACACCTTCAGCGCCCTCCTAGCCCCATTTCTGACTGAATTATTTAATGATGTCCTGGATTCAGGAACCGCCCCCGACTCCTTCGTCCAGGCACTCATATCAGTCATCCCCAAGGAGGGTAGGGATCCCAAATGTTGCAGGTCATATCACCCCATATCCCTGCTGAATCTTGATGCTAAGATTTACACAAGGGTGCTAGCGACCAGGCTCAAGACTCTCATGCCCCTCCTCATCCACCCCGACCAGGTTGGATTTATAATTGGGCGACAAGGGGCAGACACCATGAGGAAAACTTGGTTAAGGCTTCCCAATCTATGAATGACGAACCCGCATTGCTTTCCATTGACGCTGAGAAAGCATTCGATAGAGTTGAATGGGAATTTCTTGCTGCAACCCTCCGTGCCGTGGGTATAGGTCCAAGATTTAGAAAAGGGGGAAAAGCGGTGTACAAGGCGCCTAAAGCAAGCAGTGTCAGTTAACGGGGAGTACTCGAGATGGTTTGAGTTGAAACGCGGCACGCGACAAGGATGCCCTCTTTCGGCCATACTCTTTGCCCTTTCGGTAAAGCCTCTGGCCCAGAAAATCAGGAAGGACACCCAAATTGAGGGAATGAGAATGAGACAGGTGGAATATAAGGTGGCACTGTATGCCGATGACCTACTCCACCATGTGACAAACCCTAATACTTCCATCCCCAGGGCACTAAGCCTAATAGACGCATACGGCCGAATATCGGGCTTTAAAATTAACAGGGCTAAGTCGATACTCTTCCCCTTACAAGGATCAGTGGAGCTGAACAATGAAAGATATTCTTCCCTGGGCCTCACGATAGAACACGAGACACTACAATACAGGTCACGAGATCTCTCTGAGATCTATATGGGGCCAACTTCCCGGCCCTCATTTAGAAAATTCACGCTGACCTCACCAGGTGGGATAAGCTAACTATATCCTGGCTGGGATGCTTAAATGCAATTAAAATGACATGTCTCCTGAGATTTTTGTACCCCTTTCAAATGCTCCCCATCCAAATGCCATGCCAATTCTTTACTGAAGTTAAGAAAGCGATTATAAAGTTCTTGTGGCGGGGGAAAAAACCAAGAATCGCGTATACCAACCTGACGCTGCCCAAAGACAAAGGTGGGGTGGGCCTCCCGGATATTCGAAAATATTATGAAGCGACCCAGCTATGAGTCCTCATTCCCCATCTCCGTGATCAAAAAACACCCCAATAGGTTGCCATGGACAATCACTACCTGTCCCCGGTGACGGTTTCTGAGTGGCTTTGGTCCCCCAGAAGGAAAGTACTAAAGAAAACTAAAGCACACCCAATGTTTGAAACCATATGGGATATATGGCGGGAGGGTAGAGACATGAAAAATATCACTACGTGCCATCGCCTCTAAGACACCTGTGGTCCCCTGGCATCAATGACCAGATTCCTAACGTAGAGAGATTTCAATCCTGGTATGAGGCAGGCCTGGAGAGGGTGGGGCAACTTCTAAAAAAGGACTCATTTATCACATTCCCAGACCTGGAAGAAGCACTTGGAATTGGCAAGCTGTCCGTATTACACTTCCTGCAAATTAAGGGGTCCTAACAAAACCTAAATGGAAGGATAAATTTGAAAGGGACCTCACCCCATTCGAGTCGATATTGGACCCTAGAACCGAAACAAAGGGACTAATCTCGATTTTATATAGAACGCTCATAGAGGCGGGGGATGGATCGACAGAACCTCTTAGACTAAAATGGGAAAGGGATATTGGGGACAGTATCGATCCAGAGATGTGGGACAAAATATGCCCGGCTGCACCCAGAGCTTTGATCTCATGCCAATTTAAGCTACACGCAATCAAATTGCTCAACAGATGGCAATATGATCCGCATAGGCTCTCCAAAATGTACCAGTCATCCAGCCCATTATTTTGGAGCGGCTGTGGATCCAAAGCGGACTATTGGCACATGTGGTGGAGCTGCCCCCGGATTCGAGTCTATTGGAACGAAGTCCTGGTTTGGATCAGGGATTTAGATGGGATCCAGAGGATAGCAGATCCCCTCCTAGTACTATTTGGCTTTGAAAAAAATCGATGATGAATGGAGGAGGGTCACGGATATAGCTGCACCACTGTTACTAGCCGTGAGAGCGCTCGTGGCCACGAAATGGAAATGTCCCACTGTTCCAACCGAAAAAGAATGGGTCAATGTAGCTTCTAATATGTGCAACATGGAAACGATCACGTCGTCCATACATGGGAGGTCCGCACAATGTGACATCCTATGGATGGAGTTCTTTAACAAATACATGCCGGAAGGGACAAGTTGATGCCCACAAGCCCATCAGCCCGCGGCCTCACATTGGGAGACAACACCTGTAAACAGAATGCATGACACGAGACAACGAGAATCTATGCTGACTCCCCAAACAAGGTGGTCCCCAACACTTACCACATCTGTTATGCAACTTACCACACATTAGAAAGCACATTCCTCTGCGGCAGTTCATAGAGTCTTGTAGGGTAGGGGGAGCGAGGGAGGAGGGGAAAAAACAGGGAGTACTGTTGACAGTTAACGACATCTTGAATGAAAAGTTGCGTGCGAACAGAAAATTCATGAAAGCATCGTCAAAATGTAGATTTGGATTGTGATTATTTTAGCTTGGTGACGACAACCTTCTCTGAATTCTTTTATTTTTTTTCACGCTTTTTTGATGATTGTTAATTTCTGATGGTATTGTTGTAACTTGTTTGACGTAAAACCAAATAAAAACGAATTTTAAAAAAAAAAGCTGGAAGAGTCTGCCATTACATGTGATGTAAATGACCCATAACATAAATATAAAATAAAGTATTCTTGTGTGGCAAACCCCAGCCAATCAGAAGACTTCATGGTGCACAATTCTAAAAAGGGTGGAAATGGCATAGATGGCGGGACAGGTGTCAACCTTAGCTGCTGGTGTATGCAGGCTACTACACATGATCTGTGTCCTGCTCTAATATTTTATGTAGTGTGATATTGTGTGTATGTCCTATTTAGACGTCTAATGCTTGCCAGCACTGGATCACCAGGGGAGCCACTGCACTGGGATGAGGAGAGATGTTTGGATGCTCACAATTATGTTGTGGGCCATTCAGTGTGCTCTTCTAGAATATGGTTTAATATGTTGTTTCTTGTTGAAGCATTGAATGTTGAATGCTGTGTTTCCTGTTGGAGGTGGGTGAAGTATTCAAATATCCTAAGGAAGCTAAGTAAGTTTCTTCAAATAAGTTGTATTTTCAAAAGAAGGCCCTCCTGTCCAGGTTGTGAATGGACACCCGGAACACTCACAATGCCTTGGTTGGAACCCTGGAAGACTCCATGTTGTCTGGAAATTGTTATGCTGTTATTGGACCTACACATAGTAAAGGAGTACACAAATACACGTATGAAATGATGCATATGGTAAACATATTTATAATTACAGTTCACTGAAGACATAATCAAAATGTACATTATCTACAATGTCAGTTAAACAGTATAAATGTCATACTAACATTTGCTATGTTATAACACACAATATACAACACTACATAACAGTGGACTGTTGGTAGGCCATACTGCTAGAATTAATTTTTTCTGACAGGCACTTAGTGGATGAATTTATTCCTGCAGTTTCTTTGGTTGGGCAGTGGCTGAATGGCAGGATTTCTATTGGGTTCTGCAATCTGACCAGGAGAAACAGGTATTCTCTTAGATCTGGGGTTAATTTATCAAATTGCAGCTGCAATGTATTCTTAAGCTTTTTGTATGCAGCATAGCAGATGTTCCGGGGGTGCAGGTAAAGGTTGGGGTACAGGATATTGGCATAATCAAGCAAGGGGATTTCAGGAACAAAGAATTTCATAGATAAATGTGTGTATGCCAGATATGGCGTGAGATCCCAGACAAACGTACGTGGAAGTTGTTAAAAGCAACATCTGCATTTAACTGTTCAGGTAACTGTTTAATTTTAGTCACTTTATCATCATCCATGAGTAAATATGTGAGGGAAAAGTGGCAGGTGGCAGTTCACATGGGCATGATTCTTTGGTACTTGTTTAGATGATTTGAGTATTGTATTTGTCGTTTTAGCATGTGGGGAGTGACTAGCAACATCATGTAGGTGAAAAGGCACAAGACTGCAGTTTATACAAGGGTCCCTTTTTGTGGTTATAGCAGATTCAAAGGTGAGGTGTTAGTTGGAGAGGCAGAGACAGTTCATATGGCAGTGAGGCATCCATTTTGATCCAGTGGGGTACCGGTCTAAAGGCTTTGGTGCTGTAGCTATGGCACATGTCCATATTGCTGATTGTGCTGTTCTCTTACACATTGTATGATGATTGATGGGTGACAGTATTTCAGAAGCCAATGGACTACTTCAGTCTTTAAGGTGGCTGAGGTGATTGTGATGTTGTTTGTGATCCTTTGAAAGTTATTTTTTCTACATGTAGCAAGGTGGTTATGTTGTTCCATTCCTGGTGCCTAGAATAGTTAGATATTAGCCCAAATGAGTATTATCTTGAATTTGTTCTTGAAATAAGGATGACCACTCCAGTGTTTTTGCACATACGAGTGAGATTGGCCCGTGTGAGTCCAGACTCAAGTGGACTTTTTTGTGTCGTGTTGATTCCATTTGTGATGACTATTGCACTACAAAAATCTGATTGTTGGAATTTCTGTGCCTATACTTAAATGTCTATGGAGTTCCGGTGGACCTTGCTCTTTCTTCATTTTAAGGAACCAACTGGTACAGTCATTGGAAGTCACAATGTTTTTGTCTGTTTTGTTGCAGGTTTTGAGATATATTCTGAATTTGTGAAGATTCTTTGTGTGGTGCTGTCCATGCATGGAAATTCATAGACTCTTTCATAGACTGGTTTAAAGGATGGAGAATGAGCATACTCCCTAAAGTTTACCTTTGAAGCGTGGCGCTGTTACTAGGCCATGTTGATAGAGTGAATTTTTCTGACAGGCGCTCAGTGGATTAATTTTTTCCTGGTAGATGATGACAAATTCTGTTAGGGGCAGTGGGTTAAACAGATTTCTTTTAACTTCTCCATTAGACCAGGGGAAAAGTAAGTGCTATGGGAGCCATGGTTAATTATCTTTCCAGTTTTAGGAGGAGTTTAGCTGCAGTGTTTATTGTTTAGATTTTTGCCAGCAGCAGAGCAAATATTCTGGGAGGTGAAATAACAGGTTGAGTATAGACTACTAGCATAAGCAAGCCTGGAGTGACCAGGAACAATTAATTCCATAGATGTATGTGTGTATGGCAGGTATGTCACGAGGTGCCGGATGAATCTAAGTGGAGATGTTCAATATCAGAATCCAATCTCTATTTAAAATCTCAATTAACTGTCTAATTTTAGTCAATTTATCATCAATTATGCATGAGAAAATATTTGAGGGGACAGTGGCATGGATCAGTTCATTTGAGGGTAAGGCATTGTTTTAGGTGATTTGAGTTTTGTACTTGTCATTGTAACATGTTAAAAGTGACTTGCTGATGATTTTTCAATGGTGCAGGGTGGTCTTGTAGATTTTGAAATGTAATGGTGATAATCTGAATCTATGAGCTCTGCTGATGATATTCCAAACTTTAAGTTGATATGGGCCATGTAGGTGATTTATGTTATGTCTCATATGACTTATGTGATGAAACACAGCATGGTTCTCTGTTGTCTGATGCACAAACGTTAATTAGGGGGATTTTGTGTATTGTGGGTTACCATGTGTTTCCGTAGTTGTTGATAGAGTGATTTTTCATGCACCCACTGTGTTGTAAAGTGTGGTGGGAATAGTATAGAGTCTCACCAAAATATCAGGGTTAGCTGTGGCTTACTGTAAGCTATTTTGAAGGCGTGTGGGAAAACCCATTAATCTTCTGAAGTGTTGAAGAGTGAATGGAAGAGGGGGTAAGTATGCTTTGTTAGATTGTAGATTTAGATTTGTAGATATTTGGGAGGAACTTTGTTAGGGTTATCCGGCTGTGTGGCTTGTCTTGACTGTGCAGATTCTTGTGGCAATCAGGGACAGAAAGATACTGGTGTCTGCATTGTGGTATCATTGTACTAATCTTATTTTATTAACAGTTTAGTCCAGTCCTGGTCATTCCCAGAGTGTCTCTGAGCACCGTACATAGTTCAAAAGGGTGGAAGTGAAAACGTATTTACAAACCTTTCGACAATATTGGAAGATCAAGGTAGACAGAGTATGGCAGGGAAATGTGGTAATACTTAATCGATGTGGCAAAAGAGGTATCTTTTGAGATTTTGTTGGAAGCAATGAGGGCGGGTGAAGTGCTGGTGTTGAATTGTAGGGTGTTCGAGACTCTTGGTGCCCACTGGGTAAAAGATTCCTTTTGTGTGCAGGTTACAATGCAGGGTGGAATGCATAGGAGGTTTCATCTGATGTGTTTGATATTTGTGTAAGTGATGGGTTCTGTTTGTTAGGAAGGAAGATGGGGTTTTGAGGTTAGATGCTTAATATATGATGCATAGTCCTTTAAAAGTCATTCTCTGTGGTATGGGTGCCAGAGGAGCTTGAAGAGGGATTTATGAATGTTTTGGTACGTACACAAAGAGACTTGCTTCTGGATTCTGTATTGCTTCCAGGGGATTGGGGTGCTGTTTCAAGGTCTAGTGATGATATCATTTCGAGAGTCCAACTTGAACAGAGCTAGTCCTTGAACTGTAGTGCAAAATCGTGAGTAGAAAAGAGGTGTCAGATCTTGCAGAGGAGGAGTAGTTGAAGGTTTAATGTTTTATTGATGGCAGCTATGTGGTGCTTGAAGGATATGGGGGATGATGGTGAAGACTATGGTTTGACTGGTATGGAGGGAGATATGTTTGGGTTGTCCATGGAAAGTTCTTTATCCACGGGACAGGTTCACTTTTTGCCTAGGAGGGTAGTAGATAGGTTGAATTTGAAGGAGTAGTTGACCATCCAGGTGCTAATTGTGGAGAGAAAGCTTTTGAGTGTCTGGAATTGTGAGGGGAATGAGATTTAGAGGTGCATTTGCATGTCATCTGCATAATGGTGAAAACTTATGTTATGTGTGCTAAGGGTCTGTCTGTTGGATTCAACAAATAGGTTGAAGAAAAGGGTGATTGGGAGGATCTTTGTAGAACTCAGTATTTTACTGGTGTGGGTTTGAATTGGTAGACAAAGAGTGGGTGCAAGTTGTATTACTGTGGTGTGATTGGTGCTGTACTTGGGCTTTTTTGTCCAGCTGTTCTTGGAGCTGTAGAATTGCATATATTTTGCATATTTTGAGAGATATTGGCATGGGGTCATTGTGATGTTAGTTGCAGAAGTGCTTTTGAATGATTTAATACTTTTGAACATTCATTTCCTGGTGTAATCAGATTTGTAGGCCATGCCAATTTCATGAGCTGTTGGTAGTACACCACTTGTCTCATCTCCGCATCGTCAGGCGCATCTGTAATGCAAGGAAGGAGGAAGGATGGGCTGTAGGGTTGAGCGTGAAAAGAGCAAGATAGTGCACTCCAGTGCTGTGGAGGTAGTTTGAAAGGTGTATGAAGATGAGTGACTTTATTAGTACAGATTATTGTTGCAATAACTGGAAATCCAATGTAAATATCGACCATCTTTTGCGTGTAATTTGTTTTTTATTTTACTTTTACATCTTAATTATTAATATTACTTTGATATAGGGGGAGGCTGGAACTTTTACAACATACTACTCTTGTACTGCAACCGGTCTGGTGCATGAGATATACCAACTGAGAATTGATTGAATTATTTTAATTGTTTATTTTTTTAAATACTCTCTACAAATTGCAAAGCATTAGATCAAGAACCTTGATATATTCCTCACTGCGTTTCATCCTTCTATATACATGCATCTGTATGTCAGGCTGTAACCATCTCTATACATCAAGTAAAATTACCAAAATAAATTTGTGAGTTTATAAACCAGAGTGAAGGTGGGTAGTGATTATCTACTTAGTAAACAGCAATACAAACTTATCAGGTGTTGGGAACTAGGTGTTAAAATAGGTTGCATAATCACAAAGGCTACAATGTGGCCAACAACTAAAAAAAAGAAACCCTGTTGTTATGTTTTCAAGGAGGCAGACCTCAGTGTTTCCAAAAATCACACGTTTCCGTGTTTCTAAACACAAGGATGCATATTGGGGTCAATCTGCAAAAGCCTGTTTTCCTGATGTGTATACAAATTGTGTTTTTGGACATAAAACATTGCCCCACTTTCACCCCAAAAATTGCCCCACACTATTATTTTGCATTTTTTTTATCATTGCCCTTTTGCCATACAGGGCTGTCCGAGCCTGTCTGCACCTTGACTGGGCGCATCTGTAAAATATTCCACAAATGTTGTGTCACCAGGTGCGTTGTTACTAGTACAATGGTAGTAAATATTTGGATATGCAGAATTCTTGAAATATTTCATTATCTTTCACTGCACAGCTTGACATGAATAGTGTTCATGTTGGTGGCAGGTGTACCTTCAGAAACGAAACTCACTGTGGATCGCTGTGAACACTGGATAAAGGGTCTCATTGTGATTTGGCCTTCAATGTACCACATTAACAATTTGAAGGACACCATGTGGTGAACATTCACAAGAAATTGATAAGATTCACAACATTGAAAGCAGACATAGGAAAGTTAGGTTTCTATTGCTGAGATGTGTATTTCGACGCGGTTGGTTATCCGTCACATAGGGACAATGGAAACCCAATGCACAATCTAAGCAAAGTTTTAGTTAATGTTTAGAGAAAGTGAGGATGGCAAGTGTGCTGTGTACTACACAAGGAACAATATCACTGAAGAATGGCCAATTTGAGGCAAAGAATAAGCATTGCACGTGTTAATTCTAACGGGAATTCATTGTTAACATATTTATGTAACATGGGTATTATGGCAAAATGTGGGTACTGAAATACATTTTTTTATTCTAGATTTTACACAGTTACATTATACCGATGTGTGCATGTCATGGTTTGATTGTTCCGCTTGATGGCTTCTTCAACCGAAATTGAACAATGCTAGTGAACAACGCAACTGTCTTAACAATCTAGGATGATTGCCAGATAACAATCTGTTCTTTCACCGTTGCTGTAACAAGGAGCAACATGGCAGCCTATAGAGTATGAAAACGTGCAGATGTGAAAGTGTTGCATTCGAAAATGAAACCACTCTATTCTTCTCACTAACAGATCACGATGTCTGTCGAGGCAAAATCGGTCATGGAAAATAAGAACTTTTGGTGAACAATACAAAAACTGTGATTAATCGATTGCTGAATGAAATTACTATTATAAAATGTTTTTGTGGACATAATCTCCTCTTTTCAGCGTTATGAAAAAATACAAGTTCCTGCTACCATCCCAATGTTCGCTGTTTTCTTTGAAGTATGTGTTTTTTTACCCTTTTTGTGAAAAGAAAGAAAAGTTTTGCGTACTGTGTGGGTGTGTGTTTTTATGTTCCCGGTTCTAGGTTAGATAACGTTATGACGTGGGTGATGACAGAGAACATTTTGCTACTCTGCCCACCAAAGTCATTAAAATAGGTGGAGCATATTGTTTTGACTAGTGATGTCAACTTTAGGGGCGGGTGTTCTGTATTAATGCTGTAATGAGACTTGAACCTGGGGTGATAGATATATGGATAAGATTTCTACAAGATGGTGGTGCCCAGGCAGGTGTTTCTGCATGCATAAAACTGATCAAATAAAAGGTTAGATGCATAGGATATTTTTTTTTTAAGATGGATTGAAGTATGATTGAAAATACATACCCGATCGATTGGGACAATAACATTTCTTAGCAAACTACTCCTTTAATATTTCAAATGGAAATGGATATTTTGGTTTGACGGTAGCAATGAACGCATGGCACAAAGTAAAGCAGCGTGCAGTGCAACATGTGCCATCTTAAAAATAAATACACATAATAAAACAAATACCAAAAGGATTACAATATCAAAGACATGCATGTGGCACGGCTGCTTATAAATCCAAGGTGGAATTTAAAAAAAGACAAGAAGCAACAACATCAATTTAAGACTCCTACTCATCTCTACTCAAGCCACTTTCAAAGCTTCAGAAATATCAGCAAAGGCTAGTCAGTGAACGCCTGGTGCATTGAGATAACTGTTTTCCTCGCCACACGATTGCTTGTCACAGCGTGCAGACCTTTCACGAGCACTGTGCATTTCATAAAAGGTAATCCTTTTATATCGGATCAGCATTCAAAGGAGAACAACCACGTACTTGGTCTCAATATGTATCTGCTATCTCAATTCTTATTCTTGTGTAAGTCTTCTCAAGGGCTCTCATAGAACACTTTTCTCCAGCCCGGTGCCATTTAGGGAATGCGCCGCAGAAAGGCAATCTAGTTTAGAGAGCAGACGCGAGCTTTACGTGCTTGGAAAAGTGCATCACAGGTGGCGCTGATTCAGATCTGCCTCAGGGCTTGCGTCTTCTAGACCTTTTTGTGCATAGCAGGGCGTTAAAGTTTCCGATGACATGCATAGTTTACCTTGCGGTAGAACAAGCCATTTGCAAAACGTACGTGCAAAATTGCGCAACAGAGAGCACAGTGGATTTCAATGTACGCTCCATGTGTGCAATGAGGTATTTGCCAGTTAGAATGCATTAAACCGGAAAGCGTATTTCTTGCTGCACATATTGAAGTGCATAGAAATTCACCTCTTATGTTATGGGTGAAGTGCAAAGGAATTCACACGTTTTCTAAGATCTTTGTTTCTTCATTTGTTCATGTTTATCTAGAAGCAACCCGTCCAGCTCTCACTTTGAGACACGCATAAGTAATGGCACCATGAGAATACACACACCCACACAGTGGTAGAAGTATACCTAAAATAGTAGTGGAACTCTGACCCTGGTGGGAGACAGGAAAGGCAGGAGGGGTGGGGGGCAAATTGCAACACATTTATTTTTTCCGGAGTTGCAGTCATGCTGGTTGACAACCAATTGAGTTGAAACAGATTCAATTTAGCTGTAACTGTTATTGGGTGGTTAAGGGGTCACGTGTGCTTTAACGTCACAAAGGGCCTCATTACGACTCAGGCGGTAAGGGTTTTACGACGGCGTAAACAGCGCCGACCCTTACCGCCTGAGTACGAGGTCCCTTAGCGCCATGGCGGATTTAACACCTGCTTTTAGCAGGTGTTAAAATCCATGGCGCTAAGGGACCATGGAGTTAATTACGCCACCGTAATTTACGGTGGCGTAATTAACGCCTTCCCCACTCCCATTATGCCCTATGGGGCAAAAATGGGAATGGGGAAGGGTAAATGGGGATTGGGGACTTACCGCCCCGCCAAGGTCGGAATGGGGCGATAAATCCGCCAACCACCATGGCGTAAACGTAGTTTACGCCATGGTGGTAAAGTCACGGCCCAGGCGGTAACTGGTGAAAATGGTTGGAAAAAGTAGTGGAATTGATAACAGTAAAAAAAGAAAAGTAGTGGAACTCTGCTCCCGATTGTTCCCGCTCACTTTGACCACTGCATGCACACATGCAGAGACACACACACCATCGTACATGCACACTCACACACAATGGCCCTCATTACGACCCTGGCGGAGAACCATGGTGCAATTTGCACCATGGTCCATGGCGCTAAGCTGGCAACTCCGCCATGGTGGTTGGCGGACTTACCGCCCCATTCCGACCTTGGCGGGGCGGTAAGTCCCCAATCCCCATTTACCCTTCCCCATTCCCATTTTTGCCCCATAGGGTATAATGGGAGTGGGGAAGGCGTTAATTACGCCACCGTAAATTACGGTGGCGTAATTAACAACAAGTCCCGTAGCGCCATGGATTTTTCCGCCTGCAAAAAGCAGGCGTAAAAATCACCATGGCGCTACGGGAACTCGTAGTCAGGCGGAAAGGTACGCCATGCTTTACGCCGGCGTAAACCCCTTTCCGCCAGGGTCGTAATGAGGGCCAATGTTCTCAAGCTCTTCTTCATGATGCTTTTACTTTCTGCTACAGTGATATATCGGTCCTGCAGTCATGCGAGAACTACTTTTGTTTATACCCTAGGGATGAAACCCTATTGGCACATTGCTGCATTCTCTTTGATCTCTGCAGTGAACTTGACTTAAGGATTGTTTATGGAACACCCACATATATATATTACATATGGAGGAATATGCTCTGCATATAAACCGCTGCAATTTTCTTTCATCATTATTAGTGAATTCTGATGCCATGTTTCTCTTTGTAAGAACATAAGTTATTCAAAGGTGCTGATGTGATAGATTATTACAGAAGCTCATTTCTTCATTGTACCACGTCAAATCCAGTCGCCTGCATACGTCATTACTCATAGATGGATTGTGAGGGTCAAGGTGCCTTCCATTACAAATAAATGCAGGGCAGATCTGGGAAATGTTAGCGAAAATGGAAGTAAACAATAAGAAAAGAACTATGGGCGCAAAATGAAAAGGAGGCTAAAGAAAACAGAATCGTATTAAAAGATAAGGCGAAAGACGATTTCAAAAACTAAATTACAGAACAAAGCACACGTAGGAAGTATAGTGAAAACAACATTTGACAGAAAATAACAAACCAAAACGTTGGGATAAGCTGTAAAAAGGATTGAAAAGTTGTTGAAAAAGATGAAATCAAAAATGTGGAAAATGAAAAGGTTCTAGAAAATGAGCGAAATGTGACAATTGGTTAATGAACCAAGACATGAAATGGCAGAAATTAAGACGAGGAAAAGAAAATAACGAATGAGGTTTGCGTGTTGTCCAAGGGTGACACCAGCGTATTGTATGGAAGAAATACTCCTACTGCATAGGAAAGGTTAGAGCAAGACATCCTGCAATGTCATGACCCTTTACGTGCCCACAGCTTGTTGCATTGCCTCTCTCTATAATATTCACAGGCATCCTAAATGACTTCTGCTATGAATTTGACTTAAGTTAGGCCATTATGTTAGCAACTTTTATTTATGTTTTACAAAAGAAAAAGAAAAAATTCCGCCCATCAGGAGGCCGACATCCCAAAGACATCCAAACGGCATGCCATCCGGAGAATACAGCTAGGCCCAGCGGCGAAATACAATGGGGCGACCCCTGCTCTTCCCAAACGTCCCCTACAGGTCTTCATGGCTCAGTTAGGTAAAGTCTCTACCCCGTGTGCAACTCAGGATGTCTTGATTAAAGGAAGCATCAGGATCAAGTCGTTCATCTCTGGCCAATAAAAAAGAAAATAGGCACCACACAAACAAACACACGCTGATACATTGATAAAGGTCACAGCAGCTGCTAGTGACATCATAACGAGCAGGCCTAGATATGCATATGTATCGCAGCCCTACCCCTCTAACTGTATCAGTCATTAAACGAGGACCCCTCATATCAAGATGTGGATCACTATTATCCGACTTAACATACATACAAGATAAGGGGATATTGTATCCCATAATTATTCATATTTTTTTATGTTGACTAGAACACTATTATTGGCCATTGGCTTATGTTATCTCAGGTGTCAGGCAACGTACACCCTTTCCCCAGAAGATATTTTGCATCTCAGTAGCCCGCCTGTAACAAAGGGTACAATGGAATTCTCTCTATAGTGTTGTGCAGGCATTGCCCATACTGCCTGCTATGATATGCTGCATATCAAAGAACTAGCTGTAATTTCCTCCCCACTGAGGCTACACCTAAGTTATGTTATGCTATGTTAAAGAACTTATGAAGTGCAACTAATACTCAGAGTTGTCCTGGCACTAGGAAAGAAAAGCCCTACGAAGGGAGACAGGGCCTAGGCAAGCGGAAAAAGGAAACACAAGCACACAGGGTAAAATAAGAAAGCAATCAGAAGTTGAACAAAAGTATTTTCAAAACTTTTCTGAAACACAGATGATCTTCAATTCTCCAAAGACACAGAGGGAAAGAGTTCCGTAAAGAGGGAGCAGCAACCGAAAAGAATCTAGGGAGCGAAGATTCAGGGACAGACAATACCTCCTAAGTTTCTGACAGATATAACAGAAAACAAACTGCACAACACCACTTTCTTGCGGGTGTTGAAACTGTTGCATGGTCCAGGTGTGGCCCTTGAGTCATTCTTAGCATTGATGTGTATGTAGGTCATTGTTTTGTGGATTTGCTAAAACAAAAAATAAGGAGCTTTCAGGAAGTTTGAATCAAGCTATCCTGTGATGTGTATTTCCTCACTGACTAATACCATGTGCTGCTTCCAGTGTTGTATGATAGCAACTTTCAATAAATAC
The DNA here is from genome assembly GCA_002915635.3 of Ambystoma mexicanum. Lineage (NCBI taxonomy): Eukaryota > Metazoa > Chordata > Amphibia > Caudata > Ambystomatidae > Ambystoma > Ambystoma mexicanum. The sequence goes on from CM030321.1 coordinate 830,758,648, forward strand.
TATACCGTGCTTTACAATTTGTGGGGGATAGGCTGAATGATACCATGAAATGAATGGAGTCAGCGGTGGGGTGCACTGTAGTCTTTCTCTCATGCTCAGTCGTATCATGTTTGTGAAGGACTGCATAGGGGATTCTATTCAACACAATGGGCCTCATTACGACCCTGGCGCTAAGTGAAAAACGATGGCGGTAAATGGTTACCGCCATCGTTTTCCGCCAGGTCCGATCATGACCTGTGACCGTTAACTACGATGCCATTAGCGGCATCGTAGTTAACGCTGCCGCTAACTGCGCTAAGGGTGCGCGCACGCGACCGGCCACACCGTACTTAGCGCCATGGCGGAAAGGTACGCAAATGCCGACCCAAGCGGACATGCACCTAACGCCATCACCCAGCCCGTTAAGTACCTTACCGCCATGGTGCTAATTACGCCATCGCGAACCAACCGTAAAGGGACATGTAAAGTGAATGCAGCTGCCACAGGTGAACAGAAACAGCACAGGTGAAGGCAATACAGACTCAGGAAGTACAAAAAGAGCACACCCCACCCCTTCCCACACCCAGTCACACTCCACAATGATAGCAATACGACTAGCAAATGTTGGGGCTGGAGGACCTGATAGCAATGCGGTGTCCGGTCAATTGGTCGACAACAAACTGGTCGACTGCAATTTGGTCAACACCATTTGGTCGAATGCCAAATGGTCGAATTTTTTTTTTTTTATATATATATGTGTTTTGTGGGTTTTCGTGTGGGGAAAAAAAAAAAAGAAAAAAAAGGGGGTGGGGGGGACCCCCCCAAAAAAACCAAAAAAGGGGTAAAAAAAAAAAAATAATAAAAAATTCGACCATTTGGCATTCGACCAAATGGTGTCGACCAATTGTCCTGTCGACCAAATGTTTTCGACCAATTGACTGGTAACCTAGCAATGCATGTGCTACAACAGCAACAACAACAACAGGCAGCACAGAGGAGACGCAGGAGGAGAAGGAGGGCAAGGCAGGCCCAGCAAGCCCCACCAGCACAGCCAGTGCCACCACGCAGGCAGCCCCCAATCCCACGCATCAGAGCCAATCCATTCAACCTCACTGCTGAGCAGATCCACACCCTGTACCGTTTGGACCGGGACACCATCAGGGCCATCGTAGACATGATACACAACGACATCGTCAGCATGATAGAAACTCCAACCGCCATCCCCCCCTACTGAAGGTAGTGTCTGTACTCCACTTCCTGGCCACAGGCACCTACCAGCACACAGTGGGGCACTTACATGGCATTTCACAACCATTATTCTCACGAACACTCATCCAAGTGCTCGATGCCCTCCTCAAGCACACAGACGACCACATCTCATTACCACGGACTGCCCAGGACATTGCAAACACCAAAGTGGGTTTCCATGCACTAGCCGGCATACCCGGTTGCATTGGTGCCATCGACTGCACCCATGTGGAATTGGTGGTTCCGCGTGCCATGGAGGTACCGTACCGCAACAGGAAACAGTTCCACTCAATCAACGTGCAAATGGTCTGTAACTCCAACAAGATCATCACACATTGTTGTGCCCGATTCCCCGGATCAACCCATGATTCTATGGTCCTGAGGAACTCCACAATACCACGCTACATGGAGCGACATGCAGGCCCAAGATCCTGGCTACTCGGTGAGTCCAATGTCATGGAAGTGGGCAGGTGAATGACGTACCGATGCATACTCCACCTGGCTGAAAGGGGGGGGTGATGCATACTCCACCTGGCTGAAAGGGGGGATGATGCATACTCCACCTGGCTGAAAGGGGGGGAATGATGCATACTCCACCTGGCTGATAGGGGGGGAATGATGCATACTCCATCTGGCTGTGAGTAACACAGAGAACGGAGACAGAGGATGGGCACTCACAATGCACTCAACCCCTCTGCATACATTGGGTGATGGCATGCAAAACAGGCCATGGGAGCCATGAGCATATACTGGTTGCATTGTGTGAATCAATTAGTGCATGTAGAAGTGAGCCGAAGTAACAGTTGGATGCAAGCCATGGTGGCACATCATGTTCTTGATCAGACGACATGACTGACACATACATTCTCGCCTACATACAGGTGATGCAGGCTATCCCCTGAAGAGGTGGCTCCTTACACCAGTCCGGAACCCGCAGAACCAGCACGAGGAGGACTTCAACCGTGCACATACACCTACTTGTGTGGTCATAGAGCAGACATTCGGCCTATTGAAGGCACGGTTCCGAAGCCTCAGCAGGTCTGGTGGGGCACTCCTGTACCACCATGAGAAGGTGGCAAAGATCGTCATGGCATGTGTCATGCTACACAATATGTGCGTCAGACGGAATGTGCCCCTGCCCACTGACGCAGAACTGCAACCACCTGGCGATGAGGATGAGGAGGGTGCAGATGGGGCGGCACCCCATGGAGGAGGCGACGCACAGGAGGGGCGTGCAATGCGCCAAAGTATCATCGACCACTGCTTCTAGCACACACGGCTGGTGTGAATCACATGGAGACTGCACTTGGGGCACTGTGTGTCTCTGGGACATGCACACTGTGGACTGTACACCAATAAAGCACACATACGCAATGAAAATGTCCACACATTTAATTTTGGGAAAGAAAAAAGTGTATTTAAACTATGAAACGTCGTGACACACCCCCTCCACACCCCAACACACCCTCCCCCCTGCACACCCCAACACACCCCCTCCCCCCTGCACACCCCAACACACCCTATGTAGGTGTCAACAGATGCCTGTGACAGTGGCTACAGGCTGTTACAAGCCCCCTCTCCCGGCACCCGGGGCACCCCTGGCTGTGGAACGCAGGTTACGTCCGGAACGTCGGACGGGGCTGCTCTGTGCAGAACTGGCAGTGGAGGATGTCCTGCCTGCCCCTGTGCATGCACGTCCTGTAGGTGTGGGTGAGCTCAGTGAGGCGCACAACGCAAGCCGGCAAGTTCAGCACAGATGTCCCTGGACATGGCCTGCATGGCATCCCTCAGGGTGGCAGTGCTCTGCGCTACTTCGGCCCTTAGGGTCTCCGTGGCCTGTTAAATGGTTGCCCTAGCCCCCACACATTCCGCGGCATGCTCAGCCAGCATCGTGGAAAGTTGTTGCTGCCGTTCTGTGATGTCCTCAAGGGACTGCTGCCCCTGCTGGCCCATGGCCTGTGCTGGTGGTGTGATGGAGGGGCTGCTCCCCTCCTGTGGACTGAGGACTGGGCATGGGGTAGAAGGCCACTCCTCTACCTCTGTGTGCCCCTGGGTGTGATCCTCATGGGGGCTGGCGTCTGACAAACAGGGGGAATGTAGTAGGTCAGTGGGGCTTCTGACTTCGTGCTCCTCAATGTCTGAGTCTGAACATGCAGCTATTGCAGCTGTCTCACCCATGTTGCTGCTGGCCGCTGACCCGGTGCCTTCTGTGGCAGGCAATGTTGGTAGAGGTGGAGCAGCTGCTGCTGGCCTGCTGACTACAGGGGTGCTTGCCGGTGGGACATCCGGTATGCTTGCAGTGGGTCCTGCTTGTTGTGGTTTCTGCCTCACTGCAGCTGAGGTTGAGGGTGCGGGGACGGTATTATTGGCCTTCTTGGCTCTCTTCGTCGCAGGGGTGTCCTGGTCCTCGGGATGTGAATCTGTGCCTGTGGTGGAGCAAAGGAGGGAGGGCGTTATTGATGGGTCTGCAGACTTTGGAATGACAATGATAGACATTATTCTGGTCAGTAGATGAGGCAGATTTCAGGCAGGGCCATGCAGGTTGTCTCCTTTTAGTGTGGAATGTGGATGCAGGTATGCGGGTGCCAGCAGTGTATACAGGGTGGTGCTCGCATGTGGCTATGGGCAGTGTGGAAATGTGTTGCATTTACACTCTAGGGCAACCTTGTGCTACACATGAATGGACTGCAGTGACTATGGCATGTCTTGTTTGAGGCACCTACCTTCATCGCCTGATGTCGGAGCTCCCCTTTCCATCCCTCTGACGCCTTCGATGGCTTCCATGCCAATCGTGGTTGCACAAATCTCCTCCCACGGTTGGAGTTTTAGTGGGGATTCCGACCCTCCACCGGTACCCAGGGCAAGGTTGCGGTTCGCAGAGATGACGGCTCTGACCCGTATGCGAAGGTCGTCCCAGCGCTTCCTGCACTGCTGTGCGGTGCGGGGTACGGTCCCCACCGCGCTGACGCGCTCGGCCACCAGGGCCCAGAGGGCCTTCTTTTTCCCTATCGCTGTCCTGGTCATTTCCGGGGAGAAAACGACAGCTGCGTTGTCTTGCAGGGTCTCCGCAATCATGCAGAGTTCCTCCCGGCTGAATCTTTCCTGGCGCTGGCGGTCACATGCCTTCTTAACAGCTTTAGGCATTTTTGGGTAGTTGGATGGGTGGGTGATTGGTTGGGACAGGTGTCAGGGTTGGATCTGGTGTTGTTCGGTAGGATGGCAATGGATTGTGTTTTTAAAGATGCTATTTCCGGTTCTGCTTTTTACCGCCACCGCAAATTACGGTGGCCGCTAATTACGGTGGCCGCTAATTACGGTGGCCGCTACTTACGGTGGCGAAAGTGCACCTTGCTCGCTTTACGATGCCGGTAGGGGCCTTTTCCGCCATGGCGTTAATTGCATTACCGGCATGGCGTAATGCTCGTGCGCGATGGGTCGTAATGTGGCGCTCTTTACGCCATCGGCCCACGGCGTAAACGCTCATTACGCCTGGGTCGTAATGATTACCGCCTGGGTCGTAATGAGGCCCAATATGTTATATTTTTTGGTTGTGGATTGATAGGGCCTGTCAGAAACAGGGTCGGACTGGGCTAAAAAATCCACCCGAGCACAGAAAGAAAAGGGGCCCACATCACTGTAGTGCATTTTGTGACTTTTCATGACATATTTTATTACGTATTAACTGGAGGGTGCATTACTGTCACACATTGTAGCAAGTGGTGCATTTTAAAGCACAGTGGCCCATAACAATATTCAAAAACTTCAACCCCACAGTTCACTAAATAATAAAAATGACCCATCGTGGCCCACTGTACTGGTCCATTGGGTGAGCCATTTTTGGCATTGCCCTATATCAAATCTGAGCTTATGTAGAGTCCCCGGTCACAGTCTTCACGACAGTGAGTGTCTTCCCTTGCTATTCTATATTTTTTCAGTTTAATTTCTTATAGAGCAAATGCTGCCCCACCAAACCTGTCACCTAGTGATGCTAACCACAGAGGTTGCTCATCAAATATCAAAGAACAGAAGCACGAGTGAGGACTAAAAAAGGTATGCCATGCAGTGCCTTAGACTTTACTGTGTTATTTTCCCAACCCTCATAATACTACATTTTTATTTTATCATTCTCTGGAAACTGGGTACCTTCTTGCACAGACATTCGCCCTTCTGCCCAATACCCACTCAATGGCAACCAGCAGTGACAGCAGATGATGTGTTTGGGTTGATGGGGGCCCATTTCAACATAATGTTTTGGGACCCCCCAAAATTACAGTAGAGAAACTGGCCGACTGGAAGCTCATTTCACTGTTCAGGGAAATAACACTAAGCAAGGACTCGACGTTGTATGGAGACCTCAAACACGAAGCACTATTGAAAAAATCCACTATTCTCATTTCGCTGGAAAGGAAAACGTTGGAAATGCTAAAGAAACTGGATCTAAATGAAGAGACTCTGGCTCTAAATCCACTTAAAGTAAAATGCAGACTAGAAGAACGGGACTGGATTGAAACAGTGGAGAAAGTAAGAGAGAACCCAACTCAAAACATATTTTTGAAGGGAGAAAAGAAACTTGGATCGCTCTCATGTTATCTACTGAAATCTCCAAATAGAAAATTGCGTTCAGACTTCCTCAGAATGAGACTGAATCTCGTCCACTGTGGGGCTGTTCTGGTAAAACGTAATCAAGGGCAGATGACAATAAAATTATGCTCAATCTGCTCAAACCCTGCCAAACAAACGCTAAAGCATATCCTAATGGATTGTGAAGGCACCTGGCCTCAGCGACTAAGATTCTTTAGAAATCTGGTACGGAGGGAGGAAGACATAGTTACAGACTTCCTCTGGGACAGAATTATCTCAGGAAAAAATGCTGCACTTACGTTTGCAGCAACCCAGGTGCTAATAGAAAGTGGTCTGACAATCTAACACAACGATCCAAAGGATAAATGTACCTAAGCATGGAATTTACAGGACTAGAAAAATTTGGCAGGGTTGGTGGACAGTAAGAAATTTTAACACAATTTTTGTCTTTTTTTGTACTTAATGCAAATTGTTTTGTATTGTTTTTCCTTTTGTAAAGGCTTAAGCCAAAACAAATAAAAAAAAAAAAAAAAAAAAATTACAGTAGAGAAACACTGTCTGAGGAGCCCATGGAGTAGTTTAATTAGAACAAAGTCAAAAGAGAGCAGCAAGGTGGTTAACAGCTGCAGATTATCACTGGAAAGGCAGCGAGCAGGGGGTTGGAACACTAAATGTACGGCTGAAAAGATTTGAATTGCACTTTGATAGCAGTGTGAAAATGTTGGGAAACGTGAGTAAAAAGACAATGCCATTCCTGCTTCTTGGACCCTGGTTGAGGGTTTTACTAGAGCTCTCAAGTTTCCCTTTGCAGTTTGTAAAAAGCAAGCCAGCCAATTTTTGTCTTATGAATTCAGGGACTTGTAATTGTTTTTCCTATTTTAAATTTAGGACAACTAAATAAATACGTCACAGAATTCAAGAGGGAAAAAAAAAAACCTGTATGGCCTTTTCATGCATGTGAAGGGGAAATGTGACATGACTTTACCTGGTATACTCTCCTGACAGGTTTATTTCATATGCAATCATTTATTTTCATCATCTAAAAACACTTATCACTTGCAATACCTGGTATACTCTCCTGCAAGGGCCTTTCTTAGACACAAACATTTGTTCTCTTGTACAAAGCAGTTATAACTGGAAATGCCTCATGTACTCTCCTCCCAAGGCTTTTCCTCTCAACAAAACACTTATTTTCAAACACAAAACATTTGTGATTTGACATGCCTGGGTTTCCCCCTTGCCAGAGCTTTTTCTTAGGTGCAAAAATATTTTTATTTATTTATTTATTTTATATTTATAAAGCGCTCACACAGCCCGCAGGCATCGAGGCGCTGCTACAGGAATTGTTTTTTTTTCTTAGTTGCGTAATTGTGTTTTTGTCTTAGTTACGTATTTATAATGCGCTTAAACACCCAGAGGTTTAAGCGCGGACCCAGGGATCGAACCTGTTGTTGCTTCATGTCGTCTTGCTTCCAAGACGCGCACGCTGCCGCTGAGCTATCCTCAAAACATTTTGACTTGAAATGTCTGGTGTACTCTCCTGCCAGGGCTTTTCTTATATGCAAAACACATCTTCTCATACCCAAAACACAAATGATTGGAAATTCCTTGAATACTCTCATGCCAGGGCTTTTTCTTACATGCAATAATACTACTTCTCATATACAAAAGACTCTCATATGTGCTTACCTTTATTCTGCTCTGTTTTTAAAGGAATATGGCACTTTATGTTCTTTCTCATTCACTTCATTTATTTCTGTTCACATTTGGTCCCGTTGCCGAAATGCTGCAGTGTCTCCTCTTCCCTCAGATGGACTCACCACTATGCTGTAGCGGGAATGGCTTATCCCTCTGTGAACCCGCAGTGGCTCGTTGGCTTCCGATTCCTTCCTTCAAACTCGCTACTTCTAATTCATGGTTCCTATCCTTCCCGCAGCTCTCGTTTGACTATGCTGCACTCCCCTGTGCTCCTGCAACATAGAGGCTGCTCTTTGGAACAACTGCATGCCAGGAGGCTGTCCTCTCTCCTTTGGCATTCACGCAGCTTACCAGTCTCTGCAGTCTAACCCCTCAGTTTCTCCCATGAGCCGGTTGGCTCCACGGATCTCACATTCTCCCAGCAGTCCCTCGGTCAGCACCGAGAGGACACAACCTCTCCAGCCAGCTCCTTTCTGTCAGCTGGCCTTGCTGTTTAAATGTCCTGCCGGTGAGTACATGCTCATACCAACAAGAGCATGGCTTATGCTCTGGGCTTACGCTCTGGGACTTCACTGCTCTTCGCAACTCGGCTCAGCTTCCTCGTGGCAGTACTCCTATCCATAGAAGAAGGGAAGTGAGTTTGTTATAACTTATAAGCAGAGTTGCGGAAGGTGTTCTTAAATGTCCAATTGTCTTAAATGTCTTAGTTGTCCAGTTTGATGACTTGCATGCAGCATTTGAAGAGGTAGTTTCAATAGTGTTAGAGGATAAGTTAAGTCTTAGATTACTCAGAGGAAATGGATAATGAGTTGCCTGTGGAATGATCTTCATTACTCCCAGCCTCTTCTTCATCTTTGTGGCTGGCATAATCTCTCTTGTGGGAGTTTGGAGATTAGACACACCAACTGTACATAGAGGTGGGGAGTTAGGGAAACAATATGCCATTAAGGCATGGAGGACTGAGGAAGCATTCTTTAAGGTGAAAGGATGGTATGTGATTTCCTCCTGTAGTAATATATATAGCACTTTATCATATTTATAGTGCTTTAGAATATATAGCGGTTCACTAAATGTGATGGCATTTTGTTGCCAGCAATAATGTGGTACACACATATAATCATTTGTATGTTGCCAGTATAACATGTGTATATGTGGCTGGTGGCATGCAAGGTACAGGATTCATAATGCAGCAAAAGCTCAATGTGAAACTACAGAGAGTAAAAGTGCACCAATTTTTTTCTTCTTTTGAATACCTCATGCATAGGAGACTACATTATTTATATAACTGACTGACTTAATTAACAATTACTAATCACTAATGCTAACTCTTTAACATTATAATGTAGTCCCATGTACGAAATGAGGTGAAAATACATATTTTGAAATTTGTTTTTTAAATGTGGAACTGGCATTTGTTTTCTCTCTTCTGTGTTCAGTTTGCAGAACGCAGAAATGATGCATAGCAGGAAACCGAAAAAGATACAGTTATTATAATCTGAAGCTTTCATTGTTTGGGACATGAGGGTGGAAACAGAATACATTTTCTGCTAATATGATTGGAAGACAGTGTCTGCAGATAGGTCACGTCACATGTGGGGTGGCTCTGAGTTTTTGTAATGGAAAAATGACAAAGTGAAGTGTAGTTCGTGTTCACTGGGCTTTGAGGAAAGAAATACCTGGTCACTTAGCACTGGCTGGGAGAACCTTTTGTTCTCACCACGCATTCTAAGCATCCAAGATTACAGAAGCGGTTCGTTGGCTGGCACTGCTTTTCTGAGGGGAGCAAGGACAAGGTTGTGTGGGAGAGATTCAAACAAATATTTCTGGTAAGCAGACACAGTTTAAGAGAGGTCACTGTCCGCTGTTGGATGAATGACCAATCTAAAAATGTCATGTAGCCAGATTAGCAAAGGAAATCCCCTGTATTTTAATTTGTCATGTTCATAATGCTAAAAAGTAATGCCTATTTTTAAAAAGGCTTATTTGCTCTGTATCTGTTTTTTTTCTCTTCTTCTTTCATTACAGATAATGGTGAAATGTACATGGTAAGATTTTTATTGTGAACTGTACTTGTCTACAATACAACCAATATAAAAGCAGATTGTTTAGAGTTTTTTTATTGCATTGGGGATTGCGTATATGGACACAGGAGAGATTCATTTTCTTTGGTAATACATTTGTCAATTTGCCCATGCAGATAGAATAACAAACAGAGTAAGCAGTGATAAAATAAGTGTGTGTGTGTGTCCTCCGTGCATGTTGTTTGGGGGATTCTAATATAATACACAGATTACTGGAAGACTATGAACCATTAATGATGCCTACGGGCGCATAGGTCACTGGTGTAGATAAGCCTGTGATACCGGCCACAGGCTGTAGGTGGCACTCTATATAAAAGTGCTGGGTTCTCTTGTGGGTATAGGTCCAAGGCCCTCTATAGATCAATAAGAGGTATTAAAATAGAAAGGAAGGTCTGTTATGATGGGGTTATAATGTAGGGAAGGAAACTATGGTCACCACTAAATACCACAAATAACCTATTGCCGCAAAATACTACTAGTAATACATATTACTAGATTCTCCAATATAATATAACAAAGTATGGTCACTAGAATGATATGAGGCCAAACACAATCTAAATGCAAGGATAAGCTATTACCAAACTACCGCTCATCTTTTGGCGGTAAGAAAATACCACCAAACCCCAAATTTACACAAAATATCCTACATACATGTGCGTTGGCTGGGAAAGTGGCTATAGAGCTCCTACTGGGCATGGCAAGTGTGTCTCACCCTACCATACGTGCATTAGGGGGAACCCATTTCATCATAGCAGAGTGACACTAAAGGTGAATTTTAGAATGTCTCAAATGGAGGCTACATTCTCAGAGCTAGTGCAATATCTGGAGGCAAAGCTATATGCACATGGGACATGGTCATCAAATAATGCCACAGAATGGCATGACCGCATCTATGGAGAAGTACAGAAAGAACCATTAGACAGCATTTTTGCAGAAGGCAGCATAATTCAGGTCTGCCTTGTCAGACTACTAAATGCAGTTGATAAACATGCAGAGAAAGATTGTCTGATACAGCTATGTGCCAAGATATGGTTTATCCTAAATAGATCCCTGCGAATGCAAGAACATGATACCAAGCTGATTAGCAGATTAAAAGCTGATCTGGATGGAGCAAGTGAAAAAGAGTAAATGTTAAGAGCAGAATTGGAGGTATGTCAAAAGGACATGCAGTCAGAATTTAGAGATCTCGACACTCAATTGTCTCAAAGCAAGAAGCAGTATGAGGATAGTGAACAAGAATTGAAACACTTGAAAGTGTTGGTAAATCATATTAGACAAGACAAAGATGAGGTTGTTTTGGAAATGCAGGTTTTACAAAAAGACATTTTGAGAAAGAAATTGATCTCCAAAATGCTGAATAGAAAATGGTTAAAATGTTTCAAGAAAGAGACAAGAGATACAAAGAATTCAATGAATGCCAAATGCAAATGGGCAATATGCAGGAGGTAATTAATAAGATGAGTGATGAAAACAACTATTTGTGTAAGGAGGCAGATAGGCTCCTTAAAAAGTGCAAGGATTTGGAACAGCAAATATGCATTTCAAGGTCCCAGGATAGACAGCAGGGCACCACATTCAATGGAGTTGAGGTGAATCTTATTTCTACACAGTGAGCTAGTGCCCCAGTGACTTGGCCGTTGACTGAACTTAGTTGTAGCACCCTGGCGGGATTGACTACACCCATTGGGGGCCACCACCAATCCCATACACCTGAAACCAGGGTTGAATCACAAAGTAGTGCAATTCCCTGTTAGCAACGAGTAGCCCTATAAAAATAATGAAATCAATCAAAGCTCTGATTAAATCATTTAAAAAAGGAGGGGAGTTGTTGTATAGAGGATCACTTAAAAGCGGAGCATGATATATTTAAAGCCATCCAGATACCTAAGGAACAATACAGGCAATACTGTCACTTAACTCTAGATGCTCCCACAGCCAGTATCATTAGAGGGTTAAATGAACAGCAGAACATGACATGGGCAGAGTTTGAAAAAGAAATTAGACATAATTTTTCTCCTTTCCAATCATTGCAAGAGGCAAAAAAGTTTGCATACACGATTATGGCTGGGCCTAACGCGTCACCTCGCAAGTTTTTGCAACACTTAAAGAGAGCTTTTTCTCACTTTGATGTATCTTTTGACCCCAATTCCAATGAGTTTAAAACTGCATACTTCTATGGGCTACAGAAAGACATCATATCACAGTTAGTTAGTGAATTTGACCGTGACAAGTCCCTTGAATGGATTGTACACCAAGGTACAAAACTATATGAAGTACTCTATTGTCCAGGTAGGGAAAATGATAAAATGAAAGACACTAGACCAAAATCTAAAGAACCTTCAGCAACGGTGATGGAGATCAGATCAGCCAAAATGTCCCTTGTGTCTGCTCAAAGTCCAGGTAAAAATAATTTGACACCTGAACAAAGGGGTAATCAACAGAGATTGTCACTCCCTTCACCAATGTTTCAATCACATGATCCCAGTAATAGGGAGAGCTACACCAGCCCTATGTACTTAGGAGACATGCCCGGGCAGGGTATCGCCTGATATGTCAGGTATGAATAATAATCAGAGACACAATCAGGATCAAAGAAATAATGGTCCCTACAAGACATTGGGGACACAAAGCAGATTTGACCCTAACACCATGATATATGGTAATCAGGATAGACCAAGATATTTGGATCGATTTACTGAAAATGGGAATCAGCATAGGGGACAATACTCACAAAATGAGAGACAGGACATGAGACAGAATATGAATTATACTCCACGTCAATACAATGAATCACCACCACCAGGGGACTACAACCAAAGGATGGGTGCACCCCGCTCCCCTCCACATATGAATCAAGATTTCAGAAGCAATCCCAATAGAAATCATTCTCCTGAGAGATATCAGAGTAGATTCAATCAGGGGGAAAACAACCAATATCGATCTAGGCCATAGAGAGAAGATTCTAGGGAAATGGAAAGATTCCAGTGTCTCGAGGCCCACGTGAAAATATTGGCTGATAGGAAAGCTCTGTTCAGCACAAAAACAGTCATCAAAGGAGGGGGCAGAAAGCCAAGGCAATAACTGGGTGGTTTCTGATAAGTGGCTAAATGTTGATGATACCTGCAATTATAAGAAAACAGATTACCCTGATTTGATTTTGCATAATGAATCTGAGATGCTTAGCAATTTAAAAATATAAATACCGGCAAATGAACATGTGACAGAAATTGCAAATACATATAAAAAAGAAGTTCGGTTTAACCTAGAGCTAAATCAAATATTGGAGATTTACACAAATGAAAAAGGAAAACCTGAGATTCCAAAAGAACAAAGGGACAAATTTAAGAAAGACAACTCATGCATGGGGAATACAAGTGAACAGTGAGTAAGTGGGGATGCTAGAACCCCTTCCCTAGACAATCAAAATACTAACCAGATAAAGGCAGAGAAAATACATACTCCAAAGGAGGGTACAGATCAATCACCTGAAGAGTACTTTGAGCCATAGATTTTTGAAGAAGTTAAAAAGCCTGGTACCATACCAAATAACCACAAATGCACAGAATTAGAAAATGGCAAATTACCAAGTGATGTTTTTACCCATGTTCAGTTGGAGGATTATAGTGAGACCTCTGATGATCCCTGGGTGGATGGGCGAACGGTGGCCACACTCCAAAAGACCTCTGAATCTGGGGAAATGAATACAGTCTCCCACACAGAAATAGGCAGAAAGGAGGGAAAAATGTCTTTCCATTTACCAATGTGCTTAGCCAAAAGTGAAAAGGACCTGAGAAAGTTGAGCCCTGAAATCAGTAAGAATTCACACTTTTTGTGTGTATTAGAGGAAGTTGAAGACAGATATTATGCTCCCATCACTGTGGAAGAGAAATGCAATACATTTGCGATGATCGACACCGGCGCACAGGCCACAATTATGTCCAAAGAATTGGTAAAAAGTATCAATGAAGGGAGATCCCACAGAATCAGATCGCAGTGAGGCAAAGTGAAGGTCCAGTGCATAATTTTAACGGTGATGAGGTGCCTATTATAGGTGTTACCGAAGTTGACATAAAGATAGGAAAACACAGAATGAAACAAGAAGTATTGATCACATCTGTTTGTGAAATTCCATTTTTCATGGGGACAGACTGCTTGAAAAGATTGTCTCCTGTCATAGATTGGGTGAATGGAGTACTGTGGTCCTTAACCAAAAAACCATTGAGACATAAGAAAATAAAATCACAAAACAGCAGTCTAAATGAATGCCATACTGTTGCCAAAACGAATGATGCAGTGGAGGTATACCTCCAGAATAGCTCTGTACCTAGTGTTACTGTCATTTTGATGTGTCAAGATAAAATGCAAAGTAAAAAATAATCTGTGCAGATTTATTTAGATCCTCGGAAAAAATGGCAAACTGAAATAGATGAGCACACATTGTGCTTCTATTTAAAAGAGAAGAAATGCAAACAGAATACTACTCCTAAATCAGACACAGAAAAACACATTACCACTCTTGCTGAAATACACATGGAAGATGAGCAACCATGGGTTCACATTGGTATAAATGACCATTCTAAAGTGATAAAAGCTACCTTAGTGCTTGAACAGGAAAGGAGCTTTATTAATGAGACATTGCTGCAAAAAATAATGGAGAGGGAGAGATCCCAAAGTTAGAATACAAAAACAATATGTCTCTGGTTTGGACAGTCCAGAGTTTGAAAACCAAATTGCAGGCATATGCATGCTGAAGATTAATATTGGCAAGAAAACAATTTACAATAAAGTGTGGATAGTGAGTGGAACACAAAATGACTTTACATGTGTATGGTTGTTAGATTTCCTTAATCAAAAAAATGGTCACTGCTAGGTGGGCCTGCACCTGAATTTGAAGAAAAAGAAAGGCTTATCATTGCGCACAAGTGGTCCTATATGCAATTGAATTACAGGTGAGGAAAGATACTACAACCCCTGCATTCACCAAGCAGGTTTGCAATAACGCTAAAGTGCAAGAATGGACACCAAATGAAAGATTCAGATGCATTTGTGTGTTTAAATGAGTCCATGAAGCAACAAGGCCTGGATTATGAATACACCCCATTGATAGATGTTGGAGAAGGATCTGTCAAAATTATGGTGAATAATAAAGGACATCAGGATATTCATTTAGAGAAAAATTCTTCATTAGGTATGGCCATACAAAAATCACATTATACTGCAGATTTCAATAACATGGTAATTGGAATATCCCTGAAAGGTATGTAGATGCAGGGGGTCTATTGCCAGAATATCTGGATTCTCAGCCCAAAGGGATCTTTAAAATTCAATCTGTGTACCCTTATTATTCAAATGAGACAATGTGTTGTCACCAAGAGGATTATATAGTATTTGACCTAAATGAAAATGGAACAGAAAATCAGCACATTGAAGTGGAAGCTGATAAGCCAAAATATTTAAAAAGTAGCAACTTTACAGAGAGACACAGCCACATAGTTGGAAGAAAGCACAGAGATTCCTCCACTGGAGGATTTCCCAGAGTTCTCAAAAATGGTAGAGGAACAGATGCATATGATAGCGATGAAGATAAAAATGAATTGAGAAAAATATTTATTAAATTTAAAGATGTTTTTGCTAAAGATGCATATGATTGTGGCCTAACTAATTTACATGTTGCCACATTACCGGAAGGGGGTAGTAGAAATCCAGTATGTGTGCACCAATATAGATTACCACTGGCATGTTTAGAGTCACTGGCAGAAATAATTAAAAACTTGGAGTCTCTGGGAATTATCAGGCCCATTCATAGCACATCCAACACTCCTATTTTGGGTGTGTTAAAGCCAAATGGTCAATGGCGTCTGTGTGCAGATTTGAGAGAATTAAATAAGAGTGCCAGTGTCCAGATGGCCACTGCCATTCATTGATCAAGGCCTGGCTCAGGTGCATGGCTCAAAAGTATTTACCACATTAGATCTCACATCTGGATATTGGTGTGCCATTGGCAGAGGATATTCAGAATTTGTTTTCATTTTCATTTGATAAGACCCAATACACATGGGTTAGAACACCATTCGGGTACGTCAATAGTGGGAGTGAATTTAGTATATTTTTGAGAAAGGCTATGCCTGATGCAGCGGAAAGAGGAACTATAGTTTATGTGGATGATGTCCTGATAAAATGAAAGCTTAAAAAGCCATTTTGATGAAATTAGACATGTTCTTGGCCAATTGCAAAAGGCGGGTGCCAAAGTATCTTTACAGAAAGCACAATGGTGCAAAAAAAGGTGAATTTTCTAGGCCATGAAGCGACTGATCATGGACTAAACCCACAAAAGAAAAGGTAGAGGCCATACAGAAATTAAAAGACCTAGAAACGTGAACGTTTTAAAAGTTTATTGGGAATGATGGGATATAACAGGACATTTATTGAAAATGATGCTGACATTACTCAACCATTAACTAAACTATTGAAGCTGAATACACCCTGGAAATGGGAAAAAGAGCAATCTGAGGCAGTGGCTAAATTGAAGGAATGTCTTATAAAGGCACCATGTTTAGCATACCCCATAAAGAATAGGGATTTCTTTATAGAAATAGGTTTTTCTGAACATTGTATGTCAGCGGTGTTATCTCAAAAACATGATTGAATCGTAAAACCAATGCTTATGCAAGTAAGGCATTTTCTCAAGTTGAAATTAAATTCACTGAATGTGAAAAGGCCCTTTTGACCACTGAGTGGGCATTACAGCATTTCCGCCCATTGTTTAGGGAGAAAAGGTAATCATTGAAACAGATCATCAGCCGTTGCAATTGTTAGAGAGTAAAATGATTAGGTCAGGCAACCTAGCACAGTCCAGAATTACTTCTTGGACATTGACATTGCAAGGCTTTCCTGTAGAAGTGAGATATGGACAAAATAGAAAGAGCCCAGTTGCTCAAGGATTGGCAGATTTACATGACTGTGCAGCTGAACCTGTATCAAATGAAGTAGAGGTAGAATCTAGTTTACAGGAGTTTGAACAATCACCACACAAAGCTTTTGATGAAAAGACATGCAAGGATTTGCCAACTGTATATGTTGACGGTTGTGCTTTTCACATTGAAAATGACAGAAATAAACAATTGGTATCTGGAATAGGAAATGTCTGGTTGAAATGTGAAGACATTCCCAGTATAGGGATGAGAATTGGGGATAGGAGCAGTCAAGTAGCGGAATTGGCAGCCATTTATAAAGCAATTACTACTACAGTTGATAATAAATTTAGTGAAATTGTCCTGGTGACTGACTCTGATTATGCACGAAATAGCTTTGTGGAACATTTGCTGGGTTGGAAAGCAAGAGGCATGATTACGTACAATAAAAAGCCTCTCAAACATGGAAAAATTAACCAGGCTATAGACAAATTAGTGTCAGAGAATGATTAAAAATATACTGGAGGAAATTTTGTGGACATTTAAAAAATCCAGGAGGGAGGAAATTATAAAGCAGATCATTTAGCCAAAATTGGGGCTGTGATGGGAGAGTTGCTACCTATTTAACACTTACTTGGTGAAATACAGGTTGATGCAGTTACACGCTCTAAGGCTCCAAAAGAGGTAGGACAATCAGTAGTGCAATGGAGTTATGATACACCAAATCAAGACCTGATTAAGGCACAAAAAGATGATCCAATGTTGGGAATCTATTATAATCATTTGATAGACCCCGAACACAATCCCTTAACTGAAAATGATTGTGCAGGAAAAGAAGAGTTGAGGGTGCTATTAAAGAATAAAACACAAATAAGACTATAGGATGGACTCATGATTAGGGAATCCATAACAGGACAAATACAGTGGGTGGTACCTCTTTCATTCAGAGGGCTAATGCTACACCATGCACATGATGCAATAACTGCAGGACACAGAGGTTCACAAAAAACATTAGAGATACTGAAAGATTATGCTTACTGGCCACATATGTCCCAAGATGTAGAATTATATACTAGGGGGTGTCTTGCATGTGCCCAATTCAAACCCGCTTCACCAATGCATAGGGCCCTACTGATGAAAATAGGCTTAAACCTTCCATGGTCAGATTTGCAAATATACAATGTAGAGCCAGTAAAAAGGTCAAGCAGGGTGAACCATTATATTTTAAGCGTGGTTTGTTTGATGTCAAAATGGATAGAGTCTATTCCTGCATCAGATTGTAGTGCGCAAACAGCACCTACATTACTGGTAAATCATATATTTTCAAGATTTGGGTTACCACAAAGAATAGAATCAGATAGAGGAAGTCATTTTTACAAGTGCTTTAATGAGTAAAGTGTGGCAGATACTGGGGGTGCTGTACGTTGCAACAGATCTGTTGTGGACATTTTAAAGAAGTTTGTAGCAGAGGCAGGTTCCAGCTGGGATTTACCTTTACCTCTGGTTTGATGGCAATCAGATCAACTCCTGCCAAAGCAACAGGTATCAGCCCTCATGAAGTATTGACAGGTAGGAAAATTGTATTACCACATTTGTTATACAGGACACATGAATATACACTTGTAAGTGCATCTACAGCTCATGAATATATGGAAGAACTGTGGAAGAATTCACAACATGCATTTGCTGTTGTGCAGCGGAATTTGGAAAGGGCTGCTGACAGTGCAAAGTCATATTATGATAAAAAGACATCTGTGAATGAGTATAATTCATTTTGGAAAAGGTAAACAGAAAAATTCAAAATTTCTGGTGGCCTGGCAGGGGCGGTTTCAAATTATAGACAAGGTGTCTCCAGTGGTGTATATAATAGTGAAGACAGAGGGTGAAATGGTAGTAGAACAATTTGTTCATGTCAATCAAATTAAGCCCTGTCATCCCAAACATGAAGTCAGGAGACTTGGGCCAGTAGAAACAGCTTAAGTATCCTGGAAACATGGAAGGAAAGACACAGTGACTGTGTTCATAGTACCTCACATTATAAAATAAATATATACATAGTCATGGTATTATTAGAAATATTATTAGATGAAAATACCATAAATGTTAAACATTATCAAAAGGGGCTGAAGCAGATGGTAATATTTTAATACAATGTTGAAATATATTTAATGTTTAATGATGCTTTGTGTATGTTTGTTTTCTCTCTAACATGTGCTTAATTCCAGAAACCAAAAGAAAAAGGATGAAATGTTTTCGACTAAATATTGTATTTTTGGTTAAAGGGTGAAATTGTATTGTGCTATGTACTTAACTTGTCTGTTTTCTGTTTAATTTAGAACGATTAACATATGTTTTGAGGTCGGAAGTAACAGGATCGGAGGACACGGGAGATGATGGAGTTCTGGAGTCCACGGGATGAAGAACAAGTAATACATCCGGACCGAAATATGGAGGTGAAGACAAAGTAACGGGACGCCAAAAGAGATGACTTCGTTGGAAAACCATCCAAGAGTGCCAGAATGAAAGATATGCACCGAATGAACCAGATCAGCCAATGATCAGGACATCTTTAATCTGCGGTGTTCTGAGTGGAAAAGATCATCCCCTATGTGACTGGAAGTATGTGAAATGGAGTCCCACAACTTTTATTATTGTATTTCATTATTTTAATTCATTTTGTTAGTTCTTTGTTTTAGTTATTTGTTTTATTTTATTATTTTATTATTGACCTCAAATATTTATATCACAATTGAACAAAGACAATTGAAAATATGGACAATTCGGTTGGAATTTAATTATTTGTTTTATTTTTTATTGTATTATTAACTTTCAAATATTGATTTCATGATTAAACAAAGACAATTGAACATATGGACATTTCAGTTGAAAGAAATGTGTACAATGTTTTATAAGGACTCATCAACCCATTTGAGATGAATTTTGCTTTTATGGTGACTGAGCGGTTATTTATTATAAACAATTTAAATGTTCATTTTATGGAGTTGCAGTGATGGAAAGAAAAAGAGGAGCACAACTTGGGTTTCCTCCAATTGTGGATTTGAATACTTGTTGGAAAAGGAGGGGTATGTAGTAATATATAAAGCGCTTTATAATATTTATAGCGCCTTAGAATATATAGCGCTTCACTAAATGTGATGGCATTTTGTTGCCAGCAATAATGTGGAACACACTTATAATCATTTTTATGTTGCCAGTATAACATGTGTATATGTGGATGGTGGCATGCAAGGTACAGGATTCATAATGCAGCAAAAGCTCAATGTGAAACTGCAGAGAGTACAAGTGCACCATTTTTTTTCTTTTAAATACCTCATGCATAGAAACTACATTATTTTATATACTGACTGACTTAATAACAATTACTAATCATTAATGCTAACTCTTTAACATTATAATGTAGTCCCATGTACAAAATGAGGTGAAAATACATATTTTGAAATTCATTTTTAAACGTTCACTGGTATTTTATTTCTCTTCTTCTGTGTTCAGTTTGCAGAAAGCAGAAAGT
>CM030321.1:830779813-830888575 GCA_002915635.3 Ambystoma mexicanum
CCAAGCTCCATCCTCGCAACAATCATTTTTAACCTCTACATGGAGCCTCCGTGCACTCTCCTCAAAGATCCCAACATTGCCATCCACCAATACGCGGACAATACTCAGTTGTACATGAGTATATAGCTCGCAGGACATAATTTGTCTCCAATATTACCTAGCCATCATCCAGACCTGCCTACCTCAAACTAAACCCATCCAAGACTGAATTTGTCCTCATCGGTCTGCCCACTAAAAAACAACTTGTCTGCACAATGGCTCAATGATATGTGCCTAGTAGGATTTGATCCACAACTCTTAGACTCAGCAAAATCCTTAGGCTTCAACATTGACAGCATCCTGTACTTCCAGAAACACATAGCCAAGAATGCCCAAAAAGCCTGGCTAAGAATCTCTACCCTTTGAAAAAGCAAACCCTTCTTCCCACTGCAAGATGTCCGGATAGTAGTGCAGGCCATGGTGGTTTAGCACATCAGTGGGGGAAATGCTCTTCTGACAGGGCTTCCAGCTGTCCGCTTGAATCTTTTAAAAGCAGTCCACAATGCTGCAGCATGTCTTATTATGGAAATCTGAAAATTTAACTGAATCAGCCCCATCCAATGTGAACTACATTAGTTTCCACTCCAAGCCAGGGTACTGTTCAAGACTGCATGTATCATCTACAAAAAAGTCACAGGAGCACACCAGGTACCTGGCGGCTAAGATTTAACATATTTGGTGGAACAAGCTCCTTGTGTAGCAAATCAATTTACCAGCTTGAATCACAATGTGTCCGCAAAGAGAGCACCCACAAACAATCATTCTCTTGTCATGCACCCATTCTTTAGAACGCTATCCTGGTGTCAGCTTGGAAGGCCCTTACAAATCTCCAATTTTGCAAATCTCTGAAAACATGGCTCTTTCAACAACACCTGACCAAGAATGAATTCCACAAGACACAGATACCGACACACAGACTTTAGGTACTGTGCTACTGTTAAAATATGCCAGTCCAAATGCCCAAATGCAGGCTACCCACTCTCGCTAACCTTCGAGCTAACTCTGTGCTTTAAACAAATAATAATAATAATAATAATAATAATAATAATAATAATAATAATAATAAATACATTACCCGGGAATCACACATGGCAGCTACATCTTCTGCCTTTCCCCCATATATCCGGCCCTTGCATCGGGAACCTTTGGAAACACCTGGCTGGTGGGTGAGTATCAACAATCATACACATACAATCAGTCACATGACACACAAGAACACAAGAAATGGCAATAAATGCAAACAATAACCATTTCCCCCTATGCATTCTACAGTGCCTACTTGCTCTCACCATTCCTGCTGACACCAATTAGGAGTCCGTCCACCCCAAGTGAGGCATGCGGCAGCATAGCACACATAGCCACTAGGGGAATAGTGGAGTGCACATTCTGAGTGCTCAAGTCATGCTTCCTCTCCCTTGTCCACTCAGGTGTCATATTGCTATGTGCAAACCCAGAAGTATGTAAGATGATTGTGGCATGTTGTGTCCTGCACAGAATTGCTGCTCATCGTGGCATAGCAGTAGAGCTCTAGGAGGGTCACCTCCCGAAAACACAGGCACCACCCATTCCCTTAGTAGGCCAAAGGTCATAGGGACAGGGCATACGCAATCAGGTTTACAAGCCCACTTAATCGAAAATGCAATCCCTGTGGAGCACATACAGTGAAGCCACAATCCTTATGACCGTAATGATGCAATCAGTCCAATCTAGCTTGCACATAATAACACTGTAGAAATGGGCATCTGTGAGAGGTAAACTGTGTGTGCCACATAACGTGAAAACTACATTGCCACCCCATCGACATCCATCACATCAAGGACACAAACCACCAACACAGTTGGTGTTTGTGCCCTTGATAGCAAGTGTAAATAAAAGTATCCTTGTCACAAGCAATACTCATAAACAGATTGAAGCCATCCCCATGCACAATGTTGATTTAAAAATGACTGATTAGAAAGACCACTCTGAGAGCTTTTTCAAATTGATCTGTCAGCCCCTGCAATGCACACAAGTGTATGCAGGGGCTGAGAGGCAGGGCGGGACCCAGAAGAGAAAATTGCGGGAGTCCCAGGTGAGCGTGTGTGTGCGTGTGTGTGTGTGTGTGTGTGTGTGGTGTGTTTTGCGGTGTTTTGGGTGTGAGATAATAGGGGGATTTTTTAGATGGGGAGGGTGAGGGTAGGGGGTACATACTGTTTGTGTGTTTGTGTGTGCATGTGGTGGGGGTTGAGTGGGAATGCTTGGGGTGAAAGGAAGCAGTGAGAGGGAGCCAGGAGGAAAGGGGCTTTGGGGGTGAAACGTTGAATTATAAGAACACCCATCAGCGCAGGAGGGGCAGGTGGTGCAGGTGGGTAGGGAATGGCTTGCCAGGAGGCAGAGGTTTTGAACGCCCCAGGCATGTGCTATTTCTGCTTTTTAAAGGCCACACAAAATCAACAGAAATAAATCATCATTGTTATGTCCGGCCTTCAAAAAGTGGAAAAATCACATAGAACCGCAATGTCACTATACCATGTGCTCCCTGAGTGGCATGCGCCATGTGCAAGAAAGCACTCACTTGACTGCCATCTTCATGTGTTCCCTCCACACCATTTCTGCTGCTTCTTCCTACCTCTGCACATCATTGCTATGTGCATGCACCTGAAATGAGAATCAACAGCTGCACACCCACCCCCTCCACATGCAGCTGTCTTATACCCTCAACATGTCTCATATGCAATCATGAAGATGCTCTTCAAGGATACGAGGAAGCATACTAGCCAACCACTGGATACACAAACATAAATAAAAGGTAAGGTGACACATCCCTCTTCCTCAACAGTCCTTGACCATATCAATGGGAACACATCAGCAACTTGATACATGAGAAGGGCATACCGGCATCCGACACCTGCACCACACCAGCAATGCACTGCACACTGCACACATCACCCACATGCATACATGTCAACTGGATCATCCACTTATGTTTAATGAGACAATCAGGTATTTTGCAAGCCCCTGCAACGTGGACATGGGTGCACTGGGAATGTTAAGATGCCATGACAATGATACCCAAAGTGACCCCATATTACACTTCAACTACAAGGCCAACCTGTTTCCTATAAAAGCATCTGGAAGCACCACACAAACTAGGCCCAGGGTGCAGAGGTCTACCTTGAGATTACCAGAGTAACAAATAGGCCAGTCCACCCCTGGTCATGGAGTGGCTACTGGTATGAAACATGGCAGGAAATGACATGCAAGGCTGACATGTCAGGAGTGCAAATGGAATTTCATACAACAAATAAAGCTACTGCATCAGCCTACATCAAAAGAACCTGAACAGGAACCTCAAGCGGAGACTGTCTCCAAGCAGCAAGTCGTGGATGTGCAAATAGCAACCCAAAGCACATGCATAGCTGAACAAGGAGACATGCACACACTCAGTCGTGTAGACCAACTAACATCTTCAGTGACAGTGACCCTCGCCCAAACATCACTAAATCACATCAACCATGCAAACTCAATGTGTGCAACAATATGTCACTATTGGGGTCATATGTCACCAGCCATGAACATGATTGACAGTGTGCAACTTTACCTGCTGGTACAGCTTTGGTGCTATGAATCTCTCTACACCTCAATCTAAAACTAGGCTTCCACATTGGTGATAGAATGGCTTGTGTCCAGCAGAGGGAATGGGGACAGGCTTGGAAATAGGGTGATGGTGATCCACTCAGGGAGTGTGAGCACTGGATAAGGCAATATACTTGTAATAACATAGGACATTTATTTGACCAGCTAAAGAGTCAGTCATGCAGGCTGCACATATACACATCAATGTAAAAAGAAAAATAACATCAGCATGCATTCCCCCACAACAGGTTTATGGATACCATGGCACATGACGAAGAGGGGTTGGTGGCAAGAGTATAGGGGGTTGTTTGGACATGGCCAAAGGAAACAACTGTGTGGTTCAACTCGACCACAATCCTATGTTGGATCCTCTGATTGTGCACTCTGACCGCAAGGTTACAAAACACTGTCCTCATTGGCTATGGCCGCTCATGAGAGGGATGTGTGCATGAGGGTCCCAGTTGCTACAAGCTCTGGGTTATGTATGTTGAGGGTGGCCAGAAAGTCATTATGCATGCTCACTCTTGACGTCTTTAACTGCATTGTTCAGAGATTGCCTCAATGATGCCATCTCTTGGTGGTGGATTTCATCCTGCTGACACTGTCTCAAAGTATTCTTGTCTTGACTGTGGATTACCTTAAAGCCAACATCTAGTCCTGCAGGCATTTTCTCTGGCTTCCACGTCTTGATCTTGGGATTCCTTTAAAGCCAGTATCTCTTTCTGCAGGCATGTACTTCTCGTCTAGATGTTGGTGTTTCCCTCAAGGCGTCCATCACCTGCCGCTTGTGTGTGCCTGGAGTTAAAACACTCATCAGGAGGGTATTGCCTGAGAGCCTGAGACCTGAACCATCATCACCCATTTCTTGCCTCCGTTTTTGCATGTCCTCTCTCCCCTCCTAGCACAATAGGCAGAGTTTGTTAGTGTGTGCAGTAGTTGAGGGGATCACATTTTCAGCCAGGCGATGGATGTCTTTGGCCTTCTCCTGCAGGACCTTGCCATGTTGGGCACGTGCATGCAGCAACTCCTCCTCCCACTCTGAGTGTTCAGCAGGCACAAGTCTACCATGTGTGCAGGACCTACTAAGCTGGGATTTCAAAGCCCATGTCCATTGCAGTGAGTGCACTGCCATTGGCTGATGGTCTGCAACCCTCTGATTGACACCAGTCTCCGCAACTGTTCCATGATCGTCTAAGGCAATCTTACAGACACTGAATCCACAATTGAGCCAGGGCTTCCCACTGCTGGGCCCTGGGTCTCCTGGCTCTCCTCCTCATACTCAGCAGCCTCAAAAACCCAAGAGGCTCCATGGAATCTGGACTACTCATTGATAAATCCTCCACCATGTGCATCAGTATGCCCTCCACATCACATTCGACAGCATCATCAGAAGAGTCAGCAGGACCACTGGTGATTCTATGCAGCACAAGGGGATTCTAACTGGGCACAGCACCCCTGGCTGCACTGTGGATGGTTGTGCGTCAAACTCAGCCTCCTCCACCTCTTTCTGCCTCCTCATCTGCTGTGTAATTACCTGCACAAAGACAGACAATATACAGCGGCATAGTTGAAAATGCATATGTGAATTACAATTCACACAGACACAATAGGGCCAGCCACACATACATCACACATTTAAACTGGTAACACCGTAACTTGAAAGGCACAGTTGAATGGCATTTGATGACCTGTGCAATCATGTTGGTGCATGTTAGGTCCTGCATTATGCCATGGTTTGGAGGAGGCGGAGAACATAAATACATACAAACATATATGAGAGTGAAAGTTCTACCAGAGTACGGTTGGAGGTAGGTGCATCATTACTGAGCCCCTACTGTAGTTCAATCTTGTCTAATTGCAACATGTGGAATGTCACCTCCACTTAATTCCCATCAGCCCCTTTTCCACATTGCCATATGCCATATATGTGATTAGACACTCTCACATGCATCTCAACCATGTGTGAAGAGACTGTAACATGGACATGACCATCGTGCACTTGCATGGCCCCTGAATCATTGACACTCCATATGTTGAATGAACATCACTGAGCCATCTCTTGTGCTGCCAATGCAACTCCTGTCTGGAACACAACATCATGTATCTTTCCACTGACATTGGGGGTCATTCAGACCCTGGTGGTATGGGGTTAATGGCACTGGTAAGGATGCCGGTGCTGTTAACCCCCTACCACCCTATTACGAGGTCCCTTAGCGGGTCCCACCAGAGCCGGCCGGTTTTACCAGCCGGCCTTAGCAGGCCCCATTAAGGGACATGGAGCTAATAACGGGCCCACAATTTGCGGGCCCGTTATTAGCTCCTTCCCCATTCCCATTGAGCCATATGGGGTCTTCCCCGGGGATTTACCGGGTCCGCATAGGTCAGAATGTCCTGGTAAGTCCCCATGCCGACACCACGGGCCTTTTTCTGGTGGCCTGGCAGGGGCCGTTTCAAATTATAGACAAGGTGTCTCCAGTGGTGTATATAATAGTGAAGACAGAGGGTGAAATGGTAGTAGAACAATTTGTTCATGTCAATCAAATTAAGCCCTGTCATCCCAAACATGAAGTCAGGAGACTTGGGCCAGTAGAAACAGCTTAAGTATCCTGGAAACATGGAAGGAAAGACACAGTGACTGTGTTCATAGTACCTCACATTATAAAATAAATATATACATAGTCATGGTATTATTAGAAATATTATTAGATGAAAATACCATAAATGTTAAACATTATCAAAAGGGGGCTGAAGCAGATGGTAATATTTTAATACAATGTTGAAATATATTTAATGTTTAATGATGCTTTGTGTATGTTTGTTTTCTCTCTAACATGTGCTTAATTCCAGAAACCAAAGAGAAAAGGATGAAATGTTTTCGACTAAATATTGTATTTTTGGTAAAGGGTGAAATTGGTATTGTGCTATGTACTTAACTTGTCTGTTTTCTGTTTAATTTAGAACGATTAACATATGTTTTGAGGTCGAAGTAACAGGATCGGAGGACACGGGAGATGATGGAGTTCTGGAGTCCACGGGATGAAGAACAAGTAATACATCCGGACCGAAATATGGAGGTGAAGACAAAGTAACCGGGACGCCAAAAGAGATGACTTCGTTGGAAAACCATCCAAGAGTGCCAGAATGAAAGATATGCACCGAATGAACCAGATCAGCCAATGATCAGGACATCTTTAATCTGCGGTGTTCTGAGTGGAAAAGATCATCCCCTATGTGACTGGAAGTATGTGAAATGGAGTCCCACAACTTTATTATGTATTTCATTATTTAAATTCATTTTGTTAGTTCTTTGTTTTAGTTATTTGTTTTATTTTATTATTTTATTATTGACCTCAAATATTTATATCACAATTGAACAAAGACAATTGAAAATATGGACAATTCGGTTGGAATTTAATTATTTGTTTTATTTTTTTATTGTATTATTAACTTCAAATATTGATTTCATGATTAAACAAAGACAATTGAACATATGGACATTTCAGTTGGAAAGAAATGTGTACAATTTTATAAGGACTCATCAACCCATTTGAGATGAATTTTGCTTTTATGGTGACTGAGCGGTTATTTATTATGAACAATTTAAATGTTCATTTTATGGAGTTGCAGTAATGGAAAGAAAAAGAGGAGCACAACTTGGGTTTCCCCCAATTGTGGATTTGAATACTGCCAAATTGTCGGAAAAGGAGGGTATGTAGTAATATATAAAGCGCTTTATAATATTTATAGCGCCTTAGGATATATAGCGCTTCACTAAATGTGATGGCATTTTGTTGCCAGCAATAATGTGGAACACACTTATAATCATTTTATGTTGCCAGTATAACATGTGTATATGTGGATGGTGGCATGCAAGGTACAGGATTCATAATGCAGCAAAAGCTCAATGTGAAACTGCAGAGAGTACAAGTGCACCATTTTTTTTCTTTTAAATACCTCATGCATAGAAGACTACATTATTTATATAACTGACTGACTTAATTAACAATTACTAATCATTAATGCTAACTCTTTTAACATTATAATGTAGTCCCATGTACAAAATGAGGTGAAAATACATATTTTGAAATTCATTTTTTAAACGTTCACTGGTATTTTATTTCTCTCTTCTGTGTTCAGTTTGCAGAAAGCAGAAAGTATTCATAGCAGGAAACCGAAAAAGATACAGTTATTATAATCTGAAGCTCTCATTGTTCGGGACATGAGGGTGGAAACAGAATACATTTCCTGCTAATATGATTGGAAGAAAGTGTCTGCATATAGGTCACGTCACAAGTGGGGTGGCTCTGAGGGTCTGTAATGGAAAAATGACAAAGAGAAGTGTAGTTCGTGTTGACTGGGCTTTGAAGACAGAAGTGCCTGGTCACTTAGCGCTGGTTGGGAGAACCTTTTTTTCTCGCCACGCATTCTAAGCATCCAAGATTACAGGAGCGGTTACTGGCACTGCTCTTCTGATGGGAGCAAGGACAAGGTTGTGTGGGAGAGGTGTGTGTGTGAGAGTGTGTGTGTGTGTGTGTGTGTGTGTCCTCCTTGCATGTCTGGAGGTCTATGAGCCAGTAATGATGACTACGATAGGTCACTGGTGTAGATAAGCCTGTGATACCAGCCACAGGCTGTAGGTGGCACTCTATATAAAAGTGTTGGGTTCTCTTGTGGGTATAGGTCCAAGGCTCTCTATAGATCACTAAGAGGTATTATAATAGAAAGGAAGGTGTGTTATGATGGGGTTATAATGTAGGGAAGGAAACTATGCTCACCACTAAATACCACAAATAACCTATTACCGCAAAATACTACAAGTAATACATATTACTAGATTCTCAAATATAATATAACAAAGTATGGTCACTAGAATGATATGAGACCAAACCCAATCTAAATGCAAGGATAAGCTATGACCAAACTACCGCTCATCTTTTGGCGGTAAGAAAATACCACCAAACCCCAAATGTACACACAATATCCTACACTCCCTGATTCCATTGCGTCTCACAGAGTGTCACCTCTACCCAGGTGGTCCTCCCTCTTGAAGCCAACCCCAGGGTCAGGATCAGGACACAGCTACTGTCCTCTGGCCATATGGGGCGGTTAGACCCGGATACGGACTGATGACATCCTGGGATTCATCACACACCATGACATCCTGGGATTCATCACACACCATAGACTTAGTCTTCACATCATCGCCCTGCTTCACCTGTGCAAGCCCTTTCCCACTTGACTGGTCTGACCATGCCACCTTCACATTATCAGTCATCCACTTGAATATGACCCACAATGGTCAGGCTAAACACCCGGTCAATCAACACCGCTTATTCAAAACCTTCCCAGTCAATTAACTAGAAGAACATTTTGCAGAGTTCCCCACCACAGGGAATACCTCTGGCCTCCTGGATTTATTCAACACCTCTGCTATGAAACTGGTGGACTCTCATGTCCCCTTAAAATCCAGCCGGGCTAAGACCAAACCATCCACCCCATGGTAGTGTGCCTCCAATAAACGGTCAAAAGAGCCCTGAGAAATGATGAAGCAAAAGCTATAACCCGGTAGACCTCACCAACCTCAAATCTCTCTGCGCAAACCGTAGTATTCAGATTACCGAGGCCAAAGATGCTTACTAGTCCACCAACATTGTGGCAGCCGCTAATAAGAGTAAAGCCTTCTTTGAAGTAGTAAATCAATGTACCAAACCCTCACCCAACCGTGAGGTACCAGCAACTCAGGATAAATGCAATGGAATCAAACCATTTTGTATTGAAATAATAGGCAAATTCCGAGAGTCCATTGAATCAACTTCTCACAGCCTTTACATCCTCTGCACCCCAGCATGCACACTACCCCTCTATATTGAATTATCTCCTCACTTTCCCTCGGATATCCTAAATATGATTGCCTGCCTCAAACCTACTTCGTATTCTGATGATATAATCCCTGCCTCGATCATTAAAACATTGACGGGCCAGGCGCTGAAAGAGCTCCTCAGCCTCATCAATGCCTCCCTCAAAGAAGGGTCATTCACGGTAAACCTCGGGACTGGCTCAAAGAACCTCTTTTGAAAAAAACAACCCTAGATCCAGATGACCTGGCCAACTACAGACCCATCACGAACATACTGTTAATTGTCAAAATCCTGAAAAATGCATTTGATTCTCAACTACTCTCCACATCAATCAACTCCAACTCATATATGACTATCAGTCAGGGTCCCACCCCAAGTGTAGCATCGAGACAGCTGCCATCCAAGTGCTGGATGATGCCCTCCGAATCATGGACAAAGTTGTCTCAAGCCGCCTCGTCCTCCTTGACCTCTTAGCTTCATTCAGTACTGTTTACCACTGCATTCTTATCTCAATCCTTGCTGACAGGATGGGATTCTGTGGCACTGTCCTGAAATAGTTTACCTCCTACCTCTCAGGCAACACCAGTCTGTCGAGATGAACTTGTGTTCTAACCATCTCCAGGTCCCCTGTTGAGTCCCCAAGGCTCCATCCTCGCAACAATCATTTTAACCTCTACATGGAGCCTCCGTGCACTCTCCTCAAAGATCCCAACATTGCCATCCACCAATACGCGGACAATACTCAGTTGTACATGAGTAAATAGCTCGCAGGACATAATTTGTCTCCAATATTACCTAGCCATCATCCAGACCTGCCTACCTCAAACTAAACCCATCCAAGACTGAATTTGTCCTCATCGGTCTGCCCACTAAAAAACAACTTGTCCAGCAATGGCTCAATGATATGTGCCTAGTAGGATTTGATCCACAACTCTTAGACTCAGCAAAATCCTTAGGCTTCAACATTGACAGCATCCTGTACTTCCAGAAACACATAGCCAAGAATGCCCAAAAAGCCTGGCTAAGAATCTCTACCCTTTGAAAAAGCAACCCTTCTTCCCACTGCAAGATGTCCGGATAGTAGTGCAGGCCATGGTGGTTTAGCACATCAGTGGGGGAAATGCTCTTCTGACAGGGCTTCCAGCTGTCCGCTTGAATCTTTTAAAAGCAGTCCACAATGCTGCAGCATGTCTTATTATGGAAATCTGAAAATTTAACTGAATCAGCCCCATCCAATGTGAACTACATTAGTTTCCACTCCAAGCCAGGGTACTGTTCAAGACTGCATGTATCATCTACAAAAAAGTCACAGGAGCACACCAGTGTACCTGGCGGCTAAGATTTAACATATTTGGTGGAACAAGCTCCTTGTGTAGCAAATCGATTTACCAGCTTGAATCACAATGTGTCCGCAAAGAGAGCACCCACAAACAATCATTCTCTTGTCATGCACCCATTCTTTAGAACGCTATCCTGGTGTCAGCTTGGAAGGCCCTTACAAATCTCCAATTTTGCAAATCTCTGAAAACATGGCTCTTTCAACAACACCTGACCAAGAATGAATTCCACAAGACACAGATACCGACACACAGACTTTAGGGTACTGTGCTACTGTTAAAATATGCCAGTCCAAATGCCCAAATGCAGGCTACCCACTCTCGAGCTAACTCTGTGCTTTAAACAATAATAATAATAATAATAATAATAATAATAATAATAATAATAATAATAAATACATTACCCGGGAATCACACATGGCAGCTACATCTTCTGCCTTTCCCCATATATCCGGCCCTTGCATCGGGAACCTTTGGAAACACCTGGCTGGTGGGTGAGTATCAACAATCATACACATACAATCAGTCACATGACACACAAGAACACAAGAAATGGCAATAAATGCAAACAATAACCATTTCCCCTATGCATTCTACAGTGCCTACTTGCTCTCACCATTCCTGCTGACACCAATTAGGAGTCCGTCCACCCCAAGTGAGGCATGCGGCAGCATAGCACACATAGCCACTAGGGGAATAGTGGAGTGCACATTCTGAGTGCTCAAGTCATGCTTCCTCTCCCTTGTCCACTCAGGTGTCATATTGCTATGTGCAAAACCAGAAGTATGTAAGATGATTGTGGCATGTTGTGTCCTGCACAGAATTGCTGCACATCGTGGCATAGCAGTAGAGCTCTAGGAGGGTCACCTCCCGAAAACACAGGCACCACCCATTCCCTTAGTAGGCCAAAGGTCATAGGGACAGGGCATACGCAATCAGGTTTACAAGCCTACTTAATCGAAAATGCAATCCCTGTGGAGCACATACAGTGAAGCCACATCCCTTATGACCGTAATGATGCAATCAGTCCAATCTAGCATGCACATAATAACACTGTAGAAATGGGCATCTGTGAGAGGTAAACTGTGTGTGCCACATAACGTGAAAACTACATTGCCACCCCATCGACATCCATCACATCAAGGACACAAACCACCAACACAGTTGGTGTTTGTGCCCTTGATAGCAAGTGTAAATAAAAGTATCCTTGTCACAAGCAAATACTCATAAACAGATTGAAGCCATCCCATGCACAATGTTGATTTAAAAAATGACTGATTAGAAAGACCACTCTGAGAGCTTTTTTCAAAATTGATCTGTCAGCCCCTGCATGCACACAAGTGTATGCAGGGCTGAGAGGCAGGGCGGGACCCAGAAGAGAAAATTGCGGAGTCCCAGGTGAGCGTGTGTGTGCGTGTGTGTGTGTGTGTGTGTGTGTGTGTGTTTGCGGTGTTTTGGGTGTGTGAGATAATAGGGGATTTTTTGAGATGGGGAGGGTGAGGGTAGGGGTACATACTGTTTGTGTGTTTGTGTGTGCATGTGGTGGGGGATGAGTGGGAATGCTTGGGGTGAAAGGAAGCAATGAGAGGGGAGCCAGGAGGAAAGGGGGTTTTGGGGGTGAAACGTTGAATTATAAGAACACCCATCAGCGCAGGAGGGGCAGGTGGTGCAGGTGGGTAGGGGAATGGCTTGCCAGGAGGCAGAGGTTTTGAACGCCCCAGGCATGTGCTATTTCTGCTTTTTAAAGGCCACACAAAATCAACAGAAATAAATAATCATTGTTATGTCCGGCCTTCAAAAAGTGGAAAAATCACATAGAACCGCAATGTCACTATACCATGTGCTCCCCTGAGTGGCATGCGCCATGTGCAAGAAAGCACTCACTTGACTGCCATCTTCATGTGTTTCCCTCCACACCATTTCTGCTGCTTCTTCCTACCTCTGCACATCATTGCTATGTGCATGCACCTGAAATGAGAATCAACAGCTGCACACCCACCCCCTCCACATGCAGCTGTCTTATACCCTCAACATGTCTCATATGCAATCATGAAGATGCTCTTCAAGGATACGAGGAAGCATACTAGCCAACCACTGGATACACAAACATAAATAAAAAGGTAAGGTGACACATCCCTCTTCCTCAACAGTCCTTGACCATATCAATGGGAACACATCAGCAACTTGATACATGAGAAGGGCATACCGGCATCCGACACCTGCACCACACCAGCAATGCACTGCACACTGCACACATCACCCACATGCATACATGTCAACTGGATCATCCACTTATGTTTAATGAGACAATCAGGTATTTTGCAAGCCCCTGCAACGTGGACATGGGTGCACTGGGAATGTTAAGATGCCATGACAATGATACCCAAAGTGACCCCATATTACACTTCAACTACAAGGCCAACCTGTTTCCTATAAAAGCATCTGGAAGCACCACACAAACTAGGCCCAGGGTGCAGAGGTCTACCTTGAGATTACCAGAGTAACAAATAGGCCAGTCCACCCCTGGTCATGGAGTGGCTACTGGTATGAAACATGGCAGGAAATGACATGCAAGGCTGACATGTCAGGAGTGCAAATGGAATTTCATACAACAAATAAAGCTACTGCATCAGCCTACATCAAAAGAACCTGAACAGGAACCTCAAGCGGAGACTGTCTCCAAGCAGCAAGTCGTGGATGTGCAAATAGCAACCCAAAGCACATGCATAGCTGAACAAGGAGACATGCACACACTCAGTCGTGTAGACCAACTAACATCTTCAGTGACAGTGACCCTCGCCCAAAC
Source organism: Ambystoma mexicanum (assembly GCA_002915635.3). NCBI lineage: Eukaryota > Metazoa > Chordata > Amphibia > Caudata > Ambystomatidae > Ambystoma > Ambystoma mexicanum. The sequence goes on from CM030321.1 coordinate 830,793,469, forward strand.
ATCACTAAATCACATCAACCATGCAAACTCAATGTGTGCAACAATATGTCACTATTGGGGTCATATGTCACCAGCCATGAACATGATTGACAGTGTGCAACTTTACCTGCTGGTACAGCTTTGGTGCTATGAATCTCTCTACACCTCAATCTAAAACTAGGCTTCCACATTGGTGATAGAATGGCTTGTGTCCAGCAGAGGGAATGGGGACAGGCTTGGAAATAGGGTGATGGTGATCCACTCAGGGAGTGTGAGCACTGGATAAGGCAATATACTTGTAATAACATAGGACATTTATTTGGACCAGCTAAAGGAGTCAGTCATGCAGGCTGCACATATACACATCAATGTAAAAAGAAAAATAACATCAGCATGCATTCCCCCACAACAGGTTTATGGATACCATGGCACATGAAGAAGAGGTGTTGGTGGCAAGAGTATAGGGGGTTGTTTGGACATGGCCAAAGGAAACAACTGTGTGGTTCAACTCGAACCACAATCCTATGTTGGATCCTCTGATTGTGCACTCTGACCGCAAGGTTACAAAACACTGTCCTCATTGGCTATGGCCGCTCATGAGAGGGATGTGTGCATGAGGGTCCCAGTTGCTACAAGCTCTGGGTGATGTATGTTGAGGGTGGCCAGAAAGTCATTATGCATGCTCACTCTTGACGTCTTTAACTGCATGTTCAGAGATTGCCTCAATGATGCCATCTCTTGGTGGTGGATTTCATCCTGCTGACACTGTCTCAAAGTATTCTTGTCTTGACTGTGGGATTACCTTAAAGCCAACATCTAGTCCTGCAGGCATTTTCTCTGGGCTTCCACGTCTTGATCTTGGGATTCCTTTAAAGCCAGTATCTCTTTCTGCAGGCATGTACTTCTCGTCTAGATGTTGGTGTTTCCCTCAAGGCGTCCATCACCTGCCGCTTGTGTGTGCCTGGAGTTAAAACACTCATCAGGAGGGTATTGCCTGAGAGCCTGAGACCTGAACCATCATCACCCATTTCTTGCCTCCGTTTTTGCATGTCCTCTCTCCCCTCCTAGCACAATAGGCAGAGTTTGTTAGTGTGCAGTAGTTGAGGGGATCACATTTTCAGCCAGGCGATGGATGTCTTTGGCCTTCTCCTGCAGGACCTTGCCATGTTGGGCACGTGCATGCAGCAACTCCTCCTCCCACTCTGAGTGTTCAGCAGGCACAAGTCTACCATGTGTGCAGGACCTACTAAGCTGGGATTTCAAAGCCCATGTCCATTGCAGTGAGTGCACTGCCATTGGCTGATGGTCTGCAACCCTCTGATTGACACCAGTCTCCGCAACTGTTCCATGATCGTCTAAGGCAATCTTACAGACACTGAATCCACAATTGAGCCAGGGCTTCCCACTGCTGGGCCCTGGGTCTCCTGGCTCTCCTCCTCATACTCAGCAGCCTCAAAAACCCAAGAGGCTCCATGGAATCTGGACTACTCATTGATAAACCTCCACCATGTGCATCAGTATGCCCTCCACATCACATTCGACAGCATCATCAGAAGAGTCAGCAGGACCACTGGTGATTCTATGCAGCACAAGGGGATTCTAACTGGGCACAGCACCCCTGGCTGCACTGTGGATGGTTGTGCGTCAAACTCAGCCTCCTCCACCTCTTCTCCCTCCTCATCTGCTGTGTAATTACCTGCACAAAGACAGACAATATACAGCGGCATAGTTGAAAATGCATATGTGAATTACAATTCACACAGACACAATAGGGCCAGCCACACATACATCACACATTTAAACTGGTAACACCGTAACTTGAAAGGCACAGTTGAATGGCATTTGATGACCTGTGCAATCATGTTGGTGCATGTTAGGTCCTGCATTATGCCATGGTTTGGAGGAGGCGGAGAACATAAATACATACAAACATATATGAGAGTGAAAGTTCTACCAGAGTACGGTTGGAGGTAGGTGCATCATTACTGAGCCCCTACTGTAGTTCAATCTTGTCTAATTGCAACATGTGGAAGTGTCACCTCCACTTAATTCCCATCAGCCCCTTTTCCACATTGCCATATGCCATATATGTGATTAGACACTCTCACATGCATCTCAACCATGTGTGAAGAGACTGTAACATGGACATGACCATTGTGCACTTGCATGGCCCCTGAATCATTGACACTCCATATGTTGAATGAACATCACTCAGCCATCTCTTGTGCTGCCAATGCAACTCCTGTCTGGAACACAACATCATGTATCTTTCCACTGACATTGGGGGTCATTCAGACCCTGGTGGTATGGGGTTAATGGCACTGGTAAGGATGCCGGTGCTGTTAACCCCCTACCACCCTATTACGAGGTCCCTTAGCGGGTCCCACCAGAGCCGGCCGGTTTTACCAGCCGGCCTTAGCAGGCCCCATTAAGGGACATGGAGCTAATAACGGGCCCACAATTTGCGGGCCCGTTATTAGCTCCTTCCCCATTCCCATTGAGCCATATGGGGTCTCCCCTGGGGATTTACCGGGTCCACATAGGTCAGAATGTCCTGGTAAGTCCCCATGCCGACACCACGGGCCCGGACTCAAGTTTGGAGGCAGCCATGGTGCTAATAGCACCATGGCTGCCTACAAGCTCGAAATTACCCCCATTGTCATTTATCCCTGTCCACAGGCACCAGGGCCAGTGAATGTATGGCTCTGATGTCACCCACACATTGGTGTAATTCCGTGTGAGTTATAATGTGTGTTCACAATGCACTATCCACAAGCATGACACTGTGAACATGTCCAATGAGATGTTTCTTGCATGCCATTGCCAAACATAGGTTTATTGGTGTTTCAGTAAAAGTCTGTATACAGTGATGTATATTGTCAGATGTATGTCAACCTCACACCAAGCATCAACCTCCTGGAATGCACAACATGTGTTGGAAGTGACTATGGTAGCATTATTGCAGTACCCATGGATGATATGATATGGCATTTATAACGCGCCTATACACAAGTGTTTCAAGGCGCGACGAGGCGGGGGGGCAAGGGGAGACAGATAACGATCCTACTAGGCCAGGTATCATTCAGATTGCTCAAGTGCAAGGGTAGAGGGGAGGGGAACAGTGCAAGGGGGAAAGGGAGAGGGGAAGTTCAGTATATGGTTAGTAGAATAGCAAACAATAAATAATAAGGGCCAGCTGGTGCAAGGTAAGTGCAGACAAGTGCTGGGAAGGGGGGCTGTAGGGATACAGAAACAGTCCCACAGTGCAGGGGTTGCCAGGGAGCCAGTGCGGGGGAGAGTGGCTGGGCCAAGGACCGAGTTCGGTGGGTGGCCCAGTAGCAGATTCAGTGCAGTTTCAGTAAATTTAGCAGGGTAGAGGGGGAGAGAAAGCAGAGGCAAAGAGGAAGGTTTTGAGGTGCTTCCGGAACCGGAGATGGTTCTCCTCAAGTTTCAGGGAGGCAGGAAGGCTGTTCCAGAGGGAGGCCCCTGCTGTGGAGAGAGATCTACCCCCAACTCGTTGCTTGGAGAAGTGGCTGACCCTGAGGGAGTTGGAGGCGGATGAGTGGAGAGCTTGAGAAGGAAGATACTTTGGAAGAGAGAGTTGAAGGTATTTTGGCCCAAGGCCCCAGAATGCCTTGTGGACAATGCAGAGGGTTTTAAACGTAATCCTCGCAGCCACTGGGAGCCAGTGTAGCGATTTCAGTCCTGGAGAGATCCGGTCCCTGGGCTTGAGGCCAAGGACAAGTCTCGCAGTCCTGTTCTGGATGAGTTGTAAAGGGCGGAGAGTAAAGGCAGGAAGATTTAGATAGAGGCTGTTACAGTAGTCCAGCTTCGAGAGAACCAGGGATCTAGAGACAGTGAGCTTCTGGGGGAAGGAGAGGAAAGGAAGGATACCTCTGAGGAGGTGTAGCTGGTAGTGTGACTTCTTAGAGACATCAGATATGTGAGGAGAGAAGGAGAGTGTGGAGTCGAAGATGACCCCGAGGTTTTTTGCCTTGCAGGTAGGAGCAGGAAGAGGGCCAAGAGAGGCCGGCCAGAGAGCTGCAGGGAAGGAGGGTGTGGGTGTGCCGATGAGTAGAATCTCAGTCTTACTGGCATTAAGGCAGAGGTCATTGGTGGCACACCATTCCTGGATAGCAGAAAGACAGTCAGAGATGAGGGAAGGAGAAGAGGAGGCCGACGGTAGCCTGAAAATGAGCTGGGTGTCATCCGCATAGCACTGAAAATTGGGGCAGAGCGCGTGCGATGCGGTGGGCAAGAAGTGCCAGGTACTGGTTAAACAGCCAGGGAGAGAGGTTAGATCCCTGGGGGACACCACAGGTAGAGAAAAAGATGTCGGAGACGAAGGACCCCAGTTGGACCTGGGAGGGTCGATTGGAGAGGAAAGAGGTCAGCCACGCCAGAGCCTGACCAGTGATACCCAGGTTATCACGGAGACGGTTGAGCAGGATGGTATGATTGACAGTATCAAAGGCAGAAGAGAGATCAAGTAAAATGAGAACACATGGAATATTAGAGTCAAGGTTCAAGAGCAGGTCCTCACGGATGTTCAGGAGAGCGGTTTCCGTGCTTCTGGCGGCTCTGAAGCCAGACTGATGGTCGTGAAGACTACCAACAGATTCTGCATGGAGATTAAGCTGGGAGATGGCCAGCTTCTCCAGGAGCTTGCCTAGGAAGGGAGTGATAGAGATTGGGCGATAGTTAGCCGGGCAAGAGGGGTCGGAAGAGGGTTTCTTAAGAAGAGGTTGCACAAGGGAGTGCTTGAGGGGGGGTGGGAAGACCCCAGAGGCGAAGGAGTGATTGCAGAAGTCAGCCAGGGCAGGAGCCAAGGAGTCGATGTGGTCCTTGATAGTTTTGGAGGAGCATGGGTGGACCTGTTTTGACGAGACTTTCATAGATCGGACTTGTCTCGAAACCTCGTCAGCAGAAAAAAGGGGAAAGGCAGAGAAGGGGGGAGGAGGGGTGGCTGCAGAAGGGCCAGAGGAAGAGCAGGGAATAGAGGGGGGGAGGTAATAGGAGGAGAGTGAGGACAGGATGTCCTGAGTTTTTGAGATGAAGTGAGAGGCCAGTGCCGTGCAGAGGGCCTGGGAGGGGACAGGAGCGGTAGAGACTGCAGCAGGGCTGGCCAGCTCCTTGCAGATTTTAAAGACTTCGGCCTAATTGTTAGATTGCTGCAGAGATGCGGGCTTGGATGAGGGCTCTCTTCTTGGAGAGAACGGAGAGCCGGTATTGCCTTTGGAGCAGGCGGCAGGCCAGTTTGTCAGAGGATGCACATGAGGCACGACATTTCCTCTCTACCACCCTGCTCTTGTGTTTAAGGGTGACGAGATCCGAGTCATACCAGCAGTTACATTTGGCTTTGTGCTTCAGGCGGATTCTCATGACAGGGGCAAGGATATCAAGAGTATCAGATATAGCAGAGTGAAGAGTGGAGAGGGCTGTGTCAGGGTGGGAGTCAGCCGAAGGGGGGGGAGAAGGTGGCAGCGAAAGCCTCAACTGACACGTGCTTCATGGTCGGATGACCGAGAAGGAGGGTGGCAGTGATGAGGGTGGCATTTGCCTGTGGGGTAGGTAAGGTGAGGTGGGAGGATAAGAGAAAGTGATCACTCCAGGAGAAAGGAGTGGAGAGAGGACAGAGAGGGGAAGGTCAGAAGAGATCAGAGCATCAAGAGTGTGCCCTGCCGAATGAGTCGGCCCAGACGGGAGAATAGAGAGTGAGATAGAGTCGCAGAGGTCGCGAAAGAGTCCAGAGGGGGACAGGAGGCATCCAGGTGGATGTTGAAATCTCCAAGAAAGAGGAGTTGAGTGGTTGAGGACAGGAGTGAGGAGGAGAGATCCGCCCACTCGGAGAGGAAGGGGGAAATTTGACCAGGTGGCCGATAGATAGTGGCCACGGTAAGGGAATGGCTGGAAGAGAGAGAGAGTCGGCAGATAAGGCATTCAAAAGAGGAGTAAGTCTGCGTAGGAGTGACAGTGGCAGGAATCCACTCAGGGAAGATAATGGCCACACCCCCCCAGCACGGTTGGGCCTGGGCACGGAGAGGATCTTGTAGCCATCAGGTAGGAGTGTGTCAAAGCTGGTGACAGAGCTGTCAGTGAACCATGTCTCAGTGAGACCGAGGACGTCAAGGTCCAGTTCCTCCAAAAGGCGACAGATGTCAGAGGAATGTTTGACGGCAGAGCGAGATTTAAGAGTGGCAATGTGGAGAAGGTTGCCAACCTTGAAGGACTTCTTTGGAGAGGTACAGATCAGAGGTATGCCCTGCGGAGGTGAAGGAGCACAAGAGGGGGCAGGGAGGAAGGATGGAGGCAAGGTAGCCGAGGACAGAGGAGGGGGGACAGCAGGAGAGGAAAGGAAGTTGATGAGGCACGGGAAGCGTCTATCAAAGAGGTGAAGGTTGGCCTGAGGGCCTTGTACCAAGACGGTCCCATTTGCGTAGACATTAATAATGGCCTTAGAGGAGTGGAAGGAGGCCAAGAGGACATCCCAACGGGTGCCAACATTAATGGGAGAAGAGAAGAAAGGAGAGAGCACAAATACCATATGAAGGGTCCATAGGTCAGGAGAAGGCACGAAGAAGAGGATGTCAGTGAGAGTTTCCTTGGAGGAGGCACTGGTGTAGGTGTCAGCAATAGGGAGGCCTGGGTTAGAGACCAGGATGTCCTTTTTAAACTTTTTCCTACCAGATTTAGTGAGGAGAGCAGGATGGTCAATGGAGAAGCAGTTAGAGAAGATAGGCGAGATAGAGAGCACCATAGAATAGGAGGGACAAGACAGACGAGTGCAAGCGGACAGGGAGTGTGCGGCAAGCCCTGGTTTACTAAATTTCAGAACAACAGTAAACACAGTAATGAGTATCAGGTAACCAGTGGAGAGGCCGCCTAAGTTTGAGAATCCTGTGAGGGGAGAAAAAGCCCTAGTTTACCACAAGTTGCAGAACACAGTAAACACAGTAATGAGTATTAGGTAACCAGTGGAGAGGCCACCTACGTTTGAGAATCCTGCGAGGGGAGAAAAAGCCCTAGTTAACCACAAGTTGCAGAACACGATATGCGGGTGTTACCGATTACAATTAATTTAGTGCTGCCTAAATTATCCTAGAGGGAGAAAAGGCCTAGGTTTCACAATGCGGAACTAGAGGCAGGCAGTTTATGCAAGTAGAACTGCAAGGGTGTAGTCGCTAGTGAGTGGCGGGATGGGTGCGCAGGAGGTCAGAGGGGAGGTGTCTGGTGCCTCGCGTCCCCAGCGGACACCTGCAGACACCAACAGTAGGAGCCAAACAGTGGGAGCCAAACAGTGGGAGCCAAACAGTGGGAGCCAAACAATGGGAGCCGCCCTTGGCCTGGGGCCCTTAGCCGTGGGGCTGCCGGGCAGAGGCTGCCCACGGAGGGACAGTGAAGAGGGAGGGGAGGCCAATCAGGTGGGGTGGGCGGTTTGGGAGGCGGGGCGGGCGGGAAGCAGGAACTGGAGCGGGAGGAGGGTGGCAGGGAAAGGGGGACACACAGATGGATATCACAATTTTAAAAGAAGCACAAAAAGGAAAAACAAAGCTCTCACAGTTCAGGCATCAGGCAGCACAAAGATGGTGAAAGTATGGCTGCACTCACCCTGCTCAGCCGGATTGGAAGTGGCGAGCGAGGGGCGAGCGAGGGGGAGCAACGAACGACCTGGCCTCTGCTCAACGTGCCCAGGAGCCAATCAGGGGGGTGGGCAGGTTGGGAGGCGGCGGGCGGGTGGGAAGCAGGAACTGGAGAGGGAGGAGGGAGGCAGGGAAAGGGGGACACACAGAGAGATATCACAATTTTAAAAGAAGAACAAAAATGAAAAACAAAGCACTCACAGTTCAGGCATCAGGCAGCACAAAGATGGTGAAAGTATGGCTGCACTCACCCTGCTCAGTCGGATTGGAAGTGGCGTGAGGAGGGTGAAGAGGGTCCCAGCCACCTGTACTACAACATTTGACAGCTTATAATTCATAGATAGAAGCACATATGACATGCACACATGGCATTCACCTGATCTGGCTTGCATAGGTGTCCCAGCCTCCCACACCGACCACCCGCTCAGTACTTATGAGTTCACTGGAGACCTCTTCAAATGGAGTAATCTTTTCCACATGTGGTGATCCACCTCCAGTAGTCTGGGCAGAGGCCACATTGCTGTCAAGCTTCTCCTTGGTCCATTGCATGAGGTCCCCATCCTCTTGTGGACCTCTTCCGCTGTCTGCCTCTCCACAACACCGTAATCGATTTGGTCTTGACCTCATGCCACATCCTCAACCACTGGGTCACAGGAAGGGTACTGCCAGCTCAAGTGTTCAGGTTCACCCGGTGTTCATCGACATAGTCAGTGAGGATTGTAAGATCCTAATCTAAAAAACACTTTTTCCTTGGTGGCACTATTTTCATTGACCTGCGCCTTTTTGTGGGGTACTGCCTCTTTTTGCTCTGCAGCCAGGCCCCTCTTGCCCCCAGTGGATCTTGGTTTTAAAGGGTCACCTGTAAGCTCAACATCACGTTTTTCAGGTGGTCCCTTCTTCTGCTCTCTAGCTTGTCCTTGTCCTCTCCCTCTCTGCAGAGCCCTCCCACTCATGTTGGGGTTAGAGCAAGCTACCTGTAAAATAGGTGAAAAATCCACAACCAAAAGAAAAGCCTGACTCCATGAACCACAGGAAATGCACATTGTACCCCATAGCAATCACGTCTCTGCTCATGCCAGGAAATGCGTGTTGCATCCCCTACCAATCTCCTTCTCCATGCATGCCGGGAAATGCACATTGCACTCCCTAAATTTCTCTATCTCCATGGACACCAGGAAATACATGTTGTCACCTCCAAATATGCCTGTGACCACGCATGTATGGGAATGTACATTATATACAGCAGCACCATGTCCTCAACATCTACCAGCACCCCCAAGTTGAGGCTGAAGGCTGTCAACCTCTCAACTGAAGAAGATGGCATCCTGGGTGACAAGGTCCTGGCCCATTATGATGCCTTTGTCATACCACAGAAGAAGCTTGGAACGTGTGACTGTCAAGAGATCTGGTCGAGCATCACAATGGCCATCAATACGCAGGGGTGGCAGTCCATGCAGTGGACCATGCGAAGAAGCACTTGGACGACCTCAGGATCTGTAGCCAGGCAAAGGCGATGACGGCCCTTGATGCAGGTTCCACAATGAAGGTGCACCTGTAGGCTGCTATCGGGTGTCTCCACTTCACCTTACAGTCCTGGCGAGGATAAACCCAGAGGACCATGCCCAGTTCCTTAATTTGCAGGCACACATTCAAGATGCTGGTGTGTACTAACAGGCCAACAGATGTTGTATGTCCTGCATGGGTATGTATGAATTGAGCTAGGTAATTGTTTTGCTATCCAGATGTGCAATGGGACTTGTCAAGCAATAAATGTGAGGGCACCCATTGTATGTCATCATGACATTTGTTCATGTTGAGAGCAAGAACATTGCTGCTTGATCCACAGCTATGGGTGTATGTATGTGTTGCTTGCTTTCATGTTGGACTGTCAGGGGTGCATGTTGGTCGATGTGGTTTAGTGAAGATGTGGCTATGGTGCTACAGATACATGCCACGTCCTTGCTTGCTTTATACACTTGGGCAAATGTAGTAAGATTTTGTCCAGTTCTGAACAAGGCCAAAGGCTGAAACAAGTGTAATTACTGGACACCTGTAAATGAATCAACGTTTCGGAATTGAAAATTCTGACCAGTGAATAAAAGTCACCTTGGCAAACTGGTGGACACAGCGTTTTCATCTGCCACAGTGTGGACTTCCACTGGCACATGCAGACTGGCCAATGGCGGGACATGGGCACAGGAGGCCATGGTGGTAGCTGCAGTGGAGGTCTCAGTTGAGGATGACTGGGGCACAGATGAGGAGGAGGGGTCCACTGCAGTGGCCTCTCCAAAGTGGCCACTGGAAAGCAGTGTTGCTGCCAGTTCAAACATGAGGCAGCCCACCTGCCTGTGATGCTATTTAAGCAACTCATGAGTTGCTTGAACAGCATCACATATAGATGCCTGCCACCTCAAGCCACCTACCAACAATGGCCGCACTGCATCCCGGATAGCCGCATCGGACGGAAGAGACGGCTCTGTCTGGGTAGAGGCATTGCTGAAGGTGGGCAGTGCTGCAGCAGAAGTTCCTGAGACAGGAGATTGTGCATACCCTTCCATGGTGGACTGCATAGCCTCCTGTCTCAGAGACAGGTCTGCAGTCTGCACAACACCCCGCTACACCTGCCTGATACCGTGGGCAGGCCTGCAATGGCCTTCTCTTACTTCTCTTCTCGCATCAACTGAGATACCTCCAATGTTCACCATGGCTTGGGGCTCTTGTGTGGGGACATCGCCACCACCATTTTCTACACCTGCTGACATGCCAACTGCAATTCTGGAATCCTGGACTCCTCCTCAGTTCCCACGGCACAACACCCTCAGAAAAGGTTGTAACAACTGGGTGTGCCTAGGGTCTGCGGCTCCATCTAGAGTCCTTGTCTCTGGGTTGCAGCTCCACAGCACTGTTGGTGCCCTTTTCTCTGGCAGCTGCAACTTTGGAAAAGTGAACAAAGAACATAGGAATCAATCATAAGTGCCAATGCATGTGTACTCACATCAAATGGAGCAGTAGCATGCTGTCAGCATCAGTCAATAAGCAAATGCCTCACACATACAAGCTCATGAGTTTCTTGAAGAGCATCACATATAGATGCCTGCCACCTCAAGTCACCTACCAACACTGGCAGCACTGCATCCCGGATAGCCACATCGGACGGAAGAGAGGGCTCTGTCTGGATGGAGGCATTGCTGAAGGTGGGCAGTGCTGCAGCAGAAGTTCCTGAGACAGGAGGTTGTGCTTGCCCCTCCATGGTGGACTGCATAGCTTCCTGTCTCAGGGACAGGTCTGCAGCCTGAACATCCCCCTGATACACCCACCTGATACCGTGGGCAGGCCTGCAATGGCCTTCTCTTACTTCTCTTCTCGCATCAACTGAGATACCTCCAATGTTCACCATGGCTTGGGGCTCTTGTGTGGGGACATCGCCACCACCATTTTCTACACCTGCTGACATGCCAACTGCAATTCTGGAATCCTGGACTCCTCCTCAGTTCCCACGGCACAACACCCTCAGAAAAGGTTGTAACAACTGGGTGTGCCTAGGGTCTGCGGCTCCATCTAGAGTCCGTGTCTCTGGGTTGCAGCTCCACAGCACTGTTGGTGCCCTTTTCTCTGGTAGCTGCAACTTTGGAAAAGTGAACAAAGAACATAGGAATCAATCATAAGTGCCAATGCATGTGTACTCACATCAAATGGAGCAGTAGCATGCTGTCAGCATCAGTCAATAAGCAAATGCCTCACACATACAAGCCCATGCTCAGAAATCTGAAGGCACAAGGGTGAGTCACAATGATGTGAAATAAACATGTCAACATAGCACATTGATGTCTGACCACATACACATGACAACCACTAATTTCACATCACAAACACAATGAAGTAGTTGCATCTCTTTCTTTCTACACTAATTGCAGGTTTCGGGCTTATACCCAAAAATTGAAATTCACACTATGTATCAAGGGTGGTTTAAATATAATTAAAATAGGTAAGTCCAGTTGCAGCTTTACCCTATTGTATGGATGCAATCAGTATTCATACACGTTTATAATAAGAGGACAATCAATGCATCAGGACATTTGTGAGGACTATGTTTATTACAAAGAAACTATTGGAAGTAAAGAAACTTCTCTTAACCAGTAGTGAATGAGCCTGTACAAAAACACAGCATGAAATTACAACCAAACTAATTTTGCAGGAAACAATTGATGTAATGTTGATATGTTATATATTGGCTAACTGTGTTTTGCCCAGGTTCTATTAATGTTTTTTTTTCTTGTGTGTGTATTTTTTTATTACCTAACACATCCTACCCTTGTCCAACCCCTCTAATTTCTGTCTCTATATTATATATTCTTCCAATCAAATATCAAATGTACACTTAATGCCTAATCTATGGTTTATTTCTTGACGTATGGACTGTTTCTACAGTCAATATTGATTTACCTAATTGTTTTTTAATTATATACTTGTATCTGACCACTGGACTACTATTTTCACATGTAGTAAGAATTTGTCCACTTCTGAAGAAGGCCAAAGGCCGAAACACGTGTCATTACTGGACACCTGTAAATGAATCGTTTCTGAATTGGAAATTCTGACCAGTGAATTAAAGTCACATTGGCAAACTGGCGCACACAGCATAGTGGCATTTATCTTTACTGAGTATTACGAGCGCACAGTTTGGTAACTCTCTTGCCCGCAGGCGCTGCGACCGACAGCATGGACCACATAAGTAATCCTATCTCAACACATGAATCGTGTTGCGCTGAGATTCTTTTAAACTAGCCCAAAACCGTTATTTCCTGTGGCACATTAAGTAGTGACTGAGCCTGCCCAGGAACATATAGGGGAACAGACTGTGGAGAACAGCAGACACTCAATGGCAGTACATGTGTTGTACTCCACAGACACATTGCCAGGCAGCAGGAGATGATGTTGCTGAGGAGACACGTCCTTGCAGGCATTTGAAGAAGTAGGAGACCATGGGGGGCACACATGGTAAAAGTGAGGCAGAAGACACGTGGACAATGGTAGATGTGGGGAGATGACATGTTTGAAGTTTTACATGTTTGAGGCATTTGTCATGCACATAAGTTGCTGAGCTTCTTCTTTTGTTTGCAATACAGGCATGTTGGTGATTTGCGTACATGGCGTGCATGGGTGTGTCAAACATGTATGCTGTGGGTGGCATGACACTTCTCTTGTAAATGCTTTCATGGGTGTTGAATCATGTTGGGTGTTTTTTGTAGTAGGCATGGTGGCATTATTGTGACTGACTTGACCATACACCCATGTGGATATTGGTTTGCCAGTAAGGAAAGGAGCACCACAAGGGTGTAGGTGGCACACTATGGATGACTCATGCCATTTATGGTGCAGGGACATTGCACATTTATTTTTGTTGTATCAGTGGTGATGGTGCATGATTTGATTTGTGAGTGTGCTGAGGGTGATGTGGGTATGGAAGATATGTTTGAATATGTTTTGGGTCTCTTATTGTGAATGGTTTGTGGTAAGTCAGATTAAGGAGTCAGACAAAGGGGTGTCGTTTCAACTTAAGATTTTCATTTAAAAAGATGACATTTTTTTTTTCTCCCTACAAATAAAGGGTTTGCCCTACCTAACTTCATTCTAACTTGGGTTCTTGTCATCAGGGCGGTTGTCAACTAAAGTTTCCATCCTCTTTCCAAAAACTCTCCTACTCTGTCCCCACCACTAACAAAAGATACTCTAAACAACAGAATGGCACCAGGAGAATTCCTCCCTTCTCCAGGTTCAGCTAGTTCAGCTTTATGGCAGTTTTCTGAAAATCTTTTGAAATAGCTTCTGATTCAACAAAAGGTGAGACCGGGAGAATGATTCACTTCTCTTGGCCAAACTGCATCAGTCTTAAAGGCTGTATTCAGTTAGTCTCTGATGACAGCCTTTAAGAGTCTTTGTAGTTCCTCGCAGGGACTTTCATGGCTTAACCAATTGTCCAACAGTTCTTCCTTTTCAAAAGAAAGTACAGTCCAAGGCAAGTCTTCTACTTGAGCAATAAAAGGGAGATACTTTCCAATGTACTTGGCTTCTTCCACTATTCTTCACAGAGCTTTTGATAGAGAGACCCCTCTTGTAACTTCCTTGGCTCTCATTGTGTTTCTTATGATTATTGTAATGCAGGAACTCTACGCTTTGCTATCTTCATTTTAATTATTCTGATGAGGAAGCTTTCTCTTGATGCCTTCCTAACTCTTGGTAATTTTGGCACTGGTACTGTGATGAGGGCGATTACTCCTGATGCACTCTTCCCTTGTAATGTCTTTATCACTGCTACTGTGATGAGGGATATTACTCTTGAAATGTTATTCAATCTTGATACCTCCTCACTAATTACTATGACAAGGGAGATTACTCCCAAAGTACTCTTCAGTATTGATGGTTTTAAGACTGTTAGTGTAATGAGGAAGATTACTCCTGAAGTACTCTTCAATATTGCCCAAACCTATGCTGGGTCTCCAATGACTCTTATTCCATTCTTTGTCGTGGGGGCAACATCACTGGCTCTTCCTGTGGTGTTGGTCTCACCTCTTCTCGCTGAATGCTCTCAGCATCTCCCTCTATTTTCCCTGCGAACAGTGTTGGCTCAGTGGCTTACTAGGCTTTTTGGTGTCGGCAGAATTGAAGAAACGTATGGTCCACCTCCTTGAGGTCACGTCACTGTTAGCCTGGATCCAGATTATGTCTAAATTGGTTCTCTGCTCCATGAGGGGAAGTTCTTTTGAGCCTTCCATGACGTCTTCATGACCCAGGACCAGCTTCTTCTGTTCAATTCCTCATTCCCAGGTTTAAACTTACAAGGTTTGGGGGTTGGGCACAGGTCAATGGGGGCACTGGTATGAGGGCGGACTTGTAGGTGCTGCCTTATTTTCAAGGGTTCCGGTACAGATCAGTTGGGGGACTGGGATGAGAGTGGACTTGTGCATCCCGCCTTGGGTTCAGTGGTTGGGCCACAGGTCAGTTGGGGGACTGGGACAAGGGCAGACTTGTGGCTGTCACCTTAGGTTCAGAGGTTGGGGCAGAGGTCAGTGGGGGGTACTGTGACGAGGGCAGACATGTGGGTGCTACTTTACGTTAGAGGTCCGAGACACAAATTAGTGTGGGTACATGGATACTGCCTTAAGGTAAGGGGCTGAGGCACAGTTTAGTGTGTGTACAAGAGTGCTGCCTTCAGTTAGGGGGCCAAGGTGCAGGTTGGTGGGGGTACATGGATGCTGCTTTAAGTTAGGGGGTTGAAGCACAGTTTATTGGGGTATGTGGTTGCTCCCTTAACTTAGGGAGCAAAGGCGCATTTTAGTGGGAGTTTGCAGATGCTGATTTAAGTTAGGGGGCAAGGCACAGTTTAATGTGGGTACGCAGGTGCTGCCTTATATTAAGGGGCTGAGGCACTGTTTAATGGGGTTATGTGGGTGCTTCTTTAAGTAACGGGGATGAGGCACAGTTTAGTGTGGGTACTCAGGTGCTGCCTTAAGTTAGGGGGCCAAGCTACAGTTAAGTCGGGGTATGCAGGTACTGTTTTAAGTTAGGGGGCCGGGACATAGTTTAGTTTTGGTGCTGGAACAAGAACTTGACGGTCGCGGTTGTGAAGTGGGAGTAATGGTGTTTGCTGTTATTGGGACCAAGCCTGATTTGCATATGGTCTTTCCCCTTCTGTAATGGCTTGGTTGGCAGGCAAAGAGTGATGGTCTGGAAGGTTGCCCAGAGCAATGCCAGAAGTTCAGATGAATTTGAAGCATTCCAGCCATCACCTCTTTTGTTTTGCTGTAGTCACCCTGAGTAGGACGGGTCTGCCCAGACATGGATCCTGTGCCTGCTGGGCCTAGAGACCCAAGCTACTCCTCACTGATGAGGCCCAAAGAGGCCGAAACATGTTTGGGGATATTTGTGGTCTTGTGCAGAAGAGACGTGACCAAGCAGTTTGGGCTGGACTGCCCCATTTGTGGAGGGACCAAGTCTGATTTGCATATGGTCTTTTCCTTTCTGTAATGGCTTGACAGGCGAAGAACGATGGCCTGGAGGTCACCCCTTTTGTTTTATTTGTGTCCATGGGTCTGGCTCAAATGTTGATAGGCACTGCTATGTTCTGTTTGTAATGGGGGCATATTAGGGGTGTTCCGGGCGCTACTCATTACTCTTTGTGCTGCAGGTTTCTGTGCTCATTTTATTATATGAATCGGCTCCCATCGCTATACTTTTCATCTGCACACTGTTCTTTCTCGTGCTCACTACTTTGCGTGGCTTTAATTCTTTTTTTGTAAAATAGGCCCACCATCCACTACATATTATAAAACAGGGGAAAAGTGTACCAAGATAGAAGAATTATCAAATACCAATATCATCAGGTTAGATGTTCATTGGGAGGCGGCAATGGTAAATGCCGGTAAAATAGCTCAGCGGGTTGAGCGCTCGCTTCTGCGATCTGAGTGTGATCTGCAGGTCGCAGGTTTGAATCCCGGCAAAGCTAACTCAGCCTTTCATCCTTCCGAGGTTGATAAATTGAGTACCAATTTCGGTTGGGTGATATTGTATGTAAATATGTGCTCTGTAAAGTTCAATCAGTTGGATTAAGGCGCTATATAAATAACAAATCATTAAATGAGTAAACACATGTCTTCCAAGCTACTGAACACTAGTATTGCGTTCTTTCTAAGAGAACTGTGGGAAGTAGATTATCATCTGCCTGAAGATGATGATAGGACTCTGTTATGGCTGACATCTCTGCTGTCATCTGTTAATTCCCTGTATTTATATATTGTTGTGTTTATGTATTGTTATATTCTTGATGTGTAGAAGCACTGGCCCAAAGACAAGAGAGTGCTGTGCAGAGCTACAAATCCAAAATCAAAAATAAATTTTTTTAAACTTACACAATTAAAATAAAAACGGCATAAAAACATGAAGAATAATTACAAATAGGCAACAAAATATGTGAGTAGGTAAAATAAGTTTTCATATGATTGTATTTACCAATCAAGTCATATACCATGCTGTGAGCTCTGTGTTCTGTGTTGGAAATGGTGAAATGTGACATAACATGCATTTTATGGTATTTTGGCTGGCAAACAATGAGCATATATTGTAGGCCCTTTTGTACAGTGCCTACATGCCCAAAAATACATTGAGGGTACCAGTCAGGGGTGAAGCGTTTGTAGCAACAGCCTGCACAGGGGTTAACAAGGGTTGAGGAAAAAGAAACTTGAATTTATTTTATGTATTTATTTATTTATTTATTTATTTATTTATATTGTGTATGGTTTTGTTAAACCTTTACAAAAGGAAGCAGTAAAAAGAGAATGTACAATATATAGAATACATAAAAATAATTCATGTGCGGATAGTAAACAAACAATGAAAACCATTAAGAGTAATAATGTCCGCTAGCAGTTAATACTAGCAATTAATAGCTAGAGGTAGCCTATAAGATTGTAAATGGCAACAAACAGATTTTCACATACAGTCCAAATGGAGATTACGGATAAAGCCAGACAGAGCCAGGCCCTCGCGCGTAGATTGAATGAACAAACATCGTTGCCATAACTGTTCAGTTGATAAACCTAAGTATAAAGATTTTAGTGCACTCTGACAAGAATCTCTGAAGGCCTTCAGTTGCGAGCAAAACAGAATAAGATGTTTAGCCGTTTTGGGCACTAAATGGCACAATCTACAGAGACTATCTGTCACCAAGATTTGTTTCCACCTCAGTTTGGTGTCCAATGTTGGAAGAATATTCCAGCGCAATCTGAGTAGAACATGTCTGTGGTTCCGATTAGGAAAAATTGTGAGAATTGGAGAAGGGGTACCTCTTTTCTTGTGTTCATGTGCTAAATGGACCATAGATCTATATGAATGGAAAGAGTCCATGGTAAGAAACCAATCATAGTCCCACAGTTTCTTTTTAGTGTTTGCAGGATTAAGTGTTAGCTGGTCTAAGTCTGAGCCGATGGTACAGAGCATAGTTTCACACAATTTGGAGGATTTGGTTAGGTAGATATTGCTCCCGACAAGTTCATATAAGGTATTGAGTGTAGGTACTTTAAGTTTAGCATAAAGCAAAAGCATCCTCCAATGGACTCAAGATTTTAATGAAATATAGCTTAGTTCATAACGGATCGCAGCCAAAGGGACCGCATTAGGGAGTAGTAAGACCTCTCTCCAGATGTCACCCTCAATTGCATAGAGTTTGGAGATAGTTAGCCTCATACATAGCTCCAAACCATATATCAATTTCGGAGCTATTTTCACTTCAAAGAAGAGAAGAGCAGGTCTAATTGAGAATCGGCCATATTTGCAATCTATTTTGAGGATCTGTCTAGTAAGTATCTTAGCTTTATTCAGGAGTAGATTTATGTGCCCTGTTGAGCCTCTACTAGCCCCTACATAATAGCCAAGGTAGGTAAAGCAGGTGGAACTAGTTACTCTTGCTCCCCCCAAATTCCAAGAATTGGTTTTCTTCCTACAGGGACCTTTCGATAGAGCAAGTATTTTAGTTTTGACAGGGTTGATGTTCAAGCCATTTAACTTAGCATAGTTGGCAAAGACATCTAGCAGGCGCTGTAGCCCCACCTTAGTTAGATCAAATAATAAAAAATCATCTGCATAGGCCAGACAGATAATCTTCACAGTGCCAATTCTTGGTGCTAAGAGGCCCTCCTTAAGTAGGGGTTCAGCTGCATCGGAGATATATTGGTTAATACCATGGGGCAAGGACGCACTCTTGTCTGACCCCACGGAATGTACAGAACACAGCTGACATGTCCCCCTTTTGATTTAGTCATATTCGAACACCCGAGTTATTATAAACCCCCTCCAAAAGGCTCAGTAATCCTCTCGGTAGGCCCCAAGATGCAAGTTTACACCACAGCCTATTTCGGTCAATGCAGTCAAAGGCTGCAGAGAGATACATAGAGGCCATAAAAGTACAGCCTCCAATGGAAGTCCAGGCAGCCTCCTGAATGCACTTGACCACAATCCCATTGATATTCATGGAGTGGAATTTGTAAAGGCCCGTTTGAAAAGGGCTCAAGGGATGGCTACTTTTTTCCCAATCCTTTAAGTGCGAAAGAAGAAAGGCAGAGAAGTTCTTACAATCTGCGTCAATCTACGAAATTGGTCGATCATTTTTTGGGTCAGACCTACTGCCACATTTAAAAATTGGAATCACATGTGCAGAGGACCAAGAGGTTGGGCAAACCCCAGATTGGAGTATGTCTCAGAACTCAAGGCACAAGAGATTGGCCCAAAGATTGGGATCAGCTTTAAAGGTGTTGTTAGTTAGCCCGTTTGGACCAGGGGATCTAGATCTTTTACACTTTACGATTAGGTCTCGCACCATATCAATCTCAATGGGAAATTCCCATTTAGGGAAAGGGCTAAGAGTATCGCTGTTCACAGAGTTGTTGTTTTCCTGGAGTTAGTTAAGAGCAAATTTATTGGAGTAAAATTCCAACCAGTCTTGTTCCAGAATTGGATTTAATAGGGCAATTGCTGGATAGCTCTCTTGTCCATTGTCAAGGGACCAGAAGGCTCCCACATTCGCCTTCATAATGACCTGCAGCATTAGTTCAGAATCCTGTTGCAATAACTGGTGTTTAATTGTTTTGCAAAATTTTGTATAGCTTTGTTTAACCTTAGTCTCTTAAGGTTTTCATTCTTAATGGATTTTGCTAATGCCAGATCAGAGGTATAGCAGTGGATATGCCTAGTAGCTGGAATTGAGCAATCAGAACGATTGCCCAAGTCATCTACCGCTGCTTGTACAAGAGAAATAACCATTGCAGTGTTGAAGGTTGCCATTTTCCAATCGTATGTAGTCTGGTTAAGCCTAGCCCTCAGGTTAAGGTTCAGGATGTCGATGTTCTTAGGTGACCACCGAACCGCAGAACCAGATGAGTTAGGTGTGACCCTAAGATGGGACTGATGGGATTCCTGGAGATGTCAGATCTTGAATATTGCCGTTAAAATGCCGTGGTCACTCCAGCTATTCATATGGATATCAAAATGCAAGCAACCTATACATAAGTAATCATCCACAAAGATATAGTCAGCCTAGAGGAGGAATGGCCATGCCGCCAGGTATGCCAAGTGGGGTTTTCAAGTGCAGATTGTGAGCGGCCAACCAGGGGTTGAAGGCCAATATTACCCAGCCCAGTATACCAAGTATAGACATCCTGTTTCTTCCTCGTAGAACACAGATTCGACGTATTAATCACACAGAGTTCCCAAGGTCAATACTCAAATATACAATCAAAATTTAAATCCCCTGCTAACAGGACATGTCCTGAATCATTAGCAAGCATCCAGTCAAGGATAATCTGAGTGATAGTGGACACAAACAATTCATCTTCTCCCACACCAATATGCCAGAAGATATTGATGATTAATAATTTCAAATGGCCATTGCTAGAAATAAGATCAACACCCAAAGCCCCATATGGCAGTTCCAAGAGGGCACTGCCATGTAAACCAATGCAGGTTTCAACCGCAATAATTATTCCACCTGATGGTCTACCTCCCAAATTGTATCGGGCAAGCTGGTCAACGATTTGGTAACCATCTAGAAATGGAGTTGAGGTCATCCAAGTCTCCTGGATACATATAATGTTAGCATCTCTCCAGCAACTGTAGACATTCCAAGTTTGTAAATAGATGTTGATTGCCTCTTGAGTTCCAAGATTTGAGGCATAGGACCAGAGAAGAATTTAGATCTCTCCTTGAGGTTGATGGCCTAGGGGACGAGTTTTTGCCACAATTTGGAGATAATGGTGGCCCAGTCAACATCCTTGCCCTGCTGTTTGGGTGGAATTCTTTGGTTGATCATGGGTACAGGGCTGCCTAGATTAGCCACCGATGGTTTAGCTAATGACTGAGTAGTAGAGGGCCCTTGAGGCAGTGTTTCCCACGATAGAGCAGATTCAACATTGAAGCCCAAATCCCACAGACATTCCGTTTGAGTAAGGATCAGTTACTTGACTAGTGGAGAGGAAAGTAGAATCAAGCTGGTATCTTGACAGTTTCTATCCGGAAAAGCCACACTGGCAATGTCCTTAGATGATATTAAGGAAAGTGCTGGAATTTCTGAGAAGATAGTCAGAACATTACATCTGTTCAGACAAATTGGAACTTCCACCTCCAGCAAACTTTGACTTTTTACCAAATGCTGCGGTTTTGATTTAGAAGCAACAATGCCTTCTTGTCGATGTAAGAAACCCGCGGGTAGACTTTGGAGGCTTTTTTGGGTTAATGCATTGCATTTTAACAGAGTCTGAATACTGAGGCCTAGCAGTTGGTTTGTGCAGACGTGCCACCAGATCTCGTTTACCTGCCGAGATTGATGAGTGTGTAGACATTGCCGGGATGTTATCCCCCTGAAGCAACCCCCACTCCTCACCCAAGTCCAGCGGGGGTACAGGGATCAGGGACTGGTTATTCATGGGGGGCTGGGAATGGGTAGGTCCCCAAATGGAAGAAAGTTGATTGATCCCTGCATCCAAACATCCTTGGACCTTTATCTGATTGCTAACTTGGGGCACAGTGGATATCACTGCAACTTCTTCACAAGTCCTAAACTTGCCAGGGACACATCCCTGATGTAACTTCTTAAAAGATCTGGAGGCTTCAGTAATGGACTTCTTTCCAGCGCAATAGGAGCCTGTATGTTAAGAATATTGCACCTGCCAGTCTGAACGGTAGAGTCAACCAGTTTAACCTTGGTTAGAGTGGAAATACGCGGAGTTTGCCCTTCAGGAATGGGCCTAGGTGAAGGACGAGCTGAGGTTTTGGCAAATAGTAGATTAGGTTGTTTTGTTGCCATTTTCTGCTTAATAGTGCGTGATTTTCATGGAACTAAGATTTTTTTTAGGGGCAGTATGTTTAGCAGCACTTTCCAGTATAGCTGGGGTCACAGTAGATGGTAGCAGGCTTGGATTTGAGATAGAGGTAGAAGTATTCTGAGTGGGGTTGGTTATACAGGGTGAGGGGACAGGAATAATGCTGGAGCCAGCAGGTAGTGCTGGCTTAAGTTGACCTTGAGGTAGGGCATTATTAGAAGCTTCCAGCATAGAAGTATTGCCAGAGATTTCTATAATTTGTGATGTAACTAGAGGTACTTGCACAGATGCTGGAGCAATCATTTCACCCTGTTGTACCAAAAGGGGACCTTGCACAACAAGCTTCTGAGATAGTTCTGTTCCAATCCAATCCACTTTGTTGGTTAAATCTACCAGTATTTCAGTACCGATGCAATCAATTCTCAGATTAAGTTCCGTCATTGATCTTTGGACGGATTTAAGTTCAGCCCAAACATTATCATACAACTCAACAAATGAGCTGAGTACCATGTTTAGGGCTAAAACTGTTGGATGAGTCAGACGGATCCGTTCATCTAGGTCTTTCAAAGTGTGATGTAATTTTGGAGAATTTGCGTGGCTCTGGTTTACCTCCCATGGACTTGCTTCCTCAGCAAGGTCGCCATTGTTTGAATCAATGCCTTCGATAATGTTAGTTAAGGCAGATGGGGTTTTCTGGGGTGGTGATGTAGAGTTTACAGGGATAGCAACAGCACAAGGCAAGTTCATAGCTTTGTCCGTGCATTCAATGATGCTAATATCAGTGATGTTATTCCCGCCAAAGAAAGCCTGTGTAGTCATTGCTGAATTATCCAGTGCAGCATTCCCTCTAAAAGCTTTTGGTAGTTTAATTTCGGTGCTAGTAGAGGTTGCTTTCAGGATACATTTGTCCATGAATGTTTGACCTGATACAGGCTGAATTAGTTTTGATTGTCTAGAGGTTTTGTGATGTGATTTACTGTTAAGAATAGGCGGAATAATAAAATTCTACTGCAGCCTGAGAGTTGTGAATTAGTGCTTTATGAGTAGATGCAGTAGCAGAAGGCTCTTTGAAATTAGTAATTATAGGCTTCTCTGTGGAAAGGCTAGTTGACAGGCTGACTTTTGAGGTAGAGCTAGTTTGCACAAGAAAAGGTACAGCACAGAGTGATGTTGAGGGGGTTAAGTGTCCACTAGTCGATGGCCAGCACTTAAATGATGTAAAAAGTGGTTGGCTACTACCGACAGGGTCCACTGATATAGCATCTGGTAGCATAGAAGAGCCTTTTTGGCTACATAAGCTGGACCTCATAGTTGAGAGAAGTATTAAAAACAAGGCTTAGGCCAAATGAGGTAAAAACAAAAGAAAGAAGAAGTTCTAACAAACAGATAAAATATGGGCTGTTGCGGATTCAAAGTTATTATGCGGAATGCAGGGAGCTTTAAGCGGATGGTGCGTGTGTCCAGATCAAAGAGTTTGCAATAATAGTACTAAGTCTGCAGCCCCCACAGTCTCTGGCAACACACAGCAGGTAGATTAGCAGAGTGGGCAGTTTGAGGTTTAAACAGGACAATAATATCCGTAATTCTCATCCGATATTAAGCTTACTGTATTGCAGCATCCGGTAGCCATCCATGCCGAACAGCCAAACAGCACCAGCCCTTCTGCCAACAGGGCTTACACCGCAAGGGTGGCTTCAATGCAGATTTAAAGTTCCTTAGGCAGTCACATGACCATTTTGTATGTTAATGTATTTTCCCTGTCAATGGATTGACACATGCAAAGATTTCACAGAAATGATGGAACGTCCTTCATTGTGAGCATTTCAAATGAATGCACTCAGGAGACACAGATCTCCAATACGTCCAATACACCTCAAACAAAACGCACAGGGAATGTGCCGAGTATTTCCCAGGATCGCAGTACCTTTAGTAAAGAGAAGATTTATCTGGGTGCCAGTGTGCATGCCACCCCTGCAAAATGTTATAGGAGCAGGACACAAGGAAGCTTAAAAACATTCATGAACTGCAGTACTTATAGATAAATATGACCTGGATGGAGACCTATTTTGGACCTCTGATAGGCATCTGGCAATCTTTTTAGAGATGGTAAGGGTGAAGAAGAGAACATAGAAATAGATTTGGGTGCTGTTAGCCAAGAACTGATATTGAAAGCCAAAGGGTCAAATAAGTTGGGAGGAGGTGTAGAGAGTGCAGAGGAGAGGGCTTAGTGTTGGTTGAGTGTCTGAATGGGCCTCCTTTGTGTGGCGTGGTAGGGTCTTGAATTCCAGGAGGTGGACCTGAAGTAGTAGTTAGAGCGATAAGACATGCAGTGACCTAGAAGCCAAGTGTGAAGACGTTTTAAAGGAAGGAGAAATGGTCCACTGTGCACTGTGGTTGCAAAGTGGTCACATACTATGTGGAAGGAGAAGAGGCAAGGCTGGTAAACAGTTATTATAGCATTGGATACAAGGATGAGAACAGTTTTGGTGGAGTGTTTGCTTAGGAAGCCTGACTTTAGGGGATCACATAAGAGTGAAACATGAGGTAGTCAACAATACAGTTGAAGACAACTTTCTGAAGGGAGTTGGAAGCAGTTTGGAAGCACAGTGATCACTCAATAAATAGAGGTGTTATTATGCTTGGCCAAACATATGTTAATGGTGATGGAAATGACTATTTTGTAACCAGCATGTCATTGAAATATAATTGGTTATTTATGGGGATCGAACCTGTGTTGCTCTGCCTCGTCTTGCTTCCAAGGCGAGCATGTTGCCCCTGAGTTTTCCTCCCGAGACCAGCATGGAAGAAACTCGTGTTGGTGGAGAGGTTGAAGAGAAGCATGAAATAGTAGAAGGTGATAGGTTCACACTCGTTAATAGTTAGCAGTGCCAAAGAGCTAATGAAAGCACAGGAAGCCTAAGACCAGTAGATGATGGGTTCATCTTTGGTGGGGATGTGGGAGAGATGGCGCTCAAATTGGAAATATGACTAATAATCTACCTAGGGTCAAAAGGGGGATATGCATGTGCTTGTTTCTTAACCATATAAGACCAACACTGTTGAAGGAACTGTCTCACGGTTCCTTGATTGGTTTGCTGGCAAGAGGGAGTCTTACGGAAGGTAAGCGTGATGGGGCGGGTAGAATATTAACATAATCTGTTTAACACTTTCCATAGGAGGGATCCGATAAGAACAAAGTTGAATCAGTGTTGGCATTGGCTTTAATTCTTTCATATCAGTAAGTGAAGCCTAAATAGATTTCTTCTGCTTTTTGCCTGTGGATTTTTCACACACATTTCACAGGTTCATTTTAAATAAGAGGCACCATATTTCTTAGCAGAAGGAAAGTTTCCATTGCCATTTTTTGGCAGAAGATAATTTCCTTTGGATATATTAGTGGGCAAGCAAGATCACAAGGGTCAATTATATTGGTGTACTTTTAGCATATCATTAATCACATTAATTTACTAACGTGCATTATGTCTGGACATTTTTCGTTTGATAAAAAAACGTAAGTTCAGTTTCTCCTGAAGCAGTACACGTAGCATTATGAGAAACCTCAAAACAGGACTTGTGATATGATTTTCAAAGATTTCTTTTACATGATTTAACATGAAGAAAAATGAGTCACACCTTATACAATAAGACTGACATCTGTGCACAACTGTGTAGCAAAGACATGTTGCCAAAAAATTCAGGATAAAGTAAACAGTATTGTATATTTAATACAAAGTTATTAATTTACAAAAAACAAGATAATAAGTTAAAAAAAATGGTCATCAAGAGTAAATCGCACTACTAAATGTAATCTGTAGTACCCAAAAGAATGTGGTAAAGAATAATGACATTAAACATAGTACAAATAGATAAGAACATTCTTTTCAATTTTTGAACGGTTATCAGAAAATTAAGATCTCATGGAAACTTTCTTAGTTCCAGAAATAAAGATATACAATTAGGTGCAAAGATAATGTCTAAGTGTATCCTTTTCTCTCAATACATACAGCAAGTTTCAGGCTTGATTGACCTTCATCAGGTATAACAATTCATCATTTCTGTGAAAATAGATACATTTGTACGTCACTACATGTTTCATTGAGTTACTAATGAAACGTTTTCTAATCTATGGTGATTATGTGGTTTCACTAACCTGAGTATCTCAGAAGAGCCTCTTGCCTCGGCAATGGCTCACACATGGGACCTGAATGGTTCAATCGTTTCTCAGAACAAATTGTTGGAGTCTGATGGTAATGGGAGATGAACTTCGGTGAGTTTCAGATAATGGTAAATGGTTAATGGTGGGCCAAGTGTGGGACCAGTCGCCAAAAAATAGAGCTGGGTCCCACATCATGGCCCTGGGTAATAATACAATTAGATGCACTGTCATAAAAAAGTTGTAATGAAACATGCTCACCTCAATGCAATGTACAATGGGATTAGTTTGCTTGAAATCGAGTCAAATTCATGCTTGGCACTAATATAGTGCTAACAGTCCTCTGTAATGGTAAAATGGTAGACTATGGTTATTGGTCTGCATCTAGTAACCGTGCTGACTACTCTCTGATAAAATAACTATGAACTTGAATTCTTACCAAGATCACAGGTTGCTCCGAGTTAGCCGTTTGATAGTGCTGAATGCTTTGGGAACATTGCTGTTTAGTATCTTGTGGCGAATGAAGACCCTGGGCCTCATTACGAGAATCGCAGGAAAAACGCATTCATTACCGGCATGGTGCTATACGTCCATGTACACTTGACGCAGCTAATAGTGGCTGATTACGAGTGCGCAAGCACGCACGACCGCCCATGCCGGTAATGACTGCACTGCCATGCCGTTAAAGACTTCCCAACACCCGGACCCGCTTATACTGCCTCCACCCAGAAGAAACCCCTTAATAACGGACCCGGTAATACCATCATGCAAATACCGGGTTCGTGATACCGGACCTGGAAGTAACTTCATTGCGCCGGAACGGGAAATGCTATGGCGGCCCAATTAACCTGCATGCGTAAGAAGCGATTCTCCGATGAGGAGCTCAACATGCTGGCGGATGCGCTGGCAGCCCATTCGGATGAGGTGTTTGTCAATAACTTGAAACGCGAAGCCCAACTGCAAAAAAACAAATATGGGAGGAGGTGGCACGGAAGGTGTCAGCGGTTGGCACCATCCCCCGCACGGTGAAAGACTGCAAAAAATGGTGAGACGATATACGTCTCCGGGTGCGAAACATACTAGCAGCAAACCGCAGAGAGGCCATGGCAACAGGCGGCGGGGACCACTCACCCACCAAATTGATGCGATGGGAGGAGAAGTGCAGCACCATGATCAACATGGAAACCATGGAGGGCATTGGAGAAATGTAGACATGTGTGCCATCATCGGGAGATGCAGATGAGTGTCCCCACAAACCTCAGAGAACCAAAGCCTGACGTAGCACAACAGATGTGAAAGTGAACCAAGCCAATGCATGGGCCATCATACACACATATACAGATTCATGTCCGGATGGTGGCCCAAACCCTGGCACAATGAAATGCATACTGCATGCCAATCCCATTACAACAGACACCCAACACACAGGGATCAATCACATGTCACACATCATGCAAACCACAATACAATGGTATGCCACCTAGTACACATCAGTACAGAATGGAGAGCCCACGGCGTATGCCAATATGGCCCCCCACATTGAAAATACCCTGTGTGTCACACCTACAAGAATGCAATGCATGAAGCATGAAACATGAAATACTGAACAGCACCAAATCATGCATCTTTAATGAAACAGCATCACTGATGCCCTGCATCTCTTGTTCCCCCACAGGCACGGACGCAGAAAGTGAAGGCCAGGACCCTGCCCCAAGGTCCTCAACATCCTCAAAGGTATCCAGGGCCAGACAAGAAGGCACTGGGCCTAGCAGCCATTGTCCCCCTCAGCAATGTGGAGGGCCATGCTGAGGAATTTGCGGACATGGACAACAACATCCATGTAGTATGTCTGCATACACCCAGCCCACCCCCCTGCACTCCACCCAGGGCACGCCAGTACGCCCCATGCTAGAACATGCCATATTACTGGGCAGTCCACATCTGTCCACCACTTCAGAGGGCAGTCCAGCATTGGGCCAACCTGCCACTGCACCTTCCAATTCCACAGCCCGACAGACATGGAGGCCCACCTCATGAGGGTCGAGGCCCGGCAGGACAGTCTGATTGAGCTGGTCTGCCAGTATGTGGCAGAGGGGGAACTGACCTGCTGTGAAATACAGGAGGCAAATGCAGCTTCCATCAGTGCCATACATGCCAACATCATAGTTATCAGAGACAGCATAGCTGTGGTTACACAGGTCCTTGGCAGGATTGCAGAGAATATGCAGCAGCAACCAACTGTGCCGGCGGTCGCACACCCATCAACTTCCACCCCATCCACCACACCTGCCAGCTCGATTCCCTCAAGTCCAGTGCGCATTACCAGGTGCAGCACACGCCAAATGGACATGCTGCCCCCAGACCCAAAGAGAGGCCAGAAGTAGCAGAACCACCCTGCAAGTGCTAACGGTCACCTTGCAAAACTCACGAATGGCACATCGTGCGTGGGATGACAATGGGTGAGGGGGGGAGGTGGTATTGGGGGTGTTTGGGGTGTTGGAGGGTATGGGTTGTTGGGGGTATGGGATATGGGGATGTTTGGGGTGTTGGGGGGTATGGGTTTTGGGGGTGTTGGGGGTGGGGGGGATGGAGGGTGTGTGTGAGGTGGAGGGTTCTAGCTCTATATTGTTAATTTTCCAATACACCCGTTGTGTTAAAAATCATATCATGACTGGACATTGTTCATTACATGCGTTTGTTCAATTCATGACAGCGCACAGTGCCCAACTCCCCACACACCCTGTGTCCATATCCACACGATCCCAGTGCCCAGTGTAGTACTAACACAGACCCATCAGCATCCCTTTGGTTCCGAAGAAATCGTCAATCAGTGATTGGCGCACAGCGCGGCCATCCTCTGCATCGCGAAATGGCAGGGGTGCTGCTCCCCCTCCATCATCATCATCATCCTCCTCACCCGGTGCATGCAGGTCAATGTCAGGTGGCATTGGTGCGTTTCTCCGGAAGCACATGTGCAGCATGGCACAGACCATGGTGATCTTTGCCACCTTCTCAGGCCCATAAAGGAGTGCTCCAACAGACCTGCTGAAACAGCAGAACCGTGCCTTCAACAGGTCAAAGGTCTGCTCGATCACAACACGGGTACGGGTATGAACCCGATTGTACTCCTCTTTGTGCCTGTTCTGCAGGTTCCGTACAGGAGTAAGTAGCCACGGCTTCAAGGGATAGCCACCATCACCTGGATGGGGACTCAATGAGCTATGTGTTAGTCGATATCATATCTGACACCTTAGTAATCACTACCATGGATGCAGCTATTCGGTGTTGACAAGCACATGCCCCTGGATTCATGTGCGCAGGTTCATTTGACGCAATGTGCATGGTAATATGTTCTGCTGGTGGTGGATTGCGTTGTCCAGCTGATGCTGGGCGTTCACTTGCGTGCTGATGTAGATGTACTGTGGATGTGGAACACTGTTTAAACACCCATGTTGGTGGTGTGTGGTACTCTGTATGTATTCCCAATAGCGGCATTGCCACAGGTGTGATCATGTTCTGTCATCCATCGCTTGACACTCCCATGGTGGCCTGCTTGTATTTCTGGCATATTGTCATTGCTGTGCAGCATTAGCCTTATGTATGGCATTGATGTGTCATGATCAGTTTGGGATGTTCAGGGCTACAGTGTTTCGCTCTATGTGCATTGTCCACTCACCACCCAAACTCAGCCAGGTGGAGTATGCGCCACCCCAATCTCACCCAGGTGGAGCATGCATCCCCCCAATCTCACCCAGGTGGAGTATGCATCCCCCCAATCTCACCCAGGTGGAGTATGCGTCCCTCCAATCTCACCCCCCCCCACTGCACTGCCATGGGCCTGTCAGGCAACTTACCAAGCAGCCAGGCACATCATCCAGCATGTCGCTCCATGTAGCGGGGTAGAGTGGAGTTTCACAACACCATGGCATCATGCGTGGATCCGGGATATCGAGCACAACAATCTGTGATGATCTTGCTGGAGTCACATGCCATCTGCACATTGGTGGAGTGGTATTGCTTACGATTGCGGTGCACCGCCTCTATGGCATGAGGGACCACCAATTCTACATGGGTGCAGTTGAGGGCACCAATGCAATTGGGCATGCCTGCCAGTGCATGGAAGCCAACCTTAGTGTCAGAAAGCTCCTGGGCAGTCCAGGGTAGGGATATGTGGGTGCTTGCATGCTTCAGGAGGGCATCCAGCACTTGGGTCAGCAGGCGTGAAAAGAGAGGTTGTGATATGCCATACAGTTGCCCCACTGTGTGCTGGTAGGTGCCTGTGGCCAGGAAGTGGAGCACAGACCCTACCTTCAGTAGAGGGAGGATGGCAGTGTGGATTTCTATCAGGCTGACGATCTCGTCGTGTATCATGTCCACTATGTAAGTGAGGGTGTCCCGGTGCAAGCGGTATAGGGTGTGGATCTGCTCAGGGGTTAGATTGAATGGACTGGCTTTGATGTGAGGGATTGGTGGCTGCCTATGTGGTACCACTGGCTGCACTGGTGGGACTTGCTGGGCCTGTCTCACCCTCCTTCTCCTCCCGTGTCTCCTCTGTGCTGCCTGTTGTTGTTGAAGTTGTAGTTGTTGTTGCTGGTGTAGCAGTACAGGCATGTCCTTCAGCCCAGGATGGCAACAGCTAGCGTGATCATTTTGGTGTAGAAAGGGGTGTGGTGTCTGGGTGTGCTCCTTTTGTACTGGGACAGGCTCCATTAACTCCACCTGTGGTGATTGTGTGCACCTGTGGCAGTTGGCTACACTGCAGGTTGCTATTTACGGGTGGTCCTTGATGCCTATATTGCCGCCATCTTGCAGGCCCTATTTACCCCCTTCGGGATGCCGGTAAGTGCATGCCCGCGTAACTTGTGATGTCCTCCTGTTAGCGGCTTCCCAGTATTTCCGCTGCGAAGGGGCGTGTATGCACGCATGCCTGTAAGAAGGGACACGGTACGGGCGGTAGCGGTATTGCCGGATTGTCGGCTCGTAATGGCCCGAACCCATTAGCGATGCCGGTAATGCCATTCCGCCTTCCTTTTTTCCTTACCTCCATGTTCGTAATGAGGCCCCCTGTCTTTTCCAGCATTGTTACATGATTTTGACAATGTACATACCATAAGACGGATGATTCTAGAGGGAAGCCATAGGGCCTCATTACAACCTGTCAGGTTTGGACCGCGGTGATTCCGTGACGGCGGTAACAAAGTTTCCGTGTCCGCAAGGTTGCAGAAAGACCGTCCGATTACGTGCTGTCGGTCACGCGCACGGACGCGGAAACGTTGTTACCGCCATCAAGGAAAAAGCCACGGAAATGGACATAGCGCTGCCACAAATACCGCAAAACCCGTGTCCGCCTCCGTCGCCACGGACACGGAACCGGAAATACCATGATCGCCAAAACAGGAAACAGAGAGGCGGCCATCATATAAAGCACAATCCATTGCCATCCAGAGTCAGCACAAGCAGAATCCACACTGTGAGAAGGCAAAAGGGACCACCAGCATGTCTGCAAGGATTCCAGCTCAGAGGCAGCTCAAACAGTGCTTTAGTGAGGCGGAGCTAACTGTTCTGGTGGAGCATATAGTGGAGCACGCAGAGATGCTGTTCAGTGCCGATCAACGGCGTAACACACAGCAGCGGAGGAAGGAAGTGTGGGCGGAAGCAGCACGCAAGTGCACCGCTGTGGGTGTGACTGTGAGGAGCGTCAAGGACTGCCACAAGCGGTGGGACGACCTCAGGCTGAGGGTTCGGAACCTGATCTCCACACACCGCCAACGCAGCAGTGGGACAGGTGGAGGACCCCCTTCCCCACTGAGGCTGCAAGCATGGGAGGAGCGTTGCAGCAGTGTCCTCCACCTTGAGGGCACCCATGGGATCGGGGAGGCTGAGGCAGGAGTGAGCCCACCTGCAGATGCTGGTAAGTGGTGAAACGTGAATGCCACATGAGAATATGTTGAGAGCATGACTGGGCCAAAGGACCCATTAACAACCCCCTCAAGCAGTGCATGACTGGGCCAAAGGACCCATTAACAACCCCCCCCCAAGCAGTGCATGACTGGGCCAAAGGACACATTAACAACAACCCCCCCCAAGCAGTGCATGACTGAGCCAAATGACACATTAACAACCCCCCAAGCAGTGCATGACTGGGCCAAAGGACCCATTAACAACAACCCCCACCCAAGCAGTGCATGACTGGGCCAAAGGACCCATTAACAACAACCACCCCACCCCAAGCAGTGCATGACTGGGCAAAAGGACACATTAACAACCCCCCAAACAGTGCATGACTGGGCTAAAGGACCCATTAACAACCCCTCCTCCCCAAGCAGTGCATGACTGGGCCAAAGGACCCATTAACAACCCCCTCAAGCAG
Organism: Ambystoma mexicanum; assembly: GCA_002915635.3. Taxonomy (NCBI): domain Eukaryota; kingdom Metazoa; phylum Chordata; class Amphibia; order Caudata; family Ambystomatidae; genus Ambystoma; species Ambystoma mexicanum. Next base: position 830,825,476 of record CM030321.1, read on the forward strand.
TGCATGACTGGGCCAAAGGACCATTAACAACCCCCCCCAAGCAGTGCATGACTGGGCCAAAGGACCATTAACAACCCCCCCCCCCAAGCAGTGCATGACTGAGCCAAAGGACACATTAACAACCCCCCCCAAGCAGTGCATGACTGGGCCAAAGGACCCATTAACAACAACCCCCCAAGCAGTGCATGACTGGGCCAAAGGACCCATTAACAACCACCCCACCCCGAGCAGTGCATGACTGGGCAAAAGGACCCATTAACAACCCCCCCAAGCAGTGCATGACTGGGCCAAAGGACCCATTAACAACAACTCCCCCCCAAGCAGTGCATGACTGGGCCAAAGGACTCATTAACAACCACCCCCAGCAGTGCATGACTAGGCCAAAGGACCCATCATGATCCGTATGGCAACCAATATCACAACAATGCATACCCCAACAATGAGATGCATGTAACTAACACTATTGAATGATCAACCTGTATGATGCATGTGATGCACCCATCAGCCACCACCACAACACTAATTGCATGTCCTCTGTGTCCCCACAGCCGTATCAAGTGACAGTGATAGCGCACAACAGGCCAGGCAATCTGCACCGGCACGTGTCCAAGCCACCGCCCCTGCACAAGAGGATTCTGCCAGCAGTTCGGCATCTCTGCCCCCAGTATCAACTGCAACAAATGTGCCGGCCACCACCACCAACATCCCCAGCGTCTCCACGCTGCCTGAGGCAACACAGGTGCCACGGGAACCCATCATGCCCACCCAAACCAACACAGAAGGCAGCTGCACTGCAGAGGAGGTGCCTGTAGTGACAACAGTGCCCCGGCAGAGCACTCTGATACTGGGCCACAGGGGGAGATGCCCACTTTTGATGACCTGGGATCCTTCCATCAGCTGGAGTTTAGCCCCACATCACTCCGAAGTCCCATGAGGTCACCCACCCCATCTATGGCAGAGCTTAATTCCCGCATGCAGCGGATGGAAGAGCAGCAGGCTACTCTCACCCAGCTGGTGGAGAGGCAGCTCGAGGAATCTAGGCTGTGCTTGGACGCTTTGCCAGCACTATTGTCACCCTGGCACGCCATGTGCGGGAGGGTAATGACAAAACCTCCAGGCTCATAGAGTCCATGTTGATTGGGCAACAGGCAAATATTGCACGTATGCCATATATACCTGATTCTGTGCCATCTCGGGCAAGGATGCACAGGCACAGAAGCGCACAGAGAAGTGATGGCATGTGTGTGGGGCACTGCAGGACGCACATGGACTTGAAGGGTGTGAGGGGTGGGTACGTTTGGGTGGTGGGGGAGGTTGTTTGGGTGTTTGAACATTGGGGCCTGGGTGGGGGTGGGTACGTTTGGGTGGTGGGTGGGCACGGGTGTACAGCTTCCCTAACCATTTCACCTCCTTCCCTGTTGTTAATTCATCAATATATCATCATTTGAAATCAAAACATACATGTGTGGACATCTATCATTTCATTTGCAGTACAACAAATCATTTATTGTATCATCACCATGTCCATGCATTGCTGTGAATGTGCTGTGTCTCAAAAGTAAATGCGAATCAGTTCATCCCGTGCTCTTTGGCCATCAAGTGGACCCCCAGGGGAGGTGGTGCCATCCATCCCATACCCATCTCCATCTCATCCCCATCCCCATCTCCATCCCATCTTCTTCATCTGCGTCTGGGGGCATTGGGATGTTCCTGCGCAGGAAGAGATTGTGCAGCAAGGCACATACAAGCGTGATTTTACCCATCTTCACTGGGCTGGGCTCAAACAGCAGAACCGGGCCTTCAGCAGTCCGAATGTCCTCTCAATCATTCCACGTGTGCGGACATGTGCCCTATTGTACGCCTCTTCATGCCTATTCCTTGGTCTCCGTACAGGTGTCATCATCCATGGCGTGTTTGCATATCCAGCATCACCTACATGGGATGTAGATGGGGGGACATGTCAGTGTTTGTGGTATCATGTCTTCATCTGATGCTGTGCTATCTTTTATCATTGTTCATTCATGCATGTGTGCCATGCAGTGGTTGGAAGTGTTTATTGGCCATCACAGTGGATGTAGCCAAATGGATATTGACCTACACATTTACGTGCATGTGTACTCTGCCCTGCGGGTGACATTTGATTTTGAGTATGGCATAGTGCAGTGATGTGCACACATGGCAGAGTCACTCCACTGTAATGAAGTAGATAATGCAGGACGTCTCATTTACAGGCATCATGTGCATTGGGAGGGCAGTGTTCCATTTGTGGGTGGGTGTTTGCAGTGGCAAAAGGTGTATGGGACAGTGACAGTATCGGCTGTGTGTGTCATGTGGAAGGGTGTGTATGGGCACACTGTGTTGACCTGTCATGTTTTCCTTTGTGATGTTTGGGATCCGCTGTCTATTTGGTTGATGGCAGGGGGGGTGATGCATGTGCGGTCACAGCGGCACACTCACATTGCTCATTGGCCTGGAGACACACACACCACTTCAACAGGGTCGGAGCATTGTCGGTTACCAGACATTTGGTCGAAAAAAATTGGTCGACCAGACAAATTGTCGAACCAATTTGGTCGAAAACCAAATGGTCGAATTTTTTATTTTTATATTTTAACCCTTTTTTTTTATTTTTTTGGGGGGGTCCCCCCCAACCGCCTTTTTTTCTCTAAAAACCCCTTTTTTTACAAAACGATAACCCGAAAAAAAAATATAAATAAAAAAAAATTCGACCATTTGGTTTTCGACCAAATTGCGTCGACCAAATTGCAGTCGACCAGTTTGTAGTCGACCAAATGACTGGACACCAGCATTGTCAGCTGTACTCACCTAATAGCCATGTGGTTTGTCCAGCATTGCGTTCCATGTACCGTGGCAACGTGGAATTCCGCAGTACCATTGAGTCACGTGTGCAGCAGTGTGTAATCAGTAGCGTGGCATCACATACCATCTGTACATTCAACGAGTGATACTGTTTCCTATTGCAGAACACCATCTCAATTTCACATGGTACTGTCAGCTCAAAGTGGGTGCAGTCAACTGCACCTATGCAATTTGGCATGCCTGCTATGGCATGGAAGGCCAACTAGATGGCAATGACCTCGGGGAGGGTACGGGTAGGGCTATGTGTTCCGCCACATGGCGCAACAGGGCATCCAGTACCTGTACCAGGATTTTTGAAAAACAGGGTTGTTATATGCCGTGCAGCTCACTGACCGTGTGTTGATAGGTGCCAGTGCCAAGGAAATGCAGCACAGACACAACCTTCAGGAGGGGGGGGGCGGTGGGGGTGTCTATGTGGCTGCTGATGTTGTCCTCAATCATGGCAGTGATGTACAGGATTGTTGGACGGTCTAGCCGGTATAGTGTGTCCTGGGGATCTGTCCTGGGGTAAGGTTCCAGGGTGAGGCCCTGATGCGTGGTATTGCAGGCTTCCTGCTGGGTTGTGCCGGCTGGACAATGGGATTTGCCATAGGTGCGGGGTTGGCTGGTTGGCGTCTGCGCCTCCTCCGCCTCCACCTCCTCCTCTGCACCATTACTGCCATCATGTGCAGTGCTGCCTGTTGGTTGAGTAGGCCCAGTCCAAGTGCTACTAGAGCTGCTGCCTGCATGGTTCTGTGTTGTGTTGGGCTGGGTGTGGCCCTTTTGTAGGCTCCCAGTGTGCTGCTTGGTCCAGCTGGGCTGATTTGGTGCAACTGTGCCCTGATTCAGTTCAGCAGGCACTGTTTAACGTCATGTTGGCGGTGGCGGTCGGTACCGCACTGTCATCACGGTTTTAACGCCATTTTTCTGGCGGTGTTTCCGTGCCTGCGCTAGTTGTGATGCTCGCGGTGTTTTATATTGCCGGTAACGAAGGGGTTTCCGTGCAGGTGGACTTTACGGGACCCTTAACTCCGCTGTGGCGGTTGGGGGAGGTGCTATTTCCGGAGCCGCGGGTCATGATTGGGCGGACATGGAAACAGTGCCGGTATGGTTTTACCGGCAGCGTTAACTCCAGACCGGTGTACTTGTAATGAGGCCCATAGTGTTCTTATTCATCTGTCTTTAAATCGCTTGTGGTCATTCCTCAAGCTAATCAGCATTTCCTGCGTCCTAAAACAGAGGGATACTGGATTCAGTGTGAGATACTGACACAGGTCCTTTCCCGAATGCAATCTCTTGCAGGAAATTTGAAATTAATTAACTGAGCTTTTCGCTGCGCTCGTAGATGCAATCGCCTGCCGGAATTTTGAAATTGTTTACCTTAGATTTTTGCAGCACTCGCGTACGCCGCAATGCTTTAGACAATCATTCCTCCTAGTTGTAGTGTTGTCTTAGTAGTCATGCAAACAATCGTGTATGCGCACTTGTCACAAAAGATGTGGTCCCTCTGTGCGCTGCACAGAGAGCACCGTGTTTAAAGAGTAAAGAGGCATACATCACGTTCACTGGAAATGTCTTAACTGTTGAATACTGCTCGTTTTTTGTGGGAATATACCGACTGGCAAAATTGCGTTGGGAAATTATAAATAAATACGCACCTAGAGGCAACTATATGAATCATACATATAATTGGTTGGTTTGAATGCAGCCTAGATGTTGATGAATATAGAGGGTGCAGAATTCAGGACTCTGTATTTGATTGTAAAGTTACAGAAAGCAACTTAAATCCCACTCTAAATTCATTCCATGTGGAGACATGGAGTTTAATTGATCGATCCAGTAGCTTTCTCGCTGTGATAACAGCTTGTTCAGATTACCTCCTCTTCTGGGGTGCAGACTTGTGGATTGCTGGTGGATTGCTGGAAAGGATAAAGTATGAGGGTGGATAAGGTTGGAGTGAACGGAGGAGCAAGGAAAATATTGACAGTCGGGGTAGGACGCAAGTGCATTGTTGAACTCTTTAAAGGTAAACATCAAAGGATCGTGTGAGAAAGACTTTACTTGGTCCATGTTTGGGCCATAGAGTCAGCTTTGAGCTTTCTTTTGTATGTATGGACAATGGGAGATTGGCAGAGGTGACACACTCAGATGATGATGTGATTGATCAGAGGGAGAGTGGTGAATAGAGACAGCAGACAAATGGAGAGATGATGTTAGGAAGATGAAGGCAATGTAACTCCCACGTCTTTGGGCAGGAAGGTGGTGCAGGATGAGATGGGAGTTGTCAGAGAGAGAGGAGTCAGTCTGCAGCTGGTAGGCCATAAAGATGTTGGATAGGGTGAGGTGGCTTGTGATGGTGATGGGAATGATGGATTTGATAGATGTGAGTAACAAGTGTCGTTCAGAGAAGAAGACATTGTGGGCCTGGGTTGTGAATAACATCTAATGGTGTATTATTTCCTATTATTAGGCCGACATTACACATGTTGAAGTAATTTTAAAGTAATGGGAAACAGTGTCAAATTCTGTGTGGTGGGCTGCCATGGTGTTCTTATTGGGGTGGGGAAAACAGTTGTATTTACTTATTTATTTATTTATTTATTTATTTATTTATTTATTTATTAGGTCTTTATAATGCACCTGTACAACACATGGTGTTTCAAGGCACAACAATACAAAAGGAGGGGTGGGGGGACATAGATGAAGGAAAACAAAAACGGTCCTACTAGGCCTTGTGTCGATTGGATCATGCAAGTGCAGTAACAACAAGTGTGGGGCGAGTGCTGGACGGAGCAGAATGTGCTAATGCTAAGGAGGGAAGGAAGTGCAGGTTGGAGAGGTGAGTGCGCAATTGCTGGTGGGGAAAGGGAGGAAAGGGGACCAATGGTTTAGGCAAGTGCTAAGTGGGAGGCCAGGTGGACAAGTGCCAGGGGACTGTGCAGAGTGAAGAGGAAGAATGTCCACATGTTAAGTGCGTGGGACGGGGCTGGATGGGCTCAATGGGGTGCAGGCCCAGCCAGCCTAGTGCACGGTGGGGAGGGACCAGAAGGCATGTAGAGGTTAGGCAGGGGTCAGGGGAGACCAAGTGCAGGGGCTGACTGGTCGAGGAGGGCCTGGTGCCCTTTATGAATCAGAAGGAACCCGACAGCCAGTCAAAGAGGCAGAGGTGGATATTAGCTGGGGAGGGGAAGAGAGAAGGAGAAAGAGAAAAAGAGGGTCATGAGAAGATTGTGGAAAGTACAGAGATCCAGATCAAGTCTGAGAGGGGCAGGGAAACCATTCCAGATGGAGGCACCCGCGGAAGAGAGAGATCTACCCCCCACTTTGTGCTTGGAAAATCATTGGATCTGCAATGAGTTGGAGCTAGAAGACCAAAGGGCTCTAGCGGGGAGGTATTTAGGGAGAGTTGTATGTAGTGGGGTCCCAGGCCAGTAGTGTGATGATGCAGATGATATTGAACTTGATCCTTGCAGCAACTGGGAGCCAGTGGAGAGCGTTTAGGGCTGCAGAGATGCAGTCCCTTGTCGTGAGGCCAAGGATACGACTTGCAGTATTTTGGATTCGCTGAAGGGGGTGAAGGGAGGATTTTGGCAGATTTAGGAAAAGGCTGCTGTAACAGTCCAACCTAGAGAGGACCAGAACTCTGGAGACATTGAGTTTCTGGGGGAAGGTGAGAAAAGGCAGAATGTCTCTGAGGAGGTGAAGCTGGAAGTGGGCTTTCTTTGCAAGGTCCATGATGTGAGGAGAGAAGGAGAGAGAGGAGTCGAAGATAACAACAAGGTTTTTTGCCTCACAAGAGAGTGAGCGGAGGGGGCCCATAGAGGGTGTGGGGTCCCAATGAGAAGGATCTCTGTCTTACTGGCATTAAGGCAGAGATTGTTTGCAGCACACCATGCTTGAATAGCAGGCAGACAGTCGAGAATGAGAGAGGAAGACGATGAGGCAGTGGAGGGAAGCTTGAAGGAGAGCTGCATATCATCCTCAAAACACTGGAAGTAAGGAGGGAAGGCAGAGATCAAATGTGCCAGAGGGGCAAGGTAGATGTTGCAGTGCCACGGTGAGAGGCTAGTGCCCTGAGAGATGCCACAGAAGGAAACTGTGATGGATGAGAGAAAAGGGCACAGTTGAACCTGGGATGAACGATCAGAGAGGAAGGTGGTCAAGGAGGTAATAGATATAAGGTGGTAGTCGGGCAGAAGGGGTCGCCATTCTGCTTTTTGAGGTGAGTGTGCACAAGGGAGTGTTTTGGGAGTGTAGGGAAGGAGGCAGTGGCAAATGAGTGATTGCAGAAATCAGCCAATGCTGGAGCAAGGGATATAATGTTGTCCATGATAGTTCTGGAGGAGCAGGGGACCACCTGTCTGGAAGAGACTTTCATAGATAGGACTTGTTTAGAGACCTAATCAAGGGATATGGGTGAGAAAGAGGAGAGTTGGAGGGAAGGGGATATGGAGGCAAAGGGTGGCCCGAGAGGGGGTGGGAGAGAAGGGAGTGGTGTAGAGGAGTTCTGGTTATGAAGTGGGAGGTCAGTGTAGTGCAGAGGGTCAGGGATGGAAGAGGAGAAGTGGAGACTGCAGTAAGATTGATGAGTTCCTTGCAGATTTTGAACAGTTCAGCCATGTTGTTAGTGGCCTCAAAGATGTGGGCGTGGATATATGCCTTCTCCTTTGAGCGGATGGAGTGTCTGTATTGCCTTTGGAGCAGGTGACAGGCCAGTCTGTCACAGGATGTGCTCGAAGCCTACCATTTCTGCTCAGCAGCTTTGCACTTGCATTTCAGAGAGGCTAGGTAGGAATCATACCAGATGTTGCGCTTGGAGGCAGGTTTCATATGGATCCTCATGACAGGGCAAGGATGTCCAGAGTATTGGAGATGGAGAGGAGAAGGTTAGCAAGGGCTGTGTCAGTGTGAGACTCAGTTGCCCGAGTGGGAGGGGGAAAGAATGTGGTGGCAAAAACAGTAACTGACACTTCCTTCATTGGTTGAATGACAGAGAAGGAGACTGGTCGTGCAGGTGGAGGCTTAGTAGGGGGATCCACGAGATCAAGGTGAGAGAACAGCCAGTTTTCTGTCATGGTCTTTAGAGATGTTTGGGTTGATGGAAGTTGAATTGGTCTGTAATTAGTTCTATTTTATTGCAGAGAAATTGGGTGCTGCAGAAGCTGAGGATAAAATCAGTAGGGGGGCTTGGACAAAGGGGGTAGTTGATCAAATGGTAGCGCCAAGGCACTCAGGGCAGAAGAACATCAATGGTACTGGTGTAATTCGAATTCTAAGTTGTTTTTATATCATCTATGCACCCCATTTTGCATTGCATTCTGTGCTTTTGGTGTAATGTAAATGGGGCCATGTCATTTCATGGCGGGATGAAACAACAATGGGTTTTTCTCCATTGATATTTCAATGGGAAAACCTGTTTTTTTTTGGGGGGGGGTCCCCCTAACCGCTATCTCCTTTAATTATTTAACTCTCTCCAAACACCCACACCCCATCTATATATTTTTTTAACCCCCCTACAAACAACGATGAGTTTTCGCTTGAAATATCAATGAAGAAAAATCCATTGGTGTTTCATCCCTCGATGAAAGGACGGTGTACCATGCAAATCCCAGTGTGATTTTTAACATCCCTGCACCCCATGTTGCATTGCATTCTGTCCCCCATTTTCAGTACTAAAGTTTTCCCATTGCATCTGCTCTCTTTCTTCCCTTGGCTATTAGCCCACCTGGCGAATTTGTGCTTGCACTATGCTGTGCAGCCCCTCCTCTATCTTCTTCCTACTCTCTGTCACCCCTATGGCTATCACCATCTCCCCTATCTTCACCAACTACTATACCATCACCTGTCCTCCCTCTCTCATGAATTCTGGAAGAAAAAAAGATTTAAAAAGACATCCTGATGACTAACCCTGGCCTACCTATTGCATACACCTATGTCAGTGCAAATTCCAGACACATTTCCACTGATATCCTCTTTTCTGTCCCCTCTCCAGATCTCTGGGCTCCTCAACTTACCTCTACCCTATCTCCTCTCACATCTTCACTTATTAATGGTGGCACTAGATAGGAAGTACTCTCATCATCCATGTGTGTCATTAATATCTATCATAACCTCCTACTCTTTGACCGGCACTTGCCATCCCTCGTCAACTTCCTTCCCACGCTTGCTACTCCTTCTACTCTCACTGCCCCCACTCCTCCGACTGGTGTACCATGCCCATGTACCTCTCCTCATAAAACCTTCAAAGGCAGTAACCTCTTGCATCTAGCCACGTTTAATGCTTGCTTTGCTATCAAACACTCTGCCAACTTCTGCCTCCTCCTTGAAGACCTTGGGCCTCATTACGACCCAGGCGGAGGACCATGGTGCTATTAGCACCATGGTCCATGCCGGTGTCCGCCATGGCGGAATGGGGAATTACCAACCCATTCCGAGGTTGGCGGGGCGGTGATTCCCCATGCCACCATGGCCCTTCCCCATTTCCATTTTTGCCCCATAGGGCTCAATGGGAATGGGGAAGGCGCTAATAACGGTACCGCAAATTAAGGTCAGGTCCTGCAAAGGGACCTCGTAATCAGGCGTTAAGGGTTTAAGGGCGCTGACACCATTTACGGCGCCGTTAAACCCTTAACGCCAGGGTCGTAATGAGGCCCCTTGACATCTTTATTCTCCTCTCACCGAGACGTGGTTCAATGCCAGCTCAGTCACTGTTTTTGACTCGCTTCTCCCTGATGGCAATACAATCATCTCCATGCCATGCCCTAACCAAACTGGCAGTGAGGTTGCCCTGATCTTCCCTGAATGTGTCCCTTCTTCCCTCATACCCACCCAGTCTTACTCTTCCTTCGAAAGCCTGGTTTGAAAAATGGTCCTCTCTCCCACTTCCTACCTGACCATTGCCACTAACTATATTCCACCTGGATCCTCTACCTTGTTCCTTTCATAATGGGCTGATTTCTCCTCCTCTCTCCTCTCATCCACATCTAAACTTGTTTTCGTAGGTGAATTCAATATTCATCTTGACTCCTCCATCATGGCATCCAATCTCTTTCATAACCTCTGCACATTGCTCTCCCTCTCCATTCTCCCTTCTGGGCCTATCCACTCGGCTGGAAACACTCTTGATGCCATCATCCACATTGATTTTTTTGCTCTCCTCCAAACTCACCACCCCACTCTCCTGGTCAGACCATTCTCTCCTCTCCTCTCACCTGTGGCCTCTCTGCAATCTGACTGCACATCCACCAGCCACACCAACCTCATTTGCAAACATCTATATGATTAAATGAGGGTCAGCTGATGCCTTCACATCTACCTTCATTCCATTCTCCCCCTACTGCAGACTCTACCTCTGATTCCGTTCTCAGCAACCTCCATCTTGCCCATCTCCTTCAACCTCACTCTTGACATTCTTGCCCCAGGCACGAGGATCCGCCTTAAACCTGCCTTCAAGTGCAACACCTCATATGATTCTGAACTTGCAGCCCTGAAATGCAAGTGTAGGGATACGGAATGGAAGTGGCAGACCTCAGGCTCACCCTCTGACAAACTGGCCTTTTGCCTGCTCCAAAGGCAATAACATAACATAACAGGTGTATTTGTAAAGCACACGTTCACCCCCGAAGGGGCATGTTGGCGATAATAATAACAGATGTTTATTGTTACCCAACTTAATGGTACTCATTTAATCAACCTCAGAAGGATGAAGGGCTGAGTGGACCTGCCGGGATTCGAACCGATGACCATGAGGGTAAACACAGGTCCCTGTAGTGGATGCATTAGTCCACCGAGCCACAGACCCGGCAATACTGACTCTTCATTCGCTCCAAGAAAAGGGCCCACATCCAGGCTCTCATCTCTGGTGCATCCAACAACATGGCTGAACTCTTTAAAATCTCCATCTCATATCTTCGCTCCAAGGATCTCTGTAATTTACTGGCCACACATTTCACTGCTAAATCTCAGGACACCCTGAGCACCCTCGCTTCTCTTTCCCCTTGCCCCATCCTCCTGCCACCCATGGTGTCCCATCCTCCTCCGCCTTTCTCTCTTCCTTCTCTCTTATCACTTCCGACGAGGTCACCAGAGTCATCTGCTCTATGAAGGTCTCCTCCAAACAGGGCCCCCCCCCGTTTCCAGAACTATTAAGGACAATATTGGCTCTCTGGCCTCTGCACTTGCTGATTTCTGAAAACACTCTTTTCCTACTGGGTCTTTCCCCTCTTCCCTCAAGCACACTCCTGTGTGCACCCTCCTGAAAAAAACGTCTGCAGATCCATCTTGTCTGAATAACTACCGCCCTATCCCTATCACCCCTTTCCTTGGGAAACTTTTGGAGAAGCTGGTCTTCCCCCAAACGGACCAGTGTACTGAGCTTGTTGGTTGCCTGCACGACCATCAACCTGGATTCCGAGCATCCAGAGGCACGGAACCTGCTCTTCTGAACACCCATGAAGAACTTATTGCATCTATTGATTCTAACTCTCCTTCTGTTCTCATTTTACTTGATCTCGCCTCTGCATTTGTCATGGTCAGCCACTCCATCCTCATAAAACAGATCCTCAATGCCATAGGTATCTCGGTGCGGGTACTGGACTGGCTGACCTCCTTCCTCAATGACTGTCCCTACAAGGTTATCCTGGGCTCTTTCTCCTCTCCCACCTCTATCTTCACCAATCCAACTTCTCTCACTGGCTCTTTATTATCAATCATTCCCTGCTTGTACACCTAATTTCTACCTACTCCCCCTACTTCCAATGTTATGCAGATGACACACAACTCTTCTTCAAACCTCCCTCTGATACTCTCCTCACATTCTCCATCATTCCTGACTGCCTATCTGCTATCCAGTCCTGGTGTGCCTCTAATAATCTTTGTCTCAATGCCAGCAAGACTTAGATCCTTCCCATTGGAACGCCTGTGCCCTCATTCTTCTCCTCACTCTGGGCACACTCTATGTGTTCACCCACCTCTCCTTAATCTGAAGCGAAAAACCTTAGCGTCATCTTCAACTCCTCTCTTTTTTTCCTCCTTCACATCCAGGACCTTGCCAGGAATGCCCACTTTCAACTTCACATCCTCAAAGGAATCCTTCCTGTTTGGGGGAATTCTCATAAATGTGCTAATTCCCTTCACCTTAGAGACCCCCAGCAACTTTGTTGGATTTTTGAGGACTTGATTTTTTACCTGGAAAGAGTGTGGGGCTTTTTCCCACTCTTTCATGTATATTGATTTGTGTTTTACTCTTGTGTTCTTTTATTATGGCATTTTAAGATAACTCCATAGGCATCTTTTCATGTGTTTTAAACAGCACCCTCAGTGCAGTTACACAGGGATGTTTCTTTCAGACTTCGCAAAGGTTTAAATACCTTCTCTGGGATAAACTACTGTTTGCCAGAGAATGTAAGGTTAAATTGACTTTACTAGTCTTTTTAAATTCCTAGACCCAGCACACATTATCTTCCTATAGAGTGCTGGAGAGGTTACCTGGTATCCCTATGTCTAGAAACTCATGTAGCAGTTAAATGCTACCCTTTTGTATCAAAATGGCTGATGGCAGTGGTTTTACAATGAACTACCATGATTTTTCCCGACTGCGAACACTGGTGGCTAAAAATCGCGGGCGCCATGTTTTTCAAGGTGGCGCCTTAAGCCCCTTTGTTTAAACAGGTCCTAGTCTTCTTTTTTTGCCATTTCTTTTTGGAAAGGTCCTTCTAGTGTTGGTCTCTGCGCGCCAAACTAGGTTTGGTCCCTTTGTTTCTATGCCTTTGGCAGGCTTCAGGACTGAAGACCACCTCTGGGGTCTGAGTGTCTGGGATGGGCAGGAAGTGAGGGAGGTGCCTGAATCTCCCTGTGCTTATTCTCCTAGGAGACCCAAATGCACTCTGCCGTGATTGGCTAGCTGACTGTCTGGCAAAAACTGCCACCCCACTGGGTGAGTGACAGCTAGGCTGGAATGAATGGGAGAAAACTCTTTAAAAGGCTTGTCTCTTGGACTGGAAAGCAGAGTCCACCACTGGAACAAAAGAACCAAAGACGAGCTGGAAAGAGGACGGCTGCTGCATCTCCTGGACCACATGTTTGCACAGTGAAGCCCTGCAGCAGGTCCGAATTGCCAAGTTCATCTCGACATAGAAGCCCCTTCAAGGACGACTTCTTCCTTTGAGTTGGTGGCACCAATCAACTCGTAAGCCACCTGGGTACCATTCTCGAAGCTGGTTAGGATTAAGCAGGAAGAGGGACACCAGTCTGTGTGCTTGAATTACAGCTATTCGAACTGAAGTGACTCCATTTTGTCAGCGTTTTCCAACGATCCCTAGCAGTGCAGGAGTATCCCGACGCCCTCCCTCTTGTCCCCATGACTGAGGCTCAGGAACAGTGAGCTCTGCAGGAACTGCCAGGAACCAACGTCTTCTGCTGCATCTTGTTCTTCGTATTAAGGTGCTGTTCCAACCCTATTGAGAGAACTTCTCTCTCGCTGTGAAAGTTCGCAGAACTTTCCCAACCTGCAGGCCTAATCAGCTTGTGAACCAACATGTGATTCCTTTTCGTACAAACTACTTCTGAGAACCTTGGCAAAAACTTTACCGTTTACTTCAAGAGCTGCTCTTTCCTATCCAAGACACATTGTCCTAGGCCTAACAAACTGAATCGAGTCCTCTAGTTAAATAAAACTATTTGTACTGCCTAAGAAAGTATTTGTAATCTATTCTGCTAACTTGTGCTTTTTTGCTCCCAATGAAAGTATATGAAATGCCATTTTGCTCCTATTTCAGGGGAACACAATTTGTTCAGAAACGTATTGGTTTGGTATTAGAGTGTTTTTTTGTATAATATTAACTTGCCTCCTTCTAATAAATGTTTTCTAAATGATTGTGGAATAAATTAATACGTGTTTTACCAAGAAACCTTGAGTGTAAGTGTCTACTTGAACCATTTTGATTGTAAGACCTCTGTGTAACCTCTAGTACTGTTCACATTCCCTCTTGAGATAAGCCTGTCTGCTCAGCTCGCTACCACAAACTGAGTAGTATAGACTTATACCAAAGGTTGGTTTTGCTTACACCTGTAGTCCTAATTGTGTGTGGTGGTCCAAGAGGGTACTGCATGCAATTCTGCTTAATACTTCCTTTCCTAAATGTCTCCCAAAAGCTCAATGTCTCCAGAGCTCTGGTACTCTCTAGACTTAACTACTGCAATAGCCTCTTCCTTAATCTACCCTTTTCCTCTATTCATCTCCTATAGCTAATTTGTAATAAGGCTGCAAGACTAATCCTTGGCCTCAAGCACAGGGACCGCATCTCTCCATGCCCTAACAACTTGCCACTGACTCCTGGTTGCTGCAAGGATCAAATTCAATTCTCTCTGCCTCATACATAAGGCTGTCTGGGGCCGCTAACCACACTATCTACAATTGACTCTCAGTAAATATACTCTGTATACAGCTGCTATCATGGCAAGATTTTCAACAGACAAACACATCTGCCAGAGTTACTGTGTATAGTAACAGCAGGATAATTTTAAGAAACTAACCTGGCAATTAAACAACAGCTGAGGGTCAAAAAAACACACAGGGTCTTGACAGTTTTACAAACTGGAATGACATGTTGGGCAATGATGAATTTGTCATAACTGGGGTCAAGCCTTTTCAATGTTTGTTGTGTGCCGAATATAAGCATCTCTGTCTTGGTGTTGTTAGGGGCCAATGTATTCAAAGCTGTCCAGTTGTGTATTTGGGTAAAGATATAATTCATGAGGTGTGAATCATCGATGTATACACCAGATAACCTAATGACAATCTGTGTATCATCTGCACAGTTGGCAAAATAGATGCCCATAGACAAGAGGAGGACACACAGGCGTTTCAAGTAGATATTAAAAAGTAATGGCGAGAGACAGGATGCCTGTGGCACCCAGAGACAGGAACCCTGTGGCACCCTACATATGAGAACTGAGCTGACGGAATGAGCATTGTCCTTGGTGACCGTCATATTTCTTGGGCCCAAAAAAGACATGAACCATGCTGTGGCCGCAGTGGAGCAACTGTCTACTGTGGATAGTCTATCCGCCAAAAGATTCTGTTTCACCTCCGCCTTGCCCCCCTCCCTGCTTTGCTGAAACCCCTCATTTGCTGAGATCATGACAAGGGCCCTTATGTGTTCACTGGGTCCTGGCCTCCCGACCCTAATCACCTTCATCCTCTGCCCACTTCCAGCACTTGCCTTAGGCGCCCACTGGCCTGTGCTATTGCAGGCTTGCACTTCTTTGTTGGCAGTTGAGCACTCTCACCAAGTGATCTGTGCCAGTCACTTAACAGTCACAACTTCTTCCCTTGCACTTCTCTCCTTGTTACTCCTAGCACTTACCCTCCTCCCTCATCCCTCATCCCTCTTCTCTCTGCACTTACACACCCTGAATGCTCACAAGGCCTCGTAGGACTGCCTCTCTCTCTCTCTCTCTCTTTCTCTCTCTCTCTCTCTCTCTCACTGTTATATTTGCCTTTCATTCCCATGTTTCCTCCCTGTTTCCCTGTGGGCGCTTTGAAACACAATTTACTTGATGTATAAGCACCTTACAAATGCACACTAAGGCCCTCATTACAAGTCAGGCGTTAAGGGTTTAACGGCGCCGTCGGCGCCGTTAACCCTTAACGCCTGATTCACACTTTAACGCCTGCTTTTTGCAGGCGTTAAAGTCCAAGGCGCTAAGCGACCTTGGTGCTAATTACGGCACCGTAATCTACGATGCCGTAATTAGCGCCTTTCCCATCCTCATTATGCCCTATGGGGCAAAAATGGGGAAGGGCAAATGGTGAATGGGGAATTACCACCCCACTCACCTTGGAATGGGGCGATAATTCCGCCATCCACCATGGCGGAATCCGGCATGGACCATGGTGCTAATAGCACCATGGTCCACCGCCTGACTTGTAATGAGGGCCTAAACATTTAAATACATACATTGTTTCGAAGGATCGTTGAGGATGATGGTGATGAGAGAGGGGGAAGGACACAAATGATAATAGGACTGAGTAACTCTGTGAGAGATGGAGAACGGGAGAACTAATGGGTGACAGGCAGGAGAATGGTGATTTTGGGGAGACAGAATCTAAAGGAAGGGTGAAGTAAAATGGGGTAAGAGGGTTGAGCTAGAGGAGATGCAGTGTGGTGGTATGCATCTATGAGCTGTATAACTGAGCCGTTAATAACAAAATAATTATAGAACAGCTACAACAGGCTCATAACAGCAGATAGAACAAATGCAAATACGATCCAATATGGTAATAGAGACTAAAAGTAACAAGGCAGGTGCAATAAGCTTGTAGTGACCAAAAAAATACAAATCAGATGCAATATGCTGTTAGTGAAAACAAATACAAATTAGATACAATTGTCATGTAACAAACAAAAATGACAAATCAGACGGAATCGGCTGATGCTCCACTGAGGGTTTGCATGGAATGATGGCTGCTTATTTTGAATCTGCTGCTGCTTCAATCATTATTTTCTATGACAACCCTAATGCATGGTCTAAGGAAATTTTAAAACCACAAATAAAACATATGCACCAGGAAAAGCAAATGATATTTGTCACTAAAAGAATAATGTGTTTGTCAGGCCATGGAGAGCTGTTTGCAATATCACAGTTTATATTGAAAAACAATCACACCAGAATCATATTTTGTATGTGTCTGCTTTTGACAGCCACAGGCATCCAGCCCACTGCATGGATAAACATGTCAAACTTTTGATTGGTATTCTATTCAGAAAACATCTATCAGCTTCCACAAATCAACTTCCTATGCCACTCTGACTTTAAAGATGCTCCAGAAGGGTTTCCTGCAGTTTCTATCTGATAGATTTGACATTGTGAATCTCACACTTTTAAGAAGATGCTCTGCAAAATAAAGCGATTCTCACTTCAACCCCAGTGGCTGTTAATCAACCCGTCACAAAATCTCTAAGGACAATTACACATAGATGCACATCTATTGGAACCTAGGTACGCAATGTACGCAAATACTCATGCACACTCACACATAATGGTATATTTATAAGCACAGGGGCACATAGCCGCAGTTGGAGTCCCATAGGAACCCATTAAAAATCTATTGTTAATACCTTTTGATTCAAGTAACGGATTGACCGAAATTCCAAAAGTGGTTATGGACTTGCGGGCCTCCGCAGACTGCAAAGTTTCGTAAAGATATTAAGAAGACAAACAAATATTTTTTTTCAAAGTTGCAGCCTACTTCCTATTAATTTTTCCAGAGACAGACAAGGTTCATTTTTGCCAAAGCGCACATCCCAAACTGCTGGACAGATGTAGACCAGGTCCGAAACAACTTGGGCACAAAGCGCTGACTTGCGATCCATGGATGGTTTGGGATTACTCTGTGCAGTAGTTATTTAAATATTTGGTACCCCTTCTCAAAAATAGATAGCTATATCTCAGGGATTTACCCAAAAGTGAGTGTTTTTAGAAATGAAAAAGCCGCCATCCTGATGTTCTCTCCATGCGAGTGATGTCTGCGGCTACAGCAGAGGATATGGGAAATTGAAAAGCAGACAAAAAGCTATTTGCAGGTCACAAAACATGCAAATGCCATCAGGCTAGAGGTGGGGGTGGGTGGGTACAGGGCACCAAATGAAATTTGGGAGTTGGAGGGGGCCTAGGTACTGAGTTTGGAAAACAAAGCTTTCTGTAACATTGGCTATAGCCTTGTATAGCCGACATCTCAAAGCAAACTGTATCAAAAAAGACGTGTGTATTGTGGGGGGAAATGGAGATTTCAGGGGAGGTGAGGTGGCCATTTGGGGAGTTGGGGGAGCTGGCACAGATGGAGGGCACTTGGTGAGGGCCTGGGGGCAGGAAAGCATATTTTGTGCCCATTGTCCTGATATTGGCAGCTATATTCAAGGCCACAAAGGACTACAGATAGCCACAGGTAAGAGTAAAAAAAAATCCATACAAAAAGGAGCCACCCAGCTCTAGTTTTAGATGCCCCCCCATACACTATTTTTTAGCCTGTGTTTTCTCACACATGCTATTATATCTTGTGTATTTGTATCCATTAAATGTATCCCCACCTAGTTTACTGTCATGTACACTCTGCTTTCTTTATCATCATCTACCTTACTAAATACCGAGCAGCCATTTACTGTATAAATCTTTTAACTTCCATTGTATTACTAATATCTTGTTCATCATTCATATTCCCTACTCAGACCTTTTTAAAAACAAAAAAAAGTTATAGCCGCTGCTATATGAAAAGGGGAGCGATTTGAGTATTGCGCCTAGCAACAGCAATGACTGGATAGTTCCCTTGTATACTGTGCAGCCGCAGCTATGAAGCCGCCTCAGGCACATTGTGCGTTGTGTAGCCGTGGCTATAAACATGTTTTCATAAAAAAATACGTGTGTGCATAGTCGTTTTGTAAAGTTTTTTATGTATGAGTATAGTATTTTTAAACAGTTCTTTTCACATTTTATAATACTTTGTATTCATGAATAATACATAAAATACATATATGTTTGCATATTTTAAAAAAGTACATAAATATGCTAGCAAAGTTTGTTAAAAACAGGTTTATTTTGGGGGATGTGGTTGTGGGTTTTCTTTTTCTTTTAGTTTGAACACATGATACATCTTCTTCCTTAGTTCAATTATCTGGATTCTTACTGTCCATGATTTTTCTTACATTTTCAATGTACTTTTTCAATGATTGTTCTTCTTTTTGATCATAATTAATAGTTGTTTTAATTATTTTAATGAATCCATGATTAGTTTTGTGGGTAAGTCTTGTGATGCTTCTTGTTTAATTTTCATGATACTTGAATGACTTCTCCATCTGTTTGAAAATATTTGAAATATTTAAAACTATTGAAGATATAATACACTATATATATATATATGTATTCAGTAAAAAAAACTTTGTTAACAGGACGTTATGGTTAAGTTGCGCAACTAAAAACCTATGAAATTCAGTGAAAAAACGTTGTTAAAGGGACGTTATGGTTCCAAGTAAAACCGAAAAACCCCTGAAATTGACCAGTTATGGTAAGCTAAGCAACCATAACCCGCGCCACCACCGTGCACTGCTAAGTCTAACACCCAGGTCATCAAAGATGACATCACAAATGTCATTGATGACATCACTGATGACATCACATGGCTGACTCCCCCTTTTTTCCTTTCCTGACATATCTAGGCCACATGATTTTCTTCAGTAACAGTCAGGAACTAAAAATTGTAAATTACTATATTCGTAGACTTATCCTTCAAGTATGTTCTTAGAATAATTCCCTTATGGTCCAGTCATATCATATGAAACATATACATAGGGGAAGACACAACCTTCAAAGACAGCAATCCTTTTTGTGCATTAAAATTATCAGTAGATTTATCAGCGCTTTCTGATACTTTTGATGTTTTTCTATTACTGTACTTTCCCTGTATATGCTCATATTTTTATATGTTGTACTCATACTATTTTCCTTAGGGTCCAGACACATCATGTGATATATATATAGATAGGGTAAGTAACAGCTTTGAAACAGAGCAATCATTTCTCTGCATAAAGGTAATCAGTTAGGTTATGAACACTTTCTGCTACTATTGCTGTTTTTTTTCTTACTTCAATTCCCTTGTATATATTCATATGTGTATGTGGTGTTGTCTATTTGTGATTTGTCTATAATAATGCAATTATGTAATAAGTGGGTTTTATTACCTACTTATCACAAGTTTCACTGTACGCAAAACTCTAATATGAAAACAGTTATCATTTCACTATTCAACATGGCAAGCTTATGAATATTGCACCTCCATCATCTATGCTGCACACAATGCCTATGTTTCTACATTAGTACCTTAGTATACTGGATTGAAGTTAATAATAGAATGCTATTTATATCAATGCATAGCTTAATGCACTGATTAGCACTTGATATTTATTCCAATAATCTTTGACACTTTTTTTATTAACATTACACTAAGAATCCCTTGTACAGACTTTTCATGAAAGGTAAATGCACATGTGATGTCATCAGTGATGTCATCAATGACATTTTTGATGTCATCTTTGATGTCCTGTGTGTTAGGCTTAGCAGTGCACGGTGGTGGCGCGAGTTATGGTTGCTTAGCTTACCATAACTGGTGAATTTTAGGTTTTTTTTGGTTTTACTTGGAACCATAACGTCCCTTTAACAAAGTTTTTTCACTGAATTTCATAGGTTTTTAGTTGCGCAACTTAACCATAACGTCCCGTTAACAAAGTTTTTTTACTGAATTTCATAGGTTTTTAGTAGCGCAAGTTAACCATAAACTCCCTTTAACAAACTTTTTTCATTAGCACGCAGACAATATACAAAGATGGAGTGTAAAAAGCAATTTCTCAGGGATGGCTTTACACAGAATGTTGCAAAGTAAGAATTTATGCTCGTTCACAGTGAAGGTCAGCTGCTTCCATTTTTTGCTCGCAGGCCGGAGTGGCCCACGACTCGCACTATAAGGTTCTATTGTTTTTTGACCTTGACAGACAGGGATCGTGCCAAAAGACTTCTTTTGAAGGAGGGGTGCAAAAACGTAAGAGACGATAAGGATGACATTTCTGAAACTAAACCGCTTTTATATATTATATCACTATGAGAAAGATCGTTGGCACAGACGGAGTCGTATTTAGGGACTGCATTACGCGTAGACAATGGAAAATGCCAATATAATGTAAGTAACCCTTTAGATTATTTTATACCAGAATATAATAACAATAGCGTGGCGTTAAAGCCCGGTTAAGTTGTACTTGTTCGTTCAATGTGGCATATTGTTTTGTACTCGCACTATCACCGCCGAAGTGGTCCCTGGCACTCAGACGCTCTGAAAAAGGCAGAGGAGAGAGGGTGGGTTAGTGGAATAAGTTAACATACTCCGTTGCACTATCCTCGCTAGCAAATAGTTTCACGCCCTAATAAATAAAATGAATATTTTTAATGAAGATCGGCTCGTGAGACTAATTTATGTTTTTAAAACAGGTACATCCTTCCCTACTGTCAATGCCATGATTTTCAGACCCCGGCCGACAGATTTTTTAACTGCCAGGTGCAGCTACTTATAAACAAATTCATGACCCTCACCTTTTTATGGGACAATCGCCAAGGACCAATATGCCCTTACGTGGTACTAGCGGCTAGAAGCAACATACCAACCATTATGGTGGTCTAATGCCTCGTTGTTGAAACAGCCTTCCGATTATCAGTGCAACCATAGTGCTTCTTTTATCATAAACCAACACCCTGTGTACCGCAAAGGAACAGCGCGTGACTCAAGATGAACTTTTGCGGATCAACAGCAAAGACAAATGCAAATCGCTGAATATTCTCTAAACATTTGATGTCAAATAAAAGTACTTTACGAAATCTACAATCTTGCTGTTTGCTTTTAAATCACAGTTTCATATTCAAATTGTGGCGCACTGTGTTGTGAGATGATCTGTGTTGTTTTCCAGGTTCTGTGTAAAGTCGCGTAGGACTGGAGACGACTGGGCGCGTTTGGCTACGCACCCTGTAACGTCACGGAGAGAGACGGGGAATATGAATGCTTTGATAATGTCAGGCTTAGGGGCGGGAGATATGATTTAGTGTCACAAAATCAGGTCAGCCAGGTCGATGGGGCAAGTGATAGGATTACACAGCAGCCTGATTTATCATTTGTTTAGTGGACAAAAAGCTGGGTAAGGCCCATAGGAAATTGTAATATCAACGGACATAAGGAGGGTTCTTAGAACACTTTCAACCTAACAACGAACAATACGAACAGCGTTCTCAGAACACCCCCATTTTGTTTAATTGCAAACATTACCTCCATGTCAACTCTTCCTCGTCCCAGTACTTACTCATGAGGCCCCTGCCTCCGACACAGGACCTTCTTCTATTTCTTTAAATTCCTATAACTCCTCCCCCACATCCACATCACTCAGTTTCATATTACCAAGCCGGAGCATGGGACCTTCCCCGCAGGGAGGGTGAGGAGGGTCGTCAGTACTGTGACGAGGAAGAGTAGGACTAGGAGTAATGAAGATTACTGGTAAGTAATCAGAGCATTTCAGGACACCGCGAGTGCTCTTAGAACACATTCAACTTGCCAGAGTACAATACGGACAGCGTCCTCAGGACACCCCCATTTTGTTTATGTACGAACATTTAAGGACACCGCGAGTGTTCTTAGCTCAATTTTAGCTTGCTTGCGAACAAAACGGACACATACTCTGTCCTCAGAACACCCCACCATTTAGTTTATATAGAAAATTTCAGAAAAGCCGTGTTGTCCGCAGACAAGTCGAACACAACAAAAGTGTCTAGCACATTAAAAAAAAACAGAACATTGAACCTATCTCATACTCCCCCACCCTCCCCAAACACTCTTACACACCAACACACTCCACTAAATACAATTTTTAATCCAAGTTTCACTGCGCTGTCTGCGGTCGTCGGTGAATGCAAGATGGCGGGCGCCACACGTCGCATGTCCGCGGACATCGTGCAAGCCGCTCGGCCAATCAGGGCACTGTCCGCGGAGCGAACCGGGAAGTCCGTCCGCGGAGCGAACGGAGATATCACAAATTTATTTGCCTTACATTTTGGTCATTTAAAAAAAAAACTACTGGACGGATTTACACCAAATTTGCAAAAGCACGCTTTCGGGACCAAGCCCCAGCACCTGCCGCAAATTTGGTGTAAATCCGTCCAGCGGTTTGGGCTGTAGGCCTATGTAGTGTCTATGGGAAAAAACAAAAGTTTTGGGACCCCCCTATAACTTTGGCCCCCCTGGACCAAACCTCTCCAAACTTTGTAAAACGATTCAGAGTGGGCCATATACTTTTTCTGCAAAGTTTGGTGAGGATTCGTCCAGAGGGAGCGAAGTTATAAGCCACCCGAAAAATGCTCTTCCTATGGAAACACCAACTTAACCATAACTACATGGACGCTACCGCGTCCATGTAATAGATATATATAAAAATATATATATATATATATATATAATTGTTTTGGTTGCGTAGACATTTAAAAAGAGTTAGATACATTGTATCTGACTGGTGACTGATATTTGTTCTTTGTAATATTATTGTTGGTCTCATTTTACATAAATATAAATAATAGACTTAGACAATCCTGAATGTTGCCCATTTTCTTCAGGATCCTTTTCTTGAGCATCTTCTTGTGTAATTTCAGCCTGTATATGTTAATTGTCCTCCAGCCATTCCATGTAGTTTTCCATTGTACTGTGACAGAACAAATACTGCTTGTCACCCCAGGTATTAGAATTAGAGATGGAGGAAGATTACATGAGGGTTGAAGGTGGAATTTATTGTATTTACTTATGATTGGTTGCTTATTGTTTTTGTGGTGGGTAGTTGCCAATAGGATGTCAAGTACCTCAGATGCTGTTCAACTGCTGAGCCTATTAGAAAATGTACTTTTTTGAGTGATGTTAATATGTGACAATAAAACTGTAGATTATATTGTATCATTATATTAAGAGTTTTTCTATGAATATATATTGGAAAAGAATGCAGAGTATATTTTAAGCACCACCCAGAGAATGTTTTAAGTATATTGGAAAAGGAAAATACCTTTGATGCCTTTTTTTGAAGTAGCCTAGGTTATGACAGCAACCAATTAAACGTTGTGCCCTGTTAAAGGAGCTATAGCCACGGGTAACACTAAGCTAATGGGACATTGTGTATTTGTGGCGGGTGCAGCCACCGCTATAACTATTGCCTTTGCCGTGGGTATAGCGATCCCAATTCGTGTGCATTGATCATGATATTTCATTGATTTTACACTACATAATTTTACATGTTTTTCTGATTCTATGCGCTCATGTGTACCTTTGTTTTGTTTGAATGTTTACACCTTGTCAATGTCTTTTTAAATCTGTAAAAATGTTAACTGTAGCCGTGGCTACCAGTGGTTGTCCACACCTATGACTATCAACGCTCCAATTGGACATCAAGAATACTGGAGGGCTGATGTAGCTGCCGTTATGAGTCTGTCTGCCCTACCCGTAGTTACAACTGTTTATATGTTGGTGCAGTGATCATATGATTTTATAGATGTTTTAACACAGAAATGTACATGTCTTTCTGTTTTAATGTTCTCACCTTAAGGCATGTGTGATTTGAAACCTTAACACATTCAAGATACAGTGGAAAAAGAAAACTGTTGTAATTACTATTGTCACCAGTGATGGCATGAGTGATGCAATTTGTGATGTGAACTTCTATCTAATAGAATATGTAATTAGTGATGTAATCTATGATGTCATCTGTGATGTCATCATTGTGGTCATAGGCTGCGCAACAGGGGGCACAAAGTTAAGGTGCTTTAGCTGAACATCAGGGGTTTTGTTGCATTAATTTCTCACTTTTGTGTCCTTTCAACTAATGTTATTACCTTGAATTTTTTTTACAATGGATTGCTCACCTTAACATCACTTTCCAAAAAAAGTATATGGGCCCCTCATAATGATTTGGTGACGTTTGGAATGGTTTTGTCCAGGTGGGAGAAGTTATAGGGGGATCCCAAAATGTGTGTACATACTCAATGACACAACGGATTCTTTTTTTGCAATACATGTATTTTAATGTAGGAGAAACTGTATGTGTACCCGTGGCTATGGGAGAGTCCTCCCAATGTAACCAGGGTTGTAGACGCAGTTAAGTAATTTGTATAATTAAAAAAAATGTTTTTAGGTGTGTTTCTACATGTTCTACAAAGTAGACTTTAGAAGGATTATTTGGGGGTTGATTGACTGTTATAGGTTGTTATAAGGTTTATGAGGGTCATAGAAACTTGAATTAAATTGTGTTTCTTAAAGTGTGTGTGTTCTATAACTAATTTTGTTTTCTTTTTTTACAGATAGAAGTATATTATTTTATGTTCCCTTTTCTATATGTAGTGAATCTATTCACAGCTTCTGTACCTTAGAGATTAACTATACTCCCACATTGTTATTTTGATTGACTTTACACTTATATGTATTTTTTTTTAAACATAGATTCATTACTGAGGCGGCCCTATCATCCAACATGAAGGTGGAATTTGGAGGCATGGGTAATTGCAGCAAAGACTGGGGGCGGGGGAGGGATTGTAGCCACAGATTCAATGGAACTTACCCACAGCTATTAGGGCCCAATATGATGAAAAAGTACTCTGTAGCTAAAAGAGGTCTTTTTTAAGTTATAAATATTACATAAATAGGAATATTTGTATAAAACCCTATGTGAGCCCCCCCCTCAACTAACAATGTGTAACCACGGTTATAAAAAAAAGTCAATTAACTCTAGCTGCGGTTATACTAAAAAAAACTTTTTGGAATAGTATTTAGTTGTATTTGTGTATTTACTTGTGATAAGATGTCCTTTTTGGGATACACTTAGCGTAGTATTTTAGCATATTTGTAGTACTGTTTTGATGTTATGAAAGAACACTGCATCTCCTTCATCAGTTACGTGTACTCCATCATGTCTATAGAAATTGGCCATGTAGAACTGTATGTTGTTGTTTGAAATCTATAATTGGTTGTGGTCTCTCATGAATGCTGAAACTACTTTATTGACATTTCTCTGTGATTTTTCAATTTCACCATTAAACCTGGTGGTCCATTTCCATTTTTGCCTGAGTCAGATTGGAAAAGATGAAGATGATGTTAGGAAAAAGTTCAAATAGTTTTCCCATGTCTTGTTTATTAAAGTAAGGGACACGCCTTATACATTCCTCATATCACCACACAATGTATTAGTATGAAGTATGTCTGCCCTGTACTTCTCAGACTGAACACTTTTGGAAAAACCTGGAACAAAAGCATTCCCTGCAATCCTTATGTTTTAATTGTAAAATCTATCAATCGTAGGTCCATGTTAACATCTAGTTTCTCACAAAAAGCCAGTAACCAAAACAACCAACTGTCTCTGATCAGCCACACAGTTTTCAAACCAGCCATGATATCTGCAGTCTTTCTCCGATTCCAGGGAAATGATTCCTAGTTTGAATTTCTAGTAATTTGTATGATGATGTTTGTGTTTTGGTGTTGGTAATTGGCTGATGTTGTTGTTGAAATTCTGTGTTTGTCTTTGGTAGGTTACACTTAAAATGTGTCAGCCATTTTAGTATTTTGGCTAGTAAATATAGTCATCATTTAGAGGTTTTGTTTTTGGAAAGAATACAAGCTATCATGTTATGCAGTTTTGTCCTTCTGACTGTTTGTGTCCAACCCATCGTTTACCTGTTTTTGAACCTTATCCACCCTACCTAGCCCTAATCTTCTATTTCCTGACTACTATGTATACTTTATCATCATCCACTTTAAATAACTCCATGAGCAGTCACTTATTGTATTGACACATTTTAAGTACCACTGTATCAGTACTGTCTCTTTTGTCATTTATAGTCCATGCTCAAATTTAATAAAGGGGATTGATTGGCGTATTGAAGATCACACCTAGCAACAGAAATGACTAGGGCATTTACCCACAGCTTTTCAGCACACACCTAGTGCGCAATGCTGCCAACTGCGAGTAAAAGTGGCACCCTGTGCAGTCGCAGCTCTATTCTGGCAAATAGCACTCTGTGTGTTTGTGGACATGCGGTAGCCATGGCTATCCGACATTTTGCGTGGAGGAGCATCATAGATGCATTGAGTGTGTTGGTGGATTGGGAAAGACTAGGGGAATGGAAAAGGACCATGGGGAGTTGCAGGGGATGGTAGGCATTTTATGGTCACTTGTTTGTAGGTTTTGGGAGTGTAAATACATGTTAGTATCTGTAGTTTTTTAGTTTAGCTGTGGCTAACGGCAATGAAGGGGCTTTGTGTAGGTGCGTGAACGCTTTTTGTCATTTCATTAGTTGTACCTGTAAGCGCGTCTATGGTTAGAGCCGCGTCTATTAAACCATACATTTTCTGTGCAATAATCATATTGTTATGTGGATGATACAACACAGAATTTGATTTGTGTGTTTTATTGCATGTGCTTAGGTGTTCCATAGTTTTGTTTGAAGTTTTTAAGGTTGGCCTAGTTTGTTTTTGAAAGAATAGTCTGAATGGGTTTGAAATGGTACCTGTGTGCTTGTGACCACTCTTGTTGATTGGATGAGTGCAGGCAGTGTTCACACCTCCAGATAGCCCACCCAAACTAAGGGCTTGAGAGAGTAATAGTAAAGATTGTGTTGGGTAGTGGTGACTCATGCACTGTCTCTTTAGAGATGAATATGTTCTTTCAAGAATGAATTAATTCAAAGTATTCCATGTAGCTGTTCTTGAGTTAATGATTTATTCTTAATGTGGTCAGCCGACATGTGTTTCGACCTTTGTCATTTTCAAGGCAGATACAAAAGATATATATAGCATTCATATTTGATTTCACATAATTACAAAACAATATATACAAATTATAAATTATTCAAATGAGTCAAAGGATTTCAACACGAAACAGAAAAAAGGCACATTTTGTTGTGAAACGGTATCATGAGTAAAATGGTCAACCAAAAAAATAAGGAAATAAATTACTACCGCACACCAGTTCGAGGATTGCAGGTGGCATGGAAAAGAAAACACAGACATAGGAACAGAAAAGTAAATTTGAACCATGACGGTATTGAGATAATATTCGTAACATCATGCAAAGGTAAGTGTAGCACCTCATTTGACCATATACGATTATAGTAAGTGATGATCCCAAAAGTGATGACATAGCAATTGTAATCACCCTATATGTAGCCCATGATGGACAAATTGTGCCCCAAATGGTGATTAATGAATCAGAGCAAAACATGAAACCCGCTATAACATTAAATTACTTATTAATAGTGCAAACTAATATGTGATTATTTTCTCAAAGGATGCTGTTGGATGTGCACTTTCATTTTGACTACATAGTTTTGTGGTTCTGCTACTTGATGGAGTAGCAGTTGCTTTCAGTTTCTGTGTTTGTACTGTTGAGAGATCTCTTATAAATTCTGTTTGCATTACCTTTCTTTTAACAAGTTTACTTTTTTTGTGGAACAGGGTGCATATCGAGATGGGGTGTGCAGAGTGCACATAGTCTGTTGCACTCCACGATGCAAGGAATGTCAGCCTTGATTTTGTATCAAAATCAACAGGAAATAGTCCTTTGAGTATGTGTAGACATGACAGTTTTACATAACTCATACCTTCTTTAAAGACTGTGCTGCCATTGTCAATCAATGCCTGATCTACGGTTAGACCTTGCGATTTGTGAATAGTGACTGCATATACATGGGAAAGAGAGAATACAGTACATCAATGTCTTTGAAAAGAATGCATTGTGCTGTTGAGTGTCCTATCATCAAAGTGGATGTTGTCAAACTGAATGTTGTTGTCATGTGGATATGGCTGGAAGCCAACAGCGGTTCCAATTGCTCCATTAACTAAACCTTGCTCCACGTCAAGGTTAAGTTTCAGAATTACTCTGCAGTTTAAACACAATGTTAACATTTTCTCCAAACCAACTTTGTTGGAGATGCAGTTTTCTAAGCTATTCAGTCATGGTGTTGATTGTTGACACATAGGGTGTGTCATGTCATGCATTTCCAGTTTGTCTATGGAGTTAATATGCACTATTGGTTGCATTTGTATTTTTTAACATTGTCTCATTGAATTGCATACAGTTTGCTAGGGTTGACAGTAAGGAAATACATTTTAAAATGTTCTGTGCTAATTGTTCCATGACATCAGGAGCCGATGTATCATGCCCATTTAGCTCATGGTTGAGTCTACTATTTCAGATAGACTGTGCATCTTTCGAAAGAAGGCCAATCCTAATGCTTTTTAAAATGTTTGCATAGATAAGGTCTGCAGACTGACGCATGTTTTCAGTTAGTTCTCTATATTGGAAATGTTGCCAGATATTTACATTTCCTATGCTCCCTAGTGTGTTGCAGCATTGTTTGTGGCCCAAGGTTTTAAAAATAGGTTTACCTTTCACTAGTTTTAATTGTAGGAGATCTCCAAAAACACTAACATGTTTTCCTCCAAAGAGTTCTCCGTAGTCCATTTTAAGGACTTCTTGTAATCTAGGGTGAATCAAAGTCAACACTAGGTTGGAGACCATGCTCACCTTATCTATTAGGAGCATTTTCATTTGCTTCAGAATTCTGCGAAGTTCAATACCAGCTTCTGTTGACAATTTGTAGTACTCTAATTTGTTTTGGTGTTCTACTGGAAGAAGCAGTAGTCAGTGTAACATAACACCTCTTATCTTGTAGTCAGCTAAACGTGTGAGTTTGTTTTTTATTAACTTTTGGAAGAATTGCTGGATGATTTTTATTAACAATGTTTTGCCTGAACCAGTTTCACCACGTATATGGAGAAGTACAGATTTATCATTTTGACAGTTACATGTTTTACTTTCATGCTGCAAACCATGTTCAATTTCTTTAGTCACTTCTCGGAAAATGCTAAGTTGCTCATCATTGTGTTGTGATTTGAGCTGTGCCAAGTTTTATTCTGATTCCTCATATTGATACATGGTGTTTTCTACTTCAGTCATGACTAATTCTGCTTCATTTACTATGAGTGCCTCTCCAAGTGCTTCTTGGCTTCCTGTAGCAGAAGGTTGAATGCCCTTAGGACTGTCTTCATTAAGTTGTCTTTGAATGTCTTCCTCTTGTTGGTGTTCATTGTCCAACATGTTTTTGTACTGCTTGAAATTGACATTTGTTATACTGCTTTCATTTGCATTGAAAGCAGCTTCACATGAATCGTGGGTGCCCAATAGATCTTCTTTTCTCCATGGTTTAAAAAGTTGGAGTAGGGACAAGTAGTAAAGTTCTCTATGTTGAGGTGTATTAAATTATCGATTTATATGTTTAATTAGGCTGGGTTTGGTAAGATTAATGATGCTGCCTTCGCAAGTTTTGACTATGTATTTTCAATTTGTTTCATCTGGTTTAATATTATTCTTGTAGGAGAAAATGTGGGCTATGTGGTATAGGAACATGTTTTCCAAAGCACTACTACTGTTTGGGTAGTATGTGTCCAATAAATTGTTTTATAAAATTGTCCTGGCTTTTGTGATCGTTTTTGGCTATTTTTTCTGTCTTCTTATGATTTCAGTACTCTTTTTCTGGATGCAGCAGGACCAAGGCTTAGTCTAGGGGCCTCATCACGAGTTCGGCGGTAACGCTGGCGCTAATAGCGCTGGTGTTAATAGCCCTACCGACATACCCACCGGCACTATTAGTGCCGGATCACGGGTTTGGCAGAACGGGTATTGCCCATTCCCCATTGAGCCCATTCGGGAATTCCCCATTGGGCTCAATGGGGAATTTTCGCACTCTTGTAAACGTGCCGAAAATTGGCCCATTTTCGGTGGATTTCCCCCCATGATTTGGGGGACCCTAAAATGCGGCTGTAACAGCGCTACTGCCGCATTTAAGGACTACCGCCAAATTTGTGATCAGGCCCTATGTGTTCAGATTTGCCATATAAGGATGTGCCTGTTAAACAGTCTGCAGCTTCTTAGCGTCCCCATTCTCTATGGGAGAGCATTTTCATGCCGAAGTTGTACAATTTATGTGACAGTTTTTGTCAGATGATATGTCATCCTGAGGTCTTTTAGTTCTGTTTTCTCAGCTTTGGTTAGGTAGGCTTTGACATATCTTACAACAGCAGTGGAATTGACTGCAAAGTATTGTGTATCTATGTTTAAATACCACAAGAGGGCAATGATTGCATTGTAATCATAGATGTACTTTCAAGCTTTGTTTCTTTTTATGCAGTATGTGTTTTTAGGCAATTTGCCTTTTACACTGTGTCTAACAGAAGACTTGAAGCTGTTTACTTGTTCTTTTGCTGAACTGAAACTGGCCTAGGGAAACCAAAGCAGCATTTGGTATAGTATTTGCCTTTGTTTTTATATCTGCGTCACCAATATTTACCACATTTACGTCTTTGGAAGCGTAACATTTGTGTATGTAGCTCACTATGTGTGCTTTCTGAAGGGATGTTGCAGGTTACATATTTGTGAATAAACTGCAAAACGGTGACATCACTGTCATGATCACATTTAGAAGCATCATTTATCCACAAAAGAATGTGGTTGTGTGGTGCTCCTATGGATTGATATAATGTTCTCCAAAAGAAGTGTTCCTCTTCTCTGCGGGGAGGAATTGTTTTATTACAGATGAAGTGCAGCATGGCAATAAAGTATCTTGATACATTTACAGGGTCAAGAGAGCAGAGTTCTCCTGGTGTTTTTATGTCTATCCCTTCTTTGTTTTGTTTTGTTTTGTGTTGCTATGCGTAGGAAGTCGTGCAAGTCCTCCCATGCATATTCTGCACAACTGAAAGTGATAAACCATGTGGGTGGGCCAAGATTCCATAGCATACACTGTACATCAGCATGACGTCGGAACCAGTATTCATTTGTACCATGCATTTTTGCCAAAGGATTTGTGATACTTGACGGCAAAACATCTTTGTCTTTTTCATCTTTTGAAGTAGTTGGGTAGCAGACATCAAACAGGAGGTGGAATATGTTTTAACATTTTGTCCTGAATCTAGGGTCTTCAGAATACATTTGTAAAGAGAGGTATTCTGATGATGTTATTTGAGTGCATTTTTCATCATATCTCCCCCCTTTTCCAGCAGGAAAGTGTAGAGGAAAGGCATGTGCTTCTACACTTTTTCCCCATATGATGATTGGAGATCCTTTGGCTTGACACATTTGATATGTTTCTAGTGCATCAACTATGGTGTCTTTGGAGTGCAGGGAATGAATTGTATACTGGTCTAAAATATTGGATGCCATGATAGGATCTACAAGTTCAAATTGGCCAGTTGATGAGGAATCCTGAATTACTTTGGTGGCTTCCCTTAGGTTTTGTTCAATGTTCATTTCTTTGCAGTACTCATTGTTCTATTTAAGCTATTGTAGGGCTTCTCAAACTTTGTTTAAGTCTACTAGTTGTCACCAAATTATTTTGTCTTTCGTTGGTACACCATTCACTAGGATAATCAAAGATTGATCTATTGGCCATGCCACTACTAGATTGTCTTCATTTTCTTTAAGATCTTAGTGGCAAATACACTACTATTAGAAATTCCAAAGGAGGCAATTTAGCTGTTTTGGGTTGAAGGCGTATTATAGCTTGAAATGGGTGTACTGTTTGGATTATAATGCTCTCATACAAATTAAGCTGTTGGAGAGGTTTTGGAAGTGGGACTATTTCCAAGCTATTAGTGATAGCCTGCAAAGGCATGTGGTTATTAGCAAGCTTTGTATTGCAGTGTGTGCAAAGTATTGCTGGGTTAGTAATTTTGTATGTGTTTTCTTCTATAAGATAGAGAGCTAATTGTAATCATTGGGATTCCTCATTGTCTTCTATTTTGGATTTTATATCTACAGTATCGGTGCTCTTTCTATAAAAAAGTTTGGCGACAACACACACATTCTTGGTTTGGTACTCCAGCAGATGTGCTTTTAAACTTTGCCATTTCTTTTTTGTATGTGTTTATTAGAAGATTGGCATTTTGTAGATTTTTGCTACTCTTCTCTAAAGTTACTGGATTTTCTAAGTGATCTTTACTTTCAAAATATTTGCTTTGAATGTGGTCTATTTTGGCTGTGCCATGTAGTAGAATGTTATTAAAATGCTCCAGTTCTAAAGGAGAACCTTTTGCATAGTAAAGTCTCTGGACAAGATTTCATATAGTGGAATGGTGTGCTGCTAACATTTTGATGTGGTGGAAGGCGCTTTTGCAAGCAGGTCCTGAAATGCAGGCTAATGAATGTCATTGCAGTCCAGTGTAATTGCACACTTCACAGGAGCCCATGTATTGCAAAGTGTGTGTTCTAATTTTCTATTTTACTTTCACATAGTGATTGAGGTATTGGCATAAAGATTTGAAGGATTGTTTCTGTACAGTACACATTAAGGTGCAGAGCCATTTGTAGACTGGACGGATTGGCTTGGTGGAATGGAGAGTTGATTGTAAGTTTGTTGGGGACATTTTTTCAATGAGGGATTCTTCTGCCATAATGGTGTAGTCTACCATTTCATACCCTCACCCACAGCTATGTATGGCAAATAGGTTTTTCTGTTCTTGTTTATATGCCTCTTCATTGAAATATTGTTCTGTGCCGGTTTTGTGAATCCACTCACCACCACAGAAGCTTGCAAAGGTATCTGTGTTGACATTGCAAATGTTTTAAAGTGCTTTTTGTAGTCTACTTATTAATTTTCTTAGTGGTTTCATTCTGGTTAAAATTAATAAAAACTATTTTCTTTTGAGGAACATTGAACTGTCAATGAGAGCTTCCAGTATTAGTCTTCTGATGTCATTTTTAAGGGTTAAGTGTGATTTCTCTCCTGTTTTTCGAAAGATTGAGAACTACTCTACGGTGTAGCATTTTTTATAAAATGTATTTTTTGGAATGCTTGAATGTGGCTATGTTAACATTGGTAGATGTAGTGCTAGCGCTATTCGTAGTTTTATTCTTCTTAATTCAATTCTTTTTATTTTTACTTTTTGGAAGAGGGGACATCGTTTTTTAACTGCTGGCTGGTTCAGTTTTGTTGACTGACTGTATTTGCTGTTTTGTTTGAACATTTGCTATAAACTCTGATAGAGGTGGGTGAGTATTTTGCATGCTTTTAATTTTAACTGCTCTACTTTTTTCATTGATTTCTACAGAGTTACTTTTTGGTAGGCATTCTCTGCTGTTTATTGGAGAAAAAAGGAAAGTGTGGGTTTGAAAGTTGTGCAATTTGTATTTGCGTGCATTGTGCATGAGTGACTGAATATCAGGGCAGGCATAAATAGGGGGCTGTGTGATTGTGCAATGCTCTGTTAGTTCTGGTTGGGAAGGTTGTAATAGTAGATGTGTGTGTTGATGTGTGAAGGGCCTGATTTAGTGTTTATGACAGTGTACTGTGCATGAATAAATAAGGACATAACAATGTTTTCATGATGCTAGTGGGTGTTTCGATACTGTGTTCAGATGAGAATACATTGCTGAGTTACAATGAATAAGAGTGAAGAATATGCTGTTGGATTGAATAGACATTTTGTAGACTAATATACCGCTTCACTGCAATGTGTGAGGAACAGCAAGAACACTACAATACTACTGCACTTACTTTGTTGAATGTGAAGAGTAGTTTTCTTCTGGTTTTTATCTTGAAGGAGAGACATTTTTGTCTTTCAGGAGGTTGTTCTTCACTGCATTTGGACAGAAGCAAATTAGTGGGTATGTGTGGTAATGTCAAAATAATTGTAGTACAAGAAGACATTATTTTACACTGTAGGATGACTTGTTGGGAAGAAGAGTTAGTAACATTGCACGTGATTATGAGTATGTTAGGATGTGCAGTGTTTCCAATGTTTACCTGTTAAACCATGAGTGTATAATATTTCCTTCACTATGTCTATTGTCACTTAGATACTATAGAACATAGAACTGCATCTTATGTAGCAGGGTTCCAAGGAGAGCCAGTGAAGAAGCAGGGCCTTAGTGGGAAGATTGTACTCCTCCTGCTGGGGGTCGTCTTATGTCATCAACTTGCAAATAAAAGGTTCTTTACCTTTAAACTACTGGTTATGTGAAAGCCTCCTTTGTACATAACATTTGGCGACGAGGATTTTGACTGGGACCCGGAGGACGACCCCAGCGCCTTTTCTACAGATCTAGTGTGCTGGCTGTGGAGCGGAGCCAGCCTGACTTGCCTGAGGGAGGGCCTTTTTCAGTGGATTATTGACGGCCTGACATCCAGTGTGTGGCATCCACCGGAGGGACATTGCTAGCGCCAGAGGAAAACCCTGGAGGCTCCGTGGTCTGTGGGAGCTGGAATTGGACCCCTGCAATTTTGTTGAACTTGTGGAGACTGGGCTGGCAAAGACACGGCTTTGGCACTTTTATAATTGGATTTTGGGTTGTGTGTTTTCTGAGCGGCCATTGGACACCCTGGCCCCACACTGAGCAAGGTTGAGAAAGGAGTCGCCGCCGATGACCCTGGTGAGGCGCTCCAGGGTGAGTACATAACCAAGCAGCTATTCTTTTAATTAGTGTCACCTACCTGATTGGGTGGGAGCTCTATTGGTTAAAACCAGAATTGCAAGCTTGTTATTCTATTCTGCAACTTGAGACATGGCAAATGTGCCTGCTCCTGTGTTTTTCTGGCAGTCCAGGTGAACCCAGGGTTAGATGGGAAGACTGGAAGGAAGGATTCAGCAAATATGCCTTAGCAGTGTTTGTGCCAACTACTCCAATGAGCGCAAGGAGGCATTGCTATTTCACTGTTTGGGAACTGCAGGCCAAGAGGTCTTAAAGAGATTGCCGGAGCCTTCTGACATTTTGGATGCTGGTCCATATGAAAGGACATTAGCCAAACTGGACAGGCATTTTAGAGTGGAGGAGAACATTATATTGGAAAGATATAAATTTGCCACGAGAGAGCAGAAGAATGGGGAAAGTATCGAGGATTTTACTCTTCTGTTGCTGCAGACTGGTTGCCACTGGATTCCTAATAATTGTTTGGCAGCTAGCTTCCCAGTGTCACTAGGATATTACTGGTCATGTTGACCTGGAAAGTCAGGTGGTGGAACATGTTAGTCTCTATGTGTGTGCAGTTGCCTAGCACTGTATGGGAATGGGGACTTGGGAGCACCAGCATCTTTGGTATTGGGGCCAGTGGTCCCTTTATAAGTATGCTCTACAGGGCTGGAGTTTTGAAAGTGTGAGAGTTGTTGCACTATTTGTATTAGAAATGGAGTACTGCAAGTCCTAGTAGGCCGAGGAAAATGGAGAAGCCAAGAAGCATGTACAGATTAGAAAAGAGAATGTTAGTGTGTGCAATTTCATTAACTTTCCCACACATGCATTATTGGAACGTGAGTACTATCCATTTCCTTTCATTTATTTATTAAAAAATTACACACACCACTGCTGTAAATGTACATATGAATTCATTTTGTTTCCTTCTAAAGGTGCTGAAATTAATAGTTTTAAACCCATTGGATTTTGTCATATTTCAATTCATGTGCATGGCATGCTTTGGTAACATACATCAAGTTTTTGGTTTGAGTGTGCATTGTGGGAGTTTTACTGCAGCTTTGTCTGTGGGAAAAGTGATTTTAAAACTGACAGAATGAAAGATGAAAATAACAGTTTGCACATTAGAATGGGTTATATGGGCAAGCATGCATGTCGTGGTAAATATATTGAAGTTTCACATAGGATGTGACTCTTCAACATGCAGTGGAAATGTTTCAAATGTGGTTGCATTTTCTTTTACAAAATAATCACAGAGAGTGCTGCTGAAATTGAAATATGTGTTCTGAAACTGTTATGAAAGTGCTCTTTGAAAGAAAACTTTCTGAGCACACAACAATGTAAGTAACTGCCACTTGATGTCAGGAGATTGGACAAGTGAGTTCATGATTATTGAGCAAGATATGTAGGGTAAGTGGCAGGAACCCTGTTTACATGTCATTTGTAAAAGAGCTGGAAATGTACTTTATACAATATATGCATACTTCTAATTTGTGTTGATGGATGCAGATGTGGTTGAATCTGCAAGTAGACATCTTGAAGAGTTTTACAGTCGTTTTTGATGCAGGTGCGTTAGAATAACAGGAAACCTGTACTCTGAGTGTTGAACAGTGCAGCTGAAGTGTTGAACTGAGATGGTAGTGCTAGATGTAGAGTTCATGGATGTGATTGGTTGATGGGTGTGTGACTGCTTAACAGTAGCCAATGAGGAAGTACTGCAAAGATTGAAGTGGAAAGGGAAGAAGGGCTGCCCCTGTGTTATGGGGTCTGTGTACACCGTGGTAGTCAGCGGACACGGTATGCCACATCCGGGGCTTTTCAGGATGCCTAGCATGGAAAGGGGACTCTGGGGATTAGCCAATCAAGTGTTCTGGTTGTGCTTTATAGGAAGAGAGGGTAATACCTTTCGTCATTACTGTGTGTAGTTAAGATGGCTGTGGTTGCAGAGATGGAGAGACTCAATGTGTGGATAGTGGGAGATTGCTTTGTGAATGATATACATAGGTATGCAGAAAGAAGTGGCATTTCTGCAAACCTTGGATTTCAGGGAGTAGAGGCTTTGTGGTGTGATGTGCCTGGCCACAATTTACTAGGTGTGCTTGCACTTTGTCGAGATATGGCCACTTTCAATACTCCAGATGTTCTTGTGGTGTACTGTGGACTGCATTAGGGGTACATCAGTGCAGTAACTTTGCAGAGTGCACGGAAGGACTTGCTGAAGTCACTAAAGCTGCTTTTTCCATTTGCAAAGGTGCTTCACACCTACCACCTTGAGCACTATGGAACGGCTCCAATGTGTTCTATTCTCGGCAAGATGCTTTAAGGTGTCTTGTGAACAGAGGCATATCTTCTTTTTTGTGTAGAGCTGGGAGGTTCTCTTTTGGGAATGAGAACATTAATCCTCTGAGTGTGAACTTTTGACTGTATACGGCATGTATTTGTCAGACATTGTAAATGCCATGTTTCTTTATAATGTAAGGACTGCTTTGAAGAGGCTCATGTAAGCCTGTAAGGAAGAAAACAGGAGAAAAGCCAATGTTATTTTTTTAAAGGTGTTTGTTTACAACCCCTTACAAAATAAAATAAAATAAAATGGCTCTTTTCAGAGCCACCACTACAGAGTACATACCTTACCTTTCTCTCACTCGCTCGAATTGGACGATCTGTCCGTGGACAGTGCGGCAGTCTGCGGACAGCACGTGCCACATCTGGGGCTTTTGTTGATGGCAGGCATTGAAACAGGACTGTGGAGCCCAGGGGATTGGCCAATAAGCTTTCCTGGGTATGGTATGCAAGGAGAGAGTGTGGCAGAGGTCTGTTTGCTGAGAGGAGTGCAGAGTGCTATGGCTATTGCTATGTCTTTCAGGCGGCAGAGTGTGTGGATTTTGAGGGATTCATGGATCCATTGGTTGCAGGTGTAGGCAGAGCATTGTGGAGTGGCTGAAAACCTTGGATTTCATGATGTTCATGTGCAATGATATGGAGTGCACCGCATGAAGTGGGTGGACTTGCTCCCTTTTTGTGCCAATTTGGTCATGCGCCAACATCCGGACATTGGGCCTCATCATAAGTTTGGCGGTAGCCTTGCTGTTAAATCCGGCAGGCTGCCAGAAAAGTTGTAAAAAATGTCGGCATCCGCGAATGGGCACTTACCGTGTCATTACGGCCCTGCTGGACCTGGTAATTGGCCATTCGTGGTCGCTCGAATTAAATTCTCCCAATGGGAAAGGGGAGGTCAGATGTACCGGCACCATTCCTGAATGGTGCTGGTGCATGTGACATGCTCTGCTCACGGGTGACCTTCTGCCCACCAGGTCATACCTGGCGGGCAGAAAGGCACCCGTGAGCTGAACTCGTAGTTTGCCGGTCCGGTAGTAACAGTGCTGGTAGCTTACCGGCACTGTTACTACTAGGCCAGCAAACTTATAATGAGGCCCATTGTCATTGTTCATTGTGGAAGGAACCGTTTAGGCCATGTAACTGGAATTTCACTGGAGTTTACAATGAAGGAGACATTTGGGAAAATGATGGACATGTTTCCCGAAGTCCTGACTGAATTTTTCTTGTATTACCCAGAGACAGATGTGGATGCACTCCACTTCATTTAGTCCGCAAATGGAGAAGGCAAGGTACAATGTCAACAAGGCCATTTTCGCATTTTTGCAAGATGTTGGCATGATGTCTTTCGATAATGAAAACATTACATTTCACAGCACCAATATTTTCCGCAGAGATGGAGTACATCTTACTGATGCTGGTAATATTCTAAATGCTTTGCAACACTTTTAAAATAAAAAATACAAAAAAGAGGCTCTTTTCAGAGCTATAACTTTCTCAGACAACAGAGATCAATAGTTTCAATCCTGCCACCATCTACATTTTTTGGATGTCTGCGGACTACTGCACTGTCTCCGGAATTCGCAGGCTGCAGAGGACCCTGCAACGTTTTTTGGTATTTCTATTTTTGAACTGTGAAAGGTGCCTCTGAAAAGAAACATTTATTTTTTATTCTTTGGCCCTCATTACGACCGTGGCGGAATTCGCGGTGCTAAATGCACCGCGGAGCACGGCGGAAAGCTGCCGATAGCGCCATGGGGGTTGGCGGATTTTCCACCCCATGCCGACCTTGGCGGAGCGGTAAATCCCCAATCCCCATTTTGCCCTTCCCCATTCCCATTCTTGCCCCATAGGGTATAATGGGAGTGGGGAAGGCGTTAATTACGCCACCGTAAAGTACGGTGGCGTAATTAACAACGAGGTCCCTTAGTGCCATGGATTTCTCCGCCCGGTAAAACCAGGCGGAGAAAGGCTCCATGGCGCTACGGGAACTCGTAGTAGGGCGGACGGGTCCGCCACGATTACCGCTGGCGGTAACCCACTCCGCCAGGGTCGTAATGAGGGCCTTTGTGTTTTATGTTTTTCTTTAGCTTTTTTAAACAGGACACACAAGGAAGGGAAGTGAAGGGAGGATAGGGAAGGGGCACCAACCACGGGAAAGAAGGGGCAGGTGGAGAGAGGAAGATGTTGGGTGGGCATTATTTAGCTAGGGGGCGCTTTTTCTCGTGCTCCTGGACTGCAGCCTGGAAAGCACTTCAAAACTGCTCCCCAATGCAGAGTGGTGTGTCACAGTACATACAAAGTACAGTGACCCTCAAATGGTAACAGTTGACTGCATCGTGTATGGCCTGTGAGGCCTCCTTAGGCATCCCCTGGCCCACAGGAGTGTCTCTCGTGGTGGCAGGAGCAGATGTTGAGGATGCAACAGTGGATGTCAACCTGCTATCGTCTTTGAAAGGGACGCCGCCCCGAACTGCTGCCTGTGGTTAGACCTTAGGTGTCGCTGTATGGAGGTGGTCCCATAGCTATACAGCCCATGCTTTCCACAACTGAGTAGTGTATCGAACCTTGGCCAAACGTGCCTTGGGAACCCCCCACCAATGGTTGTAAACAGCCTCCACACCCAAGACTCACGCTCCCAGCTGGTGACAGGGATGTTCACTACCTCATCCTATTCGTCCTCTTGATCCCCCTCTGCATCACCATGCCTGTTCCCCTCTCCAGGCCCTCCAGATGGTGGTGGTGCTGCTGGTGATGAGGCAACAGCACACAACCAGAAAGAGCAAACAGCAGCAAGTGTCAGTCCTGGCCAGCCAGAAACACAATGAGGATCAACAGTGCATTGTGGCCTTTTTTAGGGGTACTGTCCACAGACCGCGCGACTCTCCACAGACATTCAAGCCTCAAGTTCAGCTCAAAAAGTAACACAAAGTCGCTAGATTGACCAGGACATTGTCTGGGACCTCTGCAAGGGTGAAGTCTCACCTTAAAACACCCTGGATTGGCCAAAAATTCACTTTTAAACTCTTTAGGGTAAGGACCATGTCATCAAATAGTCCTGACGCTTAGTACAGGTGTGGTCACATGGTGACGTCACCTGATGAAGCTGATAGGATGGCCATCTGTGGGATACCTATTGCGTGGGATGCAGTGTGTGCATGCACCTAGGTGTCCATAGGAACAGGCATGCGGCCCCCTTATTAAAATTGTGACACTGCGGGTGGAAAGCCCCAGACAGGTGCTGTGTTCAAGGGCACAGGAGATCAGAAGTGCATGCGTCCAGGTGTCCGTATGATAGGGGTAGGGCCCCCAAACAAATTAAAAGTGTGACACTGCAGCTCTGGGCAGACGCAGTGTTCACAGGCACAAGGGATTGGATGCACATGCGCCCAGGTGTCCTCATTAAACTGTTTGGGACCCCAAACTAATTAAAAGTATGTCACGACTTTACGGACATTGGCAGACAAGCAGTATTCAGAGGGCACAGGGGATCGGATGCACATTCGCCCAGGTGTCTGCAGGACAGGGGTTGCACCCCCGAATTAATTGAAAGTACATCACGACTTTACGGACATATGCATACAGAAGCGGTGTTTGGAGGGCACAGGGTATCGGATGAGCATGTGCCCAGGTATCCCCAGTACATGGTGGGGGCCCCGAACCATATAAAGGTGCGTCATGACTTTTCTGACATGTCTGGACAGGCGTGCTGTTCGGGGGGTACCTGCGTTTTGGTTGCTTTGGTATGGTCTTAAGGCGCTGGTAGGTTGAATGCCCTCGGGAACCGAAGTTCAAGTCAGTAGAGAGAATAGAGAGAGTCAAAAGGTGTGTGTGAGCAACGGATATGTGTGCAGCTGGTGTGGCATTTGTGTGATAGCTGCTTCTTAGTGGTAGGTGTGGTGGTTGAGAGATCAAGAGTATGTGTTCGTTCTGGCAGGTTGTTATCCAGACCGATTCTGGCTGCGTTAGGCCTGAGGAGAACGCCTAGGCTGGAGGGTGTGTAACCAGCAGTGTTTAGTTAGGGTGATGGGAAGTATGAGGCAAATGATGGTATGAGAACAACTATACCGAATGGCATCATAGTATTGCTGTGTTCTAGTTGAGTGCTGGTGTAAAAGAAGAGAGTAAGCGTGGAGATGTGATATGGTGGTTTGCCTTAGGTGCTTGAGGTCGAGCCCACTCCAATAGTTCCATGTGCTCCATCCGTTCCATGTACTCCGACTGTTCCATGCATTATGACCGTTTCAAGCACTGAAAACCGTTTCTTTCAATGCCCTTTCAAACGTTCCATGCACTCCAAACTGTTCCAGGTAAGTCACACCATTCCATGCACTCCAATCCGTTCCATGCACTCCAATCTGTTCCATGCACTCCAAGCCATTTTATGCACTCCAACCATTTTATGCACTGCTCCTTTCATTCATTCTACCCACCTTATCCTTTCTCCATGCATCATCCATCCACATATGTCATCTTCACATGTTGCATCCACTTCACTGGTTCCACCCATTTCACACGTTTCATCCACTTCACCCGTTCCTCCCACTTCACCGGTTCCACCCACTTCACCGGTTCCAAACACATCATCCATTCATCCACCTACTTCATCCGTTCTACAATTTCACCCGTTCCACCCGCTTCACCCATTCTACACCAGTTCATCCGTTCCATCCACATACTTCAACCATTCCATCCACATACTTCACCCGTTCCTTCCACATATTTCACCCGTTCCTTCCACATACTTCACCCGTTCCTTCCACATACTTCACCCATTCCATCCACATACTTCACGCGTTCCATCCACATACTTCACCTTTTCCAACTACATACTTCAGCCTTTCCGTCCACATACTTCACCCGTTCCAACCCCATACTTCCTCCGTTCCAACCACATTTTTCACTTGATAAATCCACTTCACCCGTTCCATCCACACACTTCAATTATGCTATTCAATATATTTGACCCATTTTGTCCACATACTTCACCCGTTCCTTCCTCATACTTTAACCGTCTCGTCCATATACATCACCCGTTCTTCCAGATCCATCCTCTGTTCCTACCACCCACTTCACCCATTTCTTCCCCTTACTACACCCATTCCTTCCAACCACTTCACCCATTCCATCCACATACATCACCCGTTTGCTCCACACTTGACACCCGCTCCACACTCTAAACTCGCTCTGCACTTTACACCTACTCCTCGCTCCACATTCTACACCCGCTTTGCACTCTACACCTGCTCCGCACTCTACACCCGCTCCGCACTCTACACCATACCCTACATCCGCTCAACACCATACATCGGCTCAACACCACCGCACCCTACATCTGCTCAACACCCTAAATCTGCTCAACACCCTACATCTGCTCAACAGCATCACACCCTACATCCGCTCAACACCCTAGATCTGGTCAACACCCTACATCCGCTCCACTCTATTATCCACTCACACCCTACATTCGCACCACAACCTACATATGCACCACGCTCTTATATCCTCCACGCTCTCATCTGCTCCATGCCCTCATTCATTCTGTGCTCTCATCTGCTCTATGCACTCATCCGCTCTACACACTCACCCGCTGTACGCACTCATCTGCTCCACGCACTCATCCGCTCTACGCACTCATCCGCTCTACGCACTCATCTGCTCTGCACACTCATTGCTCTGCGCACTCATCCGCTCTGCACACTCATCCCCTCTACACACTCATCCGCTCCACGCACTCATCCGCTCTACGCGCTTCATCCACTCCACCGACTTCATCCGCTCCACTCACTTTGTTCATTCATCCTGCGTTATCGGTTCAGCCCATGTCACTTGTCGCATGTACTCGATTCGTTCCGTTGTGGAAGTGTTTGAATTTGCGAAGTCTTATGAGGCAGTGCACCTGATGAATGCTAACTTTGTTATGATGTTCTTTTGCTTATTTGAGAATATATCTGGATTCTGACAGCTTACTGGGAAAGTTAATTTCAACTGCAGTGAACATTTCTTCTTTTGAAAAGTGGTTTGGGAATTGTACTCTGAGATTATGACTACAGTATGGCAGATAATAATATAGTATTTTGGCTTTTCAGGAAAATACACCAGGTAAGTGGATTTGAGAAATTATTAAGCAAAGCAAAGAAGGTGAATTCATAGTGGTTAAGGCTTCATAGTTTGCATTTCAGGTTTTCTGTAGTAATCCATCAAATGTGCTTGCCTATTTTTATATAGGTATGACCTTGCAAATCACATGATTTATGCATATCCTTCTCTTTATATGTTCATGCGTTGTCATGAATTGTCAGGTTATGAAATAAATGGTTACTGTGACGTATAAGATTAGCTCACTTTCCATTCAGGCTTATCCAAAACATTTACTGTGCCAACCACAGATATATCACAACCCGACAAACTAAGTGCACACCTAGTGAAACTCTACTTAACTAATCTTATTTATACTATATGAACTGCACAATACCATCCCACATTACTCAAGCACTAAGAGCAGAGATCTACGTTGGGCATTTTTATACACTGCAACACTTCCATTCTAATCTAATTGTTGCATTGTGTAGCTCAGCTATGTACAGTTTCCTCACTAACAATATATGTACATTGAGTCTAAAATATCATTTACATATTTCAAAGTAGATTATATCACTGCATTGTATGTGTAACAGTATGGATACTATAATGTTCAGCACTAGTGCATGCACATGAGTCTAATATGTGTTTTAGACAAAACTAAATGTTGGTAGTAATTTATAAACAATAAACAACAACCATATCTACTGCTTTCATAATTTGCTTTGAAATGGGGTGCTTTGGGAGGGCAGGAACTTACTTGGGTTCCATG
Organism: Ambystoma mexicanum; assembly: GCA_002915635.3. Taxonomy (NCBI): domain Eukaryota; kingdom Metazoa; phylum Chordata; class Amphibia; order Caudata; family Ambystomatidae; genus Ambystoma; species Ambystoma mexicanum. The sequence goes on from CM030321.1 coordinate 830,869,594, forward strand.
TGATCTAAGGAACAAGTTACTTAACTGTAATTGTTGTTCTCTAGCATGGGTCTGCCATGGATTGACATGCTAATGAATATTCCCCTTAGTCAGGCTGGGAATCCTCTGTAAAGAAAAAAAAACATTTTCAGTTTTATTTCTGAACTGTCTTTCTCCTAACAACCAATCACTGAGCTCTGGGTCATACAGCCCCCAGCCAATGACTGCCCTCTACCAAAGCCCCTCATCTGGCAGCCATCTTCAGATTTGGTAGCACGTAAAGTGGCAGTAGGACCTAGAGAATAACCGCAGAGGGGGAGGCGGGCGGGTTGACATGCAAATCCATGTCAGACTCATGCTGGAGAACAACAGTTACAGGCAAGTACCTTGTACCTACCCCAGCATGGGGTCTGGCATGGATTCACATGCTCATGAATAAAGAATACATAGCAGTACACACATGCACAACCACGGGAGGTGGCATGGCTCAACATAAGCATCTCTTACTTCTTCACAAGGCTCACCTTCAAGCGAACAGGTTGCAGAGCACTGCTTGGCTGACTCTGGACTCCTTCCTGGAATCCCTGTTGACACAGTAGAATTTTGTGAAGTTATGCATCGCCCTCCACGTCGCAGCCTTGCAGATGTCCAGCAAGGGCACACCAGACAGGAACGCTGTTGTAGCAGCGATCGCTCTGGTAGAATGGGCTCTCGGATGGCCAGGCAGCGGTCGGTTTGCCAACCGGTGACAGTGGTTCATACAGCCCGAGATCCCCGTGGAAATGGAAGCCTCGGAGAGGGCCTTCCCATGGTTCACAGGACCAAAGTTCACAAAGAGCTGAGTGCTTTTCCGGAAACTCTAGTGCGGGCCACATAAAACTTCAGCGCTCTAGCCACATCCAGCGAGTGTAAAGTCCTTTCGGCCGGCAACAAAGGCGTCGGAAAAAACATAGGTAACACCAAGGGCTCGTTTAGATGAAAGTCCGATGGTTCCATGGGATTGAAGAAGGGGTGCATCTGCAGTACCACCGTCATCTCGTGGAAAGTCAAGTAGGGTGGTTTGCAGGAGAGGGCCTGGATCTCCCCCACTCGTCATGCGGAGGTGATGGCCACGAGAAAAGCAGTTTTCCATGACAAGAACATGAGTGGTGCAGAATGCATAGGTTAAACAGAGGACCCATGAGCCTAGTAAGCACCACATTGAGCTCCCATGCTGGGGCCGGAATCTTCACCGGCGGGAACGAGCGGAAAGGTCTCTTGACAAATTCCTTGACCAATCGGTGTGACCACAAGGATGGTCGTCCCAGTGATCTGGTGTAGTGAGATATAGCCACCAGATGAACCTTGATGGAGGCATGAGCCAGCCCCAATTTGGCCAACGACAGCAGATATGAAAGTACCTGAGGGTCCTTAACCCTCAGTGGGTCAATCTTCTGGGAACAACACCAAGTAGCACATATCTTCCACTTGAGTCTGTAGCATTTCAAAGTAGACAATGCTCTAGCCTTGGCGAGGGGTTCTTGCAGTCTGCCAGGAGATCATAGCCACCTAATTCTATATCTGCAGGAGCCAAGCCTTCAGGTTCAGAGACCCTGGATTGTGGTGAAGAATAGCGACTCCTTCCCTGGTGAGAAGATCCACAACCACTGGCAGCTTGACTGGTGGAGATGCTGACATGCTGAGAAGGTCAGGGTACCAGATCTGCCTCGGACACGCCGGAGCGACGATGATCATTCGGCAGCAGCACTGTTTGAGTTGACTGATGACTCGAAGTAACAACGGCAACGCATGGAATGTATAAAGAAAGAGGCCTTCCCAAGGGAATGAGAATGTGTCACCCATGCTCCCCTGCATTTGGTATTCGTCGCCGCCGCAAACATGTCGATCTGGGGATTGCCCCATCTGAGGAAAAGGTTGTCCACTAGGTACTGCCGAAGTTCCCACTTGTGAAAGAGCAAAGCTCCCTGCTCAGGGAGTCGGCGACTGTGTTCTTTACTCCTGCCAGATGAAACAGGATAAGGTACATTCCCTGGGCGATAGCCCAGTGCCCTAAATCCTGAGCCTCTTTGGAGAGTGCCTGGGACCTGGTGCCCTCTTGTTTCCTGATGTACAACATTGTGCTGGTTTTGTCCGTGAAGACCCGCACCACCTTGCCCTTGAGGCATGGCAGGAACGATTTGAGGGCCCAAAACACCGCCTTTAGCTCCAGAACGTTGATGTGCAACGTCTTCTCCTCCAGCAACCACAGGCCTCTGGCGTGAAGACTTCCGGTGTGGGCTACCCGTCCATCCAGGGAGACATCTATCGTTACCATCTTCTGATTTGGTGTGGCCTGGAAATCCACAACTCCGGTCAGATGAGAGTGCACACCCCACCATCTTATCCCCGGGCTGAACCCCTCGTCAAGGGTGATCTTGTCTTTGAAGCTTCAGGACACTTGAATTCAACGGCGTCAAGGAACTCCTGCAGTGGTCGCATCTGTAGCCTGCATAGTCAGATGAGATAAATGCATGACAAAATCATGCAAAGCAGAGTCTTGATAGCCCTCACCGTGGCGATCTTCAGAGCGAGCAGCTGTTTCACCTTTTCCAGGATGGCCTCCCCTCTCTCCTCTGATGGTGACCCTAGGCATGACACTGTGTCGAGCCGGGATCCCAGGAACGCCAGATCCATCAGTAGGTGGATGGTCATCGCTGTGTGGTCAATGGCAACGCTCCTTGAGCCGGCCCGGATGAGCCAGTCATCCAAGTAAGGGTAGACATGGATCCCTTGCAATCTCAGATGAGCCGCCACCAGCGCCAGGCACTTGGTGAAGACTATTGGCGCTCACTTCATTCTGAAGTGAAGTGCATTGAATTGGTAATGCTTCCCCCGAAAGATGAAGCGCAGAAACTTGATGTGTCCCTTGTGAATTGGGATGTGGAAGTATGCATTCTCAAAGTCCAACGATGACAGAAAGTCTCCCTCTTCGAGCTGTCTGAGATTGTACTGAAGAGTGACCATTCAGAACTTCTGGGACTTGATGTATTTGTTTAGTTGTCAGAGGTCGAGGATGGGCCTTCAGCCCCCGGTCTTCTTTCTCACAAGTAAGTCCCTTGAGTACAATCCAGAGAACCAGAGCTGCTTTGTGATGAGCTCTATCGCTCCTTTCTTTACCATGTCCCGAACCTCCTGCAGCAGCTGGAGGACTTGGTTTTCCTGACGGGCCACCAGTGGTATTTGGAGACACTTATGTTGAAATTCCAGGGTGTGTCCATGGGCGAAAGCATCCAGCACCCAAAGGTCGGTGGAGATGGTCTTCCAAACTCAGATGAAGTTTGCCAGCCGGCCTCCCTCTGGGATGCTTGGAGGGGTCCAACATCACGGCCAGTTCATTCCTGCTAGGACGTCGACTGACCACCTTGGGGTCACTGGCGATGACAACGTCCTCCTCCGAAAGAATGGAAAACGGCACCTGTTGGTCTCTTGGGCCGAGGATCACGAGGGCTGGTGTTAGAAGAGGCGCTCCCACCGAAACCCTTGGAAGAACAGGGAGACTTGTCTCCTGAATACCGAAAGGACGGACGTCGCTGCAGTAGCGTGCCCATGGCACGTGCCGTCTCTGTGTCCGCCTTGATGGCCTGCAGAGACTCATCCATGGCCTTCCTGAAAAGATTGTCCCTGTCAAAGGGCATGTCCCAAACCCTTTCTGGACATCATGTCGAATGTTGGTGGCATTTAGCCAGCCATGACAACAGAGGCAAATGCTGTTGCCCATCTGGCGGTACCCCACATCGGCGAAGTCCGTGGCCACTGTGATGATGTGGTCCGATGCCACCTCGCCTTCTTGCAGAATCTCCAACGCCTCCGACCTCTTGTTATCAGGGAGGAAGTGCAGAAGAAGAGCGATGTTGAATCACAGCTCCCAGTCATAGCCTGCTACGATATCAAGGGCGATGGTGGCCTTTATGGTCGTCGCCGCAGAGTAGATAATGTGTCATCCCATTGCATCCAACTTCTTCCCCTCGCTGTCTGGCGGGGTGGACGCTGCTGAGGATGAAGCACCCAATGACTTCTTCTTGGCCGCTGCAGAGACCACTGAGTCCAGTTACGGTAGGGCCTGCAAGCACTTGGGCGCAGAGTCCGGCACCCTGTATTTCTTCTCAAGGCGATCCCTCTTCGCCGGGACCATATAAGCGTTCTTCATGAGAGACAGGCCTTCGTCCCAAATGTCATCCAAGAATGCGACTGAAAAGATAGTCTTTTTCTTCACCTTGCAGCACTGGTACCTGCAGCCCTCCTTCCTCTTCTACTCTGGAGTGAGCTGGAAGAGCTCTGAAGCTCTGGAGATCATTGCATGAAACAAGCCTATCTCGTCTGGCAGGGAAAATCTGGGAAGCGGCGACGGGAGGTCCCTCATCCCACCGTCGTCGTCCGTACCTGTCATCGTCGTCACTGGGTCAGGATTCGTCTCATCCCTAGGGGGAGGAGAGGGATGGTGAAGGGTGGCAAGGAGGCAGTGGGTGCCTCTTCCTCTTCTTGGCCTTTTGTGGCCCCGTCACCAGAGGGTTGTCCGTCACTGGCTCCGTGAGAGGGGTCGCCGGCACAATAGGCATCCTCATCTGCATCTTGAAGACCAGAGTGTATAGCATAGTGAGAATGTCCACAGAGAGGTTTCTAAGCAGCAGCTGAGGAGGGTGCAGGAGCCGAAGCAGAGGCAGAATTGGAAGCTAGGGCGCAGGCAGAGAGCCAAGACTCTCGTCGACCTGCGCCTCTCCGTCACCTTCCTCAATGGTATCCTTGTGGTCGTCGCCTTCATCGTCGCCTTCGTCGATGCCCTCTTGGTAGGGCCTGACCCCAATATTCTCATCCTCCTGGATGGTCTGAAGGTAGATGAACTCCTCCTCAGAGGATATATCCGTGCCCTGGAAGACCTCTACAACCCCCCCCTTTCTTTGCATCCAGAAGTGACGGTCTCAGGGAGATGACTGGCATCTTCTTCCCTGGGGTCTTCTCAATGGGCTGGAATGAAGACTCCCTCCTGGCAGGTAGGGACACTCTTGCCTTTGGGGGTGTGCCCTGTGGGTCAGCCCATGCGGCCTCCGAAAGTGACTCCATCACCACCTCCATGGAAGCGGGGCCTTCGTCAGGTGTACCTGGGCCTTCATGGTCAGGACCGGTCCCTTGTCTGCTTGGTCATTGTGGCCGTCCCGGACAGCTTGTCCTGCTTGGCATTCTTCTTAGGGGGAGGGTCATATACTCGGTCCCCCTTGCCCTTCTCCACTGAGGCCAGAATGGCTTCTCCTTGGCCATGTCTGGAGTCACCTTGAGTAGTTTGCCTGGATGGTCCGATTTCTTCTTGGACGAAGATCCTCAGCGTTGACTGGATACTGAAGTTACTGAGGACGTCGGACGCACCCTGGCAACCGAGGAACCCACTGCAATGGTGCTCCTGGTGGCAGTGGACTTGTGGTGCTTGGGTATTTGGTGGACCCTCACAGGAGGGGCACCCTCAAAGGACTTAGAAGCATGTCAGCTTTCCCCGATCCAAGAGGGGCATGCTCCTGGAACCCACCCAGTGTAGAGGCCTTGGTCTGCAGCCACTCATTCAGCCACTTATGCCGTTCCTTCAATTTGCGTGTCGAGAATTCACAGCAAAATGCACAATCATCCTCCTTGTGCATCGGTACAGGCAGTACAGGCAATGGGAATTCTTGTCGTCCGAGAAAACATTCCATAAGCCGCATTCAGATCAAAGCTTGAAAAGGGGGGTGGAATCCTTCATCTCCTATGACATGGTGCACACGGTGTACGCCTGAAGAATCTTCTGGAAGCCTTCACAAAGAAACTCGATGAAATCCGCCCCTGAGGGGCGGTGAAGAATACGAAAAGCGGGTCCCCGTTAATTGGAAGGGAGATTGATGGAGCACAAGGCTCGATTGACAGAAAAATAGAGTAAAACTATTCCAAAAAGCAAAAAACGCAGAAAAAGCTTGAGAGCTAAGCACGAGAGCTCCCAAAATGTGCAGTAAAAATCTGAAGATGGCTGCGAGAGGAGGGTCTTAGATGGAGGGCAGTCATTGGCTGGGGCTGTATGACCCAAAGCTCAGTGATTGGTTGTTAGGAGAAAGACAGTTCAGAAATGAAACTGAAACTGATTTTTTCTTTACCGAGGATTCCCAGCCTGATGACGGGGAATATTCATGAGCATGTGAATCCATGCCAGACCCCATGCTGGAGAATCACATATGTTGTTACACAAATCACAGACATAGGAAGATGTAAGATGAATGGGAGTGCATAGTAATTTCTATCATCAAATAAGCAGCATACCTCTACAATTGAAAAATATTTCAGCTGTGTTTGTGCATAAAAGTTGGATATCAAGCTCTTCCCTATGACCCCCATATTAGTAACTCCTTTTCAGAAATGTGGAAGTATTCGAATGTGGCCTTAAATACGAGAAGTCTTATGATGGAGTACAGCTGATCAATGCTAACTTGGTTATGGTGTTGGCAAATGTTCTCTTCCTTATTTGTGGTAATTCATAGATTCTGCCATCTTACAGGGAAGTTAATTTCTACTGGTAAGTTTCCAGTGAACATTTCTTCTCTTGAGAAGTGGTTTGAGGATTGCACTCTGAAGTTATGGCTACAGTATGCCAGGTATTACTAAAGAAATGTTCACTGGGATGGGGGCAAGGGCAATATCGATGAGGTTCTCTAGAGTAGCTTTTTGGGGTTGCCCAGGACACTTGGCCATTCAAATCCAAGTGAGAGTTGGATGGAGGACACACTTTGTGATGTCTTTTGTTGAGTAGTTTTAGTAGCGATTAGGTTGTAGTTGAAATGCAGGATAGCTGGTCAGGCCATTTGCCCTATCAAGCCTTTACAAGTACAAACAGGTGAGGTCCTTGCCTTTGCATGCCCTTTGATGAGGACGCCTAAGAAGGACTGATTGAATAGGTGGTGGGAGTAGTAAGCTAGTGGCAGGGCCCGGTCACGTGACCAGCAGTGTACTCAATATTGTCTGCCTTGAGCTGGCCTAAAGTCCTTAAGTAGAGGCTTGTAAGGCCTGACCACTTTAGCTGAGCAGAGCCACTGAGTGGTAGAGCATTACCTTCCAGCTCTCCCCCCTCATCACCTTCCTGTGTGTAACACATTCTCTTGCAACACCGTTATATTTGTGAATTAACAAGGTATGCTAAATTATGCAATTTTTACTGTGCTCGGGACTAAGATGCCCACTTTGGACCATCAGTTTATAGTGATCAATTAATGTAGAGGGAGAAGACCGTGTGCCCTTCCTTCAAATTTCTGGAGAAGCAATGCCTTTTGCCTAATAGGCTGTCATACCTCTTGTAGATTATCTTCATATGATTGGAGAATGTGTGTGATAGATTGCATGTAGCGTAAAGAAGATGAGCAAAGTAGAGTGTCAATGGTTGACAACTAAGTTTATCAGTTTGTGATGCATTTGTGGTTGGCACAGTACATTTTCAAGATGTTAAGCTTGAATGATACCCAAGCTGATTGTATATATAATAATGACCATTTGTTTCATAGCCTAAGAATTAATGATAAGGGACGCATGTGTCAAGTGAAAGATATGTTCCAACTATGGTATTTGCCCCGTCATACCTATAGAAAAGAAGCAAGGACACTGTATATGTGAAATATATTCTTCTCACACATAACCGTAGCATAACATATACTGCTGCTGGAACACTCTTCAGAAAACACTGAAATAAATTATGGAAACCCTACTTTCCAAGTAATACCTTAATACTTTACTAAATTACAAACCTTAATATACTGAATACATGTGATGTAAACAACAATGTATATTATATATTGAACATATATAAAAAACACAATCACTGACCTTCACCAATGCAAATCTTTTTGTTTACTGCTTTTTTCTAAAATGCCATCAAGCAAGCAACAACAATGTGCCAGAAGGACGAATCCTATGCAGGGAAGTAAACATTACCAATATAATATTTTTAAGTAGTGTTCTCATATCTGTACATACACACTCTGTAGATAATACAACAATGCCTGTTATTGATAATACTTTTGAAAATATGCAATTTCAAATAGATGTGCCAACTGAACAAATTAATGGAACCCACCATTTTTTTTAGTGAAAGTAATAAAAGAAAAGAAATTATCAAATCAGTTAGTAGCTAGAAAAAAAAACAATGTTTAGAAAAAAAGATAGCAAATCTGCTATCAATTTGAAACAGACAAATAAAGATTTATATAGGAAAATGTCCCACTCTCGAGTTTTTACAAATCTTTGGAGAAGTGTGAAACCAAAATCTAGATATGTTGTAAAGCATTTTTTGCAAAAGAAAAATCTAGAAGTAATAATTATAAAGCTTTTCATATGAAAAGAAAATTGTCCATTTTCATATTGAATAAATGCAAGACATTACTTAAGGTGACTACACCATTCCATGGAAATATAGAAACAGATCATACACTTACGCATGACAGCTTTTGTGACTATTTTGGTGGAGAGTGGAAACACATTTCTCATACAGAAACATTTTGTAATGCAGAGAGTTAAATTCAAGGAAGGATTTTGCCTCTTGCTATGATGAGATTGGGCACAGTTATGAAGTCCAGAACTGTGTGATTTGATCAAAATGAAGGAATGCTAAGTGTGATGCTGGAAATGCATTGGAGGGACAGGGCAGCCATGTCCTTGTCCTGTACTCCCTTATCATGTGTGTTCTGTGTTGTTTCTCTTTTTAGTTGTGGTGAACATGGACCCTTGTGATACCCTTACAACACCCATGGGTGGGGTTACAACTCTGTATGCCCACCACCTCATCCACAGAGCAGGGTATGGGCTGGTGGGCTGGTGGCAGCTCAATGATGAATTTGACAGGTGCTCTGAGTATCCTACATTTATGGATACCCAGTCCCTGCCATAGGAATCAGTGTATTCCTGACAAAAGGCAAGTTGGCTCATGGGGCCTCTTGGTTTATTTTACCTGAAACACAGTGTGTGAATCTGGTACACAGGTAAAGAACATAGCGTGTTTGACTTTTGTCAGGAGTTAAGGGCCTACTGTCAAGAAGGTGTCAACATTTTAAGACAAGCTTGTCATTTGTTCAGGGACGGGATCATTCAAATGACTCATCGTGAGACAACTATAAAGGGTGGGGGAAACGTGTCATACATCTATCCTTTTCAAAGCACTATGTTGGCTAGCTGCGTATTGCCGATCTACAGAGAACTATATCTAAAACCTGAAACAATCCCGCTGCTCCCCCAGGATTCAAATCATGGGTGACAGAAATGTTATTCCATAGCAGCAAAAACATCTCTTTATCAACATGCCCTAACTGAGAAACGCTATGTCAAAATTGGTTGGATAGCTATGCAGTGATCAGGGGGTGGAAACAGCCTACAAGTTCAATGGCTACTTTTTTCACATACGTTGCGATTGTTACCCCACCTTGGGTTCAATACTTTGATGGGTACCACTTATTAACAGCTGTATAGATGCACCCTGTTGAAAGAGACGTTCCTAGCCAGCCAAGGTTTTTGCATTGTCAGTATCTGGGAACACGAGTGGTGTGCGGTGGTGCAGAACAATCCTGATGCGTTCCATTTTCTTAAGGAGAGGGATCTCCCCAACCCCGTAAACCCCTGAGATGCGTTAAAGGGCAGCCGAAGAAACGCATTAAATCTTCATCATCGCATCTCAGAGGGTGAGCACCTACACTACCTAGATTCGACCAGTCTATAGCCCTCTGTGAATAATGACAAACCCTATCATTTGGGACACCCTGAGATTATCTGTAGATGTTTTGATGATTTGGACCAGTATTGAGTTCTAATCAGGTGTGAGGTCTACCCACCCGAGGTCTTTACATACCTGTGATACTCTGTAGATGCAACAGTAAAGTAATGTTTTCACTCTGCCATACACGTGTCGAGCTAAAACAAGCCTGGTGCGGGCACAAAGAGGAAGAGCGAAGGCTGACATGGACTTGGTGTACGATCGAGTTATAGGCGGCTTTGGAACAGGAATATCACTGAATTAAAACAATCACCCTCAATCTCTTTTTTGACTATGTCTGCATATTCCTGCAGCAGAAATAGTAAGCCTCTGGTTTTCCTGTCGATGGTGTGGATGATGCCGCTAAACAAGCCTATATAGCTGATTATTGTAAACATAAGGGCATACACTTGCGTATGGAACACATCAAGACAACCCTGCTTGGCGGTTGTTTGCAAAACTATGCCATCATTTGTTGTGGGGGAAGTTTGTGCAGAGTTAATTTGCCCAACACAACCATCGACACAGACCACAATGTGCTCCGCGCCTATCTTTTTGAACATTCATACGACGTGAGCAGCTGCGTGTTCATAGACGATGAAATGGCTTGTCTGTGCTGGCGCTATGCTGTGGTATAGCCAACAACTTCTGACAACAATAACATATGTATAGGTGTGTTCACAACGGCTCACACTCACTTAAAACTGTTTGCTGTGATGGATCAATTTCAAGAGTGGGATCTGTACCATGATACTGATAGTGTTATTTTTGTCAGCCCTCCTGGCGATGTCAACCCACCCACCAGTGATTATCTAGGGTATCTAACTTCAGAGCTAGCTCCCAGTGAATAGATTGTGGAATTTGTATCCACGGATCCCAAAACATACATCTATCGTAAATATCTAGGGACCGTCATTATGAAGATGAAAAGTATAATGCTGAATGTTAGCAGCACTGCCCCTATACATTTGGACAGTTTGAAGGATCTGGTGCAATCCTTTGTACAGGAAACCACATGTAACACCCTATTGTCTATTGTCATTACACATCCGTGTATACTATGTGATAAAAAAATTGGGAAATTAGCACTGTCACACTACAAAAGATGCTCAGTGTTGTGTTTAATTAAAGGATGCTTGCACCAGGTGGATTTATGCACCCTTATTGATATTAAGGGTGTAATTCATAGAATTTAGCGCACAAGTGGCGCACGCGGCTGGCGCACAGTGTGCGCGTGCGAATCCCTGCGCCAGCCACGTGCGCCAAAACCCATTTCCGCGCACAGCGTATTCATGGATTCCAGCTACCAAAACCAGCCGTGGTGCACAGTGGCGCAGCGACCCTGCAGCAGCGCGAGTTATGCCCCCAAGAACGCCTCTCGCGCAGGGAAAAGCCATCAAAATCCCCAATCCAGCGCAAAGGGCTGCGCTAACCCTGTACCAGCACGGCAAGCGGGCTACGTGTATCACTGGGGTGCGCGGGAAGTACCTCACGTCATTTCAGCTGGGTACGTGCATTTCAGGGGTGCGCGGGAAGTTTCACACGTGATTCCATCAGGGTACGTGTATTTCAGGGGTGCGCGGGAAGTTCCACACGCAATTTCAGCAGGGTACGTGTATTCCAGGGGTGCGCGGGAAGTTCCACACGCGAATGTCCAGGCTACGTGTATTTCGGGGTGCGCGGGAAGTTTCACACGCAATATCAGCAGGGTATGTGTATTCCAGGGGTGCGCGGGAAGTTCCACACGCGAATGTCCTGGCTACGTGTATTTTGGGGTGCGCGGGAAGTTCCACACGCAAATCTCCTGGCTACGTGTATTTCGGGGTGCGTGGGAAGTTATACTCGCGTATCTCCTGGCTACGTGTATCTTGGGGTGCGTGGGAAGTTTCACACGCGAAGTCAGCAGGGTACATGTATATCAGGGGTGCACGGGAAGTTACACACGCAAATCTCCTGGCTATGTGTATCTTGGGGTGCATGGGAAGTTTCACACGTGAAGTCAGCAGGGTACATGTATATCAGGGGTGCGCGGGAAGTTACACACGCGAATGTCCTGGCTATGTGTATTTCGGGGTGCGCGGGAAGTTTCACATCGCAATATCAGCAGGGTAAGTGCATATTCAGGGGTGCGCAGAAAGTATCACACGCGATCCATCATGTCCCACCACACCCACCCCCAGCAGTGCAGGGGCACCCTCCACCAGGCCCCACCCATGTCCAACTCATGTCCCACCACCCCCACCCCCAGCAGTGCAGGGGCACCCTCCACCAGGCCCCACCCATGTCTCCACCACCCCAGCCCCCAGCAGTGCAGGGGCACCCTCCACCAGGCCCCACCATGTCCAACTCATGTCCCCACCTCCCAGCAGTGCAGGGGCAGCCTCCACCAGGCCCCACCCATGTCCAACTCATGTCCCCACCACCCTCACTCCCCAGCACTGTGGGGCACTTGCCAGCAGGCCCACACCCATGTCCAACTCATGTTCCCCACCACCCCGCCCCCCAGCAGTGCAGGGGCACCCTCCACCAGGCCCCCACCCATGTCTCTGTTAGGCGGAAACCTGTGCAGTTCCCTCTGGGACCACTGCAAAAGATTTAGGACTACAGGTGTTGCGATGAACCCACTTGGTAGCAGTCTGTACCACACAGATTCAATTGGTAGCTGTGGCTGAGCAGTCAGACTTCTCTCAAGAAAAGTTGGTCAGTATAGGGAGTATACAAGATAGGGTAATTCTTCGCAGCAAAAACGCAGTAAACACGCAACCAGGCTTAGTATAAAGATAGTAAGTTATTTATTGATAACAGAACGTCTACGAAAATACTAAAGGCGAATCACGGCAAACAACTCAAAATACAATTACTCTGCAGAATGGAATAAAGCTCAATCCCCCCGAAACACAATATCGACAACTCTAGGCTCTACGGCACCACTTATTTTCAGACAGAGGTGTATACCTCAACCCAGATGACACTCGAATATTTAGTGAGGAAGGGAGAGAAGAGATAGGCAGGTTAATGAAGTCAACACCGGTTCGTACTGAAGCGGGTAAAAAATGCAAGGCAGGAAGGCATTAATCACACTAGCTCACAAAGTTCGGCGGCCAGGCCCACTCGGTGAGAGGCAAGGCACGATGTCCTAGAAAGTCTCTACGGATGATGCATTCAAGTCTTGTTTAGCAAATTGGTTACCGACAGGTTGAACCAGTTCAGAACAAAGAGTGAATAAAGCTTGGAGGCAACCCAAACGGAACAGAGAGGAATCAGATACCTCACACGAACCGATCGAAAAGGAAGCCCGGCGGTTACGGTACCTTGTTGTAGAAGACAGCTCCGGCGGGGGCAGTTGTTCCTGGTGGTGGATGCACGACGGGTCTTGGCCAAGAGAAGAGATGCTCTCGTCGTCGAAGAGAAGATGTCCGGTGCACCACCAGGGAAGAGACCAGCCGCGGAGTGCTCCGTCACAAGGCACCACCTTTCGATCACGGTGCAGGGTAGTGGCTATCCGGTTGCCGGGTGCTCTGCACGGGCAATTCGACCACTGCGTCCTGGGCGACCAAAAGCACAAAGAGAAGAACTGTTGTTCCCACCAGCCAGGGAAAGAGACTCTCCGGCAGGGAGATCTCTCTCTGTCGTCGGGAGATTGTGAGACGGTTCCGCAGGGCTCCACCGGAGGTGTCGTCGTGGCAGGTCGGCTCAGCGTTACCCTCGTTGGATTCTTAGGTCCTGTGGCGACTTCTGAAGATCCAGTCCCAAAAGCCCTGCTTTTATGCAGAAACCCCCATTCATTCAGCCTAGCTGTCAATCAACACATGCTAAGTGGTGAGCGGGAAGGCTCACCACTTGGGCCAATCACTCCAGAGTGCGACCTGAGTTGGCAAGGCAACTCGGTCCAGGGTGCCTAAACCCCCTCCCACACCCCTGAGGTAACCCAGACAGAATGGCACCACCTTGGAGGGTCTCTGTCCAGAGGCCCGCCAAAAGTGGAACAAAGGGCTCAACCTTTGGTTTAGGAGTCACAGAGAAAAACACAGACGCCATTTTACAACCCGAGTTCTGGCAGAAAATACCACTCGATAAACCTATTTAAGATAAGTAGATCGGTGGTACGTTGGAGATTAACGAAAAACAGTATCAATCTCAACAATGGGACGAATCCCATAGGGTTATGCTCGGGTCGAACATAACAAGTAGTTTCCACTGCCACCAGCCAAAACTCGACGAGGGGGACGGGACAGTGCCCCTCGAGTAACAGATCCAGGAGTAATCGAATTACCCCTACTAGCACGTCCACAATAAGATGATGTTGTACTAGTTCTGTTAGTAAATTTAGGTCTAGTAAAGCCAATGGTGACTTTACATGCCCGGGGAGACAGTAGTCAGTCCCCGGGTATGGAGTCTATGGTGGGGGTCCTGCTAGGACGCCCCCGTGTCACGGCACGTAGGGTGCAGAGTGACACACATAGAAAAACTTATGAGACCCTATGGAGTAAAAGACCCCATAGCCCATCGAACACATTGACATTCAAAGGAATTACACACATACATGTCCAAGAGTGAGAGGAAAAAGAGTCTCACTCTTGGCAGGATGGAAAAAAACAAACTCCAGAAATCCAGCAAAGCTGCTGGGGACTCACTAGGTTAGGAAATTCAGCCTAAACAGAGAATTCTCCCTAACACTCGCCCCCCCCAGACTAAGGGACAGGAGGATTTAATCCACTCCTGGATGAATCTCATACCTCTAGTCGATGATATACATCCTAGAGAGTCCATCAGCATTTTGGTGGTGACACCCTGACCTGTGCTCAATGGTGAAATCAACCCTTGCAGGCAGATCGACCATCTCAATAGTTTTGGATTTTCCCCTTTCATTTGCATTAACCATCTCAAGGGTTGGTGGTCAGTCTGAATAACAAAAGTAGAACCATACAAGTAGGCCTAAACTTCTTCAGAGCCCACACGATAGCAAAGCATTCTCTTTCGATTGTTGCCCACCTTGTTTCAGGATCCTTCAGCTTGCGGCTGATGTAAGCAAACGGGTGCTCCCTACCTTTCCCATCCAGTTGACTGAGTACGGCACCTATTCCTACATTTGAAGCATCTGTCTGCACAATGAAGTGTTGGCGGTAATCAGGAGCTCTGAGTACTGGGGCTTGGCAAAGAGCCTTTTTCAGGTTTTCAAAAGCCTGATTGCACTCCTCGATTCCATTTAACCTTTTTAGGGAATTTGGGCGAGGAGATGACATTCAGTGGAGAAGCTATGGTCCCATAGTTCTCTATGAAATTCCTGTAATACCAGTGAGGCCTAGGAAGGCTCTCACCTGGGTCTGAGTAGTCGGTGTTGTCCAATTTTGCACAGCTTCAATCTTAGCTGAGCAAAGGCCTTATTTCTCCACCGCCTACCTCATGCCAAGGTAGACTACCTTACTCTGTCCAATTTGGCATTTACTCGCCTTTATGGTCAGATTGGCTCGTCCAAGAGCCTGCAAAACATCTCTCAGGTGGGTTACATGTTCTTCCCAGGAATTGCTGAACACTGCAATGTCATCCAAGTATGCCATGCAGAAGTCTCCATCCCAGTTCAGAACCTGGTTTACCATCCGTTGAAACGTAGCAGGTGCATTTTTAATCCAAAGGCATTGACCTTAAACTGGTATAAGCCAACTGGGGTGAAAATGCAGTTTTCTCCTTGGCATGGTCTGTCAGGGCTATTTGCCAATAGCCTGACGTCAAGGTCAAATGTGCTGAGGTACTTGGCCTGCACCAAGTTTATCCACCAACTCATCTGTCCTGGGCAAAGGGTGGGCATCAGTCTTGGTGACTGCATTTAGAGCTCTATAGTCCACACAGAATCTCAAGTCTTTGGATCCTGCCTTTGGTACTAACACAACTGGGCTAGACCATGGACTAGTAGAGGGCTCTATTACCCCGAGATCAAGCATCTTGCTGACCTCACCTTTGATGTGGGTTCGTACGTTTTCTGACATGCGGTATCCTCTGCTTTTGACTGGCAGACAGTCACCAGTGAGTATCTCGTGCTGGCCCAAGGGTCAAGCCTGGTGACAGCGAGAACAGAGAGGCAAACTGATTCAACATAGATTTGCACTCTTCTTGTTGCTCAGGTGTCAGATTGAGGAGAGATTTACTCCTTCAATTTTTCATCTAAAGGTAAGCCTCTGAGGAGATCCGGAAGAGCTTCACTCTCTTCTTCTTCCTCGGCTGATGCTAGAAGCAACGCTCCTACATCAGGTCTGAGACATACGCTTTAAGTCGGTTGGTGTGGAAGACTGTCGGAGCCTCCTTGGGATTGCCCAAGTCCACCAGATAGTTAACCTCTCCGAGTTTACCCACAACTCGTGAAGGGTCCCATCCATTTATCTTGCAAGGCCCTCTGCCTTGTTGGGATCATAACGAGAACTAGCTGGTCTTGAGCGAACTCAACCATGTTAGCCTTTTGATCGTGCCAATGCTTGACCAATGCTTGTCCAGCTTTCAAGTTATCACTTGCTTCTGCCATCATGTGTGACATTCTCCTCCGGAGACCTATCACATAGTCAGTCACTCTGACTGGCTGGGGAAGGAGCACTCTCCAACCCTCCTTAATCAGGGCCAATGGACCTCTGACGGGATGACCATAGAGAAGTTCAAAGGGAGAGTAACCTACTCCCTCCTGAGGGACTTCTCTATAAGCAAAGAGAAGGCATGGCAGTAGAAGGTCCCACTTCGCTTAAGGGTTCTTCTAAAGCACCTATCATGCTCTTCATGGTTCGGTTGAACCGTTCTACCAACCCATTGGTTTGTGGGTGGTAAGCCGTTGAGAACTTGTAAGTAACTCCACAGGTTTCCACATGGCTTTCATGTAGTGGGACATAAAGTTTGACCCCCTGTCAGAGATTACTTCCTTAGGAAACCCAACCCTAGTAAAAATACCAAGGAGGGCCTTAGCCACAGCCGGAGCTGTAACAGTCCTCATAGGAATTGCCTCAGGGTACCTAGTAGCATGGTCTACTACAACAAGGATAAACCTGTTGCCTGAGGAGGTTGGAGGATCAAGGGGACCAACAATGTCAATCCCTACCCTCTCAAATGGGACTCCCACAACTGGGAGAGGCACTAAAGGTGCCACATTCTTGGAACCAACCTTACCAGAGATCTGGCAGGTGTGGCAGCTCTGCAGTGTTTTCTACTTCGGCCCCCATCTTTGGCCAATAGAAGTAGAGAGAGAGCCTTTCCTTAGTCTTCTTGAAACTCAAGTGACCAGCCAAAGGAATCTCGTGGGCTAACTGCAAGAACTGTTGTCTGTTCTCTTGGGTACTACAAGGCGTTTGTAGTCTCCAGGTGCAGACTCGGTCGGTTCACTGTAGAAGAGGCCATCTTCCCAGTGCAACCTATATTTCCCAGGCTCTTGCCCTTCAGCCTGAGCTTGCTGCCTGGTGGCGAAGACCTTCCAGAGTTGGACATTCTCTCTGTCCCTTACTGAAGTCTGCCCTGCTGGGTCCACCTTCTGCCAGTAAAGACTGCAGCTCAGGATGGTCAACAGGATCCAGATCTCCAATGAGTTCCTGGCCTTCCATTAGCTCTTCTCAGAGTCTAAGTTCTACCAACAGGGTTGTACCTCCCCTCTCAGCCTCAGCTGGAGGTGGAGTTACGGGTGTAACGTTGGACAACCGCGGGAAGTCCGTGTTGGCTGCACTGAATGCTGGCTGCTGTTTCGGTATAGAAGTTTTAGGTTTCCCTTTTACTTCTGATTTCTAGAGACAGCGGCCGACAATTCCAAGTGGAGCAGGAGTGATTTCTTTCTTCATCATCTCCTCGAGAGTACCCGCGCATGGTCCTCTCTCTTGCAGGTCTGGTTAGCTCCTGTAACCGTTTACTAGGAGGTCTGGGAGTATGCGATACAACTCCGAGAGTTTTCAAATCGTTACCCAACAGTAACGCGTCTGGTACCTCACTCTGTATGCTGACAGGTATCTTCACAGTCATGTCGTTACACTGGATGAGAACTGGTAATGGGGAAGCATCTGCACAGGCCCTCCAGCTAACTTGGTGAGGCGTTTGGGTGCCTTAGCAACATCCTCAGCCTGAAAAAACGATTTATCCACCACAGTTATGCTGGCCCCAGTGTCCTAATGGCAGGAGTCTCCTGACCATTCACCTGGACACTGTCCTTATAATACTCTTTAGTATTATCGGGGATAGAATTATAGACATCTAAATTCTGTTGTTCCCACAACCCAGAGATACTAAAGAAAGCTGGCTGAGACTCCAATGGGTTCGTCAGCTAGCAGTAGAAAGTTTCCACTTGCCATTTGGACTTCCTCCTCTGGAGCGAAGGCTAAGGAGACAAGCTGGACCCCTGAAGGTTTACCCTTACATCTGGGATCTCCTTTCACGTGGTCAGTCGAGCCACAAACAAAGCATTTACCGAATGCTTTCTGGAATGGTGGCTTGTTCTGACCTCCTTCGGTTTGGCACCAGAAGACACACTATTCTGCTGTGGTTTTTCCCGGTGGCTTACCCTTCTGGTTTTGTTGGGGCCCTCTTTGGAAATGTGAGTTATTCGAATTCTCTTTGTGAGTCTTTTTTAGGCTGTTTTCCTCATCCTTTTTCTGAGTTGCCCCAGAATCCTTGTGAGTAGCCCTGTTGGCAACCCACAAGTCAGCAGCCTTAGCTAGCTCCTGGAATCCAATTCCTTCGAATCAGCCAAGTGCTGTCTGAGCTCAGGAGAACAGGCATCATAAATAGACTCCAACATAAAAAGATTTCTCATACCCTCATAAGTGTTCACTTTGTAACCCTTAATCCATCCTCTAAGTTTTTCAACCCTTCACTCACCCAGGTAGCCCAAGGGGTACCATCATGCTTTTTGAGGGTTCTAAACCTCTTAAGATACTGGGAAGGGGTCTTCCCGAATCTAGCTATCAAAGCTAGTTTCACACTTTCGTAATCCGTCTTATCCGCCTCCCCAACTCCATTACCACATCAGTCGGCAACAGGAGGGAGCCTAGAGAACAACCAGGGAAGCAAAGCATTCCCGGTGATGTCCTGGAGCCCATGATTGTACTCAAACAGTTTCAACCAATCCAACACATCCAATCTCGGTTCATACATACCCACTAATTCCTTCGGCATCCGGGGTCTTTTGGGACTGGAGCTCCTAGAGGAACCAGAGAGAGAGAAGCATTTTCCATAGACAACTTTTTCATCTCTAACTCGTGATTAAGTTCT
>CM030321.1:830888595-831120959 GCA_002915635.3 Ambystoma mexicanum
TTCGCTGTACGTGCCTTTCATGGAGACCGATGTGTGCTGCTGCTTCCTGTTGTTTCGCGCGCCATCACAACTTCACAGCTATCAAGGACGTATCTCTTCTTTTGGCGGGGATATTGGCTACGCGTGTTTTTCTGCATTGCGCTAGTCAGACAGTGAGTCGCACACGCTCTTTTTCCCACTGCGGGTGCCCCTGTGTATCGCACCCATTTTCGATGTCATAGTAGCCTGCGTGTCCCACGCATATCCGTTATTCGTGTTACTGGGTGCCACCGCGTACTGCGGGAGGTTGAATCCATGCACGTAGGCTGCAGGGTTGCGTGCACGGTTTTACTGCAGTTTTGGCGTGCCTGAGCGTTGCGTGACCCGTCACTACATCACCGGGGTCACATACAGCCTTGCAGGTGCAGGGGGGCTGTTAAGATCTTGCTTCCCACCCCCTTCACCCCAATTGCCCAGGTCAATTGTGGTGTACACCTCCCATTGGCACCACTCCATCTGTGCCGGCACTACTACATCTGTGCCATGGTTGGGAGGCCACCAAAGGTGAGGGGCGCCTCAGCTGGGCGTCCTCCTCGTGGCGGGCGTGGTCGGGGACGTGGCCGTGGTGACCAGGGAGTAGGGGGACTCCAGGGTGTCCAGGGCGGCCACAGAGGGGGAAGAGGCAGGGGTGCGCCACTTGAGCACAATGTTGTGCCATGTGTCGGTGCAGTCATGCCACCACCCCCTGTGGTTCCGGGGGATGCAGCTTCTGCATCTGGCACTGGTGCCCGTGTGACTCGACTGCCACGGGCCGAAGGGTAGTGGTAGCTGCAGGTGCAGCTGTGGACACCGCCAGCCAGGCTCAGGGTCTGCCAGCGCAGGCTGCGTTGGCACTTGAAGAGCCCTTGGTAGATCTCCAACAGGCCAGGGGGGAAACCATAGGGGCAGGCAGGGCTGCTCAGACCAAGACACGTGTCCCTGGGGCAGTCATGTCATCTGCTGCCCCTAACAGCCGGGTGTTGGCAAGTGCAGGGGCAGATGCACCCAACAGCACCCCGGTTGTGAGTCTGCCAACCAGGACCGTTGCGGTCAATGACCCTGCCACAGCTGATGTTGCTGCGCAGGGTCCATTAGTGGGCACCCAGCTGCCACTGACACAAGTCAGGCCTTTGGTTATCCCTCCACCTGCCACTCCCTTGGCTCAATCTACCGAACCCACTGGCCATACTGGTCAGGGCGGCATTAGCCAGCCAGGGTCTGCGCCACAGTCCAAGAGGAGGAAGGTTGCACCTGCAGCACAGGCTGGGACCCCACACACAGCCACGACCTCCTGCACGTCGAGGAAGAAGCCTTTCTGTAAGCAGGAACTGGACTTCCTTGTGGACTACGTGCGGGGCCACAGCCGTGACATGCTAGTGGGTGCCAATAGTCAGACTACGGCTGCCCAACGTGACACCCACTGGAAGCATGTTGCGGAACATGTCAGTTCATTCGGCCATGAGGTGCGCACGGCGCAAGAGTGCAAAAAGCGGTGGAATGACATCAAACGCAGCACTAAGGCTAAGCGTGCCTCTAATTACAACTTGACTCTGGTGACTGGCAGTGGGCTTGCACCAGAGGAGGAAGAGCTCACTCCGCATGAGGCACTCGTTGCGGAGTTCATACCATCTGAATTGGTCGAAGAAGTGGGAGAGATGCTGGACTTTGATGCCCATCCAGTGAGTGTTGATGCGTGTTTGTTGAGGACGTGTGTGTTTCACTTGTGGGATGTGTTGTGCATGATTGCCGCTACATGTGACGTGTACATGGTTCTGATGTGTAAGTAATGCAATGCTTCCATCATGCATGTCTCCTCTGCCTGCATGCAGGGACTCCATGTAGGCATGCTCCCTTGCCCCTCCTCCCGCCACTCTGCACCCCAGTTCCACCTTTGCACTGGTGTTCTTCAATCTTGCCAATGTGTACTTTCTTGTTCATGCGTCCTGTGTAGATGCTAACTTCCAGCGTAGAATCTGCCAAACATATGCCGTGTGGTACAGCCTTAGTACTTGATGCACGGTATCTCACTTGTACTGTGCATAGGTCAGATGTCCCACAGGGACATGAGTAGTGCCCATTCATGCTCCATGTGCATTGCACGCATGCCCCTATGTGTCCTTGACTAGATGATCACTGTCATACAAGTCCTTGGTTACATACATTGCCTGCCATCTCATCAGCCTTCCGATGTCAACTGTGGCTCAGTCCTGCGTTGCACAAATGTTTAGGGTCTGACAATCTGTGTGGCTCACAGGCCTCAGCCTGTTCAATGGCCAATGACTCTGTCCAACTGTTGTTGTGTCTTCTTCACACATGGGCGGAATCCAGAGTTTTCATCATGTGTCCTGCTTACTGTCCCAGCATCATTTGCAGTTTTGTCACTTGAATCACATTCAGCTGTTGATGCCAGTCAACACTGCCTGTCAATACACAGGTGTATGGTCAGCCTTTTGATACCATGCTAGGCATCCCTGCTTTGGTACTGGGGTGGAGGGGTGCTTGGCTTCTAGATATGGTACACATTGAATGCACAATGCACGTGATGTCTGAATTTGACATTGCACTGCCTTCACATTTCCTGGCACACACCATGGAGTCCTTGTACATGTAGGTAGTGAGTGGCGTACACATTTTCTGCACTGCATAGACCCACTTCCATGGAAACTGCCACCTTTCAACAGGTCTGATCACAGAAGCAATTCAAAGTTGACCCAGCATGCATGGCAGGTTATATGTTGTGTGTCACATGTCTGCCTGATGCGTTTGCTGTCGGTGTGTGTGTGTTGTGTGCTTCTGACATGTGTCGTGACCTTTTTTCTCTATATTTTTCAGGTGATGACGCAATGGAGGCGGAGGATGGTGTTGTCATGCCAGACACAGGGTTGTTACCACTACATCAACCCGGCACTAGTGGGGGTCGTGGGGTGGTAGACCACGAAAACCCCCAAGTGCTACAGTCCATCTTGTCTCTGGCTGCCTATGAGTCCAGCCTTGATGACGACTCTGACGTCCATGTTGAGTTGGATGAGCATCAAGTCCATGGGCCTCATTACACGGAAGGCAGTAATGGTTAACGGCCACCGTTAATGGTAACGGTGACAGTTAACCATTACCGCCTTACTACGAGGTCCCTTAGCGGGTTGGTGCTTTAACGCCTGCTTTTTGCAGGCGTTAAAAACCAACCCGCTAAGGGACCTCGGAGCTAATTACGGCACCGCAAAATTGCGGTGCCGTAATTAGCGCCTTCCCCATTCCCATAGAGCCCTATGGGGCAGAAATGGGAATGGGGAAGGGCAATGGCGGAAGGGGGATTTACCGCCCCTCCAACCTTGGAATGGGGCGGTAAATCCCCTTTCCGCCAAGGCGGTGCCGGTATTTTACCGGCATGGGCCATGGCACTAATAGCGCCATGGCTCACCGCCTTCCGTGTAATGAGGCCCCATGTGTCAGGGGTGAGTGATTCTGATGTGGACACTCCTCTGTCTGCGACACCTGCACTGAGGGATCAGACAGTCTTGGTTCCTCCGCCCGTGGTGGATCGGGACGCAGGGTCACCCTCCACACCAGTCACTGATGTGCCTGGGACATCACGTCGATGGGGGCATGTAGTCGTGCAGCCGTGGGCGGTGCCAACACAGCGAGGACCCCCGGTCCTTGGGTCCCGCAGGGGTCAAGCCCGGCAAAGCGGTCGCGCGTGCAACGCCAGTATACTGAGTGGGAGCAAGACATGACTGCCATTTCAGAACGGCAGGGGGCAGCAATGGAGAACATCGCTGAGAGCATGGAGCTTGTGGCCTTATCTGTGCTCCCCCCTGCTAGGCAGGTGCTTCTCCAGCAGCAGGCGGCACGGTCCACGGCCCGCTCGCTCAGGCTGGGCATGGCAGCCTCAGACAGGGCACGCCAGGCTGAAATGTCGTCTCTGCGTCAAGCAATTGCTGCTCACGCAGAGGCACACATGGATGCTCTGAGGTAGGAGTATGCTTCCCTCAGATCCACTCTGGGTGTCCTTATGATGTCCCAGAGGCAGCAGGCAGAGGAGAGGTTTGCACAACTTGAGCGTACCATCTCGGCTGAGCAGCACCCTGTACCTCCCCCCTCCTGGGTGCCTCCCCTCCCCCCGGGTCGTATGTGGCCATTTTTGATTTTTCTTTTAGTTTAGTTAGTTAAGTTTCTGTTTGATAGTTAGTTTAATTAGGTAATGTAGGTTTTCCATAGTTAGTGTAATTAGTTAATAGTTACTATAGTTTAAAATTGCTTGTCTATTGTGCTTTCATGTGACGGTGCGGTGCTTTGTGGCTTTTGAAGGCATCCACTGTCTGTTCCAGCTGGGCCCTTCAGGCTTGTCTTGTGTATGTGTTTGCTGCTTGGGGTCCTTGACTCACATATGCCACTCCTGCCTCCCTTATCCATGGGCTCGCAAGGATGGTTCGGTGTCACAAACTTTTACACAAGGGCTTTGGACTGTCATATCTGTGGCATGTCTGGTGCTGTGTGACTTGTGTTTACACCCTAGTGGGATGATTTTGGTGTTATTGTCCACTGTTCAGCTTTTGCTAGATGGGGTGTTTCATGATTAATGTGTACATTAATTGCTATGCATTGTGTAGTATGTTTCTTATCTTTACTGTACACGTGCTTGTTGCAATTCATGCTGTAGATAGTGTTCCACACTTTGGATGTGAAAGACGGACTGATGGTGTGATTTATGATGTGACTCTCTGACATGGTCAAGTAATGAGATGCCTGAAGAGACACACACAGATGACTTTGAAGCATTAATCATGTGTTTCATCCCTTTCTGCAGGGGGATGAGCCTCCAGGCACCTTTGCCAGCAGACATGGCCCATTGGACGACGGAATTCTGGACACGTTTGTTGGTGCCACATGCACATGTGTGCACAAGCAGAGGCACAGGGATTGCAGACCTACATCCTAGAACTGCTGACGTGTTCAAGGAACTCCAGGCAAGGTGAGCAGCACAGGGGGCCACAACACAGCAAAGCTTGCACCAGGCGAGTTGCACATGCAGGCTTAGTCACAGCACTGAGGTGAGCTTGGACGAATATTGGTGTTGAAGCACACAATGCAGCTCAGATGTGTTGGTGGACTGATGGCTGTTGATTGTAAGGTTGTCTGGGACACCTGCAGGGCAGTGGCACATACCCTCCGGTACACCAAGGTCCATTGAGGCACTTGTATCAACCATGTAGCCTTCCGAGACATGGAAAGGGGCAGCTCACAGGGACATACAGCAAGGGACATACTCGGGTGCAGTGCATTTCATTTCCATGTACTTATGATAAATGCACTGCCAACTTTGTTTCGGTCATGGTGGTACGAACTTTGCTCTGAAGTCATGGCTTGCTATATGGGTCTGTCTGCTTAACCAGGGAACATTGCATGTTGTGTGAATTGTGACACATTGGTGTTCCATTTGCCACGCACCACGGCGGCTGACTTACTGCATTGACTGTGTATGACCCGTCACAGGGTAATGTTATATATGGGTACGAAGCATCTACACCAGATTGTCTGTTTGTAGAGTAGTTTGTTGCTATGGGGCATGTTTGGTGGTGTGTTTTTGTATAATTGGCACGTACAGGTTGTTGACTGTGGCTCTTTTTGCGGCATTGCAGTGCTCCTGTAACCGGACCTGAGAGTGCGCAGGCAGGAGAAGTGTCTTGTTGTTTTTCTTTCAAACTGCTCTGCATAGGCTTGCTGTGGGGTGCACTAATGCATGGATGTATGTGTGATTCAATTTGGTATGTTTTTTTCCCCCTAATCACCCGGAATCCTATGCAATTTTGAACCCTGTACCCTCTACCCGGTGTTCCTGCTTCCCGTACCTATCCAAGCAACGTTCCCTAACCCTCTTTCCCCGCTGGGGTTGCGGATGCCTGTGTAAGCCCGAACTTGCAGGCGCCAAAACCCTAGAGGGGGTGGTTGGTTCGTACCACTCCTAAGCCTGGACTACAGAAGGCCATGACAATGATGTCCAAGTTTGTTTGGATTGTGTATGTGTTCATGCAGGTAGTACATTTTCGTGCATTCCCTACTTTCATGTGTCATTCCTCCTCCCCTCTCCTGCCACTCATTCCAGTTATCCAGTGTGCCAACACCTGTCCCGACTGCATATCCCTGAACCTCCTTCCCCACCAGGGTCTCAGGGGCCTGTGTGAGTTTGACCTTGCAGGCACCCGGGACACGGTGGGGGTGGTTGTTTCGTGACACTCCCGCGCCTGTACACGGGACCTGTGACAGTACACATCCGTTCATGGTGCATCATCCTATGTTATGTACCACACATGGTTCACATCCTGTTGTGACATTGTTTTACTGTGCTACCTTGGTTGTTGCATCATTGTGGTAGTACTTGGCCTTTGTGAGGTACTGCTACGTCAAGTCATCTACTGGAGGGTGTTGGGTTCGTTTTATGCCTTGGATTTTGTGATTTTGGAAATGAGTGTGGATTCTGAGGGTGCAGGCACCTTTTTACACACAAGGTGGGAGATGGTGACGAAGGGTAAAGGTGATCCTGTGGCCAGGTGGAATTGAGGGTTGAAGGCTCCATGACCCAGGTGCAGTTGTTCAGTGGGTCATGGTCATTTGTGAGGGAGGGGGGTTGTTGTTGATAGTTGCCTTGCCTGCAGTGTGATGGGAACTCTGACATTGTAATGGTGGTATCCTATGTACATGTTGTGTTCTGCTGATCAATGCCTGTTCATGTGTTGTGTTTACTTTCAGGTGCGAGGGATAGTTGTGGTTTGACATGCTGGGGTGTACACATGGTGAATGTTCACATGTGATGTGTAGAGAACACTGATGGTCACTTGAGTGCACATGCATATGTTGAGTGCATGTCCTTGCAGACCCACACACTTGCACTCTGATGCACTACATGTACTCCCACCCTTGCATATCCACATGTACACTGTTTGCCTTCTGGTGGCCACTGTGTCCCTGCAGCACATGTTCTGTGACCAATTATTGATCCTGTAATGTCTAATTTGCTTTTTGATGTGGTCTGTCGCTTAGATGTGATGCTCAGGGTGTGCATCACACACAATGGCTGTTCACTGTGCTGTGCGCTGAGCAGTGTGTTGCAGGAGTAGGACACAGCACACAGAAGCTGCAGTGTTGATTTTGCAATGCACAATGTGCATGTAGTCAGGCATTCATTGTTATGTTACGTCTACAACTCTTGTAATGCATTTGGAAATGACTTATTTTGGGTGGGAGGTTGTTGGTCAGTCATTTCATCTGATTCCAGGTCAGGCATCATTGTCTGATGCCACTGTACATTTTGGACATGGCAATGTGTACCTTATTGTTACTGCGTTGGTGTATGGGTATTGCTTGCCATGTCATGTTGTGGTTTGGGAGGGTTTGAGTGACATAACAGTGATGGCCATGGCCTGTTTTGCAGGTGTGTGTGATGCACACCTTGCATGTCAGGGTCATCCGCTTCTCAGAGCAGCTAGCTGGGGGTAGATCTCTCTCCGCGGCAGGGCCCTCCCTCTGGAACAGCCTTCCTGCCTCACTTGAACTTGAGGGGAACCATCTCCGGTTCGGGAAGCACCTCAAGACCTTCCTCTTTGCTTCTGCTTTTTCTCTGCCTCTCCCTTGCGGAATTCTTCACTGGAACTGCACTGGATCTGCAACTGGGCCACTCTCACCGACCTTGGTCCCTGGCCCAACCACTCTCCACTTGCACTGCCTCCCTGGCAACCCCTGCACTGCAGTACTGTCTCTCTATCCCTACAGCCCCCGCTTCCCAGCACTTGTCTGCACTTACCTTTGCAGTTGCCACCAGCTGACCTATGTATTTGTTTTTTGGTCTACTTCCCCTGTACTGCACTCCCCCCCCTCCCCTTCCCCTTGCACTTTTCCCTTCCCCCTACCCATGCACTTGCACAATCTAAATGACACCTGGCCTAGTAGTACCATTGTCTGTCTTCCCTTGTTTCCCCCTCCCTGCCTCATCGCACCTTGAAATACTTGTGTATAGGCCATATCATGTCATATGTCATATGTGTGCCTTTTGGTTACACAGGATAGCTTGTGTTTAAGTAGCTAGGGATGCAGACGATGTGGCACTTCCATGGCAACTATCTCAGGGTGGTAGGGTTGTGACAGTTGACTGTTCTCTTTGTCATCATCGATTGTCACCTGGTATGTGCCAGGCCTGTGTGCACTCCGCAGGGGTGGGAGTTTAGTTGAAAAAATGTGGCCACAAGCTGGGTCCGGGCTTCCTCGCCACGTGCCCTGTCCCCTCCCATGGGCAGCGCCTGTGGTTGGGGATGTGGGGGCACCACCATGTCCACCGGGACGCCCTGCCGTGTTGCAACATTGTGCAGGACACATGCTGCCACAATGATCCTGCACACTACTGGTGGTGCATAGAGTAGTTGCCCGCCAGAGCGGTCAAGGGAGCGGAAATGTGACTTGAGCACTCCGAATGTGCGCTCCACTATGGCCCTTGTTGCAATATGGGCGGCGTTGTATCTTACCTGGGGTGGTGTGGTGGGGTTCCAGATTGGCGTCATCATGTGGTTGCTCAGAGGGTAGGCACTGTCCCCTGGGGAGGTGATAATAGTTGAGATTATTAGGGTTTGGGTATTTGTCTGTGTGTGACTTGCATGCATGTGCAAGGGCATTTGTACTCACCTAGGAGCCATGTGTCGCCATGCTGCCCAGCTTCCAGGGCCCGGCTCAGGGCGGACATTCTGTATATGAAACTGTCGTGGGTGGTACAGGGTAGTTTGCATAGGCAGAGGTGATGATTCCCTTTGCATCGCATACCACCTGTACATTGATTGAATGCCAGTGCTTGCGGTTTCGGTAGATGTGCTCAGTGGCCCTAGGTGGACGTAGGGCCACATGGGTGCAATCTATGGCACCGAGCACTTTGGGAAGTGTGCCACCCTGAAAAAATCCAGGACAATGGCCTGCCTTTCTGCAGGTGTTCTGGACATGTATATGTGCCTGCGGACTGAGGGGCGCGCTGTCATGATTGCCAGTACCTTGTGTAGGCAGCATGACTGCGTGGCCTGTGAGACCCCCCCCACTATGGCAGTAGTCCGCTGAAATGTCCCAGTGGCCAAAAAATGCAGGACATTGAGCACCTTCTCCAAGGGGCTCAATGCTTGGGAGAAAAGGGTGGGGGATGTAAGGTCATCTACCCACTCCCTGACCAGGTCTAGGATTATGTGGGGTGGAAACCTATACCTGCCATAGACCTGGTCGTCAGGCATCCCAAAAAGGCTTGTCCGTGGTGCGAAAATGCGTGCCCTGGCTATTCTCCTCCTCCTGCGGTGTCCCACGATCAGTGCTGCGACAAATGGGGCATTCATCGTAGCTGTATATATGTGTTTGTTGTTTGCGCGCACTTTTGTACTGTGCGCGGGGACGCTTCCGCCTGCCTTCGTGTGGCAGACGCGTTGGCGCCTGTGTGCGTCTTTTGCCGTGCGCGGGTTTCCCGTATTCGGATCCATGAATACGGGTTGTTCGCATGCGTGTGGGCGTTCCGTGTCGTTCCCTGCAGTACTTCCCCAGTTACGCCTTCTTTTTAACGCGTTGTTCCCATTCCGCGTGTTACGCCCACTGTTCCGCCCACTTTGGTTGTGTGCGCCGCACGATGTGTGCTTTTGCTGTGCGCGTAGCGCACGCCGTGTATGCCTTTGTGCGCCATGGCTGGATTGGGCGCACGGACAGCGGGAAACACGCACAGCATCTTCCTTGAATCGCACGTGTGCGTGTGCGCTGCGTTTCTCACGCTTGCGCTCCCTTGCACCTGCTAGCGCATGGATTTTCGGCGCACGTTTGTTCCATGAATCGGCCCCTAAATATTTTGGTGTTAATCTCGAACCCACCACCTAAATATTTCACAGTGCCCCAGCCAACCTGTGACCTCAAAATCATCTAGGCCACAAAGGCGCTGCACCCATCCTAACTGAGTGTCTGAGAGTTGAATGTGCATGTTTATTTTTCCTTTGCATTAAAAGTTTTTCCTCTCTGCATTGAACTGATTATAAATATGTATTTTACTTTCTATATTGTATATATCTTTTTATAAATAACATATTTTTTACATTCCTAAAACAGTCTGGTTCTTTATTTCATGGTCCTGTTTATAATGTACAATAACACATATCGCTTGTTCATTTAAAAAAAAAAAATGTTATTTTATTCAGAAGTGTAACGCTGGTTTGTGACAGTGTCAACAAGTTTTGGAGAAACAGTTTCTATGTTTTTAATCACGCTGTATAAGTTAAAACACAGGATAGAAATCTATCCTTGTTTCAAATGTGTTTTTTTTAATTTTCACAGATGATGCTACAAGCTCTTAACATCGTTTCATACCTGTCAACGTCCATTTGTCTTAATATATTGCCAACAACTTCATGCCTGATCATGTTCGCCTCCATAATCACTTAACATAAAAATGTATAATAAACACATTTTTATTAACATTAAAAACAGTGATTTTTATTCAGATTCTTTTCACAATCGTTTGGGTTATCAGGACCTGACCTGCTACAAATTCCAATGTATGAGGAATTACTTCATTGACAAACTCACTGCGTCAACAGCAAACATACATAATAGCTAAACGGATGACAACAATTCATAAAGTTCCCTGTGAAACAGCCACTGTCCTTTAACACAGCAAAACCTCTGTTGCAGGTTGGTCACCTTCAATCACAATGAAGAGCCCACCAGTGACCTTAAATCGCACACTGCCGAACTTAGATTCATATCCACTGTCTTCAGCACCCACATAGGTTGCGGTTGGTCCCCCCGGTATCACACCCAATGGCTGCTCCAGAAGCACATTATTGCCATTCCAGGTCATCCTTTCCAGATTAGTAACTGTTATGGGCACATGCTCTTGAATGTTTTGAATCCAATTGCCAACAGACTGCACCATAAGCATAACAGTGAGTGGCGGATCGCTGCCAACAGAGAGTGTAGACATGTTCTCACAGAGCTCACCAGCCTCGCGTTCCACTGTCTAGTCCTATGCATCTTCCAGTTCATCGCTCCCCATTAGATAATAAGGGGTATAACTATCCTCAAAGCACCCGGGGCATCCAGGGGATGTTTTCTGCTCATCGTAACTGTAGCTGTTCATAATTGACGTTTCCTGAATAGCCCTGGGGAAGCTGAAAGAGCCCCCATGTTTCCCAGGCCTACAGCAACAGCTATAAAGCCAGGTTGTTAGCCCCTCCCCCTACACCATCATAGCCTTAGGACCATCCCTTTAGATCAAAATGTTTATCAAACATTCTTGGGATTCTTAAAATATATAAAGTGTATATCAAAATTATTGTGGTTCAATAGAATTGCTATCAAAAACGTTGAGGGGCTTATCATTTTGATGTCAAATGTATATCCGCTTCCTATCAACTAAGGTGGAAACCCTCTGTGATGTCATCACTGTGTCACTCTGCAAAACTCTAGATTCACAGTCCTTGTCTTCAGAGCTCACTCCGCTCTCAGCGCTCACCCAAGCAACGCTGTTGCCCGCTGATCCCATCTTTATACAGATTTACATAAAAGTTATATTCACTTATAGAAAAACTGATGTAAACTGGATATGCACTTCCTATAAAAATTTAAATGTGATATACATTCGATATCAAACATTTTTTATATAATTTCTATATGAAATGTATGTTAAGTTTATATCAAAGTCTATCAAATGGCGGAGGGGCTAAAGACCAGAAACAAGGGGCATGACCACCTGTCAAAATTTAACATGAGAGAAACGGGGGCTCCTTCTAATACTAGTATCACTAAAAATATGTAACTGCATCCCTCAGTTGCATTAAAATAGGGTGAGTGCAATTCACTCAGGAGTTCTGAATATTTGCAATTTAGAAGCACACATTCAGATCCCTCTGACTCTCATAAAAAAATTGTGAAAGTTTGAGAGAGGAGACATAATGTGTCCTCACATTTATGTATTCATTTCATATTTACAAATGGGATTACCACTTGTATAATTGGGAATGATGATCCATACCTGTGCACAGATTTCAATCAGGCAAAGAGAATGCACAATGCACAGAAGAGTTTTTCTTCCGATGCTATCGATTGACTGCATTGCCAGAGCGGCAGCATGTTTTCTAGCTGTCTTTGTACTTGAGTTCTAAATAGTATTTATTTCTAAATTTTGTATGGTTTGGTGAAGCCTCACCTTCAATAAACCATGCTGAAAATTGAAAATGATTTGTAGGACTCGCACAGCATTAAATATTGTATAAGTACTGTAGCCATTTATGAGGGGCTGACCAACAGTGCTAGAAAGAAAAAAACATACTATTTTGAGTGCAAAGTGGCCTGTCCATTCCCATTGAGTGTTGGCCTCGAGCTAGAAGCAATCTCAGTGCAATGTCTGAAGTGTATTCACTTTCTTTTTGTGTGGCTGACTTCATACACATACAAAAGATACTAGCATGTGTAACAGCTGGCCTGCAGGGTCTCCCAAATCATGTTACCAGTTTGTGACTGATCTGGGGAACCCTAGGTGAACTGCTTCCTGGTTCACTTGATCGCTATGGATGGGGGTTACCCTTGAATATTTTAGAATCACTTTTTCTAAGATGTTTCCAAGCCTTTCTTATCATGATTTCAAAATGAAAAAGTAGGATGTAATCCCACATGTATGTCTATGTATGTATTTTTCAATGTTTATGTCTAGCTCAAAACTGCAGGCAGCAAAGATTTTCATTCCAAAGCCCCATTTAATACAATTTTAGGGGTGCTAAAACTGACTTGTTACTGTAACATGGTAGAAAGGAAAATCAGCATTGCAAGCGGGAGCATGAAAATGAAAATCAAAAACATATGCTCGCTTATGCAGGAGGAATGGGTCAGGTCGCCAATGGAACAGGGTGAAAAACCAAACAATTATTTTAAAAAATACCGAAATCGACTTTGTGGTAATTGATGGAAAACAGAGATGGTAGCAACATTGAGGTGTGAACAACGATAATGAAATCTGTGACCCAAAATGTGCACTGGCCTTTGAGAAATGTGGTTACCATAAGGATGGGTACTTTTCACAATTGCTAAGCATTCTCAATCACGCTGTTTCATTTCTGTGCTCATATCGCCATTAATTTGCCTTACTGGCAGTTTCCCTTTATTTTGAGTATGATACGCTCATGGAGAATTGAAGTTCACCCATGCGTGAGTTCTGATGAAGTTTCTACTCACTAATGCAAATAAGAGCTGCCAGTGGTGAGCTGGCATAGAGGGAACTATGGGGTTTGCCTGGTGGGCCTCTACAATGTTCGCCTATTTTATGTGTGTTCTTTCCTGATCCCGTCTCCCAGCCCTCCCTCCTGTCCTGATTGGTCAGACTGCTCCTCTTAAGTGACCTTCCCAGGGCAGCCCTCTGCCCGTGCAGCCCCTGCAGCTAAGGGCCCCAACGCAAAGGGTGATTCCTTGTCTGCAGGTGTCAGCAGGGGAAGCCAGTGTCCAGCTTACAACCAGCAGCAACTAAAAAAGTAAGTGTGGCATCAGTGGGGAGTAGAGCAAATACTCTACTCCAGAAACCCCTGCCACTCTACATTACCTACCTGAGAACATAGCTTACCGGGCAAACATCCCCTACATCACTCTCTTATGGAATACTCAACACTAGCATTCGCCCGTTATAAATTTCACCCTTTAATATAGGTATATCAAACCATCTGCGTTTGCTATAAAACTATATCTACTGTATTATATTCTGAAACCTTCTGCATTATGAAACCTAGGCCTTTCTCCCAGGACCCTGACATCTAGGTGTAGCCTCCATCTTTATACATGTTTAATATACCATTAACATTAGCCTGCGTCACATACAGACAGAACTATGATTGTTAGTAAATAACACACTGAGACAGAATGGCGAATGTTAGCAAGTGCCACACTTAGATAGACTCATGATTGTTAGCTTGTGCCACATTCAAAGAACTGTGAACAATAGCCTACGCCAGACCAAGATATAACTATGAATGATAACAGTTGTCCAACTCAGATAGAATTCATGAACATTTACCTGCATCACGTCTAGGCAGGATTGTAAATGTTGCCTTGTGTCTCATATAGACAGATTTAGTTAGCACTGTGAACATTAGCCTGCGTCACACCCATTTCACAGGACTCTCAAATCTAGGTATAGCCTCCACCTCTGTCTACTGTATGGTGGCACATAATGTATTATGAAACCTAGGCCTATCTCCCTACTATACAGGACTCTCAAATCTAGGTATTGCCTCGACCTCTGTCTACTGTATGATGAAACGTAATGTACCATGAAACCAAGGCCTCGCTCCCTGCTATACAGGACTCTCAGATCTAGGTATAGCTTCCACCTCTGTCTACTGTATGGAGAAACATAATGTATTATGAACCCCAGGCCTCTCTTCCTACTATACAGGACTCTCAAATCTAGGTATAGCCTCCATCTTTGTCTACTACATGATGAAACGTAATGTTTTATGAAACCTGGGCCTCTCCACGACTTTACAGGACACTCAAATCTAGGTGTTGTCTACATATTTGTCTATTGTTGGTGGAATCTAGTGCACTGCGAGACCCTGGGCTCCTCCACCACCATAAAGGATTTTCAAATCTAGTGCAACAACAAACAAATAACACATATGCCACACTAACAGCACACGAGGACTGAGTTCGATTCGATACTCGCATCAAATCTCAGCGCAAGGTGCATACTGAACTGAAGCTGCCAACAGGACAACACCTCTCTCACTATCCTACTCACTCTCCTCCTTACTAACCCACACTGCCTTCTCGTTTGCAGATCTGCCTGAGCACCTGGGGACCAATTCCGTTAGTGACGGCGCTTGGTACAAATACCTTTAACATTTAACATTAACATTTAACATTTCATTGGTTTGCTGCACCTCTTGCCCTCTCTCCCAATCACCTAAATCCTTTCCACCTATCTCTACTCATCAGCACAATACTTGGAAGTGAATAATTAGTTATAAAGCTTCCAGTTTGATTGTAAGTGCTCACAAAAGTTTATGACCTATTTTTTGTTATCTTTCATTACTTGTTGATCCCCGTATAGGGACAAACACAATTTGAAATCCACTATTTGTCCCCATTTGTCCCCATTTTCTTGGGTGGAGATCCCCCAAACACTGTTTAAATAAGCTGGGCTTGCTGGTTATATTCACTTGCACTTTCTAATACATTTTCAGGGCCACTTTTGTTTCCTCGCTGCTATGTTGAAGCAGTGGTCGAATTGAGCGGGGGCGGTCGGGAGCGGTGCTCCTCTACTTTTTTAAATCAAGTTTTATAGCTCCTATACTTTTATTTTAAAAAGAAACCATTCCGGAACGGTTTTGTTTTAAAATAACAGTGTAGGAAGAAGTTGAAACTTGCGTTTTCAGTGCAGTGCACTGAACATTCCCTTAAACAGCAGGCAAATGTGTTTGGGGGCTTGTATTGTGCGTGGGAGGGAGCAGGGCAATGGGGTTTGTGAGGAGCGGGAAAGGCTAGCAGGGAACATAGTTCCACTACTTCTTTTCTTACACTTCGACCACCGTGTTGAAGTAAATTCAACTCAGAGGACCTAGCTCAGCCTTGTTGACAATGTGGCATGTCGAATAGTAGGGTCTGTGGTACTGCCTTGATGTAAGAGATATACCACTCAACTACCAGATAGTACATGTCTCTCACATAGGTATCTTAACAGCTGTATGTCCTTTCTCCTGCCATCCTTGACTCTCTGTTGTGTGAGATGTGGTTGCCTGGGCTTCCCCTCTCATCTTTGATGGAGGTGCTCCCACAGTTAAATTGGTGAGCCTAACTGCTGACAACAAGCAAGGCCCAGTAACAATTTTGTATAGTTGGAGCCCCACTCACACAGGTTTACAGTGGCATTTTAGCTCTCTGAAGATATGCATATGTATTTATGTATTTATAGACAGGGTGGAACAATTATATTTTGATCACAAAAGAACATACATACAATAGATAAGAAATCATATTTGGCGGGAAGCAGTGTGCTTCTTACCATGGGGTGAGTTCAAGTGACATATTGACCAGTTCTTAAAGGGAGAAAATGGAATAGTCACCAGGGACAATATGTGGGTGGACGTACGTATCAGATTGGTCCCAACCAAAAGCACAAACCAACAATGACATGGTAGACAATGCAATTGTGAGCAAGAAAACCAACAGCAACCCTAGTAACATTGGAGGTCATTACAACTTTGCCAGTATTCTGGTGGAAAATCCACAGGATACCATCAAATGGTAATACCGTTACCAGCCCTCATGTTGAATGGGAAATCATATCATGCCTCCTTTATTGTATATATTGGCCGAAGCCCAGTCGCTCTGCAAAGAAATCCGCTTGCAAGGTCCAGACCTTAGATCTGTGTTAGCTGCCATTTTAGGTTCATCCACCATTTTAGATTCTCACTCTAAAGTCACCCTGTGTTCTAAGATGGTAGACAGTGTCGTTTTGAATGTAGCATGGCTGTCTTGCCCTCTGTGTACAAGCTAATGTGTAAACTGCACGCACGCCAAATGTTAGGGTCATGTACTGAGACCTTGTCCTTTGTTGACCTGTTTATAGAGGATTACCTGTGCCAACAACGCTAATCCATGAACATATATTGTGCACAATACTGTTTTATGTGAACACTTGTTTTACTATATTGTCCAAGATATGTGCGAAGGCTCAATGAGAAATCCAAAGACACACTGTTGCTATTGTAACTTGTTGGCAAATGTATTAAGGATAACCCCTAAATGTATGGATGCATGAATTAGGAACAAACTCGGCATGAACCCCTAGCCCAAGGAAATGGTTAACCTACAAGTGGGTTGGACATCATGTTTTGCATTGTATAAAAGGTGCAACTATTTTGATGTACAGTCTCACTCACTGAACACACCGAACAGGGCTGGTATTCGCTGTGTTGTATTGGGGACCTGATAGCTATCTGTTGCTTTGTCCTTTGAAACTGTTAAGTCATAGTTAAGTCATAGAATAACGATCTGTATATCTTTTGAACCCACGTTTGGTGTATTTCCTTTTGGGGTACTCATCCTCGATATCTTCTTTTGCTTTCACACTCAGTCCAGTGGAATTACTGCTGGATTATGAGTGCTGGTAAGGCTGGTAAATCCCCATTCCATGGAGTCATATAGGACTCCATGTGGGGTTTGCCGGTATTACTGGCACCGTTAATACTGGTGTCGGTAATACCAGCAATCCTTTCCTGGTATGGTGTCTGAATTACCTCCATTTCTTACCTGGAGGTAATTCCTCAACCCCACCAGCAACCTTGTACTTTGCCAGTGCAGAAACGTGCCAGTATACGGTACTACCAGCACATTAATTCCACACAGTCAACATTGTCATGACCCACTTGTTGATCATCATCAGTAAGGTGCAGTAATGTGCATTGTTGATCTCATAAATGAGTACAAGCAGTAAAAAATCATCAAAATATAACAATTAGGAAAAAAGTGAACTTAAAGTATTTTCTGTCTTTATGGAAAGACCACCCGGGATAAAATACAGATTGTGAATGTTTGAAGGTTTTACTTTGCCTGATGTTGGTGCCTACAGCTTGGGATGGAATTGCTTCTATCATGATACAAAAATGATCATACAGCAGACACATAACTTTATAATGAATCCGAGTGATTTGCCCACGGCTGAAATTACTGCGGGCAAATCGTTTGCATGAGAAAGGTGCGAACTACCAAAAGTTTGCACCTTTCTCATGCAAACACACATACAAACTCACACCCACACACACAACACACCCATAACACTCCCCCCACACCCTCAGCACACCCCAACCCACACTCCCAACATAAACAAACCACACTTACCTTGTCTTCACGCTGGGTTCTTGCAGCGCCAGTTCCCTTTCACTTCCATGACCGGGAACAGGCGGTGCAGTGTCCTTTTCTTCTATTTTTGAGGAGCAAAGTCACTTTGCACTGCAAAAGTACTCTCTGCACTGCGCTAAAGGCTCTCTTTTTTCAATGTACAATAAGTCACAAACCATATTTAAACTTCATATTATGGTAGTTTCAGGAACGCAAACATGTTCACCTTTGAAATACTGGAAGCCTTCCATTGATGCACATTGATGATTTAAACACTCTACATTCATCATCACCTAGTTCAAGTTTAATTCCCTTTTTTAATTAGCAGCAGCCAGCCTTATTTTCTTTCACTTTAGTAATTAATTCCTAGGAAATGTATTGAGCAGCCAATGACAGTAAAAGTAATTACAGATAACACAAAGCACTTCATGCTAATTTCTTTTGACATTAGGCTTGCCTTTTCCCAATGGCTAATGAAGCTGTCTTAATAATACAGCATACAAGTGGCACAGAAAAATAAAGGCTTCCACACCGTGTTTTATTTGTGAGGATTTTTTATGACATTTCTTCAGCTGTTTAATTATTATTTAATCGTACCATGCCTCAGAGCTGAGAAAGTGGGACGTATGCAAGACTCATAAAATGGCATCTCACCTAGAATAAACTTAGAAAGTACAAGATGGTCTAAACAAGTGACGTGGGAGACTATGGGCCTCATTATAATTACGGTGGTAAGGCAACAACGGTGCCGGTAGCACTACCAGCACCGTTGCTATCGTACCGCCATACTCCGAGCTGTGATCGTGGGTGCCTGTCAGCCCAACAGGACTGACCTGGCGAGCAGGGCGGCACCCGCGAGCACAGTATGTCGGATGCACCGGCACTGTTGTTAGCTATTGGGCTCGAATGGGAATGGCGATGTACCGGTCCTGTCACTCACGAAATGGCAATAACCGGGTTTTACCGACAAGGCTACTGTAGGGATTTGGTATTATCCTGCATCCTAATGGAACCTTTGGTCATTGTATTGATTGACAATGGAGTGTTAAGGGTTAGAATGTTTATGTGTGACTGGGGGTTCTATGTGGTCAGTTGGGAGATGTAAGCCTACCTGGGAGGATGCAGGTGTATGTGGCCCTGAACCCAGATGTACCTGACATTATATGACCATCATAATGTACTGGAACTAAATAAAGAAGTTACTGAACTTCACCTGAGGTCATGGTCATCTGTGGGGAACAAGGAGTTCTACATTGGCGACGAGGATGCTGGCTGTGCTGGGGGAGAGCATTGAAGATGGCACATACACCTCCCCCCAACCCAAGAAGAAGACCTCCAGGTAGGCGAGCGCTTAAAACTGTAGGCGCAGAAGGGCGCCCAGCGCATGAGCTCAGGGCAGAAAGTAAGGGGCTGCGCCAGAGCCAGGGGCAGCTGGCCTGTCACTAGAAGGACAGGTCAGGGAAAGAGGAAAGCAAAGAGACTGAGGAGGGCTGAGGCCCAGAGACTGATTGCTAAGGGGTCTGGGACCACTAGCTGCAGCATGGAGGGCTTGGTGCCCATGGCAGTAGCAATTTGAAGAGGCCTGGGTCTAGTTACGCCTGGAAATTATGAGGAAGCCATGCTGGGCAGCTGAGGGATATAGCCAAGGCAGTAGCAACAGGAGAGGCTTGGAGCCTAAACTGTGCCTGGAAATTAAGCAATGAGGAGGCATGCTGTGCAACTGAGGACTATAAGCCCAAGGCAGTAGCAACAGGAGAGGCTTGGAGCCTAAGCTGCGGCCGGAAAGAAACAATGAGGAGTGATGTTGTACAGCTTGAGGCTGGAGTTGGGGCAGCAGCAATAGAAGAGGTTGGGAACCTAAGCTGCGCCTATATGTTAAAATAGAAGATTGGTGGCGAATGTGAAAAGCGCCTGGAGCAGAGGAGGGTCCTGGGGGCCATTCCAGCGTTTGAGGGGGCTTGGAGCCCATACCTGCACCTAAAAGACTTGTAGCCCGTGGCTGCACCTTAGGGGCTTAGAGCCCATGTGCAGAGATGAAAGAATATTGCCCAAGACAACATGTGTAGTGCCTGGAGGGGCAAGGCCATTTGCAGCAGCGCTAAGGAGGTGCCTGAGGAGCTATCACTCATATGAGGTGATGAGGAACTTTGAGGGCATGTTGTCAGTAGTTCCTGAGGGGCTTGGAGCCTACTTAAGAACTGAGAGATGCGGTAGGAGGCAAAGGGAGTACAATTTTATAGCAGGCGGCTGGCAGCAATGAAAAGCAGCATTATGAACATACCAGGAAAGGAACGCTTCGGGAGGTGATATTTACAAAAGGAAGTGTGCAGATGGATTTGTAAATCCATTTCTGTTGCTGGCGGCTGCATTTCCGCCCGTTGGAATTTTTTTTCAAAAAGCTTAAGTTGTGAATGATCTTAATTGACGGAATGAATAACAGAGGTACTTTTAAGTTAAGAGATGATGCTTTCACGAGCATAAGTAAAGGAAGCAATTTGGTCTTGCCTTCATTGAATTGGTTAAGTTGTTATAATTAGTTATTGATTCAGAATCTGTTGTCATGTGAGGCCTGAATGGCATTTGGACAGCGTGAGTGCATGAGAGTGTGAACCTGTATGTTGTCAGGTGTAGTTTCTTGTGGGATAGGTTGTCCTGTAATAGGGGTACTTCATGGAAGTTGTTGAAGCTTAAGAGCAGAGAACAAAGTTTATAGTTTTTTAGATTGGATTTAGGTCTCAAGGGTGTTTGTAATTAGTCAACCAAGGGATTAAGTGATCCAAATGTGAGGTTTTATTAAGTAGGTTAAAGTTGCATATTAGTAGAAAGAGATTGAGATATGCGTAGTAATAGTGTTTTCTGAAATGCTATTTGGTATTTATGTTGTAGGTACATTGGTATGAGAGTTATCTTGCAAGTGGTTGTTAGCATGTTTGATAGGTGTGCACGGATGGTGTGTAAAAGTCGTGGCCTCTGTTACTCTGTCAACAAATACATGGTAATGTTATGATGCAAAGGAAAAAATTGTGGTACGGTCATGTTTAACTAACATGCTTTCCTTCCACAGATGGACATTTAATGAAATATAGGTTGCATTGACAACATTGCTAGAGTTTGGTATGTGGAATCTGAAGTATAGTTATGTGCACTAATGTTTTATTTCCACAGGTGGGACTTTGTAATGCAGATGTATTAAGACCTTATTTAATGCTAAAGTTTAAAGTGCTAAGTGTCAAACAAAGTTTTTGTTTGTTGTTTGTTTGTAGAACCATTCAGAGTTTCATCATGATACAGCAAAGACTATAGTAGAGTCATTGATGTTGGTATGATGCTGGTGTGAATGAAGTGTGGTTTTCCCTAATAGGAGCTGTATTGTATTTAGCAATACTTTCAACATGGGCAATTTAGGGGTAATGGTTTCACAAGAAGTGAAGTAGTTACCCGGGTATCTGGGATACTCAGTCTAGTTGGAGGTGGTGTGTATTTAGGTACATACCGGTTTGCATTGTTGGGTGTGAGGGAGATGTGTGTGTGTTCTTTTGTGGGACGATGAAGTCAAGTTTAGGAAGAGAGGTATGGGTGCCTCTATTTGTAAAAGTTTTAGTAAGAATGTTTGAGCAGTTGGTGCCTTTTCCTCACTTGGTAGAAAGAGGAAGGGCATTGATTGTAATTGTGTCCCACGGCTGTGTGGACTATTTTGGAATATGTAATGAGACCAGCAGAATGTTATCAGTTAGGAGTGATGAGGCAAGTGCATTGAACGTGGGGTTGTTTGTGTGCGTGTTGTTATTAGCCATTATGGTTAAGTTATCTACTTGTGTTTTTATGTCCCTAAGGAAGGGAGATATGTAGGGATTTGGTATTATCCTGCATCCTAATGGAACCTTTGGTCAGTGTATTTATTGACAATGGAGTGTTAAGGGTTAGAATGTTTATGTGTGACTGGGGTTCTATGTGGTCAGTTGGGAGATGTAAGCCTACCTGGGAGGATGCAGGTGTATGTTGCCCTGAACCCAGATGTACCTGACATTATATGACCATCATAATGTACTGGAACTAAATAAAGAAGTTACTGAACTTCACCTGAGGTCATGGTCATCTGTGGGGAACAAGGAGTTCTACAGCTACCTCCAAACCCGTAATAAGGCCCAATGTCAAGTTCTAAGCTTAATGGATGCATCGATAATCAATTAAAACACTTGATATTAGCTATGCTGTGTAGAAGTTCAGAGGCAGTAGTACAGAAAATGTGCATTGGTGTAAGTACACATTTGCACTGCTAAAGCACCAGGGAAAAATGGCCCCATTTAAAAAATTATCTTTTCAGTGCATGTTTGCACCAGGGCAAAGTTTGTTCTAATGCTAATATAGAATGATATTAGCATTCGCTCAAACTCTGCACTTGTGCAAAATGCATTGGAAGCATATATTTTTTCACTATGGCAATATATTGCCAAGGAGCTAACATCACGAAAAACTGCAGCACATGCACCAGAGCAATATTTCAGCTTGGTAATGACTCGATAGCAGTTGAGTTGGCCTCTATCCACGGCCTTCTTTGTTTACCAGGCAGGTAGGTTACCAGAGAGTACCTGGTTATCCGTGTTTAAGCAGCAGGAAGGCCATGCCCAAACAGTTTACGCCAAATGGTCATCTGGGAGGGGGAGAGGGGAGGAGGGAGGGAAGGTATTTGCTCCCTCCTTGGATCTCTGTTTCTTAAAAGCTATGGCAGAGGACGTTGGGCGCACTGTACATTTCCAAGTGAAACCTTCTTCTGAAGATGTATTTATTTATTTATTTTTGCATTTGTATTTCGCACACCACCCATGATCATTCAGAGGATTGCACTAAGGGGGCAGGGAGTAAGACAAGGACGAGTTGACCTTCAAAGACGTTTCAGCTGTACCTTATTAGGTCGCCTTTGTCAGGACCTCACAGATTCGTTTAAAAATACCCTATTTAATTAGAAGAGGGGGAGGAAAAAAGATGAAGAAAAAAGATTTTTTAATTACACCTTTTCACTGATTAATTATGACATGTTTTAACAACGGAGTCTACACATGGTGCATTCTTGATATGGTCCTATGTGTGATAATGGCATCATTGGTCATATTTGCTTATTTTGAAGTGTGCATTTTGGAACAGAAACACATCCTTGCAAGATTACGTAAAATGTCAGTGGTGGCTTCAACCCTATACAAAAACATGTTTTATAGACATAGAGGCTAATTGCATGTTTACGATATTAATAACTTAAAGGTAGCAGTGTTCCAGTCTCTTTGTCCACAGAAAATGCATATGGCTCTCCATGTAATTATAGATATATAGCACCATGAGCAGTTTCTTAAATGGGCATAGATTCAAAAACCTCACTTTTGTATTAACATTTTCTCCCAAAAATGTCTTAGCTATGTATCCCATGAAGACCACATGCTCACTGTTTTTGTGGTTTGAATCACGGGCACAATTAGTGTGTTGATTCTCTAAAATAGTAAGAACTGGACACAGGTTTAGAACATGTGTCCATGCTCATGGTCAGAACAGCTGAGTTGGAAGTTTCAGTAACTGCATGTTAATATAACAACATATTTCTTGTGTTGAGTAGTATCCCAGCATGTACCCCACAGCATATAGCGTAGGCACACCACCATCTTGGAATGCTAGCAATTTATGTGTAGAGAGTGACGCTCTGATGTCATTGCGCAATGCATGATGTATGCAGAGCTATTTTTGTAGTTTCTAGAATATACTTTGTATCGGTATCTCCTATAATATTCTGACTTCTAGATTGTTTATCCATGTAGTATTTTATAATTCTTTATAAGAATATGTCTAAATCATATAAAGAGTGTCAATGTTTTTAGAGAAGTATCTCTTTTAGAGATGAGATGTTCATAAAGGTTTGCAGCACAATAGATCATTATGCAGTGTAAACAACTATGTACGCATAGAGCAAATAGTTATGGACAAGTAAATTGGTAATGGATAGTTGCACTGAGATACCCCACCATCGGTTATTCAGCTCACAATAGAAATTGTACTATTATGCAATTAGATCTGATTGACACAAAAGTTGATTGAATTAGATTAGCTAACAACTAAGTGCCCAGCACGAGAAATACGTATACGGCTCTATATTAACTTGTTTAACTTGCAAACAGTAAACTGATCATTAAGTCCCTTCATTTTTGTTCTCAATCAGTGGATAGAAAGGGGCCTCCTTAAGCATCAATGCCATTTCAACATTGTATCTTGCTTGTTACTGTGTATATATTCCACCCGAAAATGTCATCTTCAGATTGATTTTTCTCCATAGTGTTACACCATAGTACCAGTGTATTATGACAATTGAATTCTCTGCTTTGCTTTTACGTACTGCTCTCATCGTTTGACCAACATACAGAAGTCCACAAGGGCATCTGCTGCAGAAAATCAAATGAGTAATTTTGCAATTTGTCACCGTTCTTAATGTCCTTCTTTCTTGTGTACTTTAAATGGTGTACATTTTCCTGTGTACCTACAGACCAAGCAGGTACCACATGGGAAATGTCCAACAATGGGTCCAAACTCCAGAGTGTTTGATCCTTTTTAGCTGGAAATTACCTGGACATGACCAATTGCTCCCTACTGTTTTTTGATCTTCTTAATGAAAACAAAGGTGTGTCTTCGAAAGGAAGTTTGAGTCCAATGAATGGCCAGTATGTTTTTTAAAAAAAAAATAATTTAGTAGCTTAAAAGTAACCATTCAATCTATACTTTACAAGCAAATAAAAAAAAAAAAAAAATGTGCATAACATTTTAAAATAGTTCTGACACAACTTAGCTCACGGAAAAAAGTAACATTTGAGGAGAGCAAAAGAAGAAGAATTAAAAGGGAGATTAAGGTACAGATTAAACATTTAAAAAATCACCACATAAACCTTTAACAGTTTTGGGAATTATGTAACATGGGTATATAAAATATAAAGGAAGTAGAGAAAGTATACTTTTATATACTCTTTGTGAAAGTTCACTGTTGTGGACATTGGGCCTCATTCCAAGATTGGAGGTAGTCATGGTGCTATTTGCGCCATGACTGCCTCCAATAACGGTACCAGCGCCGGTCTCGTTCAATGGGGACTTACCGGTGAGGCCCGACCTTAGTGCAACCGGTAAGTCCCTATTGAAAAAAACATTCCCATTCCCATTTGAGTCCCAATAGGGCTCAATGGGAATGGTGAAGTAGCTAATAACGGTAACGCAATT
This sequence comes from Ambystoma mexicanum, assembly GCA_002915635.3. Classification (NCBI taxonomy): domain Eukaryota; kingdom Metazoa; phylum Chordata; class Amphibia; order Caudata; family Ambystomatidae; genus Ambystoma; species Ambystoma mexicanum. The sequence goes on from CM030321.1 coordinate 830,913,736, forward strand.
TGCGGAACCGTTATTAGCTCTAAAGTCCCTTAACGGGTCCCGTCCTTAACACCTGGTCAGACCAGGTGTTAAGGAAGGGACCCGCTAAGGGACCTCGTAGTAGGGTGGTAAGGGATTACCAGCACCGGGCTCCTTACCGTTGCCCGATATCCCTTACCGCCCTACTCGGAATGAGGCCCATTGCTCCTCATGAATCACAACCAGGATTAGTAGATATTTATCATGAGTGAATAGTAGAAGAATATCTAAAAAGTGAGCACATTATATGATCATACATGGGTCATGATCGATCCCGCCACCCCACCTCAAAAGAGATAGGGGGAAAAATCGGGTATACCAATTTAGATTAAGCATAATTTTTAGGAAAGATTGGGTGCTGTATTTCTCATGATGACATATAGAGCGCAATTTTTATGCAACTAGAGTGTCGATTACTTCATTATGCATTTGTCGATACTTGTTGACAGTTAAAGAGAGCATCCCACAGAGCCTCGGGGTTGACATGCGATATTCAGAGAACAAGTGGTAAAAATATGTTTTCCTTGCATCAAGCAAATGAGGACATGCAGTCATTAAATGCTTGATGGTGTCTGGTTGTTCTGCTTTTAGGCAAAATCTGCAGACAGTTTCCTCGTTATTAATCATGTTGCTCCTAGCCAGTAAATCTTTGGTGTGCCAGGGATTAAGCCTGAACCTCACAAATTGGTTTCTCGTGCCTTGCACTGGAAATTTGACTAAATAGGGTTCTACATTATTCAATTTCTTTGCCAAAAAAAATGTTCTTTAAATAAATGCATTTTCGTGCAATGTTCTCTTGTTACGATCCAATCATGTGGCCAGAGTTTGGTCTTGGCTCTGGTGGAGTTTGCCTTTAGCAATGATTCGTTATAGTCATATAAGAAGATATGAAACTCATTACCGAGTCTTCTTTGGCAGGCAATAGAAACTTTCTATAGGAAGAGTATAATTTTCACATATACAGGGAATGTAGGTATGCTAATCCTAGTTTGTGTCTAACGGCACACATGGATTGACTCTGGAGCAAATTAAGAACTGATATCCAAAAGAGTCCCTCCATTCATAGCTAAAAGATTTCAGGGTCTCATGTTCTAGATTCGACGGCATATATGAGGCTGGGGATGACTTTTTGTTTATAAAAGATCACTGTTGGCATTACAGAGAAGTTGCCCTATTTGGCCTGAAGAACCCGAGCTTGAGCTATATCTGTCTTAATGTTCCTTTGTAGTTCCTGAAGGTAAGGCAGATCTGAAGGATGGTTGTCGGTATTAAGTCGTAAGTACTTATATTCATTAACAAACCTGGATCTGCGTCCCTTGAAGAACTCATTTGTATGACACCCTACTTTTCGATCGCACATACTCGCATAGACTGATTCAGTTAGGCTTGCAATCCCGTGGAACAACACTTAGTCGTCTGCATAAAACAACCAGGGGATGAGGTAGTTTTCCAGCTTCAGCTAGTCGGAAACTACTTTAGTTGAGATGATGTTGCATGTCTACAATAAAGGAGGATTGTGGAGGATACCAGACAGCAGAAACCTCTGTCAGATCATTTCCACAGAAACTGGGCCAATACAAAATCAGCAGGCTATTCTACGCCAATGATCTAATCCTAATCGATCAGACGCCCATAGGATTACAGTGCCAACTAGAAAACCTTTTGTCATACGCAACCACCAACAACCTGGAAGTAAACAAGGAAAAAACAAAACTAGTCCTCTTAGAAAGATCAACAAAGAAACCAGTTAAGACTAAATGGTACTTCCAATCGTCTGAGATTGAAAAGGTAAAAAGCTTCAAATACCTAGGCATAACACTGGACAACTCCAAAAAAGAATTAGCCATGCAAGACACTCTACGATCGAAAATCAGAAAATCGGCAGCCCAAGGAAAAGCAATAGACCAAAAATTCGGCCACTTCTCAACAATAACAGCTATCGACTTCTATAAAATGAAAGTAGTACCATCAATAACCTATGGAGCAGAGGCAATGCTACTATTACCGAGCGAAATTTGGCCTAAATTAGAAGCCTACTACTGGAGGTCAGTTCTTGGGCTACCTTCTTCAACACCAGTAGCATCAATCTGAAGAGAATTGAGCCTCCTATCCCTACAAGGGACACTGAACTGCAATTTGGTGAGATTATTCAGAAAATGCTTACTTCCTACGAGCCCTCTGCTGTACAGAGTAATAAAATCAGAATTGGCAGTCGAAACAAACAAGACGCTACAATCTTGAAGGATGGGCATCCTAGCCCTTCTGAAATCAGTCGAAAGTGACGAGGAGGAAATGGTCCGAAATCCGACAAATGTTCTGAAGAAAATCAAGGAATTAGACTGTATCCTGACCCTGTCAAAAGCCTTGGAAAATAAGCTAATGCTTACCTTGGCTTCAAATATAAAGAAACTGATCAAACTCCAGGGATATATCAAACAATTCTCTAACAGGCAAGCCAGAAATTGCCTTTTAAGAGCAAGACTTAACCTATTACCAACAAATGAAATCAAAGCCATCAGAGGACTCTCAATCACAAGCCATTGTAGGCTCTGTCGAAACACTAACGAAAAAGAGACAGTTCACCACCTACGATTAAGCTGCTCTGAAATGTAAAAAATTAGATCAGCTTACATGCAATACTTTTCGTCCGACCCTCCGCTGGAAAACGAAACTTGCTGGTGGTCTAGGATGATCAGTGGGGATAAACCAATGTGGCTCATGGCAAGGTCTAAAATACTCCAACACTTAATATCCACGTTGGAATCCCTGTCTTAACTCCGAGACCTACCTGGAACACGAAGAGTTAAGACTCCAATACCCCTACCCTGCCTGAGGATTGGACACTTTCTTCTTCTTCCTAATATGCTTCGTAGTGTGAAAGGGCCTTTAATAGGGCTGAACAAACCAGCTAACTCAAACTTAAGAAATTTGTTTCGCAACCACAGAAGGAATTTTTGTAAAAATCAATTATTTGATTCACACAAATAAATATATATTTTTTTAAAAATCAAAAAAAATAAAGGAGTTAAAGAGAGACGATGCCAGTCAGTATCCTTGTTTGAGCCACCTGTGTGTGACAATGGGGGCTGATAAGTTTCCGTTCATAGATAGCCGTTTCTGTATGGTTGTTTTAGAGTGTAACTGATCAATCCAGTACATAAGAAAATGTGGCCAGGCCGCTTTGGTTAGTTTATCTATTAGTAGCTCCCTGGATACTGAGTCCAATCTGGCCTGGAAGTCTATAAAAGCCATGTATACTGGCTGTTTTCTCTGATGTTCTTGAAGTTTCACGGCATGTAAAGTTTGCAAGTTTACCGTTGTCCCTAGGCCCACCACAAAACCAGTTTGATAATATTGTAGGTTAGTTGTTGTTATCCAAGAATTGAAATCTCTAAGTATGAGTCTGGTGAATAATTTATCCAGAACATCTAGCAGGGTATCTGGCCTATAATTTTCAGGAGCTTGGTAGTCTCTTTTTTATAAAGGGGGACCACAATGGTGGAATTTGACGACTTTGTATAGTTTGATTATAAATCACCATTCATATTTTGGGCTAAGCTTCAGGATGTGATTTAATAATTCTATTGGAAAGGCCATCAGGACCAAGACCACCGGAAAAGCTCAGTTTCATTATATAGAAGAGTATATCCTCTATTTCAAATGTAATGTCTTGTGACCCGTTTGATGTATGGCATCTGGGCATGGCAAAAAGTGGGTGGCCTCATATAAGGTTTTATATTAAGTTTCCCAAGCTTCCTCTGGTACAACATTTATTTGTTTGCCAACTGTGATTCGCCATTGGATTTATTTAGAAACCATCATATAAGAGCAAAATTCTTAGATGCAAGCACTCAAAGAATATGTTCCGCATCGCGTTGGTACATATGAGCTTTCCTAGCTCTCATCCAATTCTTGTATCTACATTTGAAGGACTTTAGTTTTCTCTCCTTAGTCAATAGTGGCAGCTTTCCTACGGCTCGTCTAGAGGCTCGATAACTTGATCTTCTGGCAGCAAGTTTGTGGTCATATACATGCATGTGGCTCATGGTAAGATTACTATTCAGATGTGTTTATTTTGAATATCTGTAGAGCAGCTACCTAAAGGCCATTCGACACTACCAATTCTGGGCATATAATATTGGAAGGATATGTCAGGTGACTATTAAGGTCACATAGTAGGTTTGTGGGCCATCTAAATCGGTTTCTTCCATTCGAGACAGTAATATTTTGAGTGCTAGATACCTTGGGGTCGGCCTTAGTGTCGTTCCACAACCAGGTTAGAGATAAGAGATCAAGGTCACTATTAGACTGTGATTAAATTTAAAATGTTTCAGCAATGGCAAAGAGATCTCCTATCAGTATAGATGTAATCAATCAAGGCTACCTGTTTGCCTCTGTGCCATGTGTGGCATGGTGGAATATCAGCCAGTATACTACGGTTGATCATAAGAAGCTGTCTTTCTTTCACGAAGGCCAACCACCGGGTTGCCACAGACATTTTAATCAGGTATTGGGAGTTTTGATGCACTTAATGTTCAACTCTCCCGCTAATATAGCATGATCAATTGTTATGTCGACAGAGATACGATCGAGCAAGGATTCCAGATCATCAAAAAAAATCATCATCTCGAATACCTACTTGGTTCCAGTATATATTCACCAGGGCAGTTGTTGAAACATGTTTGGGGATGCCCAAGGATATGGGCACAGATTTGAAACAGTGCTTACTGCCACCATTTAGCCCGCCATGGGTCTACCCCTAACCTGTAGTTTGGCTGGGATTAAGGATAGCGTGTTTTTCTCCCACACTGGTGTTGAGATTAACCATACCTCCTGGAGCAATATTATGTCAAAATCATTTCATGAGGTTCAGATTCATCATGGTCAAATGCTTATGACCTCTAGTGTTCCAGGAGGCTAAAGAACAATATGTAGTCTTGGATTGAGCGGATTGTTAATTAGAATAAGAATGGGACTTACTTGATGCCACTGGTAGGAACTGACACAGCAATTCGGACAAGTCTTGAGAGCATGTGCCTTTGAAGGTGGCATCAGCTGAGTGAGTATTTACATTGGATAAGCTTTGATTATGATATACTCTGGAAGATGGATAATCTGGCGCAGGCTGGTTGCTGATATGGAATCCTAAATTGTAAAGATCAGTCCTGGCCTGCCATATCATGTTCATGACGATTCTTGACGATACCTGACTGCATCCATAGCTTAACTATGGATGAGTCACAATCATCAAGGAATTCAATCTGTTCGATTCCCCCAAGCATAAATCTTCTAACAGAGGTACATCCCCCAATATATGTCAGACACTCCTCCTATTTCGATCATACGGTGGGAATGGATTGCTTCTGCATTGCAGTATTAAAAAATGAGAGAGTTGATTAGGATATCTTGCTATTTTGTTATATTACTCAATCCCTTGTCCTGTGGCTGCAGAATGTTCTGAGGGTGTACACTGAAGTTCGAACTCAGGATGCCGATATAATCTGGTTGCTATTTAGCCTGATATGATCCACTTTGGGTATCTACCATAAATTACTTGGATACAGGTCAAGCCAAGAAAAGCTCGATGGATTTGTCTATTTCTTCTTGCTTTTGTTCCAGAATCTGACATTTCTAATTAATCATACTTCTCTCATCCTCCTTTTTTCACAATCTATTATTATATGGGCAATAGGTTTAATTGCAAGCAGAGTTAGCTCACATTATTTACCTTGCTGAGCAATTTTAATCAGAGTGTCCAGAGTTTAATACACTAATTATTGTTCCTGCTGGTTTTGTTTTTCCCACAAGTTGTTCTTTGTTTGCGATTCATTTTTGCATAGTTCTTTGCTACCAGTGAACTAGCTGGCTGAGAGCTATTCTTTGGGAGTGAAAGCATGCAAATAAAGTGATGAGGAATAAATCCCTTTATGGCTGCTGATTGTTTGACATGTTAGCTTTTTAACTGAATGATGTATGGGAGCAGTTTTATTCACCTTTGAGAACATTTCATAATGAGATTTCCCTGGTAACACAGCCGCTGTCGGCTCGTGTTGGGGTTGAGAATCAACGTGTATTGAGCACACATGTTGAGGGAAATTTGACGTGTTGGATCTAAAGTTTCTCTTTTTATTTCTCTTTTTGTTGAGGGGCCTTACCGGCGAGCATGCAGGCACATCCACAGTGCATTGTTTCGGTGCACTCAAGCAGGCAAGCACACTTGTGAATGTATATTCTTAGAGAGGCACAGCTCCACTCTATTGATGAGGTTCAACCAGACTGAAACAGGTGTCTGGAGTTGCTGTTGGTACTCTTGTTCAGAGGAGAATTACCTAGCATTTTAGTGCTGGACTGCCCCACAGCAGGACAAAGACTGATATGTTTTGGATATTTCTCCTCTGTGAAAGATAGTAAGATAAAGAATCTGGGTAAGGCTCTCGTAACCAGGACACTATTCTTAGAGAGGCACAGCTCAAACCTACTGATGAGGTTCAACCAGACCAAAACATGTGTCTGGGGATGCTGTTGGTACTCTTGTTCAGAGGAGAATTGACTTGCATTTTGATGCTGGTCTGCCCCAGGAGAGGACAAAGTCTTATATCTTTTGGATATTTCTCCTCTGTGAAAGATAGTGAGCTAAATAATCTGGGTAAGGCTCACATAACTAGGACTTATGTCTGCCAGAGGGACTCCCAGGAACCCCCTTGTTAATGTGCATAACTTAAGTAATTTTGGGTCTCACCCTAAGTTACTAGGGGAATCCAGATGTGAGCCCCTTGCTCACTATTCTTATAGTGGCACAGTTCCATTCTACTGATAAGTTCAACCAAACCGAAACACGTGTCTGGGGTTGCTGTTGATACTCTTGTTCAGAGGAGAATTGCCTAGCATTTCGGTGCTGGACTGCCCCAGGGCAGGACAAAGACTGATATCTTTTGGATATTTCTCCTCTGTTAAAGATAGTGAGCTTAATAATCTGGGTAAGGCTCTCATGACCAGGTCTAATGTCTGCCAGAGAGACTCCCATGATCCCCATGTACATTTTCATAATTTTAGTAACTTTGAGTCTCACCTTAAGTTACTAGGGAAATCCAGATGTGGACCCTGTGCTAACTATTCTTAGAGAGGCACAACTCAACCATACTGATGAGGTTCAACCAGACCAAAACGCGTGTCTGGGGATGCTGTTGGTACTCTTGTTCAGAGGAGAATTGCCTAGCATTTCGGTGCTGGACTGCCCAGGGCAGGAAAAAGACTGATATGTTTAGGATAGTTCTCCTCTGTGAAAGAAAGTGAGCTAAAGAATGTGGGTAAGGCTCTCATAACCAGGACTAATGCCTGGCAGAGAGACTCCCAGGACCCCCCTTGTTAATTTGGATGGTTTAAAAGATGACACTCTCTCTTTTTTGGCCCCATAATATCCACTGTGCAAATCGTATTTAATCTGAATATGTGATAAGTAATTATCAGGAAACATTCTCAGATATCCTGGCAAGGTATTCATCTTGTTTACTGTTTGTTTATACTTATTGTACATAATATATTTCATTATTGTTTTTATTCTGTTGGCATCAATCCCACTCTTTTACCTTGATTTACACACCAATTGGAGCCTACATGATCTAATCTTTTTAAAAATACCCTATATATTTTAGACATAATGGAAAAAGTACCAGTCAAACAAATATTATTTATATCTACATGAACATATTTTTTCCGGAATAGGGACAGGTGGGGTTAGGGGGCTAGGTGACAGGGGAGGGAGGACTGGAGTGTTGTTAAATAATGGTGTTCTAGGAAGGGGATAAGCTATGGTGCAGTGGTGGAGGGACTCGCAGGAGTTCCAACGGGAGAGGGCTGGGTTAGGGGCAGGCTTTTGGACAGAGTGTGGGGAGTTCAGGAATATGACATTCCTTTATGCAAAAGGTAGATTATTCTATATTCAGACAGCAACAAATTATGTTGCATTCATAAATGGAAGAATATTTATCATCAGAAGAAGAGATAGCTCAAACTTATGAAAAGTGCCATATAAGATGAACTGCTTCTGCCAACGCTGATGCTACTTAAAGGTCAACTAATGTTTGAAAAGTATCTGTGCAAGGTCGCCTGGGCAGTGTTTTCACTTATCAGTAATAATCGCTCATCCTTGGCTGAAATGGTTTTCAGTAGGAAGCCTGGACCACGGGACCAAAATTCATTTGGGCCTGTGGGGGCATGAAGCTTTCAAGGATGGACAAGCCATGGGTTTGAAGATACGGGTACCAAAGAAGGCATTGTGGTGGGCAACCTGGATGTAAGGATCAAAATGGAACAAGTGGTACATCATGGTGCACAAGGGTAAGCTGTATCTGCTGAGTAGCGGAAGTCAGGAGGGGATCTCTAAAGTGGTGTCAGACTGACAGTCAACAACATCCAGGATCTCTAAGGTGGTGTCAGACTGACAGTCAACAACATCCATATGATGCTCCTTGACTACATGAGGTTTTAGCTTGGTAACATGCCTGCCAGTGCTCTCCACCATCATCGCCAGGTCATCCTTTAATTGTGTGCACTTGATGTCTTAGAATTCTGAACATCCTCCAACTTTGAAGACAGCCACAACATGTGTCGTGGTGGGTACTGGTCGGCCATGGCAGTGAAGTTGGGCTTCAGTCCATTCCCATGTTCTAAAAGAAACCAAGTATAAGGAGAATGTAAGCCTACTGCACAGTATCCAAAGAGAGTTCAAAGAGCCTCCATACTGCAAATATTGCAGCCATTGATTGTTTTAACATTCTTCCAGTAACAAATAAATGACCTATTCCCAAAACTGCTACCCTTTTTGCCAATACCAATTTCAGTGCCATTAAACTCTCTGGAAGCAGTGTGTGTTCCTCTGCTGCCATTACCTCTCAGCATCACTCAATGTACGTCACCATCAGCTCCCACATATGCTATCCATTACCCCCTTTCACCACTCTTTGTGGCCTCAAATAAACTGGTTTGCAATACACTGTCCCTTTAGCAGAGTCCTTTAGCTGGTAACCTGGAACAACATTTTCCAGAGCATGTCACTGTCTCCATTTGGCCTATGAGCACAGTTCCATTTTGGATGCTGTTTTGGGGAATATAAGGTATTCTATGAAAAAGATAAAATACAGTGTGACATATTGTACATCAAGTGCAGTAACTTGATGAATCATTGGCACCAGAGATGACAATATGGGAGGGCAAAATGGACATGTGCCCTAGGTTGTGAAACGGTAAATGTATAATGCCTCCTTTGTGATTAATATTGGCGTAAGCATAGTTGCTCTATGAGGAAAATCGCGTTGCAAAGTTCCGATTTTGGATCGACTTCGCTGCCATTTTAGGATTCATCCGCCATTTTCATTTCTGTTCGTACGATTCTCTGTTCTAAAATGGTTCACTGTGTTTTCAACTTGCAACCAAGCCCCCCAACCTTTGAGTCTTGTTAATGTTTAGGCTGCCCGGGAGCCGACTGTTTAGACTAGGTAAAGAGACCTTGCGCTCCATGTAAGTATTGTCTGCGCACATAAGAGTCGTCCTTGTATAAACGTTGGGACAATGAAGAACAAACCTTGAGTGTATACTCAGGCCAAACTGCATTGTGCAGAAATGTAGAACAAAGCTTACCGCGGGATCCGAGAACATACATCACCATTGTGCCATCGTGGAAACGCAAACCTGTGTAATCCTTTTGCATATTATTGTATAAGCTGTATGTGAACTAGCCACAAACTCTAGACCACAGATTATTAACGTGAGGAGGGGCTGGACAATATTATTCAAAATTATATAAAAGCACAAATGTTTAGACGTCCAGCACTCTCTCATCTCTCTTTGTCTGGCTGGTATACATTGTGGGGTGTTGAGAGCCAGAAAGCTATCTCTGTTTCTTTGTAAACTGTGCAGAATAAAAGATTGGTGAATCTTTTCAGCCCGTGATTGGTGTATTTCATTTGTGGTACTCAGCCTCGATATTTCTTTTTTCTTACAAGGTCTCTACATTGGGGCAAACATAGCAGCAGTATGCAAGTAAGTCATTGCCCAAGTTTTATAAACATAATACATGTAACTCAATTATATGTTGTGAACTCGAGACTCCGAGCCTGATGTCATGCTGTTGTGGACAAGTGTAATTCATTTGGATAGATCACATAGTGTTTTATGTCTTCACTGTGGAGCCATGGTGGTTCAGAGGATGCCTTTGTGATATCTCCTATCATTTCACCACCAACACATATTGCCTTCATGGGGAGGGTACCAATGTGCCAATGTGGCAGAGTCTGCACCCATGGGTGCCTTCATAATCCCACTTCAGTGTTTGTCTCCAATATCCCCTTCCTTAGTGGTGCTAGTAATCAGTCCAGCAAGAAAGAAGGTGTTTCTGGAAAAAGAAATTACACGCATATTACATATCACATTGCAGTGTGAGATATAGAGAGGAGGGATAGTCAAAGAAGGAGAGGGGGAGAGTAAGAGATGGAAAGAGAGAGAGAGAGAAAGAGAGAGAGAGAGAGGGAGAGAGAGAGAGAGAGAGAGAGAGAAAGAGAGAGAGATTGAGGTGTGCATTGCATTTTTTTTTTCAAATCAAATGCTGAAGTAAACATTAGACAACTTTTGTTTCCAAGTTGGGGTACTACTGTACAGTATAGCCCATACAGTAAACTTCAAACCTTAAGAGTTATGCTAAGGATCTGGTCACTGTAGGTGGGTGCCTTGTGGACTGTAATGCCTGTGACCTTGTGACCTTATGGTATGGCCCTTGTGTGCTTCGCGGGCAAAGCCACTCAGTTGCTTAATATCAAACCGTAATTTTGTTTGGAAATTACAAGTGTGCCTACATAGAAACTGCCATTTTTTTAATATTGAACGATTTTATAGAGTTAAAACTGAGGAAGGAGTGAAGTTCTAGTTATTGTATGCCATATGTTTAGGAAAGCACTTAAAATTATGAATAATTATTGCTTTCAGGCCTGTAGCCTTGGGGATTGCCTCTCTTTGTTCGTTTCTGAGAGCAGGTAACCCCCTCCTCAGAAAGACTGCCACTCCACAGGAAGCTCACCTGGGAACAGCAATCAAAGTTTATACCCATTCAAAACAGGGTTAGTCTCACAGCAGGGTGTTTCCGTATCTTAAGGCCTTTGACTCTATTGAGAAGGGACAGGGGTAGGGTTAGTGTGGACAGAGGAAGCTCTTTACAGCTACCATCTTGTTTCTCTCTGCCTATATCTTTCCTTCCTGTCCTCTCTACTTCCTGAAGCACAAAACACTCTAGGTGTCATGTCAGAGAGAAAAAAATCCACTTGATCCAGTAAAATGGATTCGTCATATCCCATTACACACTTCTTCTTTGATTCTCTTTTGGAGACACACTTAACAAGGAATTCATTGGATATCTGTTGGGAGAGTTGATCTTTCCAAAGTGCACCACCAGTGAAGGGTAGCACTGAGTGTCCAAGGCAGAGGCAGGCTCTCTTCTCTAACCATCCACAGGGACCAGTGGTTGTGAACTGCTGCTGGGACAAGACCTACTTCTCTGCCAGTTACAATGGCACACAAGACCTCACTCTGTTGAAAGACCCCTGCAGTTGTGTGCCAGATTTCCCTGTTAGGAGCCAGAGAAGGACTGATTTTCCCAAAGACTGATTTTACCCTGAATGTTACCCTGAATATTCCTGTCTTGGGATTCACAGCATCCTAATAGCCAAGACAACCAGGAACCATGTTTTCATTACATCAAACAGGTAAAACTGCTTTTGAACCATGTTCACTGCATATCAAACCACAAGACCCACCGGTAGTGGTTTTGGCACTCTATCGAAACTCTGTGAACCAGCATGCTGCCATCTTGAACCTGCTCGATGCCACGTCCTCCCTTGAAGAGCCTGTTATGTGCTCAAATTCATTGTTTAACATTGGGCTATGACTTGAACCGCTGGAGTGTCACTCGCCTTCTCGAACCAGTTGTTACACAAATGACTCCACATGGCTCAACCAAGAACTGCTGCTTTGTCAAACTGCACATCAGAGCATCAGGATCAATGATTTAAACCATCAAAAATACTTGACTCGAACCACAGTGTAAGTCAGTGACCTAGAGGTTCAAACAATGAATCAAACTGGCTCAACTCCAAAACAATCCTGGCGAGGAATGCAACCTGCATAGCTCATACTCTGAGCACCATATACTTCCCAGCTCAATGCTAGCTCACCATTTCGATCATCATGACTCGCTATACCCAAACTTGGCTCGAACGACTTGCAACAGTCGAAGCCTGGTTCAATGTTTTTGAACCTCCAAGAAACACAACAAGGGACTATTGACTGCTAACTGCCTCCTTGGTCCATTTGTGGGCCCTAGAGACTGGTTACGCCACATTTACACATTTTTCACCCAAGAAAATATTCTTCAAAGAACATTGTGGCTTGTTCTTGCCTTTCTCCCCCATTCATTACTCAGAGTGCTGAATCTTGCTAACTTTACTTATTCGGTGTTCTTTCCTCAGGAGTGTGATTTTGGTAGTGTTTTCTAATGAGCTATTATTGAATATGGTGTATTTGATAAAAATATATATTTTTATGGAACCTTAATTGGACATTCCTTTATTTTACACTGTTTACTTTGCTTTTTGGGTTGCCACTGAACCATATTTCACTCCTCTTAAGATTGTAGCCTTCTGAGTCTTTTGTTTACCACAAAAGGCAAAGGAGGTATAACTCTTAACTGTGCCTGTTTTACCTTTATGATTGGATTGGCTCTTGATTTGTCGAAAATGTGAGGGCTGAGTAGGCACTTTATCCTCTACTCATCCTTATACTCATGCAGGGCAATAATCAGTACGACACACAAAGCTTTTAGCAATGGTGCCCTTAATCAAATTAGGTACAGCAAGCAGAAATATTTTAAAACATACGTGAATTAATTAGAGGCACAGTTGCAAATCCTAATCCATTATGGTTTTTGTAGTAAGAATGTTTTATTTTGTAGATTGTGAACTTTGTTGAAGTCGTATCATTTCCGATGCAATGTTGTTTTCTGCTAGTGGAAGAACACATGCAACACTGTTTGTATTAAATACTTTAAAATATACACATTAATATCTGTGTAATCTTTCAGAAGAGACCAGTGAATATTCTCTTTTACTATCAATAGATGTGTAAATGTAAAATATGAATAGACTGTGAAGGTGGTCATTCCCCAACACAGATCCCAAACCCAGAATCAGTGGACACACCCCCCATGCTGCAAGTTAAACAATGTTCATATCAGGTTAAAGATGCACACAGAGGACTCTGATGCTCTCAGAGTACTCTGCCCAACAATACATGACCAGTACATTATAAAAGAAGAACACGTCCTGAGTGAGGTCATTACATACAGTGAAAAATAACAACGTTGATTGGTGGGACCCTATGGCCCAGTATGTAACAAAAAACAGTGCCAGATGCTGATTGGTTGCTGTGGCTGGGACGGTCTGTGGGCACGTGGGTCAGCTGGGCTGATCTTTGTGGGGTGTAGGTCAGGCTGGGTCCACAAGATGTAACTGTTCTTGCTAATCTAAACTACACAATATTTATTGCCATGCAAAGAATAATGCTGAACATAAAGCTTGTACCAGAATGAGGGGTCACCTATAAATCATAGGCAAACATATACACATTCTAACCCAGGCCTTTATGGGAGCAGGTGTGCAGTGGTCCCTTCTCCAGGTGTCTTGTAAGGGGGGTTTTGATCTATGATTCATTCTCTCCGGTGCCTCATGTTTCAAACGCATGGATTGATGGGTGTTGGTCTAAGGAGAATGTATGATCACACAGGATTAAGTATATGGAGGCAATATAGGGTGTTCCGTGTGGAAGGGTCTTACAAACAGTTACATGAAAGAAGAGCAGAGGGGCAAAAGGTTGTACAGGCAGTAATTTCTAAAGGTGGGGGTTGAGTGAGCAGGAGCAGGTTTATGGAGTCGGATGAGCACACAAGTCAAGATTGAGCTCTGAAAGAAAGAATACTGTCTCTGTCTGCCATGAGAAAAGGGCTGGCGCGACACAGACAGGGGAGGAGGTGGTGGGGGTGTCAGGGCTGGCTGTGCGCTGCGCTGAATGATGAGAGAGAAGGCTTTTAAGAGATCATTTTGCGGCCTAGTAGAATGATGGAGTGCAGGGTGGCTCAAAATGGAGTCTAAATGTGTCATCCCATGGCTTCCTTCCACTGTCATCAGAGGAGGGACAAGGGGGAAGTCTCCCTGTGATGGGATGAGAAATAGATGTAAAAGGAAGGGCAGAAAGACACTTCCTCCCTTACAACTGTTATTAGAAAAGTGCTTCCTATACACAGTATAAACATGGTCTAAGAGAACGGAAGTACAAAATCAAATTTAACATCACTGACTCACGAAAATCTATTTTTTCTGTTTTCTGACAGCTGGATTAGAAACATTTTACATTACATTTTTTTTATTGATTTTATTTATTGAATATATATGGCACTTTGTTTAAAGCGCTGAACATAGTAAGTACAACAGTAAAGTAAGATGGTTTACAAAAATGTTACAAAACATGAAGCATATAACACAATATGTAAATTTGTTTTTAACAAAGGGTAAATCCAAGAGGTATACTTTCAAGTAGTTCTTAAACATGTTTAGGGTTGTCCAAGTACCTATGTTTATGGGTTGCTTTTTTTACATTTTTGGTGCCTATAATTGAAAAGAACAAAACTGTGAAGGAGCAAAAGTGGTACAATATGTACCTAGCATAATTTGCGTAGAGGGAAAAAGGTGTCTGAGTGGTTGGTATAATTAAAACCAAATCAGAAAGGTTTGACCAGGCAAGTCCATGAACACATTTTAAAATAATACATTGACAATAAAACTGAAGTCTTAGATGAATAGGGGCCTATTGCAGGTGTGATACATGAGGGGTAATATAACTAATATAATTTAAAGAGAATCCTGACTGCATCGCGTATAACTCATTGAAGGGAAAGAATACAATATATAAGGAGTCCAAAAGGAGAACAGCAATAATTTAGTTGGGACAGTACCAAGAATTGGAGTATACCTCAATGGATGAAAATGTCAGTAAATGTCTAAGGTTACGATTTTTAAAACATGGGAATATACAAGTAAGTGTGAATGATAAGATGTGTTCCTGAAAAGAAGGGGCAGACTAAAAAATAAAGCCTAGGTTTCTATCTGAGGTGCTGGGAACTAGTTAAAGAGGTGATATTGGACAGAACAAAAACCATGCAGGAAAAATAGGATTTCAATTTTCTTGGAATGTAATTGTAGGTAGTAACATGCCATCCATGATTTGATGGCTATTAAGGATTTTGGAAGTTGTTGATGTAAAGTATTCTAGAAATCAGAAAAGGATAGAAAGAACTGATGTTGTTTGCATAGAAATGAGATTGAAAACAAAAGGAACATATTAAAGAAGCACGAGGGGTAGCGTACAGTGAGAATAGAATTGGACCAGTACATAACGCTGAGGAGCTCCAAATGGAATATCATAAAACTCAATATCATAAACTTAATTTTGGAGGTCGGATGTCAACCATGATAGGACTGCACCAGAAATACCAAGTGAAGATAGGGAAGAGATGCGTGTAGGATTATCACAACTATAGAATGTGGCAGATAGATTGAGTAGCGCACAAATAGAATATGTGTGTAGTGACGTACATGAAAAATTGAATTGTATACGGCCAGAAGAGCAGCTCCTGTTGAATTACTTGGGCAAAAGCTTGATTGAAAAGGAGAGAGAAGATTATTTAGATTACAAATTGAACTCAATTGGGAATTAACAATTATTTCTAATCATTTTGAAAGAAAGAGCAACACAGATATTGGGCGCTAGAGGGATTCAAGTGTCTATATGTGATTTTGTCAGTAAAGGTAAGACAAAGCATGATGAAAATATACCCAGTATTTTATAGATATGTTGATATTAGGGCAGTTTCTTTTTTGTTGTAATAATTTTAAATTGAATATCCTCCCATATGGCCTACTCTGTGCTTCAGATAACTAGAAACATGAATAGGAAAATTACTGCCACAATCAGCGCTCCCTTCCATACCCCAGGTTTTAGCTTCGGACACCTTGGCAAGTGTGAATGGCTTCAGGAAGATCAGCTGTGAATTACGAAAGATTGGGGTTGGACATTGGGAGGATGGGTATGTAGTTGAGGAAGAAAAATTGAGTTCTAGATGGGGCAGTGTTCTTTGTGTCGGGCACATGAGCAAACTAGTGCGATAGTTTTTCAAACATTATATCCCACTCTGATACATGAACTGTAAAGTAGTTGTGCTTTTGGAATGGGTACAGAGGTGTGAGGATGTATGCTTTACAGTATGCTACAGAATGTTAGCATTACCTCAATACAGCACAGTTGCATTACACTAAGCAGTCTAAAATACTTTTCACTAGGGGCAAAATACAGCATACAGTGCCACCCTGTGGCAAGGCCAGAAGGTCAGGTGAGAACTTGGAAGTATTGGTGTAGGGTGACAGGCCACATTATTTAGGATGTCAAATTGAATGCACATGAGGGCAAGGAGTGCTGGCTCTGACACATACCTTATAGAGTGGGACTCTTGCAATCGTCATATTTCTCTCAGGAAAATTTCAGTTGGCCACCCTGCCAAATTCTGTCTCGCACAGAGAAGTACACATGCTGTCTACATGTAAAGCAGGTGCAGAGGTGTATGCATTAAATAATTCATTAACATTTCTGTGGGAAGTGGGCATGAACACAAATACCACACAGTTGCTGTACTGTAAACGTTCTCCAAAATTACTCTTCAGTCAGCGTAGAATACAGCATCGAGTATCTCCCCTCTTTTATGCGGAACAGGCATGACCCACCATGTCCTAGTTTCAACACAGAAGTAAGCATTGTGACTACATGTAGATACTGTATCTACTGTACAGTAGCAGTTCCCTTTGAAAACAATGGCTTACTGTGTGAATTAGTCTTAAACGTACATTAACATAAACATAACATAAAGAAAAATGGATAGCACAAGGGGAATCAAATACTATGATCTATTGATCTGTGTCACCCACTCAACCGATTGACTGGCAAGCATTCTCAAACCATCTCTCCCAAATCTGTTGCCAGAAGCAAGGGAGTCATAGCCCAGAGATGCTGCTGCCACCATCACACAGATCACTGGTTGCTTGAATGCATATGACTGCATATGTGCACAAATGGATGCCTATATCTCCTACTTGCACTGCCCCAATGGTCAGTCACCATTCAATGGAAAGAAGCCATAAAGTGTCCAAATGAGAAACAGCATAACGAAAGGTTGTCTGTGGAAGCCTCGCTGATAGAGTGGCACCAATGTATTTCCAACAAAGGTACTGATACAGCTATTTCAGCCAATAAAGCAGAATGTTTTTAAGAACTCATAGATTTTCACTGTAGACCTAATTGTGTCCATACTTTTAAATTTGGTGGAGAGAATGGGGACTATTTTGCTTGCCATAACAAAGAGCTGGAAAGGAAAGTGAAAAATGGTAGCCACTAGTCCTCAGGATTATGACAGCTTGCATAAAGTGGTAGGGATTGACCCTCAGGGTAAACACAATTAACAAAAATATAGATTGAGTGCATCACATGGTAGTATCCTGGGGTAAATCTCCAAGATACAAGCAATTTCAAGGAAAGCCCCTACCTCACTTAGTCCAGCTCCAGCAAAATCAAGCACACCAAATGGAGGGAAAGGCAGGTATTCTTAACCTGATAATGAATCTGATGCTGGGATAGATTCTTTATCTAATCCAGATGTTTTAAACCATCTTCATCAAGCGTTCCAATTAGTAAAATTTGTTTGGCTCCCAACTTCTCTCTTGGGACAACCAACTCCTTTACTAAGAAGTAAATATGTTGGATTGAAATCTAACATGTGGGGGAAAATTCCTCTAATATCAGAATTCACAACCCTATGGCTTGTGGAGTAGGATAAATGTGCCCTACATATAAAACCAATGAAAGTGATTGAATTTGGTTGGCCTTGTCCCACATCTAAATGTTGTATATCGTTTGCAGTTGGAAGCGATGTTTGCTACGTATCCTAGATGTATTTGAGTTTTATCAGTATTTTGCAACCAAGTGATCTATTTGTAATGGTACTGTTTGAAAGGCAGAAATAAAAGGGGGAGCATTGCCTAGTGCATTGATAAGAAAAACTACTTATACTTGTCAGGACCTCTAGGAAGACAGTTGGAGAGGCAGGCAACACATTCTAGGTAGATTTGTATTATCTGACTTTAGTTAGTGAGGTAACCACCTCAAGTCTATAAGATTTCAACATTCCTGGAGGATATTGATTGATACGTGGGTTGCATCTTCTACGTTAAATGCATTAACTCAAAGTATTTCAGGGGTGACTCCGAAACTTACTTGATAAATCACAAAAATGTCTTTCACAAACTTGTATAAGTAATACAACTACTGTTAATTATTTATTGAAACACTGTCTAAAAACGAATAGACAGCAAACATCTGAGAGTAAATCACCAATGCACACCAAAAAAATCAAACATGGAAAATGTATCATTTTTTAGGAAAAACAGTGTTTCCTTAGTTATAAACCTATTAAAAAAAGTCTAGTCAAACAGGTCAAAGCCTATGTGTGTTTCACACATGAATATACACGTTAATTACTTACAGGGAGTGTGGTATAATAGGCTTCTATCTCAAAAGCATTCATAAAATGTTTAATATTCTATTTATAACAAGAACTTTGTGCCACTGCTATGACACATTGGAATTTAATAAAACATAAATAGCCATGTTTACTGAACTGAATTTCCCGAGACTCTGTAGGTTCATGGCATTGTTGTGTTGATACATAGTTTTAACACATATATTAAGTATATGCCTAAATATAGACAAGTTGCCCTTTTAATATTTTTCTTTATAATGTTTAAAGAACATTTTACAACATCGAATAGTGAACACAATCTAACACTTCACAAACATTTCCCTCCACCCCTAAGCTCTTTTAGAATCAACTGAATATATTGTCAATTCACAAAAGAAATTAGAACAATCATATGTTGAATATAATAACACTTATAGTAAACCAGAAACATCTATTAAAAATATAAAATCCTCAAACATGAAACAAGAAAAGTAAACAAGAAAAAATATACACATAAATCTACAAACACACAAACAAACATATACATTCCCCACTACACAATCCATCCAGATTTTAAATGATTGATTCAACAAATCTCAAAAATTAACTACTTCCCTGCTTACAATATAGATTGTTAAAGGGCATCCAAAGTTCCAAATAAAGCTCTTTTAACATGTTACATTTGCTATCATGCTACTTTTGATTAAGGTTATATTTTTAATATTTTCCTTATTGAGATTACTCACAAGTATTGTTGCCACATGGCAACCAATAAATACGTTTAGTGGTTTTCACTCTTCAACAGATTATCACTACAATGTCCAGAGCAACGCAGGTGAAATATATATATGTTAAGTTTAGGAATACATCTTCATATCCCATATCCTTTACTCTACTCAAAATCCTTGTACAGCCTTGGTGTCCTGATGCATTGATACATGCACCAATGCATGTCCATAGAAACAGGACCAGACACTACATCACCCCTTACATAAATAAATGCATACATGTATTAACACATATCTTCAATCCAGCAAAGTGGTTTCTTTATCACCCTTTGAAATGGTTTCCCCTTGCTACTATTTGTAGTGCCAATGTCCCCATCTATGTAGTCAGAGCTACTGTCTTCAGACTCCTTGTGAAATTGTCCATACTTATTTTTCTGAAGAACAAAGAGTGTCTATGGATGGAATGTCCCTGCGGCTCAGCAGAGACTAATGATCCCTTTAGGCTTGTCACTGTTAACAGGATAGTGTTGAATGCAGGCATATCCTTATCCAACTGTGTTTGGCGCACAACAGCACAATCATCAACATGTATATCCGATTCCTTCGCCCCTCTACGTTGGTCCACATATTCTTTCATTTTGATCTTGTTGGACTCATCTGCATATCGTGCTCTTCTGACCAGTTCACCACCTTCCTGTTCAACTGATACTGTAAGTAGTCTGCAGCAGATCTCCTGCATGAACATGAGTTCAGACGGGCAGACACCCACGGTACTGTAAGGGGTGTTCCAAATCACCTGCATGAAAGATCTTTTTGTGATAGTGCATACTTGAAGTGTTCTCCTAATGTTGGCCATGACCCTTTCCACTGCGCCGTTGTCCTGAGGCCATAGTGGTGTAATCATTTTGTGGTGAAAAAATAAATACTGAGCAAATAATGCAACATCATTCCCACTGAATGGGGGACCATTCTCAGACTTTACAACATTTGGAATACCATAATCAGCAAACACAGCAGGAGTTTCTTATGGGGCTCCTGTGGGAGATACCAATTGCACTTACGGATAACGTGACATCTCATCCATAGCTACCAATACATATTCACCATTTGAGAGTGGGCTAACAGATCAGCATCTATCTCTTCCCAGATCTTAGTGGGCAAGGCCATCCTCTTTAGAGGTTCTAGAAATGTACGTTATGCTATATTTTAGCAAACGATACACTCTTCTAAGGCCTTTTCTGTCTTGAAATCCATTTCATAAAACAACACCTTCTGGCACAGAAACATCTTGATTGATATTATTCCTCTGTGACCTACATGTGCCAACTCAATGACCTTTTCTTGCCTGCCAAGGCAAAGAATCGCAATTCCATTCTCTTTTAGGAGCAGACCCTTTCAGGAGATGGACAGCTTGTCTTTTATGAGTGCAAATGTTTTTAGCATCTTGAACTCCTCAACTGGTAGTGCACCATCTGCTCTGGCCAAGAGGCTCAACCTGCTTGATAACACACAATGTCATATCCTTGCCAACAGGTGATCCCGTGTTTGAGATGTCTCGACAGAAAATCAGCTGGATTATTGTCTTTATCTAGCTTGAGAATAATGTGAAATTGATACTCTTTGACCCAAATTCCTCATCAAGCAATATGTGGTGGCAGATTGGCTTGAGTATTCCATAAATTGTCATGAGGCCTTGATGGACAGAGATGACGATGAATGATTTTGATATTAAAACAGATCATAGTATTCACATGCCTAGACCACCGTCAAACGTTCCTTTTCAGCCTTCAAAAATGTGCATTCCATTGATGTGAGGCTGCAGCTGTAGTTTCTTCAATTGCTTGTTTCGGGAGTGGATGTCTACACACAAACAAATGCATCCACCTGTCTCCTTTTTGGGTACCGCCACTATTGGAGAGACCCATGGAATCAGTAATTTGACATGTTCTATTACAGCTTTTTCTAATAGTGATTTATGTCATTATTATGTCTGTGTTTTCATTTGTTTGATTGGTGTGCAAGCTTGAGTCCCTAATAGAATGCTGGTGTGGAATGTTATGAATGCAGTGCGTCTATGTGTTCTACATTTGTCAGTTGGGGCCCGAAGCTTAGAGGATGAGGGGGCCGGTGGATGTCTCTCCCTGTTATATACTTAACTTAATTACTCCATTTGTACTTACCTTCTGTGTCAACTTAGTAAAGAAGTTAACCCAAGCTGAATGACTCACTCCATTCATTGAACCCAAGCATCATCCTAGCAGTCATCCTCAACTAGTGACTGTAAATTAATAGGGATGCTTCTGTAGTGTGGTGTAGTGGGTTTAAAGTTTTCATTTATGTGTAACTTTATTTGCCTGTCCATTATCTTACTGAGACCCATGAATAAGATAGAGTATAGTTTAATCGGCATGTCCTTGACACTGGATGTGTATTCCGACATGATATACAGGATGTGGACCAGGCCTATTTGCATTGCCTACTTAAAATGAGGATGCTACATTCTGGTATATGTCCTTGGATGACGTAAATCATTGCTTTTGCTGTCTTATCTTTTTAGGAGCTTGTGGTCTGAAACATTCCTTTGCATGGAAGTGCTTTTCTGGAGCCATAAGGATACATTGTGATGTCACCTGTTGTAAGGTGAGGAGTATATTTCAGCCCTGCATATGATGTTCATTCATGACATTTACATTCACTCCAGTGTTGATTAAGTACTTGCAAGGACTGCCATTAACTTGTAATACTAGTGTGGAGCTATGTTCGATTACCATTGGTTTACCTATGGCATATATATATATGTACTGTGACTTATGCACTTTAGAGAGATCGTTGCACTTTATCGTGTTTTTTGCATCATTCACTATAAGGGCTGATTTAGCATTTATGCCATTACATCTGGAACTGGGAAAAACATATTAACGTTTTGCATTTTTATGATTTACGAATTATGCTAATGGCCATTTTATTCCTAATGAGTCTGTTATCCAAGCTAAACTAGATGTCCAAATGCATGCAAAGTGTTGAAAAATATGTGGTCGGCTACGAGGGGCTTCATTGACACTTGCTTCACCTGCGGTAGTCCATGGCGCGCAAACCGGGCAACTAATACACATGGTAACTCTGCATCAGATCCCTATTAAGGATAACCTACAGAGACCTAACGGATACATTAGGTGGTAGTGTTATGCATTTGCATCCATGCTACAATTGTTTGAAATAGTCAAAGAAGTCCGCCATGGGTCTGCGCTAAGGAGGCTGTGGTTTCCAATGGAGTCCCCCTTTTATTTCGGCTAAAATGGTGGCCGGTTGCTCTACACCATGTTGTTTAAAACTCTGTGGTTTGATGGGGACGCATTGTTGTGACCAAGCGGCGAGGCAAGCTGCGAAACACGTTAGCGTTCCCAATGCGCACTGACACTTTGGGAGAGCCACATTTTGATGGCTTTTTAAATTTTGTGCCACTTTGTAAGGCATCAATAAAGATTATTATTATTCTTGTACGTTGGTGTCCGGACACATTTTTGTGATGTGAAGAGTGCTACTCATCCTGCCTGATGTCATCAGTGCTTTGAAGATATATATATGTGAGTCAGTATCCTCACCGGGATGAGGTGAGGCAAATTCCCTCTTGAGAAAAGTCATATCCACATCTATAGCTATCCATTTGTGAGCCGTCTCTGGTTTCTGTGCCGCATTCACTTGACATACAGGCATTGGCGTTGATTGTGATATCTTAATTATATCCATAGCTTCGGTTTGCCAGTCTACAGCCAATGATGTGCATGCTAGCATCAGGACTTCTTCCAGTGCTCTTGTTTTCTGTTGCAATTTCTACTGGAATATAGAGAATTTGCATCCTGCAATCATCTGTGAACGGAGGACTTCATCGATTGAGTAATTGTAGAAATCACAGTAATTTATTCTTGCTCTTAACCTCATTAATAAATGATACAACGTTTCTCCTTTCGCTTGAGTTTTGGTATGGAATACAAGTATCTCATAATCTATAAATATATAATATAATTGGTTATTTATAACAGGCTTAATACCCAGAGGTTTCTAAGCGCAGACACGGGATCAAACCTATGTTGCTCCACATCGTCTTGTTTCCAAGGCGAGCTTGTTGCCCCTGAGCTATCCTTCCGAGACCAATATTTCTATGTGGTGCAGAGTAGATATTTAGGAGGTCTGGTCTGTCAGCCCTACGATCATATGTGTAGCTTCTTCTGGCCTCCTGTATGTTACATCTCGCATCGTTGGTCCCATGCATATACCCCTCACCCGGCTGTCATCACACAAGCCTATTGCATCAAAATATACATAGAATTCTTTAAGTCATCTGGCCCAACTGGGTCCTAAATAGCTGGAGTCGGTAATGTCGAAGGCTGGCACTGATTGTAACTCTAGAGCATCATGTGGGCCTTCAGGACGGCTGATCTGTGGTGAGGAAAACACTGTGTGGCTGGCCGAAGAAGTATCTGCGTCTGACATGATGACTTCAAATGGCAATATCAGTGTTCACTACCAGTGATTTTTTATACTGGTTTATCTGATTGTTATGGACACAGTAGAGCTACTCGGTGTGCTATGTTTCATGTGGTGTGGCCACCTTGCTTGCATTTGAGAATGTAGAGAGGTTCAGGAGCTGTCCAGGCCAAATGCGGCGGCAGTATGATGAGCTGGGAGGTGTGAAGTCTTTCTGTGGTGGAGTGGACCTGTCTCAGCTCCAACACGAGGGCAGAGCATGCTGGTTGGGACATTTTTTCTTTCTTTGTAATCTGCTGTCACAGCGGGTCTTCCCAGCCTCTGCAGGAGCATGGAATGTGCTGGAAGGAGGTTTTTTTAAAGCCTTGCCGCTAACACAATCCAAAACTAGGCGTGTCTGAGGCGGGCCGTCCTTGCTCACACTCTAGTATTGGGGCATACCAGCAACAGGTGCAGCTTTCTCTGCACTTGGAGCATTGTGCGCTGCCAATGTCAGGTATTCCTGTGGAAGGCACGCGGTGGTCTGTCCTCTTCATCACCAATGTTGTGTTCCAGTTTAGAATACTGGGGTAGGGTTTTACATAAAGACGCCAACACTGTCTCAGAGGAATACGTCTTCCTTATGTGTATCCTTTAGTCTTCTCTAACTCCTCCTCATCCGCCTATGCCCTTCCAGCCCTGAAGCCCTGATACCAGCAACAATGCATATCAGTAGAAACAGGACAGGTCACTACAATATAAAATAATGTTCCTTTCTATCATGCCCTATGTTTACCAAATCATTTCAATGTGCTCAGAGTTTTGCGGACCAAGAAATTCAGGCACATTATGGTGAAATCATCCTTCAGTTTGGTGTTGAAGCCATGGCCGTAAACGTATATCCATTAAGGTATGAATCTTTTTTATTTTCCGTGCTGTGACGTCACATTTAATTAAGAAAAGACAGGCTATGTTAAGATAATTGCATTAGTGCCAACTTATTAATCATCAAGTTCAGGCAAATCTTCATAGGAATAGGGTTCATTGCAGAACATTAGCAATAATCATGCACTATTATCTTGGAAAGAACATGTTTTGCATAAAAGAGTCTGCGCAACTGATCATGATATGTGGTCAGACACTGTTACAACGTTGCCTGGCAGCAGTGCAGTTTATGAACAATGGGTTAAATCAATCAGATAACTACATTTGACAAGCTTGGTCAAAAGGTTATATATACATCTCAATAAAGGCAATCAACTAGATAAGCAAAACAATGTGGTCATACCTTAGCTAACTGATCAAACAGGGTGTTTCTTATTGGGACAGATATGACATAGGGATTCGGGTTTCATATTTTGATGAAAGCAGTGAGCTGTGCTAACGTAATTAGGGGTTCAGTATGATTGAGAAGTGCAAAATGAGGGGCAGATGATAAAATTGAGGGTGGCCTCTCCACCATCTTGGATTCTTACCCCGGTAGTTTTTTAGTAGGATTACTCTGCAGAGCTTTACACTGCACCACACCAAAAGTACTGTTCATACATCACCTGAGTGTGATCCCAAATGGGGAGCTTAAAAGCTGGAGGTGTTTGGTGGTATATACATTTACAATAATATACACGTTGTCTTTCCAAAAGAACTACATTTTGCTCTAAATGTTGGTCCAGATGTAAACAATAATCACAATTAGTAAGACATTTTAGAGTGACGTACAGAATAAAGACATTCTGTATAGTTAATTTGAAGAAAGAGAGGTTATAAATCCATAGAGCTTACACCCACTCGAATCTAGCAGGTTTTCTACAATCTACTTCTCCTTTTGCCAATTGGATGTGCAGCATGTAAACCTAGAAGGCAATATATCGCACACCATTTCTTTTGATTCACTACAGTTAATACTCCACTTCTCTTCTGGTAGCCACAATCAGCTAATTATTCCACACAGTCATCCTCTATCCTGACTGCTCCATCCATGTCTGTTCACCTTTCAAGGTTCTGAGTACTTCAGTGGCCATTGCAAATATATCCAGATAGGTTAACTTTAATCCAATCACCCACGATAATTCCAACTCATTCCATGTATTTAGTGAGTCTTACTATGAATTAGTAAAATTATTTCTTACTACTCAAATATTGTGTTGAGCAAGCCAGGATATACCTATTTTTTGCTTGTGACTTTTTCACATTTTAAAATGTGCTAACATCAGAGTAAAATTCGAAAAGCCAAAACACGTTCCTCCAAACCCATTTCCAAAAAATCCCACTTGTCATAGAGATACTAATATCTTCCTTAAGAGTGCTATTTAAACTCTCCAAACAGTCACTAGTTTGAGGATGGTAAAAAGCCATGTTGGAAAATTCTATACTATTCACACTTACTGTAACATTCACCAACATATCTACGTACAAGTTGAAATCTATTGTCAGTGATAATTTTCCTGCAAATACCCCATTGCATAAAATGTGTAGGAATGTTGATTATTACGAGTTTATGATGGAGAGTTGGGATTCTGTTAATGGCATATAGGCACAAATAACATGTAGGCAAAAATGATGCATCTTCCTTTCGTTATTTGCTCTAAATAGCAGTCTGAAAATGAACAAAAGAGAAACTACCCATCCATAGCCCCCTCCACCTTCCTATTACATGATGAGGTGTTAGGGAGAATTCTCTGTTAAGGCTGAATTTCCTAACCTAGTGAGTCCCCCAGCAGCTTTGCTGGATTTCTGGAGTTTGATTTTTCCATCCTGCCAAGAGTGAGACTCTTTTTCTCCCACTCTTGGACATGAATGTGGTTAATTCCTTTGAATTTCAATGTGTTCTATGGGGTGTTTTACTCCATAGGGTCTCATATGTTTTGCTATGTGTGTTACAACGCACCCTCCATGCTGTAACACCGGGGTTTCCTAGAGGATCCCCCACCATAGACTCCATACCCAGGGACTGACTACTGTCTCCCCGGGCATGTAAAGTCACCATTGGCTTTACTAGACCTAAATTTACTAACAGAACTAGTACAATCCATCCTATTGTGGACGTACTAGTAGGGGTAATTCGATTACTCCTGGGTTTGTTATTCGAGGGGCACTGTCCCCGTCCCCCTCGTCGAGTTTTGGCTGGTGGCAGTGGAAACTACTTGTTATATTCGACCCCGAATATAACCCTATGGGATTCTTCCCATTGTTGGAGGTTAATACTTTTTCTCGTTAATCTCTAACATACCACTGGTTTATTTATCTTAAATAAATCTATCGGTTGGTATTTTCTGCCAGAACTTGATTTTTAAAATGGCGTCTGTGTTCGTCTCTGTGACTCCTAAACCAAAGGTTGAGCCCTTTGTTCCACTTTTGGCGGGCTTCTACACATAAGTCCTCCAAAGTGGTGCCATTCTGTCTGGGTACCACAGGGGGTGTGGGAGGGGGTTTAGGCACCCTGGACTGAGTTGCCTTGCCAACTCAAGTCGCACTCTGGTGTGATTGGCCCAAGTGGTGAGCCACCCCGCTCACCACTTAGCGTGTTTTGATTGACAGCTAGGCTGAATGAATGGGAGTTTTCTGCATAAAAGCAGAGCTTTTGGGACTGGATCTTCAGAAGTCACCACAGGACCTAAGAATCCGACAAGGGTAAAGCTGAGCCGACCTGCAACGACGACACCTCCGGTGGAGCCCTGCTGAACCGACTCACCACTTCCCGACGACAGAGGAGATCTCCCCGCCGGAGAGTCTCTTCCCCTGACTGGTGGGAACAACCAGTCCCCTTTGCATTTTCTTCGTTCCAGGACGCAGTGGTTGAATTGCCCGTGCAGAGCACCCCGGCAACCGGATAGCCACTAACCCCTGTACCGCGACCAAAAGGTGGTGCCTTGTGACGGAGCACTCCACGGCTGGTTTCTTCCCTGGTGGTGCAATGATCTTCAACTTTCCTTCGACGACGAGATCATCTCTTCTCTTGGCAAAGCCCCGACGTGCATCCACCACCAGGAACAACTGCCCCCGCCGGAGCTGCCTCTCCACAAACAAGGTACCGTGTCCGCCTGGCTTCCCTTGTGTCGGTTAGCATGAGGTGTCTGAATCCTCGCCTCTCCATTGGGTCGCCTTCAAGCCTTCTTAACTTTCTGTTCCGAACTGGTCCAATCTTTCTATAACAATTTGCGACAAAGACTCAAAGTGCATTTCCACTGCGATACTTTTTGGGACATATCGCCTTGCCTCTCTCCGAGTGTGCCTGGCCTCTGAACTTTGCGATCTACTGCCTTGCTTGCCTTGCATTTGTTCGTAAAAGTGTTGGTACCGAGTTGATTTCATACCCTGCCTTTTCTCTCTCGTCCTAACGAATACTAGAGTGCCATCTAGGTTAAAGCATTCACCTCTGTCTGCAAATAAGTGGTGCCGTTGAACCTAGACTTGTCGAACTATTGGTAGGGGGATTGATTTACTTATAGTAATTGTGATTGAAGTTGTTTGCCGTATTAGTGCCAGAGTGTTTTCCATAGATATGTTTTTATAAATAAATAACTATATATCTTTACACCGAAGCCTTGTTCCGTGTTTGCTTGTCCTACTGTGTAAATTGCCCTGTTTTGTATACTCCACATACTGCCTAACCCTTCTTGAGGGAAGTCTGACTGCTCAGCCACAGCTACCAAGTGAATCTGTGTGGTACAGACTGCTACCAAGTGGGTTTACTGCCAAACACCTGTAGTCCTAAATCTTTTGCAGTGGTCCCAGAGGGAACTGCACAGGTTTCCACCTAACATGAGGTCTGACCATTCCAAATCCACTATAATAGGTCAGCGCCCCCAACTTGGCACCCTGTGGAAAAAATAAAATAGGAAATCTGCCAGATATGATTCGATCCAAGAGACTATCAGGGGACTCCAGATTCTTTCTCGGTTCGATGGCTGGCCTACATAGAATCCATATCCTTGGAAACACAACCAAACATATATTACAGATGGTAAGCAAGGCAGGGATAATCCTTGCCTTTGTACAATTAATCAAAGATCGGCTCTCCATCACAAGTGTGCTATAATTGACATTCTATTGCCTTGACAGAACAAGGTACATACATAATAGGCTTTCAAAAATGGATGGAAAGTCCTAGCATTACAACATTCGGCCAAGCAAAGAATGATGACAATGATCCCCAAACTTGGCCCCAATACTTCAGAAGCCATTGCACCCCTAGCGGAACAACCCCGATTAGGAAAATGTCTACACCTGGCCAATCTATGACCCAACAGACCCATCTAGCCAAAGTAGCTGAAAAAACGAGAAGGAAGGTTTGGGGGAAAAAAACAAACAATACAGTTGACCTGAGGACCAGCATAGGTTGGTCATCCTGGCTTCATAAGCATGATGACATTGGACTACACAGAGCTGAGGGAAGTCAGGAAAGTAAAGAAAGGGAATCATTGTAGAACCTATCATTGTCCTCCGATGGACATGGATCCTGACACCATATGGGGAAAAGAATCTTGCTGAAAAGTCCAAAGCCCTAACATCTGACCTCTGCTAAAGGAAACAGGACACTTTATCATTACCAACCTAGATGATGTCAAGACCTGGGGAGAAAACTCAAAATCGTTAGAAATAACTCGGCAATGTCTGAACATTTTTACATGTAAGAGGGTAGGAGATGAGACTGACTGATAACGTTCAACATCATGCAGACTTGTGGGTGCGGCGCTAAAGGAAATCCCTCCACCAACACATTTCTAGTAGGGATAGCAGATCTTTGCGTTGATTGGTTCAATATGAAAGAGTCTGGGAAATCCCAGGCAAAAATGTTCCACCTGCATGTAAGTTATCCAGAGTCCCCTAAATGCAACTGCAAAACCACACTCTCTAGGTTCCTTAAAATGTTCTAATTGTACTGTGGTAGCAGTATCATGGGCTCCATTGCAATTTTCAGAGCCAGCAAAACCCATGAATGTGCCCTAAATAAGAGGGTCAACAGTATGATTGATGTGCCCTTCAATTGAGCATGAAGAAGTGTGCACACTTTCAGAGTGAACAGAAAGAATATATAATGTCTCCCTGGCCTCCACTGTTGGAAGAAGTCATCTGTCAATATAGCAAAACGATCTGGCCTCCAATTGAAAACATGTGGGAGAGGTGCAACGAGTTAGGCTACAAATATCCTGAAGACAAAGAAGCAAGGAGCAATTAAGTTGTCAGACACGCCTCTCCAACCATTGGCATGAACACCAGTCGGCTGCCAGGTTCAGAGACTTTGGAAGGTATTCTGCTTGAACCTTAATGAAAAAACCAAAGCAAAAATCCCATTGAAATGACTGTCAGTTCCTCCCAGCTTGTTTATGTGGCAGACAGCAGTGCTCTTGTTAATGAGGTTTACCATGCAGTGTAAAAACCAACCTTCAAAGGATGTGATCACAAAAGAACCAGCAAGCATCTCCAAACAAATTGTGTGCCATAACGACTCATGTGGAGGCCATAGACCTCGAGTCAAGGACATGCCACACCTGACATCCCATCCACTCTGACATGCAGGATATTATATTTGAATATTGGGGGAAGTGGCAAAGAAAGGCATTCTATTCGAGATCTATAAATGCACCAGACAGCAAAGTACCACTTTGCTTGACTCGGTGGCAAATGGGACACAGCTTGAGTAACCCAGGTCTTGATGCATATACTGGATCTTCAATTGCTGAATATGCCCTGGGACAATCACCTGTATGGATGACGAAAGATAGACTAGCACCCTGTGTAGGTGCCGGAATTTAATGACTGGTAATCAAAGGGCCCTCTTTGTTTCCTTTCTGATCGTCGCCAATTTGTTTTGAGTCCTGTTTTGGGTTGTCAACCTGCATTCTATCATAAACGCCAGAATTTGCATTGTTTGAGATGGCGACAGATATGATTTCTGATGAACCCCATGGACTGTTGCGGCTGCACCACCATTCAAACATGACCATACGTGATATGAACTGATTTGCTCATAATGAGGATGTCGTCTAAGTAAATGATCAACCAGCGACTACTGGACCAGATGATCTCTGCCACTGATCTGAGTAATTTTTGATGAAACACCAAGGAGCTGATAAAAGACCAAAAAGAAGCACCAGGATTTGGAAACACTCATCCTCCCAAAGAAATTGTAAGGAATGCATATGATGGTTGAAGATTAGCACCATGACATATGTATCCTTGAAATCTAGTTTCATGAGGCAAGGTGTATTTTAATGAGAGAAGTGTATCTATTTTGAAGACTGTCAGTTCCCTCAAGTTGATAACCAGTTGGAAAATATTCTCCCTTTTTACACCAGAAACCTATTGTGGATCATCCTCCCTTGGTGTTGCGTATCCTATTCCAGGTGCTGCTTTAAGCGGAACTGACGATCATTTGAGATTAATTGGTGATTATTATTGAATGAAAAATGCCCCCCTCCTGGCAAATGACTGACAAGGGGACTCAGTGAACTCCAACTAGAAATCCTCCATGTTTTGGATTACCTAAGCAACTTGGGAAATAAGGCACCAATATTAAATAAATAACCTTAAGCATCTCCCCATCAGAGAGCCTAGAGGGAGATCAAAGGCACCTACCCTTGTTAAAGGCTTCCCTGTCATTGATGCATCTGAATCCACAGGGCCTTCCACATAGCAGGCCCTGATGGAGACCCATGGAGAACATATTTCACTGATGAATGGGTGAGCTTTGTTGAGGGATGTGAAGGTGTAAACATGTATCTTGTGTTCTTTAACAAACTCATCGCTAAACATAAAGGCCATGTGTCTTCTATTACCTTGGCTTCCACCAAATCCCCTAGCTTGGTGATGCTTTTAGGCAAGATGCTATTTCTTTCCTCATGCATAACTGAGATGTTGGCATACATGACCCTCACTGGATCCAATGAGACACGCTTAACCTTTGCTTCTTCAGTTAGATCCAGCATATTTACGAAAGGATCCACTATATTCTGGAGCCTAACATTGCAAGACTGCCAAGCCCTATCAAGGCCCATAACTCGAAAATAAGGTATTTATTTTGGGTTTCACCAAGGGTGATGTACATTCCCCCATGGGAAGATAATGTCTAGGGCATTGTAATCTACTTTTTCTATTAACTACAAAAAACATTTAAAACAAAATGTATATTTTCTATTGTTTAAAGGGCTGACCATGCTCGAGAGCACTGTAGGGCTTTACAGAGTGTGGGTAGCCAGCATTTTGTGCTGCCATCTTTTAGCAACAGTGCAGTACTGTTAGGTCTGTGTTTCGGCATGTGCATCCATTGGAATAAGTTCTTGATCAGGTGTAACAATTGGAGAATTGCGGGGGCATTCCGAGCCGACAACGGGATCGAGCTCCAGAGGGTTTGTGCTTGACATGACAGGATTGTTTGTGGGTCCTCTTTTATATGAATACATGGCCTGTTGTGAGGATGCACTGTTTTTGAAAATCAACTTTGGAGAAAACATGTGGTTACCTATGGCACCCACCAACTCTGAAGGACACTGGCCCACTCAAATGGATCCATGTAAACAAAATGAGGAAACAGATCATCAGCTTTGTCGCTGTAAAAACGAAGAGGAACCTACTCTCGGTTCACCTAGTGACCATTACAGGGGCATTATAAGCTTAGTTATATTGTATGTTCCTCAAAGCCTGAGGGTCATGTGAGTGCCTTTAGCCCTTTCGGGTGCCTTTTGAACGTCCACATTGGATGGTTTTCAGTGCTGTCCAGCCCTGGGGCCACTGCTTTCCACAGAATCACCACAGGAGGTTGCCTGCTCAAGGTGTTTCCTCTTAACAGAGATTTTAACACACCTAGATCCCACGTCTCCTGTGCTATGCCCCAAAGCTTGACTACCTCGCAAAGTATCACTTGGATTCCTTAAAATGAGATACAAACTGAACCAAAGATTTTCCTGTCCCCCTACTCCTTATCCATCTTTAAAACAAAAACGTGGATACCAGTCCCTGAAAGAAGCATGCCCTTCTTGGTGAAATGGATACTACAGGGCCTCTAGGAAACAACACACGTAACTCCTCTACACAAGGGGGCAATGTGTGAATGAATGGCTGTGCTTGCAATGTGCAAAGGTCCTTATCTCTGCCTACGCATCACACCCAAAGGAAATGTTGCACCATGGGCTCTCCAAGGAGCAGAAAGTGAAAGTGCTATGAACCCAAAAGGCAACCAACAGAAAACAGTGATACTTGGCTTTGCTACAAGCAGTAAGAAAAGAGGACAAACTTTGGGCACATCGAACTGCTATAGTATCACATAGATTTAAACTGTTCACACTGCATCATGTGATAGTGGATGGGGTTATTGGAAAGTTCTTTTCTCTTCTGTTCATTTTCTTACTGCTGATTGGAGCAAATAAAGAATCAAAGATGCGTGATAGGAAGGCTCTGTGCCATGTTAAGGAATCTGTTTATGGAAGCAGTAGAGATTTCTGCTGGCACCTTCACCTCTGGCCACTTTAACAACAAACCCATCAACATTATCACTGACCATCTCTTTTCTCTCACACCATTGAAGGCCAGAGGATTATCAATGCCACACATTCTCAGGACAAAGTGTGGAGCATAATTGGCCTAAGCGGGTGGAGGGTACATCTTGCCCTCAAATCATTGTCGCTCATTCGGCCATACTGACCACTCATCACCATGTTTCAACATTAAAGTTGAAATCTGACCACCAATCATCACAGCTCAGCCTACCTTTCCTTTCTTATTCACGGTGAAGGAATTCTCAGTTGCAAGATTAAGATCCATCAGTCTCATTTCTGTGGGACATATACTAGGAACCCATCTATACAATGACTGGGCTTAATCCTATCAAAGTATTATCTCTTCTTAAGGATGTTTGTGTTCCTTCCTCATCCACAGTGGCCCAACGTGCATACTTTGATTGATACAATGTACGTCTTTGTCAGAAGCTAGTGCTACTTCCATCTCTCCTTATATTACCTTTCTTCCTGAAACTTAGTGAATTAGCACTGACTCTTACTGTACAACTTGTCTCAAATCTTCTTACATGACAAAAGGTTTGCTTACCTCTTGAAAATACTCTGCTTCAATGTTCAGTAATTGCAAACATGTTGCACAACTAGCAATCCTCTGAAAAACATTTGGATTGCTGTTCATGGTAACAATATTCCTAAGAGCCATGTGATCAATCCTTAGTATAAAATGAGATACTGCCCAAAATAAGGCTTAAGCAGGATCACACCACGAAGACCCTCTTTTTCCTTTAAAGTGTACTTTAATTCCCCAACCCCCATTAAAACCATTGAAGAGTAACTCCTGTTCTCTGAGTTCAACCTCATACCTGGTAAAAACATAGAATACATTCTCAGCTCTGTGAATAGGTTATGTGTTGAGTAAGAAGGGAGAGTGATCTCCTGGCTATCTTGCTTTTAGTGTTTCCAAGAAAGGTTCTAACACAGTGGTTGTTGCGATACAGTTTGCGCTTTTATTTGTGCTAGTAATGGGTTGTTCAAAATTCCATTGGTATGCATTAGATAAGGGGTAAGTATGTCCCCCAGTTGTCAGCCGACACGTGTTTCGACCTGTGGGTCTTTATCAAGGCTGATTAGAATTCAAAATCATGTGAAGTGTATAGTTTGTGACATGAGTGTGACATACATAATTAATTAAGTGCACAGTGAGTGGTGTTGGGTGAGGTGGAGTGTTGGCAAGTGATGAAGACTAAATGAAGGCACATACAATGGATGCAATGAAAGTCCTTAGAAGAAAAAGGAGAGAGGAGAAAGTACAGACGAGAGGTTAGCAAAAGTCTTGGTGAGTACATGGTTGGTAGATTTAGAGGGTGGTTGCCTCTTACCTATTGAATGTAGTCTGTAGCCCCCTGTGGGGTCCTGGTTAGTAGGGATGGGTTGCTGTCCTGTATGGACAGTGGCTCTTGTTGGGCCCTGTAAGGCAAGTGAGGTGATGTTAAGTGAGACATGGTGTCAATTACCAGGGTAAAGGTGTTGCTAGTCCCCCGTGGGGGCTCCTGTTGAGGTCAGTACAGGTTAATAATGTTCTGACATAGTGGCCTGCTGGAGTGTGTTGGGTCCAAGAGCCTAGGAGAGTCTGCCCTTGGTGGTGGGGTGGCCGGTAAGCCAGGTTGCGGGGGCCCATATTGGGGGGAGGCTAGTTGTGGATGAGGCCAGTTGGGGATGAGGCCTGTGCCTGGGGGAGGCGTGTGTGCACCGTGGAAACTAGCCGTGGGTGGTGCTTGGTGCCCTGCATACCCAGTGGGGTAGTGTTGATGAGAACAGGGGGCCAGGCTGTACGGTCTGTGCTAAGGGTGTGGGTCGGCCCGGTGCACCTGTGTGCTGGGCTGGAGGGAAAGTACCCTGTTGGGAAGGCGCCCATGTTGTGGAGGCTGCCCTGGAGAAGGGGGGGCAGGCGCCGATAAGCTGCTGGTCGTCTGGCGTGGAAGGAAGATAATCCCTGTTGGGAAGGCGGCCACGTTGTGGAGGCTGCCCTGGAGCAAAGGGGTGGGGGGCGGCGCCATTACGCATCGGGCGAGTATTTCTAATCCCCTCGTGAGGGTGCTTGGGCAGTGAGGGCAGTGCCTGGCTGCCAGTCTCCTGGCTTGGAGGCATGCCAGGAGAGAGCTGTGGACTCCGGGCAAGTATTTCTAATCCCCTCGTGAGGGTGCTTGGGCAGTGAGGGCAGTACCTGGCTGCCGGTCTCCTGGCTTGGAAGCATGCCAGGAGAGAGCTGTGGGCTGGTCTGGGGAGGAACAGTTCGTTCCCTATGGGCAGGTAGCTACTGCCGGCCATGTGTGGTGGGAGGATTCGGCCGAGTCCGGGCACAGCCGTGGATTGGGGTTG
This sequence comes from Ambystoma mexicanum, assembly GCA_002915635.3. Lineage (NCBI taxonomy): Eukaryota > Metazoa > Chordata > Amphibia > Caudata > Ambystomatidae > Ambystoma > Ambystoma mexicanum. Next base: position 830,949,432 of record CM030321.1, read on the forward strand.
AGGTGCTGTGGGCTGGGGGGCTGCCCCTTACCTTATTGCTGGTCCATGATTGAGTGTTGGCTCCTGGTGCCTGTGGAAGTGGACCTGGTTATGAAGCGCTGCGCATGTGAATGCTGAGTCACATATGGTGATCACGGCGCATGTGCAGGGGAGCAGTGTCCATGCGCATGCTAAGGCGCATGTCTGTGAACCGCAGACAGTGTTCCTGCCCTTGTGCATGCCAAGAGGGGATCTAACTGTCAGGGGGATAGTTCTGCTGGACAGTGGAGGGGCTGAGGGAGGCCTGCGCGATGGGTGTAAGAATGACTCCATGTTGGAATGGGGTGTCAATTTGCATATCCAATGGACAACCGGGTGAATGAACCGAGGATGCAGGAGGCATGGGGGAGGTTGGTGATTGGTCCTGGAAGGAGGGAGTTTTTTGGTGTGGTGCCTGCTCCTGGAGGGACGGTGAAGATTGGATGTTCCATTAGCTTCAGGGGTTGGTGTGTCCATGTGGACATGGGGGTGAGCTGGGTTGGATATTCACTCGGGGGAATTTATGTCTGGTGTGGTCCTAGCCAGAACAGGATGTAGGTCCTGCCCCTGTGGAGTGGCTGAGGCCAAGTGGTCCTGCCGGCCAGGGGGACCTGCTAAGGTGGTATGTACACCAGTGGTGGTGAATTGCAAAAATATAGCTCCACCATTGGTTGGTGTGTGTGTTCCTATGAGCTTCCTAAAGGATTGGGTGGGCCCATTGGTCCTGTTATCTGGGTAAGTGCCCCCAGTGGATGGAGTTGGGCGGGTGCTGATGTCCAAGTTGTCTCCCCGGATGGGGGTCATGGTGGGGGCTGATTTCTCGCATCTGTGTGTGGCGCAGGTTGTATGGTGTGGTCCGGCAGTCCAGATGTCTGTAGGGGGGGATGGGATCCCTAGTACTTATTCTGGTTGTCAGCTGGTGTCGCTGTTATGTGTTGACCTTCCTAAAGCTAAGTTCCTAAATCTAATCAAATAGAATCTTTAAGATTTTCTTTGCTCTCTTAATGGTGATAGTAGTTGTGCAGCCAGAATGTAGGGAAACACAGAATGTATTCGAAATATGGAACTTCCACTCAGACGCATTGTTAAAATGTGGAGTTTATATCTATTGGAGTTAAACGATGGTGGTGCCATTTACATGTACAAGCACAAATACGGTACTAACCAATTTCGGGGAATATTTTTGTCCGTATGGACAATTTGGCCACTACTAATAAATCAAAACCCATTATACCGTACATGAGGAGTGGGGGATGCATGGCTGTCCCCCGCTCCCATGTTTGGTATAATGTACTTCAGGAGTTGCAGGGGTGTCCCCTGCTTCCAGGATATTGGAAGCGGGGGACTAAAAATAAAAAATAAAATAAAAAAAAAAAGAAAAGGGGACCCTACGACGTCAGCTCTGACTCGCGTTGAAGTGACGGAACTGATGCTTCAGGAGTATAGCAGGAGCGCCGGTGGCTGTTGAAAAAGGTAATTAGGGGAGACAGGATTGGTTTAGGGCTGCTGGCGGACAGGGATTTAGGTTGCTTGTCTGAAGGTCAAATAGATTTGTGGCAAAATCGACTAGTCAATTCCACAAAAAATCTATTGACTTTCGGCCAAACAACACAGATCCCACAAATACATCCCAGTGGGGCCTCTTGGCACTGATATTTATTGTTATCCAACTCAGTGTCACTCATTTACTGATCTCGGGAGGATGAAGGACTGAGAGGAACTGCCACAATTCAAACATGTGATCATGAGTTCAAACACAGACCCCTGCAGTGGGTGTACTAGTGCATAAACCCGAATGTCCACTCGTAATCTAGGCAGAGGTTGCTCTCTTTCACTGCACAGTTGACTCAATAACATTTTGACAAAGAAAATTGGGCATCAGAGAAGTGGCTATAGGCTTCACATGTTGGCTTCACATGTTTAATCTTTATGGGGTGAGAAGGTGTCTGTCCTTGTGTCTTAGCTGGCTTGATACTGGAATAAGCTGTGTTACTACAAGATACAGATTATTCCAGAAACCAGGCGTCTCAGTGGAGGCACTCTTGCCTCTTCATCACAAAGGTAAACACAATGATCATGCAATGCAAGGCTTCTGGATGATGCAAGTAATGAGATAAAAATCTCAGGTCTCAGTCTCCAATGTCCATCTCTTTGTCCCCTCTCTGCACTGGGCATTGCCCACAACGATTCTCTGGGAGCAGAAGAATGTTAAACGATGTCTATTATGCTAGTCATGTTGGATAAGGTGGAGAGGGGACCACACATAGTCGCGTGTTCAGTTATAGAAATCCTGGCATCCCAGTAACTGGTTCGCAAGTCAAAAACATTTTGCAGCTACCCAAACCCACAACACTGACACATATGAGAACTTATCTGGGTGCAACCGAATATTGCTAACAGTAGATACTGGAGCAGTCTACTACGGCACGTGCATTATAAGAAATGACCCACAATATTATCCCTAAACTTAATCAATGGTTCTCAGGAGCAGAGAAGTTTGTTTAGGAAATGTTGGAGCTCAAAAGCACTCTGGCCAAAGGCCTTCCACAATACAAGAAACCTTACACTGTGTATTGACTAGAAAAGAATGGGTATGCCCAAGCAGGACTGACACAAGTGCAGTGCATTCTGACAAAGCATCCTGAAAAACATCACTCAATAGCATTATAACACACGAATCAGGACACATTTTCAGTAGACTGTTCCCTTTTTCATGGACGGTCACTGCAGCTGCACCCCTTGCAGCAGTACCTTGCGCAGTGACAACCCTTCTGTTGAAAAGAATAGACTGATTTTGTACACTCCACAACTCCCAAATATGAGATTTCTTTTTGAATTTGTGTAACTTAATTTTAATCCGATGCTCCGATCTGAATCACAGGTCGCTCTTGCCAAGCTTGGCAGAGGGAAAGCCCATGATTGCGTGTCTACAACTGCTACTCTTTCAAGACCTCAAATATATCTTTATAATGTCCCACTTCAGAAAGCAGACATCTCATCTATTTTGTGAAAGGTTATTCTTTGAGTAATGAATGGTGTGAGTTGGTTATGCAAAATGCTCTTTGAACTACATATGTGTGGTTGTATGTACACAAGGTACATATGTATATTCTGCTCAAACTGTTGAGCAGATCACATCAGCCAGAGCATGCGGTTTGTCTCAAGGTAAAAGAGTGATCATTTATATAGATTCTTGCTACTGTTTTGACTTGCCACATGATCATAGTGGTAGCGAAAGCAAAGGTTTCACAATGCAGCTGGCCCAACCATAAACAATGCGTTTCACACAAATGCCCTTCTCAATGTCCTAATGTTACCTACTGAACTGGTGGTAGTGCAGTGCACCACTCGTTCAAGCCCAAGAAACAGTGTCACAAAAAGGAATGCCTTTGCTGATGAATCAGAGAGGGAGGCTGCCCTTCCCCTTATTCCCTGCCTGTAAACCTGTTTCCCCAAACTCAGGTACAGCCACTTCCATGCACTTATTTGGATGAACTTGCTAAAATGCAGAACAATACTCCAACCACTGATAAGAGGACATAGGGTATGTATTACCACCAAGATAAATTGAAATGCTTATCTGACGGGTTGTTAGTTGTGCCCCACTCTCTCCTTTATTATATTGCCCGTTTATATTAATGGGTCACATACGTCAGCAATGGAAGAATGCTCTCTGCTGTTCAGCACAAATGGTTTGTGTTAGGATTGTGTGCAGTGGGAGAACAACATTGTAAGCAATGTTTGAAAAGCCAGCATTACAATGTGTGAGCCAAGAGACCAACTCCTATGTACCTTTTTATTAATATTCAGTATGCCAAATGTTTCAGGGTGGGAGATTGTGCTATTTATTGTTACATGTTTGCTTACAGAATCTAGGCATATCCATGCCCTTAAGCTGACACACACACACACACATGCGCGCAAGCGCGTGCGCGCATCACACAAATATTCAGGAGTCAAAATGTTGATGAAAGCTGTTGTGACCTTCCTCAGAGTCTCAGTGAGTTTTAATAGTGATAGTGGAACACATTTTACATGGAACTCTGCAAAGTGTTACAGATCCAGAATGGGGTCAATTTCCCATGCCGCTCGTAATCAGTAGAGGTGGTGGAAAGAAAAAAATAGGGTTCTGAAAAAAACACAGTCTAAAAAATCTGCTCTAAAATTGGTCTGAAGTGGCCAGTTGCACTAGCACTTTCCCCATTGAGCATGTGATGAGAAGTACCACAAGAAAGAAACCATGGCTATGACCTCTAGAAATCTACACTGTCAGAATGATGCACTTGCCAGAGACAGCTTTAGTTCTGAAACTCAGAGGAAGCATAAGTACTGCAGTATTGTAAGACCCTAATACAAGCTGCCCGATCTATTTATTTGCATTACCAATTGAACCAGAGACAACTTTAATTCATTTTAACCTCGAGGGATCAGGAGTATATCAAAAGCCACCATCTTGAGAATTGCCTTCATGATGTTACTAACTTTGAATGCAGATCTACCCTGCCAAGATGTTAGAATGTGTGTTCATGTGAGCTGCTGCAAGAGAGTATAGCCATTCCAGTTGGAAGTTGGCTAAACACCTGTAGCTAGCAGGCTGGCTTTGGCTTTGTTATGGTCAAAATTGGTAAAACGTGCCTACACGTGTGGTGAAACTTTAACACAATCCGAAAATAAAACTGATAACTGCTGAAGATCATGTTAGGGACACTGAGAGTGATAGGTGGATAAGGTTTTCATATATGATTTGGCACTGGGCTTGTGAGGAATAGCTCCTGTGAGTGTGCGATACATTTCAATGCGTAACTTTTATCAGGGGCAACCCAATATCTGTATGCACAAGTGCCCCAGAGAAGCTAAGAGCTACCTGACTGGGTTCCCAATTCATGCGGAAAAGGTGTCTCTTTCTAAGGAAATACCAAAAATTATTGTGAAAAAGTGGCTGCAAATATTCGTAATGAATCCCCAAATATGTGGTCCTCATTACGAGTTTGGCAGTAAAACGAAAATGTGGAGGCAGTAGATTTACCACAACTTTTATAATTCTGTCAAATCCTGAGTCTCTTAAATGTGGCCATATTTTATCCTGCACTAATTATTCCAGCAGAATAGGCCCTAACCAAACTAGCAATAGTATTACAAGTTGAAACACTGCTGGAAAAAACATAAAATAAAGAAGCAGTGATTTAGAGGTGCTGCTAATTATTTCCATGGGGGTTTTAACACAAGCAAGCACCCAAACACACATTCCATTAACATTCGGAACCTACTAGAGGTGGACTATGGCCCCTGCCACCTGCTCCTGAAACCCCTGTGCAGAGGCATGCAGTGCAGCAGCAGGCAAGGAACCAAGCACAAGAAAGGCAGATGTGACATGTTTCAAAGGGCGCGGCCCTTCCTTGCATCAGACCACCACCCGGGCCCTCAATGATGTGGAGCTCATCACTGCATCGCCTGACCTTATATAGACCTGCTAACAAAGTGGGAGCAACATTAGGAAAGCAATTCCTCTTCTCCTAAACTGTTGTCCTTCCTAGTGTGTGCTTCTAGCAGATAGCATACCATCACCACGATGCATGGCATGTCACAGCCAATATTCTCTAAAGTACTGATACAGGTGACTGAAACACTCATGATACAACTCCCAGCTCACCACACCAGCTGATGTGTACTGCACAAATGACAGATCCCATGAGGCAGGCTCTTCCCCGGTGTGGCGCAGCATTGATCTATACCCATGAGCCATCAGTGGCACTACATACTGCTCAAAAGGTATCCCGTAGCATAACAGATATAAGTTGGTCAATATGCAGGGTGACCTGCAATCCAGTCTAGAACTATGAGTCACTTCTGTGCTAGATTCCCCGGGTGAACTCATGCTGCGAAAGTGCATTAAATCAGCACCCTGCCCAGGTGTATGCAAGAAATAGAAATGCAGGCAAAAATCTAAGGCCTTGCATATGTTGTGAGCAGTGGAATCCTATGGACTCCCCCAGCTGGTATCCAATGCTACAATGAGACATTGCCCCTAGGAATCCATCTGTGAAATGCCATTAAAAAAAACAAAAAACATGTGGCCTGTGCCAGGCTATTATGCAAGTCTATGTAAACAGGACGAGCACACTCGTCCGTGGCAATTAAACCGTGTAGACCCAGGACATTTGAGGCGGGTGCATGGTGCAAATGTAGCATAGTGCAAATGTAGTTTCCTGCATCATCCCCCAACTGTGCAGGAAAGGAAAATATCCAGAACTATAAAAGTGAGGGGTGTCTGGCTTATATTTTCTATGACCACATCACTGTGGTAATTTTGGACCGCAGAAATATGCAGTACTGATAAATAATGGCTGTTAGGCAGAATTATATGCAGTACCCTTTGGGAACTCCACACACAATTAGGACTACAAGTGACAGTACAAATTCACCTTTGGTACAGTAAAGTGGTAGCGATGGCTGAGCAGCCAGACTTATCTCAAGAGTAAAGTGAGCAGTATCATTAGTTACACAAAGGACAGCAATTACTATGATTTAAACAAACACTGACTCAAGGTTTCTGAGTAAAAGAATATACATTTATTTACACATCAGTTATTAAACATTTCACTATTATTAAGAAGTTGAAAAATCACGATTCTAGTACACTACACCACACCCAATAGATTCTGGACAAGTTATGTTCACAATGAAGTGTGAGCAAAATGGCACTCCAGTAATAAAAAGGGAGGGAAAGACAAAGTTAGACATAATTTGAGCAGCACCAACAAGTAAGTAAGCAGGGCAATCTAGAAAAAGGAACTACAGTGAGGAAATCAAATCACGAGGCCAGGGCCAAAGTCAATGGACCAAAGTCTTTGCAGAGGACCAAACAGTTCAGTGTAGTTCGCGGTTAAGTCTTTGCCAAGAGTTCAGAACGAAGTTTGGTTTACAAAAAGTTACTTTAAAGAATAGAGAAGGACAAGCCCTCAGATTGGCAAAAGATTTCACACACTTTCACCACGGTCGGACAAAACGAACAACCGGGTTAGCACAGTACCTTTAGAGCTGAAGAATTCTGTAGCTGAGGCAGACATTCCTGGCAGGTCCTGCAGGCTCACGGTCACTGAAGCGACTGTCAGACTGACAAGAAAGAGGAAGACTGGAGGGTCCTGCACTGCCCTGGGAAGAAACCAGCAGCGGAGCAAATAGACGAATAAAAGGTGGGTTCCAGGGTCCATTCCTCCTGGCTATCCGGTTTTCTGCAGCTCTGTTCAGCAAATTCGACCAGAGGAGAGAGGCCTGGCTTGCAGTTTGGCGAACTGGTTGTTCCCACCAGCTCAAGGGGAGAAGATTCCTTGCAGATATTTCCTGTCGTCGAAGTTTGGAGATTCTGACCCACAGCAGGGCTTCCCTTGGAGGTTCAGTCGTGGTAGAGTTCCTCTTCTGTCAGCTCTTCGGTTCTCTCGTTCCAGTGGCGACTCTGCCTTCTCAGTCCCAGAGACCTGCTTTTAATGCAGTTTTCCCCCATTCACAGCCTGGCTGTCAATCACACAGCAGGGTGGCTGTCCCACCGGGACAGTCACCACAGCCAATCATACCAGAGTGTAACATGGGTCTCCAAGGAGACCCTGTGCAGGGAGTCTCAAACCCCTCCCTCACATCCTGTCCCCCTCAAACATTCAGGCACCTAAGGAGGGCTTCTATGTAGAAGCCCGCGAAAGGACAGCGAACAAAGGAACCAAACCTCGTTTGGCGCGCAGAGTAAGACTCGAGCAATACTTTTACAAAAAGAACTGCCAAATACACCCAGCTGGAACTGTATAAAAACGTATATGGTCCAGCGGGTTTAAGTTCAAGGCTACCAATAATAAATACTAATAAAGTCAATTGCAACTTTGAATGTTTTGGGAGACAGTAGTCAGTCCCAGAAAATGATGTCTGAGTTGGGAAGTCTGAAAAAGACAACCCTGTGTCACTGCACTGAAGGTGCTGTGTACCACACAGTAAAAAAGATGATGCCTATGGCGTAGGTGAGGCTCCACAGTCTAGGAACACAACAATGTTAAACACACACAGCAAAACACAAGTAAGAATGGGAAATCAATCCTAGAAATCCAGCAAAGCTGCTGAGGGACTCAGTAGGAAAGGGAAATTTGCCATTTTGGAGAATTCTCCCTACAATGGCATGTTACAATTTTCAACCCTGGTATGCAAGGAAGGTGGTACCCAATCAGTTAGTTTAGCCAGGGACATGGCCCCATTATGGAAGTCATAACATGCCAGGTCAAACACATTATTTTTCACACACTTAGGTAAGGCCAGCTATGTGGTAAAGGTTAATGGGGCTTTGCAGCTGAGTTTGCGCCTTTACAGGTTGGTATGACACACATTCCAAGAAGCAGGATGTGCTGCACATGTATGCCGATTCCCATACCAATCACATGCTACACAAACATTGTAGGGTGATATCGCCCGTATGTACATGACATAAGACAGCTGCCATTTGTAAAGTACAACGATATTGGTACCATGAGCAAGCCATAAAGAACCACTATCCTCTGTACACATATCTTTCCTTGTGGGGGAGACTACATGAACATACACATCAGGACACAGGTTTGTATGGAGGGTATTGTGGCACAGTTGAAGGAAATAATGTAAGTGCCTGAACCATATAGGTGGAGGACACCGTATACAGGCCAGCCAACGGGAAACACTGTTGTTGTGTGTGCAGTGCCAGAAAACATGATCATTTTGATTAACCTCCCCATATCTTCAAATGAGAACATTGCCCAGATGAATAGTTGGTGTGGGTGGCAGGGCCAGCATGCCATCGCGGGCAGATGCCTGAATCAAAGGGAAGGGTGCTTCACCTGGTTTGAACGCACTGGAAACACCTCCAGAAAACCTATGAATGCGCCCTTCACCTGGTTCATGTGAATCATTAGAAATCATGTTTCCCTTCCACCACCCACAACCCCAAGACCTGTACACTGCAGTAACACAACCTTCCACCAACGCAGCCCCAACATCCATAGGCTCCCACCATTATCAACCCAACACCTTTACCCTCCCACACCCTCAACCTCATTAGCAATAGCACCCCCCATCCCCAACTCCAATACCCACACCATACCACCACCTTTAACACCATCAGCCACACACTATTACCCACAACCCCAACACTCAAACCCCTCCACTAACCTCAACCACAAATCAAAGTCCACAGACTGTCAGTTTACTCCTGACTGTGTTTCCCCAGTCCTAATGGTGACTTTGGGGCACACATTGGCAGTGCATGAATATGTCTATTGAATAAAACCAGCAAAAAATACCTCCATTGGGGCAGCCAATGCAAGGTTTATGGGGTTGAGCCCATCCCAGTCAAGCTAGATTTGGAGGAGCAGAGCATGATACATGGTTTCATGTCCTGCAGTTATAGCCACATCCTGCTCTCCGGCCCTTTGCCCAATCACAGTATTTGAAGCCGTCATGTCTAGCAGCAGGTGTATGGTCTGCCCATCTAATGCACTGCATCTAATGCCATTCCATCACATTTTTTCCATCTAAAAACTTTGCACCTTATGATTTTTTGGGGAGGGGTTCTCCCCAATCCCCGTTGTTTACCCTTTATAATGCACCTAAACAAAAATTAACCCTTTACCCCCCAACAAAAATGCATTAGATGCAAAGTTTTTAGATGGAATAAATTCGAAGGAATGGCATTAGATGCAAAGGCATTTGATGGAAAGACCAGATACCCTAGCAGCAGCATAGTCATCGTCAGCTCTGACAAAATAATTTTACCTGCGGGGCTTCCACTGTGGACCCTCACCAACTGAGGAGTAGGGAAAAGGGGATTCAGAGGGTACTATGCCTACAGATGATGAAGGTGAGGGCAAGGCTTCCCACGAGGATGCAACCAACGGTGTGCCGGCACTGACGTTTGTGAAAGGTGCATGTAGCCTTAGTCAAATAGGTGGTGGATCTTTTTCTGCCAGTAACTGCACGAGCCAGAACAGCTGCTTTGGTGTCTGGTTCTTTGCCAGTATCTGCAGAGGTGTGACAAATAATGGTGATGGTGGAAGGTCCGACGATGCTATGGAGTGATTCCGGGCATAAGGACAGATACATGTGCCACTGTGGCTGTAGTTTTCAAGTCTGAGTTTCGGGTTGCAGGGGTGCAGGATCTGCTTCTTTTTGAAGTGGCTTGCTGAGCTGGAGTTGAGGACTCAGCTTGTGATGTTCCAGTTGAACTGATGCTGGATTTATCTGTTTGTGTGATTTTAGAGCCTGTTGTAGGTAAAATTACCTATGGTCAGTTGCCATGTTATGAAGTTGTTTAGGTGATTTAAAACCATGCCACCGGGAGGCTGCTTGATATATATCTTGTGTTTTGGGTTGGCCATGAAACAAGTCAGGAACAGAATACACATGATGGCTCCATTGTGATTTGTGCAAGGTACTTGCTTTTGTTGGGGTTACAACGAATGTGGTTGGGAGAGTGATGTAATGTGGTGTTATGCACAGGTTCCACGGGCAACACCGGGGGTTAACAGCCCAGTGGACTGAGTTATTGGCCCGAGTGAAACAAGAGTGGTTAACAAGAGTGGTTAACTGAGGCCCCACACCATTCCCTCCCTCCCCCAGTGTTCCCCATGGAATGGGGGCATAATACTGTTAACACCCCAGGTTACCAAAGACGTAACCCGAAGTGCTAAAACAAAGGATTTGCATTCATCACGCATGTCCCTTTCAATGAATGAACATCCTTTGCTAAAATGGCCGGCATGGTTGTAGAAGGCGGGGCTCCATACCATGGCAGCCAGATGAGCGAGACACAGTGAAGCTGGAGGTGAGCGTGTAGGTGGGGGGAAGATGGCACTGCAGGTCGGGGAAACAGCCCGTGGGTGCCGTGGAACACAGATTGATATCAGCGGTTTCAGCTCGCGATCCGCGGAACCCGATGGGTTGCGGCTTCCCCCACCCCCGCCCTGCGCATTAATGCACATTAATGTCTGTGTAGTGCTTTACTGGATACAGGATGCACATGTACACATGCCAATGTGTCAGTCATTCAGAATGAAGGAACAGGGACACACGTGCTCCATCATGACAGTAGAGTTGTGGAGCATTCATGGATTGCACATTCACACCACAAACGGTGAAACTTGTATTGCCATTTGGGGCATGTTTCTTACATACAGGAGAAGACATGATACGTCACTGGCATCATCATAGATACTACATGCTTTGTGGTCATATGCGCTGCTGCTGCCTAGGCATGGCAGGGTCCGTGCACACACACGCACACACACACATCCACAGGTATGGAAGATAGACCACAGTCTGCAAAGACACGCACACACATGCACACACTCATGAAATTCCACATCAATCAATGATATACACGGTTACTTCAACACATTTTATTTATAAAGCATCCACATGCTCTTTGGCTATCAGAAAGATAAACAGCTCAAGTGTAAGCCATCGCTTCTTTGTGAATCTGGCAGCACAGCATTTGTATTCCTCTAATGTGCAGTAATTAGTGTATGTAAAGTGTTTCTCTTATGGATGTAAGCTCAGCCTTTTGAATATTTATATTTTTCGTTTGTTTAGCTTTTTTTTCAAACAAAGGCTAATCAGCATTAGATGTGTAGGCAGTTCACCCAATCATCGTTGTATCTCTGCAGGACTATCGCACAGCTTTTATAATTTAGATAGCGCTTGCCTTGCCAAGCCACTTCTAAGATGCACTTTCTAATCAGCATGTCGTTATATTGTCACTTGCAGTTAAGAGAGAGATTAGTTTTAATTATTTCCTCTTGAACCCTTAATCAGTCTGCATCACCCTAAAATTGTCATGCAGAAGCAACAATGCATGGAGGATAACAACGGAGAATGGAAATTGTAACATGTTTCACATTGGCCCTGCATTTACGTTTCAAATGAAATGAAAATAGAGTTTGCATCTCAATACTTGACCCTCACTTTGGGTGCTTGCCACACAATGAATTGAACAGTAAGATATAGTAATGTGAGTGAATATTATATATGCCGTTTTACTGCATATTTCGTTAATATGAAATTTCAAGATGCAAACATGTTGTTTTGACTCTGAACTAACATCCTTTCTTCATACAGTACTGATTCTGAATTGCACTTTGGCGGCTTTTTTAATTCTGTGGCTCCTGGAAGGGCTTGTTTCATGCCATACTCGTTCGTCGTGTGTGAACCGGAAATCAAACACACTGCTATCAGGCACTTTTACGTGGCAAAAGCTTTTGCAAGCACGTGGCCTCCACTGGTACAAACCGGAATGTTCTTTGTGAATATCAGGAGAGGATGCTGGGAGGTGTTATGAGGGGCAGGGTGGGTATTTCCCTTTTGGCAGGAACATGCAGACAGAATCGGCTATAAAGTGGACCACAGGCAATCAAAGAGAGGTTTGAATGAACTGGATGGGGAGAGGAGGGGGGTGCACTTCACACTGCCTAGCCTTAAGACTGTGGGTTCAAAAAGGTTACTTGGTTATTTTTTAGATCTACATTGGTCGCCTGTAGGGGTGTTGCAAGGGGTGTAAGATCCGGGGCTACGCTAATGTCGGGACTGTCGGGACTGGGGGCTAGGTAGCATTTTGGTTGTAGTCTCTGAGATTCTATCTGGGGCTACAACCAAAAGACCCCTAAGACCTAGCCCTAGCAACGCCTCTGTTTGCCTGACAAAGACCTAAGGATGTGCTCCTGTGGCATCTCTTCAAAGACCATCACTGCCATTTCATCATAACAAGAAAAATATAAAGCAATTCAAAGTGCACCGCTGTCAAAATTGTGTAAGGTGTCCCAGAATGTTTGATCTCACCACCCCGTGTGAACACGTCCACGCTGCATTTAGGGCTCGCAGGAGGTAGGGGCTCGTCAGCTATCGACCTGCTTCTTTTCACATCCACTGGAAGGAAAGTCTGTAAATCTGTTTCCAAAAGCCTGTAAATTGCAAGTTCGTCTCTTTACTGAAGTTAAAAACATGTAGGCACTAAACGTCGAAACATGTTGGTGAACCATGAAAAAGAGTGTGTATTTATACATTAAGGAGTAGAGTTTCATATATTCACTAGGAATATCATTGCAGATTTCTAATAAACCTCTATAATGATGTGTGTCTATTGCACATTGGTACATGCTGTAATATAGTTCAGTTTAGTTTCTTTATTTATACCACGCGCCGAACCCTGAGGTAACTGGTCGCCGGAGACTTAGAGCAGGTTACAGTAAATTATGGACATAAAAAGATAACAGTAAATGCATAAGACCGGGTTACAAAGTGGTCAAGTGGCAGACACAGGAGGGAAATACATTGGCTAGTAAGTCAGACAGTGGGGGCTTTCTTGTTGACGAGCCAAGACTTTGTTTTTGCTCTGAACGTCCAGAACGATAGTTCAGCTCTAACGTTATAGGGTATAGCGTTCCACAGCTTTGCAGCGAGGACTGGGAAGCTAGAGCCACCTGATTTTTTTAGGGTGAATTTAGGGATGGATAGGCAATGAGAATACAGTGTTCTGGTTGGTCTGACTGCTGTGCGTTTGTTGAACTTGTCTGCCAGGTACTTGGGGGCGTCATTAGAGAGGCATTTGTGGATGATAACGAGTGATTTTAGGGTGATTCTGTCTCGAATCGGGAGCCAGTGGGCATCCTGCCTGAAGCTGGAGATGTGTGAGTGCCACGGAATACTCAAGGCTGCTCTGAGGGCATTGTTCTGAAGCACTTGAAGTTTGTTCAGATTGCGCTCTGTGGTGCCAAGGAAGAGAGTATTGCAGTAGCTGATTTTTGAGAGCACTAGCGCTCTGGCTAGAGTGAGGCAGTTGGCAGGTGAGAGGAAGGCTTTACAAGCATTAATACACTTGTTAGTGTAAGCCGTGGAGGAGGATGTGGCGTTAACTTGATTTCTGAGCCAGAGAGTGAAGTCCAAGTAAACCCCTAGGGTTTAGATTTCTTTGGCCACTGTGATTAGGTTACCATCTATGTTGAATGAGGCGTAAGGGGGGTCAAGTTTGTTTAGGCGAGGTTGCAAGCCAACGAGAAGGAGCTCAGTTTTCTCGTCATTAAGGCATAAGCCATAAGCCATGTTCTGCCATCCAGGCTTGGATCTCCAGGTAGAGGTTGTTAACCCCTGTGGAGTCCTCTATATAGCATCCTCATAGGGTGATGAGAGCCTGGGTATAGTCAGCATAATTAGTGTATGTGACACCCAGGTTGTCCAGGCGGTCGAACAATAGCTTTGTGAAGATATTGGGCCTCTTTGCGACCCTGGTGCTAATGGGTTAACAGCGCCGTAAAAGGCTGCGGCGTCCGTTAACCCATTAGCGCCTGATTACGAGGTCACTTTGCAGGACCCCACCTTAACGGCTGGTCTACACCAGCCGTTAAAGTAGGGACCCGCAAAGGGACCTTGGTGCTAAGTACGGTACCGCAATTTGCGGTACCGTACTTAGCGCCTTCCCCATTCCCATTGAGCCCTATGGGGCAAAAATGGGAATGGGGAAGGGCCATGGAGGAAGGGGGAATTACCGCCCGCCAACCTTGTAATGGGGTGGTAATTCCCCCTTTCTCCATGGCGGAGTCGGTAAGTTACCGACATGGACCATGGTGCTATTAGCACCATGGTTTTCTGCCTGGGTCGTAATGAGGCCCATTGTATAAGGTCGGCGAGATGCACAAACTTGAGGGATGCCACAGAGGATGGGGATGGGGTGGGCTGAAGCCCCAGTTGAGAAGACCCATGTGGTTCGGTCCACTAGGAAAGATTGGACCCAGGCGGTCGCCTGGCTAGAAAATGCAGCTGAGGCCATCAGATGTTCCGTGAAGATCTGGTGGTCTACGAGGTCGAAGGCTGCTGACAGGTCAAGCAGCAGGAGAATGGCTAGAGTTTCCTTGTCCTTTGCCTCGTCCATCTGGATTTTTAGGTCCAGAAGGGCTGCCTCTGTTCCATGCCTTGGCCTAAAACCAGATTGTCTCAAGCCAGGAAGTTGTTCTCTTCCAGGTTTTTCTAGATTTGCAGATAAGCCACTCTGTCTAAGATCTTCAGGATATAGGGGACAGTGGTGATGAGCCTGAAATTGGTGGGGATGTTGGGTCTAGATTTGTTTTTTTAGGAGAGGCATGACCCAACCCTCCTTGAGGCTACTAGGGACTGAGCTTGTTTTGAAGGAGGTGTTGATTAGGGCTGTAATGAAAGGGGCCAAATCGTTGGCGCCTTCCTGAAGGATGGCAGCTGGGCAGGAGTCCCCTTTGCATCTGGAGGGTTTGAGGCCTTTTATGATGCTTTCCACTTGTTTCTTTGAGACAGGGGTGAAAGAGAAGGGGGGACAGGTGAGAGTTTTAGTATTAGGTGGTAGAGGGTTTGCTCTTATGCCTAGGCTGGACTTTTTCAGTTTGATTTTAGATTGTAGCATAAGCAATTTAGTCTGCCAATGTTTTTTGGATTCTCTCGCACCAGTCTGCATCTTTCACGCAGGTTTAGACTTGCAGCGAGGGCCGTACCAGCGTGACGGGCCCTGAAGACCAAGTTAATGTATGAGGGACCATAACGCCCAGTACGGTCCGAGCTCCAGGTCTATAAAGCTATTGGAACACCCTCAGGGTCCGATTCTGAACTTGGCGCAGTGAATGTGCTAAAGAGCAGAATTCACTGCGCCAATTTAGGATGTCCAGGCTCCACCAGTATTCTCAAGTGGGCCTGGGGGTCCTATTAGTGCACAACAGTGCACCTACAGGATTGCACCTGTTTGTCATAACAGGCGCAATCCTGAAATCTCAGCAGCATTTTTGTAAATGACCACACATTCGCTATTTTAGAAAATGCTGCTGAGAACACGGGTGTATATAAACACTTTCATACACACCAAAGTAAGCAGCTGCCACGTTGCACAATACAATGTTGAAGCTGCTTGCTTTGGTGTGTATGAAAGTGTTCATATGCACCACGGGTGTATATGAACACTTTCCTATACACCAAAGCAGGCAGCTTCAATGTTGCAGAATACAACGTTGAAGCTGCTTGCTTTGGTACCGCCAGCACACATAAGTAATTACAACCCGATTTGCGGGCTGTAATCAATCTGCAAGCAATACCAGTTCGTATAGCCCGCAGATTGACCAATTAAGATTGTGAAACACCAGTTAGGGTGTTCTAATATTGTAAAGACCAAGGAGATTGAGGGGGCTTGGGCAAAAGTACCAGTGAATGAAAGGCAGTGCAGCTTATGCAGGGAATCTTGCCTGGAAACCACTCGACATCTGGTTATGTGTTGTGCATTTCTCCAGGATCTTCGGCGGAAAAACACTACTGGTGGTTGGATTAGTAGAGCCTGTGTCAGCTTATATGTTATGGGCTGGATTTACTAGTGGAGATTGGGAATATTGTATTGTCAATTTTTTCTTGTTTTGAAGAAAAATCCTGGTTCTATTGGACTTATTATCCTGAATAACCTGCTCTTTTTTCTTTGTTCTTTTAATAGGCTTTTTAAACATGCTGTATATTGTGTTAGGTTGTAAGGGAATGTATTAAAAGTTTGCTACAGGCTAGCTGCATAATACGTAAAAAAA
This sequence comes from Ambystoma mexicanum, assembly GCA_002915635.3. Lineage (NCBI taxonomy): Eukaryota > Metazoa > Chordata > Amphibia > Caudata > Ambystomatidae > Ambystoma > Ambystoma mexicanum. Next base: position 830,966,027 of record CM030321.1, read on the forward strand.
TAAAAGAAAATAAAAAAAGGGACTTAGTCCCTTTTCCCTATGGCGGCAACCATCTTTTCTTGTTTTTTGTTTTCTCAAGAAATTGGAGCCACTTGCGCAGCCAACATGACCACCAGGCCCTGATTTAAACGAAAAGTGCAAAAATAGTGCAAAGCCTTAGCACCACCTCTAAGAATGTGAAACACAAAACATTTGCTTTGCAAGGTGATTTACAAAATAAATGCACTGCAAAACCCAACGGCACAAGGGAAAAACGGTAGTATCGTACATGCCCACAACACTCTCACAGGCCAGCCCAACACTGCGCCATTGACCCACATTGTACCACAATGGAAGCACATTCAACCCACATTGCACCATGATGGGTGGCACTAAACAGGCAGGAGTGAGTGGCATAGTCACACAGCAGTCCTCTACGAATAACTGTCCACCCCCCCACCAAGCACCAGGCAAAGGCTATGGTTGAGTGGTCCTATCTTGCAGATTCTCAACATATAAACTTGAAGTAAACCTGAAAGAGGTACTGCCAAGCGTGAGTCATCCCAAGATACTGCAGCAGTACACAAACATTCCAACAACAGCACTGATGGTAGCAGTTTCTCTGCGGCATCTGCCTCCGAGGCAACATTGCTTGCACAGAATGATGTTGGCCTAAATGCATGTCTACTGCATCATCAAGGAACAAACCTATGAAGGGCAGATCGATGATGTGCCAGTACGTCATGAGCCACCCTTTTTTACTTGACAATTGCAACCATTTCCCAGTCTGTAGTGTTGAGGTGATGGTGCTGTGACGCACAGAGTGGTGGAGGATAACCAGCAACAATTTGACTGCTGCAGGCAGAAGTGACTGGAGTGAAGAGGCATGGAGGAGGTTCCTCGATGGACACTGTGCACTTCAGTGAACAAGGCAGTCAGTTGCTGACTCGTGTGCATGTGGATCCAGAACAGCTGCAACATGACAATGTATCCCTTGGTGTTGGTATCCTCCATGGACTATTCCATGTGTTTGATGTGGTGACTTCATGCAATGTGGCATGGCCCAAAGAGGAATCTGCCTTTGCTGCTCTCATTGCCCACGGTGTTCACACATCATCTGGCCTTGGCACTATTAATCATAATTACCTAACTTGCCCACGGATGTGGTGCAGGGAAATTAAAATCAATGCTTCTCTACTGATGCCTCAATTGTAGAGGTTGAGGTCTGGAGTTTATCAGATTGTGCAAGTCTACAGGCTGTGGTGGCATAATGGCGCATGGCGGTTGATGTTGCCAGAAACACTGTTGCACATTATTTGGAAGTCATGGTACATTCACCGACATCTGGCCATGGGAAGAGGATGTTGCTAAGGGCTATCTTGACAGCTATCGCTCTGAAGTGACTGAATGAGGCAATCTGTCTTTCAACGATTCGCTAATGAGAGCATCACTACGCCTTGTGTAAATATTAGAAGAACAGGAAATAGACACAGGTGTTTCAAAGAATCGTATGTACACATGCTTTGGATAGCTTTTATAGCAGGTTTCCACTACTTGACCAGCTGTGTAAGCCTATGTACAGGGGGCGTATTTAGGGATGTACTCTTCCTCCCCTCATTCCACATGTGATGTGTACATGCCCTGTCCCATGTTATGGGCTGTTGCACACCACATAAAGCATCTTGCCAAGGACAGGGCAACATTGTTGTCCTTTCACTATGAATCCGTCTTTGAAACACAAGAAAAATACTACCAATTAAGAGCTATATGAATACAAAACCAGGTTAAAGGGGCTAATGCAAGTGTCAGATCAGGGGATGAGCGTGTGGCCCCACTACAGTTGCCTCTTTCTGAGATACACTTTACTGCTGTTCATATATGAGTCATGTCTTCAGCCACTGCCACTGTATGGGTTGGGTGTAAAATAGAAGGTTCTCATTCTATTTTGAGTCCTGTGGTCACAAACGAGCATTCGGTTGAAGTCTTGGAATGTCAGTCATCATGCCTTGGACTGAGTGTGAGTGTCAACCATAGACTCCCTAGTTGTATGCATTGTGGCCATAGCCACCTTTGTCTCACTACAGACGTGTAGCGGCTTCATTGGTACATGGGAAAAGATATGGTGATGAGGCTGTAAGTCCCAAATGACCTACTATGAATTTGTTGGTTGTAAGGCATGAAGGCTGACCCTCAGGAGTTGTATTGGTAGGCATTTGTAAGAGGATTCAATTCAGCACTACAGCCAAGTCAACGCCTAGTCTAGAATACTGAATGAAAACCCTTATTGATATATCTTTATGTCCAGTTCATGCGTTCTGGATGACTACCCCTATATAACACCCCTCTCTTGGAATCCTCCTGACCCCACTGAGCCAAGAAGTAGTTCTGTTTTGCAAATTAAAAGGTTTTTTGAGAAGTAAAGCAATATATATCTATCACACTTTATAATAAATTAATAATTGAATATCACACTTAATCTGATATGATAAAGATTAACAACGGAGAATCTGGCACTAGCACACTTCTTTATAATCACTAAGGAGTTGACATGAAATGGATAAGATAGCACACTGGTAAATAGGGACAGAAGAATAATGTGGAAGAGAATGTTTTATAGGGTTCAAGGAATGCAAGGTTGAATGAATGAAATGCAGTATAGAAAATACTCAATATGATTTCAACAAAACAATGTAATCACTTTTCTCTGGCAATTCACCCCCCCCTTTTATGCAATGCAAGGAAATGGAAGGAAGCACACAGTTCTCAGAAATGCAATTCAAATGTAATTCAGTTCACCCAGCAACTTAGACTACAGAAGTTGAAAACACAGGCAAAATGCTTTTAAATGTGCTGGAAATGAAGAAAAAAATATGCTAAAATGCTTTTAATTCCCTTTAGAGGTTCAGGGTGAGTGAAATCAAGTTAATATTAGTCCAGGCTCACTCTAGCAGTGATGCAGGGATAGTTTTTATGAGGCAAACGATTTTTTTTCAGAGGAAAGCAAAAGCAGCTATCTTTTTGCAAGTGGATAAATTTTCAAATCGCGGCAAAATTCGCGGATGCGCCGGGCGCTATTACAGAAGAACTACAAGGACTATCGTTGTGGGGTCCTAGGAAAGCCTAGGATCTCAGCTTCCAAATGAAAGTTACTGCAAGTCTTTAAGACAAATGGTCGCGGAGATATGAGCGATTTTGTAAAGGTTGTTTTTCAGATTTGAAATTTTAAAGTTCAAAAGACCAGTGCAGTTTGCAAATAGAAAATGATAGGTGACAGCTTTGCAAATGACAGGTGACAGTTAGGAGACAGTTCTACTTAGATTAAAATAGGATTGAATTATATTATTTTAACTAGGAGATTGGTTCTGCACAGTTTTCTAGGTACTCACACTATATTCTTGAGTGAAATGGGCCTCGCCATGGATCTGATCAGGTTTTAGACGGGACTCTGGTCTCTGCACTTCACAGTGATCTGGGTCTGCTCTCTCTCTGGATTCTGAAGATTGAGGGATTTAAAGTCTGGATCTTTCTGCACAGCTTTCTCTGGAGATTGATGGAGGTAAAGTATGGATTTTCCCGGCAGAGCGTCCCGCTGCAGATGGAAATGAATGTCCCTATCTGTCCTGTCTCTCTGCTTTTATGTGTTTTGAAAATGGGTGTGTGTGAGCAGCATCACTAGCCAGCCCCTCTCCACTTATCATTGGTCAAACTTCCATTTCTCACTTGATTGGGGAAGGAAGTGTGTGTCAGCGTGATGTCATTTTATGGCTTGCAGAGAGGACACTCCCCTGTCAAATTGCACATAATCTATATTTGATAACAAAAGACATATTTGCACAGGTAAACATTGGTTTAAAATTACATGCACACATCACATATCACAGGAGATATACCCTGTCCAAACTTTGCTCTTCCTGGGGGCTTGCATTCAGAAATGGCACATATTTCACTTTTTAACTGATTTTGCAATTCCGGACATTGACCCAAATTTACACACATGTGCGCAAGGATTATGGACATTAGTTGATGAAGTGTCAGATTTTTCACATGCACACATTTTGAGTAATATCCTCTTTTCCGCTAAAACCCCCCTGAACATACCACCGGGTCCTAGCACGTCTTAAAATGTGGGCAGAAAAATCACAAGAATTATGGTGTCATTTATACAATTTTCACATGTCCGCTCTATGAGTTATTCATCTTTTTCTAAAACCATATTCTGGCTATAGAGGTGTGTCTTTTCATGTCACATGGTACAGAAACCAGTCTTTCCAGTTTCTGGCAAGCTCAGAGACCCTGCCCCTCCCCTGTGCTTCCAGGAGAAATCTCCATTTACGACTCCCGCCATAAAACATTTGCCTGAGTCAGGACAGGGCTTTGTTCAATTTCCTACAGAGCCCAGGTAATTCAATCAGGGAAGTGTCATATCCTTTTGGTGTGAGCAGCAAAAGGGCAGCTAGGCCTGGGAACACAGCTGTGACTCAAGTTTCACTCCTGAGGGGGGTAGTTGCCAGGCAGAATTGGAATCTCTTTAAGCCAGTTTCAGATAAAATGTCACTTTTTGTTCCCCAGTTTCTGCATTCAAATAAAACTAAACATTTTCACATATGCAGCTAGAATGCTGATACTAAGTTTAAAACTATGACATTTAAACAATCGCAACCTATGTGACGCTCAGAAGTAGGTCACTCAGTCAATTTAAACATTTAGATTTTTTTAGTGTCTTTCAGTCCAAATTTACTTAAACTGCTGAAATCCACAGCTAAACCAGTCTTGTTATAAACCTTCAAGTCACTTCAGAATATAACTTTACATTGGATCCACCTCTTAAACTGTCTTTCTTTGGCATGTTTTGGGTTCATTGATTCAGTTTTCTACAAAAAGTAAAATCTGGTGTTGTTTTAAAACGCCGGCTTTTGGATAGTGGTGAGTACTGGTACTGCACCCCTTTTTGGGATTTAAGAACATGAATTCCCAACAGTTATGGGTTTGCTTTTGGCAATCAGCATTGCCACTCCCAATGGTTTCAGACTACTGTGTGGGTAGTCCAATGGTGGTTTAGGCAGTTTCCTACTGTGCCCATAACATCGGCAAAAATGAGTGGCAGCCTATTCTTCATGCATTTCCCTGTGCATTTTCTGGGAAGCTCTGGCCATCATGATGTTTTCCATGTCAGTACTGCACAGTTTTGAGGTATGGCTCGGATGCATGGGTAAATACATCCCACACCTCATATACACATATGGTACCGATCTCACGTCTGACACTGGCAGAGGTCCTTGCTACCACTGACATACACATATATGTAGGTATACCAATAGGCATATCCTCTTAGTGGTGCTCATTATACGTCTGGCGGTATATGTTAAAAGTGGTGGTAACAATATTACCACCACTTGTACCGTTCAGGCAAATTAGGAGGCAACAGTAATACCATTGCCGGTAATACCGCTAATGGAATTAACATCGACGGTATTACTGCCAAACTCACAAAATGGTTTTACTGCTGTATTAGAAGAATGAATGTTAGGCAGAATTGCATGCAGTACCCTCTGGGACCACCACATACAATTAGGACTACAGGTGTAAGCAAAAACCAACCTTTGGTATAAGTCTGCACTACATAGTTTTGTGATAGCGAGCTGAGCAGCCAGGCTTATCTCAAGAGGGATTGTGAGCAGTACAGGAAGTTACACAGATGCTCTACAAACACAGTGGCTCAAATAAACACTTACACTCAAGGTTTCTTGGTAAAATACTTATACATTTATTACATAATCATGTAGAAAACATTCACTAGAAGGAAGCAACTTAATATTATACACAAATATACTTCAACACAAAACCAATATGTTTCTGACCAATTCAAGCTCCCCTGAAAAGGAGCCAAAGGGCATTTCAGTCACTTTGAATGGGAAGGTAAAAGCACAAGTTAATAGAATAGATCACTAATACTTTGTTAGGCAGTGCAAATAGTTATAGTTCACTAGAGGACTCGATTCAGTTCAATAGGCATTTGCCAAAGTCAATGGACTAGTGTCTTGGGTAGGAAAGAGCAGTTCTTGAAGTACACAGTTAAGTCTTTGCTTAAGTTCTCAAAAGTAGTTAGTACAAAAAAGAATCATATGTTGGGTCACAAGCTGATTAGGCCTGTAAATTGGGAAAGTTCCACAAACTTTCACCGCGAGAGAAGCGTTCTCTCAATCGGGTTGGCACAGTAGCTATGATATAGCAGACAACTGAACAAAGCATATATGAAAATAAAAACACTATCTAGAAATGAACTTCTACAAAATAAATCTAGAAATTCTAAGAAACAATCAAAAATGCAATATGATTCATAACATCATATAGCACAGACCACATGATTTTGAAAAAAAATATTGAAAAAACATTGGTATCTCTTGAAACTAGACAATGCTTTAACAAACCATATAGAAGATCAACCAAGCATTACATACAAAAGAGCTAAGAATTTGAAACAGATGTTATGCCCCTCACACTTTGTACGGGAATGAGCAAAAACAGGAAAGAGGGTGAATTAAGATTACACTGCCTATACAACATATATTGGCATCAATTGGACAATCCAAAATTATAACATTAAGAATTGTGTCTGAATACTTAAGCAAACAATTGTGAAAATACTCTGTATGAAAATCATACAGACCACAAGGAAACTTAAGACTGTAAGCTTGGTAATCAAAGCAAAAAATTGTGTGAAAAATTGCAAAAATACTTTGTACGAATACAATACAGAGCCTAATGAAACTAAAGACTGCTATGTAAAAACAATATGATGTATGACTACTCAATTTACAACTGATGATAAACAAAACATTTTTGGAGCGCACCTAAGAGTCTTTGTTGTTTATTTTCATTTAGCAATTCAAGCACTGGTCAGTCGCAGGGATACAGGGGCAAGGTGCTGCAAACAAAAATGTATATTTTTCTTGACTACAAGGAAACTCACCATAGATGTTACAGGCTGGATTTAATCTACACTTGGTGCAGTACCTTAGTATGAAGTAAAAGATGCAGCTGAAGACGTTGGTTCCTGGCAGTTCCTGCAGATCGCAATGTTCCTGAGCCTCAGTTGTGGGGACAAGAGGGAGGACGTCGGGGGACTCCTGCACTGCACGGGATCATCAGAAAACGTGGTCAAAATGGAATCACTTCAGTTCGAGTAGCTGTTCTTCTAGCACACAAGCTGGTGTCCTTCCCCCTGGTTCATCCTAACGAGCTTCGAGAATGGTATCCAGGTGGCTTACGAGTTGATTGGTCCCACCAACTCAAAGGAAGAAGTCGTCCTTGAAGGGGCTTTTCTGTTGAGATGAACTTGGCAATTTGGACCTGCAGCAGGGCTCCACCGGGAATCAACGGTCCAGGATTTGCAGCAGCTGTCCTCTTGCAGCTCCTCTTTGGTTCTTTCGTTCCAGTGGTCGACTCGCTTTCCAGTCCAGGAGACTCACCTTTTAAAGAGTTTTCTTCCATTTATTCCAGCCTAGCTGCCACTCGCCTAGCAGGGTGGCTGTCCTTGCCGGACAGTCAGCCAGCCAATCATGCCAGAGTGCATTTGGGTCTCCTAGGAGACTAAGCACAGGGAGTTTCGGCACCTCCTTCACTTTCTGCCCACCCGAAACACTCAGACAACAGAGGCGGTCTTCAATCCTGAAGCCCGCCAAAGGCATGGAAACAAAGGGACCATACCTGGTTTGGCGTGCAGAGACAAACAATAGAAGGACCTTTCTAAAAAGAAATAGCAAAAAAAGAAGGCCGCGACCCGTTCAAACAAAGGGGCTTAAGGTGCCATATTGAAAAACATGGCTACCATGATTTTTAGCTACATGTGTTCGCTGTCTGGAAAAATCATGATAGTTTGTTCTAAAACCACTGCCACCAGCCATTTCGATAGGAAAGGGTAGCATTTGACTGCTACATGAGTTTCTAGACACAGGGGATACTAGGTAACCCCTCCAGCACTCTATAGGAAGATAGTTTGTGCTGGGTCTAGGAATTTAAAAAGACTAGTAAAATCAATTTAACTTGACATTCTCTGGGAAACAATAGTTTATCGAGAGAAGGTATTTAGACCTCTGGGAAGTCTAAAAGACATCCCTGTGTCACTGCACTGAGAGTGCGGTGTAACACACATGAAAAGATGCCTATGGAGTTGTCTAAAAATCCATAACCAAAGAAAATAAACAGAGAAAACAAACAGAATTGAAAAGTACAGAGTCCCAAAGTTCAGCAAAAGAGCTGGGGGTCTCTAAGATAGAGAGGAGTTAGCACATTTTGAGAATTCTCCCTACAAAGAATATGGCACTAATACCATTGACATTTGGCGATAATACCACCAAAAGCACAGTGCATTTACCTCTACTTAAAATATGGAGGTAAATGCATACCGGTGAAGGAAATATAGCCACAGGTGCACCCAATCCACTCAGGAAGGGTACTTAAGTGCCGCAACTTGCCCAAGCACACTTTCCTACACCATCATGTTGCCACTGGCTTCTGTGAACATGGAAGTTCAGCTACTCCAGCTCCACATTGAGATACAGAGGCTGGAAGAGCAGGATGCAGAGAAGAGGAGCAGGAGGTGCAGGAGGAAGAGGTGCAGGAGGACGAGGAGGAAACACTATGTAAGGTGAGCGTCCATACCCAAGGTCAGGGCCTCACTCTGGTCCTTGACTGAGAACCAGCTAATCACCCTGTACTGGCTGAACAGGGAGACCATCGCTGAGCGGCCCACCCTGTTCCAGAATGATATAGAGAGCAGGATCAACATCAGTGCAGCCATACCCCGACTGCTGAAACTTTTGTTGGTCCTGCATTTCTTGGCAACAGGCACCTTTCAGCACACTGTGGGCATGCTGCACGGCATGTCCCATCCTCCATGTCCAAATGTACCTGTGCAGGTACTGGAAACATTCCTGTGCCATGTGTCCCAGCACATCTCCCTGCCCACCTCCCAATCACAGCAGAATGCCATCAACGGACAATTATATTAAGAATCACACATGCCCAATGTTATAACTGCACTGGAATGCACCCATGTGGTGTTGGTGGCCATCCAGGTATCTGAGTAGGTATACCGCAACCAGAAGCAGTTTCACTCCCTGAATGTCCAGATCACCTGCAATACTGACTTCCACCTAACACACTGCTGTGCCTGCCTCCCTGGTACCACCAATGATGTCATGGTCCTGTGGAACAGCACACTGCTGGTATAAATGGAGAGGAGCATAGGGCAATGGACATAGATATTGGTGAGTACAAGTGCCATCACACAGACTATTCTCATTGCACTATTGACATGCCATGTGAGGGGGGATTACCATAACTGAAGAATGCATGCCCTGTCAAGGTCCTGTACATGCAGGATCTGCCCTCAAACCACATACATGGCAAAATACAATCCACAGCACTAGGAGTGAAACTGGATACCCCCAGCTACCATGGTTGATGACATCTGTGTGGAATCCACAATGCCATGGGAGGTTGCCTAAAATAGGGACACGTCTGGAGCAAGCTTGGCATTGTGTGGATCTTTGGCCTGTTGAAGGCTCGTTTCCAGTGCCTAAACCAGCCTGGATGGGCCCTAATGTACATGCCTGAGAAGGTCGGACAAATTGTCCTTGTCTGTTCCATGCTGCACAACATTTGCCTCAGGCAAAATGTTGCCCTACCCCCTGATGAGGACATGCCTCCCCAAGAAGAGGAGGACTCGCAAACTGTGGGTGCTGTGCTGCCAGGCAGTGAGCGGGAAGAGGATAGGGATGACGTCTGGCTTGGCAAGAACTGATTGACAATTTTGTTTCAGGCCAGTTGATATCCATTTTTTTGACCTCAAAAGGATTGAGGGATGAGTGGACCTGCCAGGATTAGAAACTGGTGTGTGGTGGCCTTTCTGCATTGCTCTGCCGCTTACTCCCGCTACCTATGGGTCCAGCCTGTGCAGGGGTGGAGGTGGAGGGTGTGGCAGCAGTGGAGGGGCCGGCTTCTTCACTGTCCATGGACTGTGTACCTGCTAATAGTACAATGACATGATGTCAGTCATCTTGCAGACATGTCAGTGGGCTTGCAAGACACTCATGCAACATTATGTGTGTTCTACAGACATGCACTTTGTATGATTGGCATGGGTGGTATAAGGCAAATGAGTGCTGCTACTACTAGGTGAAGGTAGTGTGCATGCATTTAAATGTTGCTTGTTGGCCTGCCATGGATTCTTGTTGTACGTGAGCTGGGGATTCACTTGACGACATGGACTTTCATGGCACACATGGGTGCTTTTCATGTTTCCATGTGTTTACATGCACATTTCACCGACCGTGCATGTGCCTTACTACATTTCCCCGCCTCCCCTAGCACATGCGTGTACTCACTGGGCATTTGCTCTGATTGCTATGTGTTGTTTGTGCTCATCTATGCTGGGGGATGGATGCTTTTGACCAGTGCATTTAGATGTACGTGGGGTCTGATAGACTTACCACCATCGTCGTGGTTTCCTGCTCCAGCCTATGTGCTCCTGATCCCCTCAATGCCCTCCATGTGGAGCTGGCTGTCTCGTCCCATGGCATGAGGGATGCCACAGTGCCACCTCCTGTGGCAGCACTCTCTATCAAGTGGCATGTGATGAGGCAGCATACCCACAACTTCAAGTCATTCCAATGTTTGTGGCAGTCTTCTGCATCAAGTGCAAATGTGCCCAGAGTCGTCACCTTGTCCTTTATGTTGGACCACATTGCTGCCTTCCTCTGAGCCTAGGTCTTTTGCTGCCTATTGCCAAACTGCTCCTCCTGCATGGTGAACAACTTCATCAGCCAGAGCATTTCCCCTCTGATTCAGTAAACTTTGGCTTACACAGCCTAAGTTTTGGGAGGCAAGGCTTTCCCTTTTCCTGTGACATGATGATTTGCCGAGTATGGTGTCTGGGTGGCAACAGGAAATGAGAGATTCAGAGTGGATTGTGTTTTGAAACATGGCCACCGCTGTGCTTCCCATTCCGGCCGTGATGTCATTTCCTCTGGCAGTGTGCCAGCGGTAATGGTAATACAATAGTATCTGGGCGGTATTACTGCCAAATGACAATTATTGGTGGTGATACCCCTGGACAGTGTTACTCTTACTGCCAGGGGTGTGCATGCGCCTGTGAGGTCATGATATGGCGGTAATTCTGCTGGTCATCACAGTGGTAACGGTAATACTGCAGAAGCAAGATTGATGCTGTATTTGCGCCAAACTCGTGATGAGGTCCAGTGTCTTCATTTCGCCCCCCTATAGTGTGTGCATGAGGATGTCTTGTGGGTGTGTAGCACAGTTGCTTCATTGGATGTGGGGTCCCTCAGGGCTCCTGAATATCCTGAAAAGGCATCAGATTGATTTCCATTCCCATGCCGATGACACTCAGGTCTTCATTAAAATGGGGGAGGTTGCACAGACATTGTCCAGGATTAATCAATGTTTGGAGGATGTTAGCCAATGGATGTCAGCTAACCAGTAACATCTAAATCCAGCAAGGAAAGAGGTTGCACTGTTTGGACCACAACACCTCCTTAGTGCTGTTAACTGCCATCAGGAATTTAATTGTTTGGGGGCTAATCTTAAATGTACCCCCAAGATAAAAAAAAACCTTGGCTGCATGTGGCAAAACATCCTCCGGTAGTGAAAGCCAGGTGAGTGCCAAAGTTCAGGCAGTTGTTTACTCTCTGCGTGTGTTTGCAAAAAGTTCTACCATACGTTGCGAGTAGTGACCATGCTTTGGTGGTGGGATCACTGATAAATTGACATTTGGATTCTTATAACAGTCTCCTTCCTGGAATTCCCACCAAACAACTCTAGAGATTGCTAAAGGCCCAGAATGCCGCCGTTAGACTAACCTGTGGCCTGAAAAAATATGATCACGTCTCTGGCGCACGTCGTGCTCTGCACTGGATGGCAGTGAAAGATAGAATTAAGTTTAAAGTTTCATGCCTTGTATATAAGGGCCTCAATGGACTTACCCTGATCTATTTAGCAAACAAAAGTAGCCACCATCAACCATCCAGAGCTTTGCGTTCAGCGGATCAATTGCTGCTTAAGATTCCCCTCTTTTGATGTGTGACGAGGGGCGATAGGAGATGTGCGGTCAATTGCCCTAGGCACTGGAACAGCATTCCCTGAGAAATTAAGTCTTTGGAAACTATCTTTAAGTTTCGTAAAGCTTTGAAAACCTTTCTTTTCAGATAATGCGATTGTGGATTTTATACTTGTGGTCCCTTCCACCAGTCTCCCCTCTGTTTGTATTCGTATGTACCCTGTGCTCATCTTCTGACTAATACCATAATACCATCACCGCCTCTATACTAGTTAGTTTCTCCTTGTGCGCAGGATACATAATTCAACATCAAATCAAAATCAAATGCATGTCATGTCAGTGGCATTGTGGTCATTGTCCTTCACATGTGTGCAATGCATGGAACCTGGCAGAGGATTCCACCACACACGACATGTCAATGAATGATGCAGATATAGCTCCATGACATGGGCCTTGTACAGTGTACACAGAGAGAGAATGTTTTGAATATTTTTAGTCGCTCCATGCATTAGGTGTGTTATGCCAAACAGGCCTTTCCAAGACTGATACAGGTGCATTGGCGTCGAGGGAGCTTTGCATGTAGCACGTTTGGTTGGCTTTTCAACATGTGATGTAGTCTGCGTATAGGCCATATGGGATTGGTGTAGGGGGTCAGTAGCCTATTAGGATGCATGGGATGCTGGGTTATTATGGTACATTGTAGATACAGCCAATGTGTGTAAATGGTGAGGCGTATGATAGTCATTTAGTTTTACAAAGGTAGCGGGCGCCCCTCTCTCGCAAGAACAGACATGATAACCTGTTCAGTGGTTATTAACCACTTGAGAGTTCGCAGCCACTGCTTTTACTCACTGTGCCTTTCACAGATGGGAAATATCCATTTGCATATCAGTCTTTGTCCTGCCCAGGGGCAGTCCAGCACCGAAATACAATGGCAATTCCAATCTGAACGAGAGTACCACCAGCAACCCCATACACGTGTTTCACCCTTGTTGGGGATCATCAGTGAGGTGAAGCTGATGCCTCTCTAAGCACAGTGAGAGGGAGACACGTCTGGTTGCCCCCAGGAGACCCAGGGTTACCAATCCCAGGTTCCTTAACAAATAGTTTTACAAAGGTAGCGGGCGCCCCTCTCCAGCAAGAACAGACATGATAACCTGTTCAGTGGTTATTAACCACTTGAGAGTTCGCAGCCACTGCTTTTACTCACTGTGCTTTCACAGATGGGAAATATCCATTTGCATATCAGTCTTGTGCCTGCCCAGGGGCAGTCCAGCACCGAAATACAATGGCAATTCCAATCTGAACGAGAGTACCACCAGCAACCCCATACACGTGTTTCACCCTTGTTGGCGATCATCAGTGAGGTGAAGCTGATGCCTCTCTAAGCACAGTGAGAGGGAGACCACGTCTGGTTGCCCCCAGGAGACCCAGGGTTACCAATCCCAGGTTCCTTAACAAATAGTTTTACAAAGGTAGCGGGCGCCGCCTCTCTCGCAAGAACAGACATGATAACCTGTTCAGTGGTTATTAACCACTTGAGAGTTCGCAGCCACTGCTTTTACTCACTGTGCCTTTCACAGATGGGAAATATCCATTTGCAATATCAGTCTTTGTCCTGCCCAGGGGCAGTCCAGCACCGAAATACAATGGCAATTCCAATCTGAACGAGAGTACCACCAGCAACCCTACACGTGTTTCACCCTTGTTGGGGATCATCAGTGAGGTGAAGCTGATGCCTCTCTAAGCACAGTGAGAGGGAGACCACGTCTGGTTGCCCCAGGAGACCCAGGGTTACCAATCCCAGGTTCCTTAACAAATAGTTTTACAAAGGTAGCGGGCGCCCCTCTCTCGCAAGAACAGACATGATAACCTGTTCAGTGGTTATTAACCACTTGAGAGTTCGCAGCCACTGCTTTTACTCACTGTGCCTTTCACCGATGGGAAATATCCATTTGCATATCAGTCTTTGTCCTGCCCAGGGGCAGTCCAGCACCGAAATACAATGGCAATTCCAATCTGAACGAGAGAGTACCACCAGCAACCCCATACACGTGTTTCACCCTTGTTGGGGATCATCAGTGAGGTGAAGCTGATGCCTCTCTAAGCACAGTGAGAGGGAGACCACGTCTGGTTGCCCCCAGGAGACCCAGGGTTACCAAATCCCAGGTTCCTTAACAAATAGTTTTACAAAGGTAGCGGGCGCCCCTCTCTCGCAAGAACAGACATGATAACCTGTTCAGTGGTTATTAACCACTGAGAGTTTGCAGCCACTGCTTTTACTCACTGTGCCTTTCACAGATGGGAAATATCCATTTGCATATCAGTCTTTGTCCTGCCCAGGGGCAGTCAGCACGAAATACAATGGCAATTCCAAACGAGAGTACCACCAGCAACCCATACACGTGTTTCACCCTTGTTGGGGATCATCAGTGAGGTGAAGCTGATGCCTCTCTAAGCACAGTGAGAGGGAGACCACGTCTGGTTGCCCCAGGAGACCAGGGTTACCAATCCCAGGTTCCTTAACAAATAGTTTTACAAAGGTAGCGGGCGCCCTCTCTCGCAAGAACAGACATGATAACCTGTTCAGTGGTTATTAACCACTTGAGAGTTCGCAGCCACTGCTTTACTCACTGTGCCTTTCACAGATGGAAATATCCATTTGCATATCAGTCTTTGTCCTGCCAGGGGCAGTCCAGCACCGAAATACAATGGCAATTCCATACTGAACGAGAGTACCACCAGCAACCCATACACGTGTTTCACCCTTGTTGGGGATCATCAGTGAGGTGAAGCTGATGCCTCTCTAAGCACAGTGAGAGGGAGACCACGTCTGGTTGCGCCCCAGGAGACCCAGGGTTACCAATCCCCAGGTTCCTTAACAAATGTTTTAACAAGGTAGCGGGCGCCCCTCTCTCGCAAGAACAGACATGATAACCTGTTCAGTGGTTATTAACCACTTGAGAGTTCGCAGCCACTGCTTTTACTCACTGTGCCTTTCACAGATGGGAAATATCCATTTGCATATCAGTCTTTGTCCTGCCCAGGGGCAGTCCAGCACCGAAATACAATGGCAATTCCAATCTGAACGAGAGTACCACCAGCAACCCCATACAAGGGTGAAACACGAACTCTCAAGTGGTTAATAACCACTGAACAGGTTATCATGTCTGTTCTTGCGAGAGAAGGGCGCCCGCTACCTTTGTAAAACTATTTGTTAAGGAACCTGGGATTGGTAACCCTAGGTCTCCTGGGGGCAACCAGACGTGTCTCCCTCTCACTGTGCTTAGAGAGGCATCAGCTTCACCTCACTGATGATCCCCAACAAGGGTGAAACACGTGTATGGGGTTGCTAGTGGTACTCTCGTTCAGATTGGAATTGCCATTGTATTTCGGTGCTGGACTGCCCCTGGGCAGGACAAGACTGATATGCAAATGGATATTTCCCATCTGTGAAAGGCACAGTGAGTAAAAAGCAGTGGCTGCAAACTCTCAAGTGGTTAATAACCACTGAACAGGTTATCATGTCTGTTCTTGCGAGAGAGGGGCGCCCGCTACCTTTGTAAAACTATTTGTTAGGAACCTGGGATTGGTAACCCTAGGTCTCCTGGGGGCAACCAGACGTGGTCTCCCCTCTCACTGTGCTTAGAGAGGCATCAGCTTCACCTCACTGATGATCCCCAACAAGGGTGAAACAGTGTATTGGGTTGCTGGTGGTACTCTCGTTCAGATTGGAATTGCCATTGTATTTCGGTGCTGGACTGCTCCTGGGCAGGACAAAGACTGATATGCAAATGGATATTTCCCATCTGTGAAAGGCACAGTGAGTAAAAGCAGTGGCTGCGAACTCTCAAGTGGTTAATAACCACTGAACAGGTTATCATGTCTGTTCTTGCGAGAGAGGGGCGCCCGCTACCTTTGTAAAACTATTTGTTAAGGAACCTGGGATTGGTAACCCTAGGTCTCCTGGGGCAACCAGACGTGGTCTCCCTCTCACTGTGCTTAGAGAGGCATCAGCTTCACCTCACTGATGATCCCCAACAAGGGTGAAACACGTGTATGGGGTTGCTGGTGGTACTCTCGTTCAGATTGGAATTGCATTGTATTTCGGTGCTGGACTGCCCCTGGGCAGGACAAAGACTGATATGCAAATGGATATTTCCCATCTGTGAAAGGCACAGTGAGTAAAAGCAGTGGCTGCGAACTCTCAAGTGGGTTAATAACCACTGAACAGGTTATCATGTCTGTTCTTGCGAGAGAGGGGCGCCCGCTACCTTTGTAAAACTGTATGATAGTCATTGTTTGTTCTTTTACAGGTGAGGATTCCACAGAGAAGGATCAGGCTGCACCATCTACCATGTATATTGGTTATGTTGGTTGCTGTGGTAGTTGGATGTTTTACATGTTTGCATGTTTGCGTGTTTGCTTGGACGTGGGTGAGCAGTCTTAATCACAGAGGAACCACATGTTGCCAAAGGTTCCAGATTCTAGAGCATGATGGATAGCGGGATGCTGTAAGATTTAGCGATCATTAGTGCAACCGGGTAAAATGACATTCAAAGGGACCATTTGCATAACAAATGTCTTGCACATTGATGGCATGACAATTATAATGATTCCTACACGTGTGCTCCATACAGCTCTTGGGCCCCTCGTCTGTCTTGCCTGCAGAGTGCAGTACATGTCTATATGGTTATACAGCCATGCAGTGATACACTGCAATACCTGATGCAGGTACCGTGATTGTGTTGACTTGGATATGCCCCCTAAAGGGGTGTTATCCACTGAAATAAACCAGTGGGCAAAAGGTGAAGGGCTGCCCCCATTCCCTGACCATATCCAGGATGACATTTGGAAGAAATGTGTTTGAGCCATAGATCTCCTCAACTGACATTACAAAAATGGTGCTGCAGTGGTGGAATGCTCTGGGCCTCGTCCTCCTCCTCCTGCTTGCATTGTGTGCGAGGAATGCGTGATCAGCCATTCTTGTTGGGCTTCACTTTGCTTACCCGGCACATGCATGCTTTGCTGCTGTTCTGGATAGGTGGTACGTTGCAGGGCGACTTGTGGTTTGTGCGAGAGTGTTGTATCTTTTGTGAATTTCGAATTTGTTTGCAATTTGGTGAGTTAGTTTGCCCAGCGCCTCCTTGTCTACGCCCTTATCAGTCCCCTTTTTCCAAATATAATGAGGCTTCAAGAATATTCCACCCACTTCCCCTACCCTTACATTAGCATTACCTTTGCAGTAATGTGGCGCTGGTATCAATGTGATTGCCCAGGGCACTAGTAGTGCTACGTTAGAGCTAACTGCCTTTTGTGAATCACAGCCAGACTTTGCACATGATGCAAAGAGCACTTTTTATCCGAAACTAACTATGCATGGCTCAACACATTTTGTAAATTAGACCTTCCGTGTTTATTAGGATATGATACAGGTCACCCCACATGATGACATTTGTATGTTGGCAGGTTCATGTTAAATAATGATTTATGTGTGCTGGAAGCAGCTGTTCGTTTGCTCTGAGAACAGTGCTGATTGACACTGTCAGGTCATTTCCTCTAGTTTGGAGGAGTTCTGGAGTTTTGCAGCTGGAATCACTGTGCAGCCATTCTCAGCCATTATCAGCCACTGTCAGCCCCGGAGACCATAACCTTTGCCCTCCTGGGCCTGTTGCCGTTGGGCTGAGCATAGGCCTGCGCTTCTGTGCTCCCATGCCTCCTGTGTTTGCTCAGGGACGTCATTTCACCAAAATGCCAGGGGTAGCGGAAGTGACATCACAGTGCCACACCCCCAAGAGTGACATCACAGGAAGGGATGCCATTTGACCACCCCCACAGGAAGTGATGTCATTAGACCACACCCCACAGGAAGTTATCTCTTTTGACCATGCCCCCACCATGATATCACAGAAGTGGCCTCATAAAGCATTATCCCTCAGTGCACTAAGAAAAAAATGGTTACGATATCAGTGTATTGTGACATTTCATACAAGAATGGTTCATCATATGTAGCAGTGTCAAGGTCCATGTTGCCACGTGAAGTGTATGAACCCCAATCCCCTCTTTATGTGGATCTGCCCTGTTATTTCAACAGGACTACAGAGCGAAATCACATTCTGGGGGGACAGGGACGGATAGGCAGGCATGGGCATAGGGGAAAGCCAGGATAAAAGGGGAGATGGAGAATATTTCACCATAAAACATGTATGGCATCCTCAGTTTTAATGATTCTTCTTCTTGTGTTATTTTGGCTGCCAAAAGATTAGTTCAAAATGTGTTCAAGGCATACAGTGCATTACTGAGTGATACAAACTTCAGTACCAAAAGCCTCATCAGTCCTGTCCCCATATTTTATGGGGGAAAATCCTGGCTGCATTTTGCATTGCTCCCACACTCACCGACACTCTTTATATGCCTAGGTTTCTGCTCCTACATGTTCATTGTCCTCCACACTCCGCACCTCTCCACAATGGTACACATTCCAAAAATTAGTACTATTATATAGATTTTGGGATAATGCCCAACAGTTTCTCTTCCTTCACTCTGATCATAAGACTTTCTTACCAGAATGAGCAGAACAGTGGCTTGACAGACGTGCCGGTGCTGCTGTTTCAATGGCATGTGAGGTGAAAATTCTGATTCGAAGGCAGGTTGTTGCTTAGGTGACCGGAAACCAGAGGAGAGGTCTGTGAGTGTTCAATGGCAACAGATCAAGAAGACAGAACTCTGGTAGTGGAGCTGCAGGTGTTTGGCAGAGAAGAGGCTGCAAGTATGGCAGGTGCTGTTTTGAGGTCACAGAATACTGGCTGTAATGCCGATGGTGCCGGGCTTTTTTTAACAGAGGACACTGACTGGGTGTGTCTCATCATTGCTTGGTTGACTACAAATCAAGGATATGGTGCTGGCATTGTGAAGACAGAACTGCAGCTGTGGGGCAGCTGGTGACTGGCTTAAAGGAAGTTGCTACTTAAATGGCTCATCATTGCTTCATTGACTGAAAATGAAGACGAGCCAGGCGGGAATCGGATAGCAAATGTTTTCATGTCACAAAACTCCAGCTGTGCTGCAGCTTCTGGCTGACTTGTAAAGAAGATGCAGATGGAGGCTACTCAAATTCTAAGAGACTGGCGGTTGACAGATGCCTGTGGCTGTGCTACTAGTAGTGCCTGTCTGGCTTCACAGGAAAATGCTAATTGAATGTCTTGCTGTTGCTTAGACTGAAAATCTGTAGGATGCCGGCAGTGTGGCAGATGCTGCCATTTTATGATGTTTCTGACGTAATAGTCCATTGTTGATTAGCTAACTGGTAAATAATAGGATGTTGACAAAATTCAACAGCATACCATGCAGTGTTTTGAAGATAAGACAAACTGGTTGTAGTGCATGAGCGATGTATCATGGCTGACTTCATGAAGAGGCTGGTAGTGTAGGAGAGTAGCAGATGGTTTTGAAGACTATGTGGTGCTGATTAGGTCTGCTGACTTGAAAAGAAAGACCTAACTGGAAAATTGAGCTATAATCTAACAGTGTCAAAGAATATAATGGTTCATCTTTTCAGAGGATACCTCCTGTGTCGTATGTCAGCAAATCGGTCAATGGCATCACTTAAATTGACCTCTTCAACCTCCATAGGTTCACATGCCATTACCAACAAATCACCAAGTCTGTTGTCTCCACATCTATTTCGCAAATAGTTTTTAACCAGATCCAACAGGTTTAGGACCTCAGAAAAGCCTGTTGAATATTCATTGAGATAGTACCTGACAGAGTGAATACCTGCTAAAGTCTTGTCAGATAAATAGCTCCTTGCAATGTCAAGGCCTGAATGCAATCCAGAATAGTTTGCTTGGGGCCCTAGGTAGTGCCGAGCAAGAACATCTGCAGATGAGTCCTCCAAGAAATCTTTAGCCCTTGGATTGAACATGCCGGCAGCCTTGATAAGCCCCATGTTATCTATAAAATGAGCATCCAACTCTCTTACAAACCTATCCAAGGTGGAGAAAAACACCTCTTGCTTTATCCATTCAGTCTGTGGCATTCAATCCTCAGAGTGCTCATAATGTCCAGACCTCTTCCCTACAGTAGTACCAACATGGTATTCTTTTAGTTTGCTGCTCAGTTGGTGCTGCCTTACTGGTAAAGCTCTGCGGTCGTGGTCTTCAACTGTTTCAATACCACATTTTTCTGCCAATTCTGTTGCGTCATTGATGGTTTTCACCCAATGGCATTCTTGTCGAAGGTTGACAAGGGCAGTTCTTGTCACTTGAATTAGGTTACTCGCATCTGGCAAATCAATATTCTTTCTCTGAGATCCTTCAGATAACACACTAATCTTTTTCAGAATTGATTCTATACTTAACAAAGTTAGCAAAAACTCAAAGCACTGCATATTTTGGAGAAGTCTTCTGGCTTCTGAGCAAGCCTGCTTGTCACGTTGTTGCGATGATTCTATTACACTGAGAACAACTATAATGGTTTCAAATTGAGCCTGTATTTTTTTAACACAAGCGTACCAATAAAACCATCTAGTGCCACAAAGTCTTTCTAATTCTTGTACTTCCAGACCTCTTTCTGTTTGAGCTTTAACAAAGAGTTTGTGTCGAGGAGAACTTTGTGAAAGGAACACATACACAGCCTGCAAAGTTGAGAAGAAATCTTTCACTGTTTGTATGTTAGTGATAGTTTTGCACTAACACAAGGTTTAAACGATGTGCATGACAGTGAATGTAAACTGCCTGTGGAGCAATTTCTTTTATTTTAGCTTGCACTCCATTGAAAGAGTCCAGCCACTCATAACTGATGCCCCATCATAGCATTGTGCCACACAGTTCTTCCAGTCAAGGCCAGCATTGCGTACAGATTTGTCAATGGCTGCAGCTAAACTGGAGGCATCTAACTTCTCCATGTGGTAACATCCCATGGCTTTTTCCTGACTGTTCCCATCTTGATCTACAAACCGGATCACAAAGCTCATCTGCTCTTTATGTGAAATGTCTTTGGTTTCATCAACCAACACTGCAAAGTGCTTTGTCACTTTCCTAACAATATTCTGACGTACAAGATTTGCCACAACTGAGATCATGTCATTTTGATACTCAGGAGATGTGTAGTACCTATATCTTCAAGCCATTTTTACTTTAAGAAGTTCATTATTATCAGACAGCAAACGCAATATTTCTATGAAGTTTCCCTCATTGTGGGAGTTTTGCGATTCGTTTGTGGTTCGGAAAGCAAGTCCTTGACGACCCAAAAGACATACAACCTTTAGTAACTGCAGCACATGTTGACGATTCTCTTCAATCTCTTGGTCCCCAACCTTTTATTGCATTGAAACAATTGAGTGTTGAGGGCCTGTAGTCTGTTGTACACGCTTAAAGTCTGCTCAAGCTACAACTGAAGACTTATGCTTATCAGAATCTGAGTGCATCTTTAAAGAACAACATGTCTTTCCCCATTTAGCGAAGCCAATGTCAACAAATGGAACAATGCCACGTGCACGCCCTCCTCCTCCAGAATTAGAACCAACATGTCTGCATGCAAAGCAGTATACTTTATCTTTCAGGATTGAATACTCCAACCAAGGATATGTTTGGTAGTCTCCGTTAAACTTACGGGAACCAGTTACACGGTATGTAGGAAGTTTAGGCAGTACCGGGTCACTGCATGGATTTGGTGACAGATCAGTCACCACACTGTCATCTAAATTGGGAGCTGGAGATCTTCTTGGAATGCCCTTCTCAGCTAAACACATCTGCATACTGTTATCGCTCTGCAACCAAGAGCTGCCTATGCTCTCCCCGAGGAGTGAAATGTCGGGAGAGCAAGCAACATTGGGGAGATCATCAAACACGACAATACGGGAAGAACAATCCTCAACATCAGGGTTGAATGAGCACTCAGCGCTATCCAGGAAAGTTGAAGTGTTGCTTAGGTCATCAGCATCACGTGAAACCATCACAGCAATGTCTGCACATGAACAAGAGCCTTCAGTGGCCACCACAAATGAAGGAGATGCTATGTCAGCCAAGGAAGGTGGAGCTGTAGACAAAGAGTCAGCATGTGAAGATAGTGAACCAATGTCAGCACATGTAGATGTACTGTCTGCACCTGAAGAAGCAGCTTCGCTGCCAGCAACAGTTGATGTGCTGGCCGATGGTTGGGCAACATGTGCAGCTGTGTTCACACTGCCACTTGAGGTATCATCAGACCTCTTGCGCTTGCTTGAATCAGAGCCTGGAGTAGGACCAGCAACTCTTGCTTTTGGAGAAAACATATCAACGATTGACCTCTGTTTTGGATCCTTGGGTTTTCCTGTAGGTGTAAACATGTTCGTTCTTTTAGTACTGCTAAATCAGAAGCTATTATTCAAGCAAATGATGGATTCCTTAGTGTCCTCCCGACTTCTTTTGTGCTTCACACTTCTTTGGAGGACCACTTCCGCTGAATACCAAAGAGGAGACAAATCTGAAATGTATTGCTTTGGCTTACAAGTTTATCACTGTACTCCCTGAAAATAAGCGAGTACTCCCCAAAAAGAACAACAGATTACAAATACTCGCAACAAAAAATAGGAAACAAACACTGTGGACCCTGAGCCCCTGCTTTCACGCACACAGCTCCATGGATGTTTGGAGAGGTAGCGCACGTAGTTCCAAGGGAAGAAAGTACTATTATTACTGCTCGATCGGTAGAACTGCACATGATCTTTTAATGTGTATGAGTAACTAGGTGCAACATAATTATTAGAAAAACCTTTCAGTTTTTCAGTTAAAGCATTTTTACTTGCTTACAAAATACTGCCGTGGGGGACTAGATTTACATTTTTACTCCCTAAAAATCATTTTACTTCCAAGTTTACAAAATAGGGAATACAATAGTCCCACTTCAAAATCTTATCTGGAGCACTGAGTACATACCTAAGCAGTGATTTCAAGTATTTATCTGTCAGGGTAATACTTTACATTTGAGAGATTAACAGTCGCAACCTGTTCAAACTCTACCCCTAAGAAAAAAGGAAACCTGTGGGTCCCAAAAAAAACTGAAGTGAAGCATGCGTTCAGTGTCATACAGTTTGAAGTTAGTTTTGTGGTATTCTCTGATTAAATGGAATAGAAACAGCCATCTTTAGTGTTGAAACAACTAGGACAAGGCTGCAATGCATAAATAGATAAGGACTAACAGATCAGATCATTAACATATGCTGTACATGTTCAATATGTTGCTTCACGTTCATTTACCTCTCACAGCGGTCACAGATAAGGCTGGATGTCAGCTGCTCAATGGTGGTACTGTTTGCTGGCATTGAGAACACAGAAAGGAAGGAACTCCCACACGAAGATGCAGGTCTGAAAATAATAACAAAATATCAGAAAGATTCATTTGTGCAACACCAGACCATATTAATTTTTAAAAGAGTTTTAGAGTTCTGCGGTGCACGCATCATGCAAAGACAAACTGGACCACAGAGGCTTTGCACATGACAGACCTAGAGACTGACTTCAGGCCCGGCAAGGATTCATCATTAACCTTCTGTGACTCAGAGGGACGCATGTTATGCACCATTGCCCTAGGATCTCTAGGAACTAGCTCTTAGGCCGCTAGGCCCAGGCTGAGTGTGTGGCTCTGGCAAGGAGCAGTTTACATAATGTTGTGTCACAATGTAAAATCCTAGTTAAATACATTGCAAAATGTATAGGCTGCAGGCCACAAATGACTTGGATTTCATCTGCCTGTGGTTAATTTAAGCAGTTTAATTTGCATAAACTGTTGCTGTAATCTGGGCTCAGGAGGGCACATGAACACAGTGGCGAGGGGCAAGGGGCACATGGACACAGTGAGGAGAGGCACATGGACACACTGGCTGGGGTCAGCGGCACATGGAACCGCCGATGACTTATCTTACAGCAGGAAGTAAAAATGCCTTCAATCCCTCCCCCACATGATCTATAAAAGACAAAATGTAACGTTAGTAAAACAAATTTGGTTTTGCCGGCGTCAGCGGCTTGCTTACTTTCCCTAATGTAAAGCCGCTGCCGTGCCAGCACTGAATTCATTATACTAACATGCTTGCCAACCCCACAGATTTAGGCAGTAGGCTACTGCTTTTTAAGCAGTCCTACCGCCTACAGATTTCACTGACAGATCCTACTGCTTTTTACAGTGGCAGGTAATTTGTGTGACTCTAAGGCAGGCTGCAAGACATAGCATGCAACACATTAGTCTGTCTGTACAATGGGCTGGTAGGTGATTACTTTGATTGGGCTCAGCCGCTCAGACCAATCCACTGAACTGACCGCTATGTGACTCTGCCCTGCACTCTGGCTGGGACAGGCCTTAGGTGAACCACTAACAAAGGCAAGTGGCAGAGCATAACACAATCACACCGCATCTGCCTGTCACATAGTCACTTATTCTGTACTTCAGTTTCTTTCTCCTGACCTTTCTGCCTTTTTTGGCACCATTCATCTGCTCATTTTGCACACCATGGCATTGCCCCTCTGCTCACCACAGGTTGCCGTATTGTAGAGCAACCAACCTCTACACTGCAAGTCCCCCAGACAGAGGATTGAATGAATGGGGTACATAGTGAGGGACGCCCATGTATATTGCAGGACTGTGAGAGAATTGGCAAACTGTGAGCAATGTGTGGCCTTGGAGAGTATACAGTTCTCAGTGTCCATCAGTCCATGCTGGAAAATATTTAGGGGAGTGGTGGAGCCGCCCTGGAAGAGACATATGCTCCAATGAAGGAAATGGGGTAGGGACAAACATGGATATTCTGCACACAAACCTGAATTCACTAATGATGGAGAAAGAGAGCCCAGCCAGCTGACTAGATTACCGGGAAGCTGGGATTAGGGGAACCAGGCAACGAATGACCTTTGTGGCCACTGGCCGGTGTGGAAGGTGGTGATCCGGTGTGGTGAGCAGTGTATCCCTGCACTCCTGCATCTTCTGAATGTGAACTACAGGCTGAAAGAGTGAGACTATCAGTCACTAGTATGAGTCCTAGAGGCGCTGGTGCAGTCCTGTAAGGGAACACAGACCATTGGGTGCCCAAGGGCAAGTGCTGGGAGCGGGAGGGGCTGATGGCGATTGGGAGGACAGCCATGACTCTGGAGGACACCTAAGGGCCAGGGCCACCAGTCTCAGTGACTGTAGGGTTTAACACGAGAGGGGGAGGGGGATAGACCGACTATGCCGATGACACCCAAATTCAACTCCCCCCACCGGCATGTACCAGGCAGACTGTTAGGCAAAATGCTGTATACTCAACCATAGAAACTCTGAAGGCCACTCCCGCCTGTGTCTCAACGACAAGAAAACAGAGATCCTCATAGTGGTCCCGGATGCCATGAGCAAGAAGCTAGATGCCCTGTACACCTCCTTCAAAATTGATAGCACTCAGATCAGGGTCTCCCCTTCAGTGAAGACACTGGGAGTGTACCTAGATGCTACCCTCTCACTGACCCGTCAGGTGAAGGCCATCTCCTCCTCTGCTGCCTACTCCACCAAATTGATCAATGCCTCCAGACCCTTCCTCTCCCCTGACAGCTGCCTCACAATATCCTGGGCCATCATTGGGTCCAGGCTCGATTACTGTAACGCATTGTTTGCAGGCACCTCAGAACATAACCTACAGAAGATCCACAATAATGCACTGAGGGCTTCCCTCAACACCCCGAAATGTGAACACATCACCTCAGCCAGAAAAAAGGCCCACAGGCTACCTATTCGGGAACGAATTTTATTCGAAACACTGCCAATAACACACAGATGCCTGTTCAAGATCGATCCTCCCTACCTCTTGCAGACATTTAAGTAAGTGATCTCATCCAGACCTACTGGAACTGGATATGCGATATGCCCATCGACTGGTCAAACCCAAATTCAAACAGGGCAAGGCAGGCGGCGTGCGCTTTCCATTCATTGCAGCTATCAAATGGAACTTACTTCTGCCGGCCCTGTGGGATGAACAATCATACTGGACATTCCGGAAATCGCTAAAAACATGGCTGTTTGCTTAACACCATAGCCTGGACCACTGCATATCCACGCTCTCTTTAACTATGGATTTAACATGTAACCTGTAACCTAATGGCGCCTAGAAACACTTGTATAGAGGTGTGTTATAAATTACCTATCATATCATATCATATCAATAGCACCCAAAAGTTTGGTGTACTCTACAAATGAAATAAATAAATAAATTAAATAAACTGTCGGCAAACGTATGCAAGCCTTAATCTTAAAAGCCAGGACTAAGCAATTTTCTCTCATGGGTATACACATTGATGATGACAAGTGGACAAAAGCTCTTGGACACACTAAAATATAAACTTGGTCTGCAGCTCCAAAACAACTCACCTCAATGACATTCCTCCACAAGGGCACATGAGTAAATTCCACCAGAGAACAGAAACTATCAAAAACGTTGGATTCCTCATGTGCCGATCACTCACACGTGAGCAGGAAGTTAAAGCTATAGGGGAAATCAGTTTCTTCTCCTTCCTTTCTCACAAAAAAATATGAGTCATCGCCCTAGTACTCGGAAGACTGGATTATGCGGATAACCTTAACCTAGGCCTGATGGAATGCTGACTAACCTGTCATTGAAGAGTGCAAACTCCTCCGAAGATTGGAATACATCACTCCAGCTCTCAGGCCACTCCACCTGCTCCCATTCAAATGAAGAATCCCCTAAAAAACCATGTGTATTGCACTGGCACATTTTAAGGCAGAGCCCCAGAATCCTTTTCCAAAAATTAAGATTGATGCCTGTAAGGTTTTCAAGGAATCATAACCCCTGACATTGTTTTTTGTTTTTGAGCTTTCCAAGCCATTTACAGATTTGTTTTGCTATAACAGAATAGACCGACAAGAAATCTTGTATGTGCCTGTCAGAAAACTGAGATCCAGCAACACAGCTGTTAGGGAGAATTCTCTGTTTAGGCTGAATTTCCAAACCTAGTGAGTCCCCCAGCAGCTTTGCTGGATTTTTGGGGTTAATTTTTTTTCTCCTGCCAAGAGTGAGACTCTTTTACCCTCACTCTTGGGCATGATTTGAGTGTGTTTATTTGACTCTAGATGTGTTTAATGAGCTATGGGGTCTTTTACTCCATAGGGCTTCATGTGTTTTTGTGATGTGTGCTACACAGCACCCTCAGTGCAGTAACACAGGGGTGACATAGTGACCCCCCAGTATAGACTCCATACCCTGGGACTGACTACTGTCTCCCAGGGCATGTAAAGTCACCATTGACTTTACTAGTCTTGAATTCTGAACAGAACCAGTACAACCATCATATTGTGGACGTACTGGCTGGGGCAATTCGATTGCCCCGGGGTCTGTTAGTCGAAGGGGCACGTCTCTGTCCCCCCTGATTGAGTTTTGGCTGGTTGTACGGTATACTACTTTTTATATTCAACCGCAAATATTTCTCTATGGGATTTTCCCATTGTTCGAGGCTACTATCTTTATTTATTTAATTACGATAGCCTCGAACATACTGCCGGTTTATTTAATTATTATTAATTCTCCGGTTGGTATTTTTTGCCAAAACTCGGTTCTAAAATGGTGTTTGTGTTCTCTTCTTTGACTCCAACCCCAGTCGAGCCCTTTGTTCCACTTTTTGGCAGGCTTCTCCACAGAAGCCCTCCAAAGTGGTGGCACTCTGTCTGGGGTACTTAGGAGGTACAAAGCTCTGGTCAGTGTTTGCTTGTGCTATTGTGTCTGAGTGCCTATTGTGTATACGTTACATACTGCCTAACTCTTCTTGAGGGAAGTCTGACTGCTCAGCCACAGCTACCAGGTAAATCTGGGTGCTACAGACTGCTACCAAGTGGGTTTACTGCTAACACCCGTAGTCCTAAATCTTTTGCAGTGTTCCCAAAGGGAACTGCACAGGTTTCTGCCTAACACTGGTGTACAGCGGTGGGATTTGTATTGAGTATACATTTTAGTGTGCTTTAGGATACCTTAGTGCAACTAACCACAAAGCTTAGCACTGAAAAAGTAATCTTTCTAACATGTTAACTATGGAAGGTTATAGTCATGAGTCCCTTGCTACAAAAACTGCTGATTGTTTAAGAGTTCTCTGTAAGCATAAGAATCTCCTGACTAGAGGCAAGAAAATGGAGCTAATAGAAAGGTTGTTAGCTAACAAAAGCCTGGATGATGGTTCAGAGGAACCTACCACTCCAGCAACTGTAGATAACAGTATTGAGATTGAAACTGAACAAAATGTTGATGATCTTGAGGAAGAGTCAGAAGAGGAGGGTCGGCTGCTGTGACTGTCCCCCCTAGGCCTCTGTCTGCTCTACCTGCTGTACCTACTGGACCCTTACCAGGTCCCACATTTAGTCCACAATACTTTGAACTGGAGAGAATGAAACTAGAATTGGAGTATAAGAAACTTAATGCTCAAACTGAAAAAGAACTAAGGCTAAGGGAAAAGGAGCTCAAGCATGAGCTAGAAATGAAGAAATTGTCTGTTGAAAATGCTTCTCTCTCTGGATCCTCTAGAAGTTCCAGTCCTAAAAGACCCCGGATGCCTAAAGAATTGGTTGGTATGTATGAGCCTAAGTTGGATGTGTTGGATTGGTTGTCTCTGTTTGAATATAATCATGGGCTCCAGAACATCACAGGAAATGACTTACTCACCTGGTTGTTCTCTAGGCTTCCCCCTGTTGCAACTGATGTGGTAATGGATTTGGGTGAGGAGGATAGGAAAGAGTATGAATGTGTGAAACTAGCTCTGATAGCTATATTTGGGAAGACCCCTTCCCAGTATATTAAGAGGTTTAGAACCCTCAAAAAACATGATGGTACCCCTTGGGCTACCTGGGTGAGTGAAGGGATGGATTAAGGGTTACAAGGTGAACATTTATGAAGGTATGAAGAATCTTTTTATGTTGGAGTCAATTTATGATGCCTGCTCTCCTGAGCTCAGACAGCACTTGGCTGATTCAAAGGAATTAGATTCCCGAAAGCTAGCTAAGGCTGCTGACTTGTGGGTTGCCAACAGGGCCACTCACAAGGATTCTGGGGTAACTCAGAAAAAGGATGAGGGGAAACAGCCTAAAAAGGACTCCAAAGAGAATTCTAATACTGCAAATTCCAAAGAGGGCCCCAACAAAACCATAAGGGTAAGCCACAAGGGAAACCACAGCAGAATAGTGTCCCCTCTGGTGCCAAACCAGAGGGAGGTCAGAACAAGCCTCCATTCCAGAAGGCATTGTGTTAAATGCTTTGTTTGTGGCTCTACTGACCATGTGAAAGGAGATCCCAGATGCAAGGGTAAACCTTCAGGGATCCAACTTGCCTCCTTAGCCTTCGCTCCAGAGGAGGAAGTCCCAATGGCAAGTGGAAACTTTCTACTGCTGGCTGATGAACCCATTGGAGTCTCAGCCAGTGTTTCTTTAGTCTCTCTGGGGTTGTGGGAACAACAGAATTTAGATGTGTATAATTCTATCCCAGATAATACTAAAGAGTATTATAAAGACAGTGTCCAGGTGAATGGTCAGGAGACTCCTGCCATTAGAGACACTGGGGCCAGCATAACTGTGGTGGATGAATCATTTTTCAAGGCAGAGGATGTTGCTAAGGCACCCAAATGCCTCACCAAGTTAGCTGGAGGGCCTGTGCAGATGTGTCCCCAGTTACCAGTTCTCATCCAGTGTAATGATATGGCTGTAAAAATACCTGTCAGTGTACAATGTGAAGTACCAGGTAGGGTTCTGTTGGGTAATGACCTGAAAGCTCTTGGAGTTGTGTCACATACCCCCAGACCACCTAGTAAAAGGTTACAGGAGCTCACAAAACCTGCAAGAGAGAAAACCCTGAGAGGGTTATCTAAGGAGATGATGACAGAGATCACTCCTTTACCACTGGAGCAACTCACTGCAGTAACTACCAGTCAGGAGCAAAGGGGCAACCCAAGACTCCTAGGAAAAAGCAGCAGCAAGCACTCCAGTGCTTCCAACAGACTCGTTCCACAGACCTGTAACTCCACCTCCAGCTGAGGCTGAGAGGGAGGTACAACCCTGTGTGGTTGAACTAGACTCTGAAGAAGAGCTAGTGGGAGGCCAAGAACTTATTGGAGATCTAGACCTGAGACCATCCTGAGCTGCAGTCTTTACTGGCAGAAGGTGGACCAGCAGGGCAGCTTTCCGTAAGGGACAAAGAGAATGTCCAACTCTGGAAGGTCTCCGCCACAGGCAGCTGCTCAGGCTGATGGGCAAGAGCCTGGGAAGTATAGGTTGCACTGGGAAGATGGCCTCTTCTACAGTGAACCAACTGAGTCTGAACCTGGAGACTACAAACGCCTTGTAGTACCTCAAGAAAACAGACAACAGTTCTTGCACTTAGCCCACGAGATTCCTTTGGCTGGTCACTTGAGTTTCAAGAAGACCAAGGAAAGGCTCTCACTCTACTTCTATTGGCCAAAAATGGGGCAGAAGTAGATAAGTTTTGCAAGAGCTGCCATACCTGCCAAACTTCTGGTAAGGTTGGCTCCAAGAATGTGGCACCTTTAGTGCCTCTCCCAGTTGTGGGAGTCCCATTTGAGAGGGTAGGGATTGACATTGTTGGTCCCCTTGATCCCCCAACCTCCTCAGGCAACAGGTTTATCCTTGTTGTAGTAGACCATGCTACTAGATACCCTGAGGCAATTCCTATGAGGACTGTTACAGCTCTGGCTGTGGCTAAGGCCCTCCTTGGTATTTTTACCAGGGTTGGGTTTCCTAAGGAAGTAATATCCGACAGGGGGTCAAACTTTATGTCCCACTACATGAAAGCCATGTGGAAAACCTGTGGAGTTACTTACAAGTTCTCAACCGCATACCACCCCAGACCAATGGGTTGGTAGAAAGGTTTTCAAGAACCATGAAGAGCATGATAGGTGCTTTAGAGGAACCTCTGAAAAGAAAGTGGGACCTTCTACTGCCATGCCTTCTCTTTGCTTATAGAGAAGTCCCTCAGGAGGGAGTAGGTTATTCTCCCTTTGAACTTCTCTATGGCCATCCAGTCAGAGGTCCATTGGCCCTGATTAAGGAGGGATTGGAAGGTGCTCCTCCCCTCAAGCCAGTCAGAGTGACTGACTATGTGATAGGTCTCCGGAGGAGAATGTCACACATGATGGCAGAAGCTAGTGATAACCTGAAAGCTGGACAAGCTTTGGTCAAGCATTGGCATGATCAAAAGGCTAACATGGTTGAGTTCACTCAAGACCAGCTAGTTCTCGTTATGCTCCCAACAAGGCAGAGGCCTTGCAAGACAAATGGATGGGACCCTTCAAAGTTGTGGGAAAACTTGGAGAGGTCAACTATCTGGTGGATCTGGCAGACCCAGGGAAGCTCCTAGAGTCTTCCACACCAACCGACTGAAAGCGTACATCTCCAGACCTGAAGTAGGAGCCTTGCTTCTAGCTTCAGCAGCAGAGGAAGAAGAGAGTGAGTCTCTCCCTGATCTCCTCAGAGGTGTACCTTTAGATGAAAAAATTGAAGGAGTCAATCTCTCTTCAGATCTGACACCTGAGCAACAAGAGGAGTGCAAATCTATGTTAAATCAGTTTGCCTCCCTGTTCTCACTCTCACCAGGCTTGACCCCTTGGGGACAGCACGAGATACTCACTGGTGACTGTCTGCCAGTCAAAAGCAGAGGATACAGAATGTCAGAAAATGTGAGAACCATATCAAAGGGGAGGTCAAGAAGATGCTTGATCTCGGGGTAATAGAGCCCTCTACTAGTCCATGGTCTAGCCCAGTTGTGTTAGTACCAAAGGCAGGATCCAAAGACTTGAGATTCTGTGTGGACTATAGAGCTCTTAATGCAGTCACCAAGACTGATGCCCACCCTTTACCAAGGACAGATGAGTTGGTGGATAAACTTGGTGCAGCCAAGTACCTCAGCACATTTGACCTTACGTCAGGCTATTGGCAAATAGCCTTGACAGACCATGCCAAGGAGAAAACTGCATTTTCCACCCCAGTTGGCTTGTACCAGTTTAAGGTCATGCCTTTTGGACTGAAAATGCACCTGCTACATTCCAAAGGATGGTGAACCAAGTTCTGGCTGGGATGGAGGACTTCTGCATGGCATACTTGGATGACATTGCAGTCTTCAGCCACTCCTGGGAGGAACATGTGAACCACCTAGGACATGTTTTGCAGGCTCTTGGACAGGCCAATTTGACTATCAAGGCAAGTAAATGCCAGATAGGTCAAAGTAAGGTGGTCTACCTTGGGCATGAGGTAGGAGGTGGAGAAATAAGGCCTTTGCTCAGCAAGATTGAAGCTGTGCAAAATTGGACAACACCTACTACTCAAACCCAAGTGAGAGCCTTCCTAGGCCTCACTGGGTATTACAGGAATTTCATTGAGAACTATGGACCATAGCTTCTCCACTGAATGTAATCTCCTCTCCAAATTCCCTAAAAGGTCAAATGGAATGAGGAGTGCAATCAGGCCTTTGAAAAACTGAAGAAGCTCTTTGCCAAGCTCCAGTATTGAGAGCTCCTGACTACCACCAACCTTTCATTGTACAAACTGATGCTTCCAATGTAGGTATAGGTGCAGTTCTAAGCCAACTGGATGAGAAGGGTAGGGAGCACCCCATTTGCTTCATCAGCCGTAAGCTGAAGGATCCTGAGACAAGGTGTGGCAACAATCGAAAGAGAATGCTTTGCTATTGTGTGGGCACTGAAGAAGTTTAGGCCATACTTGTATGGTTCTACTTTTGTTATTCAGACTGACCACCAACCCTTGAGATGGTTAATGCAAATGAAAGGGAAAATCCAAAACTATTGAGATGGTCAATCTGCCTGCAAGGGTTTGATTTCACCATTGAGCACAGGTCAGGGTGTCACCATCAAAATGCTGATGGACTCTCTAGGATGTATGTCATCGACTAGAGGTATGAGGTTCATCCAGGAGTGGATTAAATCCTCCTGTCCCTTAGTCTGGGGGGGCGAGTGTTAGGGAGAATTCTCTGTTTAGGCTGAATTTCCTAACCTAGTGAGTCCCCCAGCAGCTTTGCTGGATTTTTGGGGTTTATTTTTTCTCCTGCCAAGAGTGAGACTCTTTTACCCTCACTCTTGGACATGATTTGAGTGTGTTTCTTTGAATCTAGATGTGTTTAATGGGCTATGGGGTCTTTTACTCCATAGGGCTTTCATGTGTTTTTGTGATGTGTGTTACACAGCACCCTCAGTGCAGTAACACAGGGGTGTCATAGTGACCCCCAGTATAGACTCCATACCCTGGGACTGACTACTGTCTCCCAGGGCATGTAAAGTCACCATTGACTTTACTAGTCTTAAATTCTGAACAGAACCAGTACAAACCATCATATTGTGGACGTACTGGCTGGGGCAATTCGATTGCCCAGGGTCTGTTAGTCGAGGGGGCACGTCTCCGTCCCCCCTGATCGAGTTTTGGCTGGTGGCAGTGGATACTACTTTTTATATTCAACCGCAAATATTTTCCTATGGGATTTCCCATTGTTTTAGGCTACTATCTTTATTTAATTATTTACGGTAGCCTCGAACATACCGCCGGTTTATTTAATTAATATTAATTCTCCGGTTGGTATTTTTTGCCAAAACTTGATTCTAAAATGGCGTTTGTGTTCTCTTCTGTGACTCCAACCCAAGTCGAGCCCTTTGTTCCACTTTTGGCGGGCTTCTCCACAGAAGCCCTCCAAAGTGGTGCCACTCTGTCTGGGGTACTTAGGAGGGGTGGAGGGGGATTTAGGCACCCTGGACTGAGTTACCTTGGTAACTCAAGTCGCACTCCGTCCTGATTGGCCCAAGTGGTGAGCCGCCCGGCTCACCACTTAGCATGTTTGAGTGACAGCTAGGCTGGGTGAATGGGGGTTTGCTGCATAAAAGCAGGGCTTTGGGGACTGGAACTTCAGAAGTCGCCACAGGACCAAGAATCCGACGAGGGAAGAGCTGAGCCGACCTGCCACGACACCACCCGGTGGAGCCCTGCTGGAACCGTCTCACCACTTTTCCCAACGACAGAGGAGATCTCCCGCCGGAGTGGCTCCTTCCCTTGACTGGTGGGACAACCATTTCACCTTCTTTTCCGTTCTCGAGGTATCTCGTGGCCGCCTTGCCAGTGCCAAGCACCCCGGCAACCGGAACCCCACTTTTACCACGACCGCAAATCAAAGGTAACTACCTTTAACCGGAGAACTCTGCGGCTGGTTTCTTCCCTGGCAGTGCAACGACCTTCATCTTTCCTCCAAGTCGAGATCTTCTCTTCCCCTGGACGACGACGCGACTTGCACCCACTGCCAGGAACAACTGCCACCGCTGGAGGATCCTTCCCACTTAAGGTACCGTGTTCCGCCTGGCTTCCCTTGCTACCGACTGTACGGGGTAGATTTAGCCCCGGCTTTCGAACCTGGGTTAGCCCTGGCTAAACTTTCTGAGCCTCTCTAAACTCTTTTTCGAACTCTCTGCAAGACTTCTAAGCCTAGTGTAACTGTGTGATCTTGGGCGCATTTGTGCTCTGCTCTCTCTAAGGTGGGCCCAGCCTATGGACTTTGGCTCACAAGTGACTTTTGCTCTTCTGCCTTGCTAAAGTGTTCCTAAATCTTAGAGTGGTGTACCTTCCATATTCTGTCTTTTTCCTCCTTTTTTCATAACTTATTGGAGTGCCATCTATAGTTAAGCGCTCACCTCTGTCTGGAAATAAGTGGTGTTAACTAA
The DNA here is from genome assembly GCA_002915635.3 of Ambystoma mexicanum. Classification (NCBI taxonomy): domain Eukaryota; kingdom Metazoa; phylum Chordata; class Amphibia; order Caudata; family Ambystomatidae; genus Ambystoma; species Ambystoma mexicanum. The sequence continues at coordinate 831,000,803 of CM030321.1, forward strand.
GACTTGTCTGATAAGGAATAAGGGGTGTATATATTATAATAGTAACTGTGTTTAGAAGTATTTTACAATAAGAGTGCTGGAGTGTTTCAAACAGTGTGTTTTTAAATAAATAATTATATACTTTGATACCAAGCTCTGGTCAGTGTTTGCTTGTGCTATTGTGTCTGAGTGCCTATTGTGTATACTTTGCATACTGCCTAACTCTTCTTGAGGGAAGTCTGACTGCTCAGCCACAGCTACCAGGTAAATCTGGGTGGTACAGACTGCTACCAAGTGGGTTTACTGCTAACACCTGTAGTCCTAAATATTTTGCAATGTTCCCAAAGGGAACTGCACAGGTTTCTGCCTAACAACAGCTCTATTAACAGTTACATGTTTTAAACAGAAATGCCAGGAACGGTTCTCTTGCTATATCCTGACAACCAACATTTGTTGTACCATACCAAGCAACTCTATGTTTCGCCCAGACTAGCATGGAATTGCACATGTCAAAGACAACACCTATCTACCATATTGCAGTGCACAATTACAGTTATAGGTTTAGGACACCCAGTCCCACCCTAAGCACAGCATCGCACACATAACTGCTCCTCGGGCCATCTCAATCCAGTCAGTCTCACACATACATCCTCACAAGGAAAATGGAACACTCTGGAACTATCATCACCCAACAAAAATACAGAAATGGAACCAAAAACAGTGACGACACAATCCATGAAAATTCCATCAGTCCAGGACTCCTGAAACCCCCAATCTCCCCCACTATCCTACGGAAATGTTCCCTTACCACCTTAGAGTATTAGACAAATCCCAAAGCACACTTCAGTTTACTGCCTGCTAGCACTGCACCCCCACTTTGGCACTAACCACTGCAGAGACACGGAGAGCTGTCTCTGCCTGGCTTTGCAATACTTCTCCACTAACACGGATGCACCCCATCTCCCAGCGCACATGCAAAACAAAAAAAGAAGAAACAAAGAAATCAGGACTCCCGATTTCTTTGTTTCTTCTTTTTTTGTCTGGAGAACGAAAGGCTGCTCGTAGCTGGCAGTGGAGTCAGGGAGAGAAAACAGAGACGCCCTGGCCCTGCCACATCACAGTGCCCTCCTTCTCCTGCTTGGGGGAGAGAGGTGCGGCAAGGCACCACAGCGATGCCAGTGGACTCAGACCCTGGGGAGCCGAGGACGGCGAAGCACGGTCCAGCAGCTACCATTAATGGCCAGTAAGTACCCTTATGGCAATGCCTGGCAAATAAGTTTCCCGGATCTACACACAAGCCAAAACTGTTGGCATTGCCAATGCATGTTCTTTGTGTAAGGTGTACCAGCTCTTTGAAACAGGTGAAGGTGACATATAACACTCCACAAGACACCCAAATAATTTAAACAGCCTTCATCCTCTAATACACCATATAGCTCAAAGTAATCTGTTAACCAGACTTTACATCGATGTGGTTGGACCCCCGTACCGAATGTGCCCTTTTAACAGGACAAGGTAATTGCCGCCCAGGTAGAGAAATGGTAGATAAAGCAGACCAACTCTCAGTAGAGCCCAGCTTCAGGCCAAGAGAGAGGAGACCAGCTGCCCACACCACCATTGGCACCCCGAAGAATTCTATGGCAACTGGGTCCAGTGCATTTCTCCCAGAGAAGCCACAGTATATGGCTCACTGCAAGGCTTCCTGTGTATAGAGCCTTGGTGTCTGTGGTCTAGGAAGTAAGAAGACTGGTGTTTGCTCTGATGTACCCTTCTGTGTTCACCCCTGTGATTAGGGACATTCATGTTTTGTCTAAGGTCACAACCCCTGACCACCCTTTATCTAACGATATCACTAGAACATTGCACACAGAAATAGGGCCAGGGTCACTACATACAGGTGACTGGATGCTTTGCCTATCACTGTACTTGCCTTTTGTATCTGACTGCATTTGCGTATCACTGCACTGACCGCTTTGGTGCTGTGCAGCGCCTGCCGTCGGGTCGGCACCAAATTCATTTTACTAACGTGCAAATATTTGCCGGCGGCAGCTTGCAAGCCGCCGGCGGCACATATTTGCACGTTAGTAAAAGTAATTTGGTGCTGCCTGCCGTCATCACCAAATTGATTTTACTAACTTGCAAATATGTGCCGGCGGCAGCTTGCAAGCCGGCGGCGGCACATATTTGCACGTTAGTAAAATTAATTTGGTGCTGCCTGCCGTTGGCTGTTGGCACCAAATTGATTTTACTAACTTGCAAATATGTGCCAGTGCCGCGGCAGCTTGAAAGCCACTGGCGGCACATATTTGCACGTTAGTAAAAGGTATTTGGTGCTGCCTGCCGTCGGCACCAAATTGATTTTACTAACTTGCAAACATGTGCCGGCGGCAGCTTGCAAACTGGCGGCGGCACATATTTGCACGTCAGTAAAATTAATTTGGTCCTGCCTGTCGTCGGCAGCCGAGGCGGGGACCACAGCTCGCGATTCAGCCACTGAGATGAGCTGACTCACATGAAGTCACTGGCCTGGGGGTGGATCGACGTAGATGCACAGGCTGGAGTGGACACAACAACCAACTGAGCCTCAGCAGCCAGCGAGACGAGAAGCACCACACAGCATTTGTTTCCCACGTGCAATAATCAAAATGGAGGCCAACACAAGTGTCGCAGCACGCTGTGGCCACGCCACCTCCTCCTCTGATTCGTCAATGGCCAGAGGTCGCAAGAGATTGACAGGGGTCGCTGGCCAATCGCCAGCGGTCGCTCTTGCGACCTCTGGTGACCCCCAATTGACGTCCCTGTGTTTGCTGTCTCTGTGTCCATGCCCAGCCAAGGTACCCTATATCTTTAACCACCATGGAAGGAAACACCAAAAATCAATCAGGGTCGGTGGAGATCGATAACAACAAATCGGTTCTCCAACTCTGCTACTCAGCTACAAAAGAGTATCAAAGGTCAATCACAAGCAGCTATTGAGGCACCTATGGAACCAGAGCCCATGTTGGTTGAAATTGATCATTTGGCCCCAGTGATCTCATTAGGTCGTTTATCTGCCTCACCTGTGAGGTTTGCAGAAGAAAGTGACAAAATGATCAGTGATGGAATGTAGCAAGGATACATGCAATAACTCAGCTATAGCGACTTTACAGGTTGCAATAAAGGCACTACTAAGACTGTGTAGTAAGATGCACGAAGAAATAAACATACAGGGGGCAGCCTTAATGCACATTGAGAAAGGGCATCTTGCGCGACCATCCACATTGGAGGATGTCAGAGCGAATGAGAAGTCAGCTAATGAAAAAGCAACAGCTGACAAAGATCTGAATCAATTTGTCGGCACAGGGGTCTGCATTACTAGCTGTGCGCACTTAGCACACATGTAATGAGGCTCGGACACAGGGAGCTTGCTCACACGTCTCACTTTATTTTAACATTTGTATCACTGCCCCGACCCTCCTCCCACCAACCGTCACTTCCCATACCCCACGTCACTTCCCCTATCCTGGGCCCGCCCCCCCAACTACGGAGATATCAACGTGACATCTCCCCCCTTTTTAAACAAGTACCAGGATGTTCACAACAGGCGCACATCCTTAGCCGGGCCTCCTAGCCCATTTATTCAATCCAGCGGCGTGGCTTATTCCAAGCTCGCTGTGGGCGGACGCTTGCCCGTTCTGGCGTTTTCCCACTGGCTTCACACACTACGGGACCTTCCAGATCAGAGTCATCTGTGTCCCCCTGATCCGCTTGATAGGGGTCATCTGAGGCATAATCGATAGGGAGGACTATACGCCCACTGAGCCGATGAGTTCCCAGAGTGGGAATGTTCTTGAAATGTGAAGAGTTCCTTGTGATAGGGCCATTGGAGCCCTCCGCCTTGATCATGGACCCTTTCTTTTCAGTGATGAACAGTGGCTCTGACTGAAATGCGGGAGTGTGCTTATGGGTTTGTGTCTGTTGTACGGCCACAACATTTCCTCCTACTTCAATCTGTGGCGACAGGGCCCTTTTCCTTCGATCAGCATAGTCCTTCATCCGTTCCTTGGCAGCCTCATCTCGTTTACGTAGTTCTCGATCCAGACCAGTGGCTGGTTCTTGTGGCAGAGCTTGTGGAATGCGGGTCTGGACGTTCCGCCCAAACATGACTTCTGAGGGTGTTCGTGCTTTGCGGGGTGCTGCGATAGTCTCTCATGAGCTGGTTCAGCACTTGTTCATAAGGCTTTCCTGTCAGCTAGGCTACCTGGAGCACTTGTTTCAGATTGGCCATGAATCGCTCTATCATCCTGTTTGCTTGGGGCCACAGTGGAGTTATTTTGCGATGATGGAAGCCTAAATAGGTCGTAAACTGGGCAAACTGGTTCCCACAGAATGGGGGCCCATTATCAGTCTTGAGTACGCTTGGAACACCATATGCAGAGAAGATGCGGTCCAAGGCTGGTATAACGTGGTGGGCGGCAGTCGAGGAGATGAGTTGGGTCTTGGGGTATCGTGAGTATTCATCTATGACCACCAGTACGTACCTCCCTCCTACAATAGGCCAAAAGAAGTCAGCTGCCACTGCCTCCCATACCCCTTGTGGGAGTTCAAACATCCTCAGTGGTTCGGGGTGTCGGTTTGGTGTAATGAGGCTACAGTGGAGCAGGCCTTCAAGGTCTCGTCTACCATAGAGTCTAGATTGGGAAATCAGACTTTCTGGCGCAGCATGCGTTTGGTCGATATGATTCCCCGGTGGTTCTCATGCGCCATCTCGATGATCCTGGCTCACAAAGATAGTGGGATTACTAGTTTGGGGTCTTTGATCAGAAGGTGGTCATCGGATAAGGCTAGCTCATCTCGTACTTGCACCAGGCATTTGACATCAGCATGGACCATCTCTCCGCTTCTCTTCCTTTCTCTTGGGTTCTTCTCCACATGCCCGACATAAGTCCTTCACAGATTATCTGACACGCCTGGTCGCTTTCGGTTTCATGAGCAACCGTGCCAATGTCTATTCCTGCTGGGGTGGATTGGTGTATCAGATACCTGAGATAGCTGTCCGTCACTGATGGTTCTGGTGCACCCTTCTCGAGGCCTTCTGGACAGGAAATCGCCGGGTTGTCTCCTTTCTCTGGCCTGTGCACGATTTCAAAGTCGTAGTCTTGTAGTCGCAATCCCCAGCGTGCTATTCGCGGTGGCATTTTGGCTTGAGGGTTTCCATATAGGAATAGCAGCGCTTGATGGTCTGTGACCACTCAGAATGGTTTGCCATACAGAAATAGATGGAAGTGTTCACAGGCCCAGACAACGGCAAAGCCTTCCGTTTCTGCCTGGGAATATGCTTGCTCCGTAACCAATAGACTTCAGCTGGCGTATGCGACAATGTGCATTCGCGAGGGATCATTTGGTTCCCTCTGTGCTAGAATAGCCCCAGCCCAACCGGCTGGCATCTACCATCAGCTCTGTCTGACGTTCTGGGTCGTAATACGACATGTTCTCGGCCTTTCAACCGTTTTCCTGATGGCTTCAAACACCCCTTGGCACTCTTCCGTCCATTGGAAGGTGGCATCTTGTTTCGTTAAGAGCCGCAGGGGCTCGATCACTGTCTCTGATGTACCAGGTGCAGTAGCTTGCAAGCCCTAGGAATGATCGTAATTTCGAGACATTTGCCGTGGGTGCCATATCATTTAGTGCTGCCACTTTGTCAGGGTCTGGGGACATGCCTGTTTCTGAAAAGATGTGTCCAAAGAATTTCAGTGTGCTCTTGTGGAACTCGCAGTGTGAGGTTGGCCGCTTCCAGGGCTTTGCATACTTTCATGAGGGCCTCATCGTGTTTGCTGACATCAGTGCCAAAGACCAGGATGTCGTCGCTATAATTAAGGCAGTTGGGTATATGCTTAATGACGTTGTGGACCTCGGCCTGAAATGTTTCCACAGCCGAGGATACCCCAATGCTTAGCCTTTTGTAGCAAAACAGACCTAGATGTGTTACGAATGTGGTTATTTTGCAGCTTTCGGGGCTCAACACCAGTTGATGATATCCCTTTTGTAGGTCTAGATTCGAGAATACATTGGCCCTGTTCAACAGGTGTATCATGTCGGTGATGCGTGGGGCCAAGTGTCTCTCTCTCTCTGGATGGCTTGGTTTGTGCGCCCCATGTCCACGCAGATGCTGGTTGCTTCGGATCCTTTCTTCGGGACTGGTACTATCGGTGACACCCAGGTGGTGGGGCCGGTGGCTGGCTCAATAATGTCTTGCTCAAGCAGCTTATGTAGTTCATCCTCCACTTTCCTTTGGATTTTAATCAGAATCCCCCGCTAGTGCTGGGCCACCGGACGTATGGACTTGTCTATGTGTAGCTTGATCTGTCTATTTTTCAGCTTTCCGATGCCCTGGAAGATGCAGGGATATAGATTAGTGATCATTTCCACAGGTTTAATGTACTTGTGAACCATGATGTTATAAAGAATATGTATGAGTCCCATGTCGACCGCCGCTTTGAAACTTAGGACGCACCCGCTGTCCGTTTCGGTTGCTAGGACGTGGACAGGTATCCTTTTCTCATGCCCTTTATATCGACATGTGCCCTCGAATTGTCCTAGGCATTTGAGGCGTGCCTTGGCACCGTAGGCATAGATGTCTACCACAGCGGGACTCAGTTTCGGTCTTGTGGGAAGGTCCTTGAAAATTGCTTCACTGATGACATTTACGGTGGCACCTGTGTCAATCAGGAATTCCGTGGGTTGTTTGTTCAGCTTGAAGATCAAAGCGGGGCTGTGTGCTGTGGGATTCCCCAGAGAATAGGCGTATGCCTTCTTTTTCTGATCGTTTCCCGAGGAGCTCGGGTCTGAGTCTGATGGTGATTGCTCTACTAAGTAGCGTACGTGCCTTCTTGACCTTCGCTCCGGTCTTGCTTTCATGACATATCTTCTTCTGTCTCTTCTTTCTCTCTTTTGTTTGTCATCTCCTGATTCCCGTTCACGTAAATCTGGATTGGCCTGGGTGGAGGGTCCTTGGGACGCAGGTCCCGGGTGGTTTCCTGAAGAGGACTGTTCTCGTCTTGTATTTGGGTGGTGTTTCCCTTGCCCGATCTCTTCCTCTGTCTATGAAGAGTCTGCACAGCGACTTAAAGTGGCCCTCTTTACCACACGTGGCACACCGTTGACCGATGGCAGGGCAGGTCCCTTTGTGCAGTATTCAAAACCACACTTATAACAAAAAAGCTCCTCTAATCTTCTCTCGGGTTGCAGTTTGTGGATGCTTTCTCCGGTTGCAGGGGCATTGAAGCTCTCCACCTGTGAGTCTATGGCTCGCTCAGCGCGGGGTAGTGTGAGTATTTCATCCAGGGTGCATTGTTTTTGAAGTAGCTTTCGTCTGAATGTCTGCCATTCACGCCCCTCTATAATCTGTGACCTCAGTGCCTCGGTGTTAGAGTAGTTTGCAAAGTCACAATGCTTCATCTTGGTGCGCAGCCTCATGACATAGGCATCCATGGTCTCACCCTTTTGGTGTTTGCTGCTGTGAAACAGGTGTCTTTCATAGTCTACATTGGTGTGGGGTATAAAATACGTGGCCAGTGTGCCCTTAAGTTCTTGAAGGGATCCAATGGAGTCAAGGGGCATTTCGTCAATGATGTCCCTGGTAGCCGATCCCACGGCTAGTTTCAATAGGCACTTTTGACAATCCTCTTCTATGGGCCCTGTGGCCCCCATGTATAGTTTGAATTATCTGATCCACTTACCCCATCGGGGGCCCATGTTGCTGTTGTGGGTAACGTCAAATGCCCCTAGCATCTGGGCTGCCAGTGTGTCGGGCAGCCTGTAGGGGACTTGGTCTGCCACCTGGGGGCCTGGCCCTGGACCCGTGCCCCTTGATCGCTGTCCTGACCGGACATCCTGACCTCCTGCTTATGTACTCCTCAAGTCCTTGTGTTACAAGGTTACAGGGTGTGGTCGCCACTGGGGCACGAGCACCACTCCCTTCTGGGCTGTTGGCTCCCCCCACGTGTCACCCTGCTTAAGGGGTATGTCTCCCAGCCCTCCTCCTGTAGATGGCCGCCCCACGGGGCAAGAGCACCATCAAGTGGTTGTTCCTGGGGTTGGTTGCCCTGAACTTCCTTTGTGTGGCCTTGTGCTTTGGCCTACCTTGGCAGGCTGCCTCCTTCCTCCTCTGAGGCCAGTTGCATCTGTCCCGAGTCTACACAGTCTCTAATGTCACTGCTGCGGCCCTGGATATGCTGATTGTCGCTTGATTAGCAGGATTAGCAGGCCATTGGGAGAGGCCGCTCTCCTGCGTGCCTCTGGCGTTCTGTGCGCTCTGGCGCATGCAGAGCTGGAGTGCGGGCCGTGATGACGCCTTTCCTTTGTGCCCAACCGTGTGTGCGCCTCGCAGGGGGGCCACCCGCCTCATCACCAGTGTCGGCGCAGGGGTCTGCCTCACTCGCTGCGCGCGCTCAGCACACGTGTAATGAGGCTTGGACACGGGGAGATTGCTCACATGTCTAACTTTATTTTAACATTTGTATCTCTACCCCGACCCTCCTCCCACCACCCATAACTTCCCATACCCCACAACACTTCCCCTCCCTGGCCCCGCCCCCCCAACTACAGAGATATCAACGTGACACAATTGGCCCTTTAAATGGTCACAACTAGCATGGAATTCCAACTTTATTTTAACATTCGTATCACTGCCCGACCCTCCTCCCACCACCCGTCACTTCCAATACCCCAGGTCACTTCCCCTCCCCTGGCCCCACCCCCCCCAACTACAGAGATATCAACGTGACACAATTGGCCTTAAATGGTCACAACGAGCATGGAATTCCTGGATTAGATAAATCCAGGGAAAGTAGTTACAGCATTTTACTAACCCAAAGAGAAAGGAGAAAAGGAAGAAGGCTGAAGCACTGAAATCTAAATTGGCCGCTGTCAAACCTGCTGGTGGCAATGAAAATCGCTCTGAGGTAATGGACGTAAATAGCCTTACGGCTAATAGAAAGGCAGGAAAACGTGCAATCGTTAGCAGAAAAGAGCCTTAAAGAAGAATGGCACTCTAGCTGGTTGGCTTGTGAAAATGCATAATGCTAACAATGAGACTGAAGTGGAAGATGTTGAGGAAAATAACAATACTGAAAGCATTGTTAGCTTGGCGGAGGTGTCCCTAGAAATGTGTGGGAGATCCACTCTAGTACATGGGGAAACTCAAAGTGAATCAAAGAACATTGTTGCTAAGCTAAAGCATGATTCCAAACAACAACTTTATGATGTCCTCAAATAAAATAGCAAGATATGTGTTATTCGCAACCTGATTCCTAGTGCCGAAGATAAGTGGATATATAGGGTGGCAAATAATGAAAGTCATGGCATCAATACCCAATAGCGTGTAATTGAGTCTAGGGACTTGGACTTGGTGGAACAGGTTGACAATGTCAGAAATTTGATTTTGGTTGTTTAGTGCTATTCTAATAACTGTAAGGGAGGCATGGTATCACAAGTAGACACTGACACAAGTTTTGCAAGTTTCAAAACCTTTATTCTTTAATTCAAGTGCGTTGTAAAAACTCCTGACAAGCCCTATAATTAAGATGGGAGTAATAGCGACCATCAAATAAAGAAACAGTCCTAGTCAGTCTTAGTCAAACAATAAAGGCCTATACTGACAAAAACCAAATGCCTGCCCTCAACCTAATACAAACTTATATATAGGGATTGTAAAGACTGGAGAGGGGTGTCTGTATTCCTGCTCTCGATATGGCAGAGGAGAGGCATAGAGGACCTAAGCCAAGATTCTCTATCATGGTAGCTATGGTCGAGCAATCAAGGCCTAGTTTCTCAGGAGGTGATGCAGGCTGGTTCTTAAGTACAGTGTAGTCTCCAAGCCCCCACAAAGGAATGTCCACACACTGTATTAGTGAAAACACAGTCTTTATATAATTAAGGTTCAATGTTATATACACAATCTAAATAACTCACTTGGTGCATAGTTAATCTACAATGGCAAATGTATGCACAGTTCTAATTGGTACCACAATTACTATCAGATTTCACTAAAGTGCATCAACTTTACTTTAGTCAAATGTCACACAAATCAATTAATAAAGGGAACCAACAATAGACATATGTGTAAAGCAGTTGGTAAGAACAATTGGAAGAATACTGAGCCCCTACCACCAGGCACAGTTCTGTATGAGTATTCCCCCCACCCGGGCAACCTGTAAACAAAGATATGAAACAAGCACAGTCCATATATTGTTCAATATGAGTCTTATTTCCTTCTAAATAGTTCTACAACCCCAATGTACCTGCAACAGCAGATGTCGACGTCGAATCGTCGACGGATCCTTCTTGAATGGCTCCCTTTAAGGCAGGAGCCAGGGATCGTTGAGATCCCTCGAAGAAATGGTGAACAACGGCGTCAAGGCAGCTTCAGTCCTGGCGGTGCTCGTCGATGATCGAACGTTGATGTCCTGCAAAGACGAGGCGTGCGGGGCACCTCGATGACGATAGTTTGTTACCGCAAAGAGTCTATGAAGAACTTTGGGCCAGCAAGGGCGACGAGTCATCCGGCCTCTCTGCGGTCTTCAGGTGGCGGCAAACCCACCAGCGGATACTCCTCAGCGCGTCAGCGGCCTTGACGCTCTTCAGCAGGACAAAGCGGTAGGTGGTGCGGCGAGAGTGTCCTTGGATTTAAATGTCTTAATCAATTGAGCGTTGTGGCTCACATGAAGCGGTCCCCGCTTCTGGGTGATACAGCTTCGACCGGCCTCCAGCGGTTATAGCAAACCTGCAAACCAGGGTCGATGATGGTGGACGGAATGTCTGGTGCTTCTCTTCGTTCTCCTCAGCGGTCCCCGTGTCTGGTCGGCAGCCTGTCGAGACTCTGGCTTCCAGAGAGCTTTGGCAAAGGTTAGCAGTGTACGATGGTCCCTCATAGCTCGGGGAGAGGTCTCCTAGCCAGGTGCTCTCTCAGATCAGTCTCAGCATCACAGTGGCTTTCAGATTGCGATGAAGGAAACAGCAGTTAAACTTCTTCTTTGGGTCCATTGGTTGACATCAAGCATCAGTTTCGACTTCAGCTTCTGAACGATTTCTAGCAATGAGAGCCCCCCAGATATACGGTTCTGTCTCTCATTCACTCTGTTGGGTCACACTCAGGCAACCAATCACTCAGAAGGGCATTCAGCAGTCAGGCAGCCACTCAGGCTCACAGGACATTGAGGCCATTATTCTCCCTCTCAGACACTCACACACGGAATGTGTATTGGGACAAGTACCCAGCCATTCAGCACTACACACGGCATTCATGCCAGTTTCGGGCAGGGCAGTCTCAGTCTTTGTGTCACATACCAGATACTAGACACCCATAACAAGAAGTGCCTATTGGTCATCCACTCCATTCACCCAGGTCTCACCCACAGGGTGTACCCACAATATACAGTCACTGGGAAGGCCCTAGCCAGTCTGGTATGGACTTCCCCACAATACCATATATGGAACTTCCGCCCAACACCAGTCAGGGGGAAGGGACAGGGACAGGGCTTCCCAGGACTTTGGGAAAAACAAGGTAAGACACAATAGAAATCAAGAGGCCACAGGGGCCATCTTGTTTCCTATCAGGAATAAACTGATTCCAATGACATAGCCTGGGTATCGCCAAAATGGAGGATACACAGAGCACCTGTCAAATACAGCATGGTGCTGCCACCAGCCCATACCCTGCTCTGTGGGCCCACACAGGTGTCCAAAAACATACACTAGGGGTACAGGGTTGTATCCCAACCCATGGGTGCCATAAGGGTATCCCAAGGGTCTGTACACCAAAGCAAAAAAGAGGAAGAGCTGCACTGTCAGGAGTCCCACCTGGATTCTTGGGCAGAAAATAATACAGAACACAAATTAAAAGGGACTACAGGACAAGGGCAGGGAGGCCCTGTCCCTCCAATGCATTTCCAGCATCACAGGGATATGCATCTAAAAAAGGAAAAAATCAGTGGTGAAACAAAATGTCAGAATGGTAATATAAATCAGGACTAATTCTTGTCCCCATTTTATATAGCACAGGGTTAGATGTAACACTTGATGGATGAACCCACTTTGGATTGCAAACACAGTTAGGCGGCTTGCTCTGCCCTCCAGAGCCTTCTTGGCTGTCCTAGTTTGTGTCACAAGTTCACAGCTTTAACCTCTTGGGTTACTATCACTCAAGTCCAGGACACCCTTCAAGCATCTACACTGTTTCAACAAAAAGTTTCTAAGTATAGCCTCTGGTCGCAGTTCACTCTAGGTTTCCCTCAATCAGGCTCAAACCTTTTCTCCTTGGTGGGGTTCCCTTCCCCAAGCTTCCTTCACATTCCACACATGGGCTTCCCTCCATCGGGTTCGAGCCACCTTTCGTGTTTTGACTTCGCTGGTGAAGACTTTTGAAGCTGGGAGAATTATTGCTCTCACCTCCACATGACCATTTCAGCCCTCCTTTCTTTCTTAACTTCCACTTTACATATGTCCCTTCATTTCCAATGCCTCTTTGAAAATGTACTTGCTACGTGTGACTTGCTTTCATTTCAATTGCTCCTAGATCAAGTTTTTCAAACGTGTTTTTCATGCGGTTTTGTAGTTACTTTCTTTTTCTCACTTCCCGATGCCTCTGCAGCTTTAAAACACTTCACAGAGACTTTCGATTGGGCAATCTCTCTTTGCTGGACCACTCTGCTACATTATGGGCCTCATTACCCGGTAGGCGGTGAGCCATGGCGCTATTAGCGCCATGGCTTATGCCGGTAAAATACCGGCACTGCCTTGGCGGAAAGGGGATTTACTTCCCCATTCCAAGGTTGGAGGGGCGGTAAATCCCCCTTCCGCCATTGCCCTTCCCCATTCCCATTTCCGCCTGATAGGGCTCTATGGGAATGGGGAAGGCGCTCATTACGGCACCGCAATTTTGTGGTGCCGTAATTAGCTCCGAGGTCCCTTAGCGGGTTGGATTTTAACGCCTGCAAAAATAGGCGTTAAATCCCCCAACACGCAAAGGGACCTCGTAGTATGGCGGTAGGGATTTACCGGTACCAGTATTTTACCGGTACCGGTAAATCCCTACCGCCATCCGTGTAATGAGGCCCTATGTCTTGTATTCACAGTTCTTAACAATGGATTCACTTTCTCTCTCAGCTTAACAGCGCTCATGTAACCTTTATCCCTCGAATACTCTCACAAGCATTTCAATTAAACACAGACCAGGCTTTCCTTGCTTCCATCAACTCAAGGGTCATGTAAAGATGCTTTCTGTCTTTTGTACCTTTGATGTAGGAGTTAAGGTTGTTACCACACTGGTTATGTGCACCCCAACTCAGCCGTTCACCCGACAGGGTGGATGGTAACCTTGTAGCACTCGGAAGACTCTTTCTAACTTCCAGCTGGGTTGACGTGCACAATCCTCACTGCGTTTTCTGAAATAACAATCTTTCACCAGGTGGGGGTCTCTGGCTTCCTTCCCCTTTGGTTCAACCCTTCGGTTTGTCGGTCTCTGTCGCCTGGGTCGCCATCGCCCTGGAGGAACTGCTCCTTCTCATGCACTGCCTTGCTCAAAGTGTGTCTCACTGTTCCACCTTTTAACCATGTGGGGAAAGTTAATAGGTATTAGATGTGTGTGTGATTAAAGTCAAGTGCCTGACCCTGCCTGGTCTCATTAGAGGAACAGGTCCAGTGTATTGCATTGGTGTTAATCCTTTCAGCCTTATACCTCCTCTGCCTCAGCTCAGTGTTTGTGTAGGAAAGGGGGGGGGGATTTGGGAAGTTGGAAAATCCTATAAATTACGATTGTATAGGGATGTTGGGAAAGGGGGACACTGTCTCAACATCGGGCATCACTCTCCCACACATTGAGGACCCCTCAACCAGGTGATTCTTCTTCACTACTTCTCCACCACCAGGGTCTGGATCCAAAGGCGATTGCTGTGCCCTGGCCACCTGAGTAAGGGATCCCTGGGGTCTTGCAGTGAAACACCTTCTGTTTTTTCAAATAACACTGTTGAATTGATTGAACAATATTCATCATGCTTGCATAAGACAGGGTACAATTTTGAGGCTGTTAGAAACCATCCTCATTCCAAATATTTGTATGAGGCTGATGGCAACCACAGGATAAAACCCGAAACCTTTGAGCATTTGAAATATGTACAGTAAAGACATGGTGGTAGCTAAGGGTCAGGGAACTGGGGCCACTGTAAATATAGGTGAATGTAGATTGGCAGTGATTGACAAGGTTATAGAGTCATTTAAGGCTGTCCTACATTGTCCTACATTGGCCTAGGGGCCCAAGGATAACAAAGGGTGGCAATCAGCCGTGATAAGTTAATATCCTCTGTAAGGGGTTTCAACCCAGCACTCCACCTAAGTCAATGCCTAGAGTGAGGTGCCCAACTGGAACCCGTATTTATATATTTTTATGTCTAAAGTTCTTTTATTTCTGAACAATGTACCCTTATATAACAACCCTCTCAATGAACCCCCCGGTCTCACGGAACCAAGAATTAGGTTTGTTTTGCAAAGTTAAAAGATCTATTTGATGAATTAAACAATATATATATCACACTTTTATGAATATGAACAATATCTAGATATCACACGTATTAATATTTATACACTGATCAGCAATGGGTGATATCACAACAATCAACAATCTCTTTAATCAATAGGAGTATCGGTGAGGAGAATAATGTAGCAGAGAACAACTTTGTGTGAGTTCAATGAAATGAAATGATATGAAATTAATGCAGCACAGAAATAAAACTTGATATGAATTCAATCAAAGACAATGTAATCACTCTTTCCCCCTGTTACTACTCAATTCCCCCTAATATGCAGTATGAAGAGATGGAATGAGGGCACAGGTTTCTGAAATAACACTCTAAAAATGCAGTTTCAATCCCAATTCCCCCAGCAAGCTTAGAGAACAGGAATGATTTTAAACAGGTCAAATTCTTTTGAATGTGATTTGAAAAGAATTGGAAAAATGCTAAAAATGATGTTAATTTGCAAAATGGGATTCTAAACTAGAGGGAGCTGCTTTGGATAGGTTCAGGTAGACACTAGCAATGATGTTTGAATGACTGGCAGATAGGAAACTGAATTCAGAAGTTGGATGCAAGAAATAGCAATTTTACATGTGGTGAAATTGATCCAAATGCAAAATCGCAGCAAACTTTCAGTGCACGAGAAACGCGATTACAGAAAAAGTTGGATTGCGGTTCTTAGTTTGTTTGAAAGCTGGGGATGTTAGCTTCAATTTGACATTTTTCATTCCTAGCATGTACGGTTCAGAAGTTATGAAGGTTTTAGTATAGGTCGATTTTTCTCAAAAGGAGTCAAGATTTCAAATGATTTTGCGCTTTTGAATTACAAACTGATTCTGTACACTAGAAAGACTATGAACCCACAAGCTACACAACAGCACACCCACAAGCCCAGTGGCGTCACTGGTTGATTGGACTAGCCGAGATGCTTGCCTTTCTTCAAAAAAATATTAACGCAAAGATGATTTATCACTACAATTATCACAGAATTATATGGATGAGAGAAGGAGTCAGGATGGACAAAAGAGATTCTACAATGCAGTTCTGGATATGTTGGAATGGGTTGGATAGGATTACTTAAAACTAAGAGATGGCCATGGACAGCTCTATGCTAAATACTCACAACTATGGGTTTGGAATGGGCCCGTCAAGATTTGGTCAAAGGTTTGGACTGGAATTCGCTCGCCACCGGACAGGTCTCAGGCGCTTGGTTCTGCTCTCAGCACGGCACTCTGGTCTCTGTGCGGCCTCTGGTTCTGGATCTGACGGGTTGGTTCTGGGTTTCAGCTCTGCACTACTGGTTTGGATCTATGGGTTCTAGCAAGGGTTTTTGTCCAGAAGCAGCAAAACAGCACAGCCAGGCTGTTGGATTTGTGGTACCCCTTGGAAGTTTGGGGTTTAAAATCAGGATGCAAGATTTTAAAGGCCAGCTGAGAGGGGTTCAGCTATAGGATTGGGCCTTCTGATTCAGGGTTCTGGAGTTTGGATCTGGGTTCTGGAGTCTGGATCTGAATTCTTCCTTCAGAGCGCTTCGCAAGTAGGTCAGTTGATGAGTGAATGTGTGTGTCTCTCTGGGCCCTCAACAGTCCCAATTTATGTCTTTCCCAAGGGGGTGGATAGGCTGATTATACTATGTCCAACCCTCTAAGAATCCGATAGGTCAGAGAATGTCCTCTCCCCTGATTTGAGAAGGAAAAAGTGTGTCATGAGGTGTCATGATGTGTCATGGTGACACTGTGTTTATGGTCCAGAGAAAAACCCTCCCCTTTGTTTCTGTACAGAAAATCTATTTTTCATTAAAAAAAAAACATATTTCCAATATCACCAACTTGTTAATAATACATATTTACATTACAGATTAACTAAGGCATGGATCTGTCAAAGCCTCATCTTCCTAAGAGTTTTGGTTCACAAAGACAGTTTATCACACTTTTGGTTGGTTACCCATTGTCAGACTTGTACAAGTTTTTCCACATACATGCACATAACATCTGGGCATACTCCTGTACATTTTCATATTCCTAGCATAATCACAATAGCTACAATATCAACATTTCTGTGGTTCAGTCTCTGAATATCGCACGGATTCCAGAGTAGTTTTAAACTGTGAGCGACATTTTCCTCTAAATTCCATATTTTTACCAGTTCGGCACAATTTTCTATAAGTCTTTTTCTCAAACATATAGTTTCTTCAGTTTGAAATCCACAATTCAGTCTAGCTCCGCCTCCAAGGCTTGGCTGAGCCAGAGAGTAACATGAGCTTTTTCCTGCCTGGGCTGGTTTCTATTGACACCCCAAATTAGCATTTTCTTTCAGTCAAGGGGGCCTTTTGCTCCTTGGCTGAGCAACAGGCCAAAGTCCCCCTCCCAGTTCCTTTCATACCTCCCTGCCAGTTTCTCAGCAGAGCAGGGGGATTGGGAGATTCCTTTGTTGGGTAGAAGGTGTGGAATGTCTTTGAATCTTAGTGTGGCTAACTTTACTCACTTTTAAAACAGTGTTTAAATAATCTTGTCCTAAAATACAAATTACATTTTTACAAATATACCCACAAATCTCTTAATTCCAGCCTTTGTAAAATATAGTTTTTAATTGTATCCACCTCAATTGCTTTTGATGAGAGTTCTTTTCCATACTTAGATTTTAATGTAGAAGTTTAAAATGACAAGTTAAGTAATCGCCAGCTTCTGACACAGGCGAGTGGCGGTACTGCGCCCATTTTTAACATATTTTTCCAAGCAGGCATCTTTAAATGTTGATTTTCTTCTGATAAATGTACTTCTGCTGACATTGTACTTAGGTGGAATCCTGAAGTGAAATGATGTTTAACCCCCAACAAGGATGTTGGATCTTTTGTGAGGTTTGGGAACCATGATTTTTGCAAATTTAACAACCAAGAAAAAACTGATTTTCAAGCAGCTCTGTGTTTCTCTTGCAATGCAGCACTACTTTTTCAAGTAGTTTCATTTTCCTCTGTGGGTAGCCAAATGATAGGTTTTGGCAGTGGTCTCCTGTTTTACCGCAGACATAGGCAACATGGATTGGCGGCCTATTTTTCGGGTTTTCCTGCGGACTTTTGCGTGATTTTTAGCAAACATAATGCTTTCTGGTGGCCATTCTGATGTTTCTGATGCACGCAGCACACAGTAATGTTGCAGGGCACAGACTAGTGGGTTAAAACATCCCACAAGCCCCCCCTCTTGTGATTGGGCATTGATCATCCATCAATGGAAATTCGTAAGACTGGGATGTCAGTCTCATCTCTTTTGGTTCCAACAATGGCAAAGTTCCTCATCTTTTCCTCCATCAGGGGTGGATCGATTGGTTCTCCTCGCCCAGGCCTGATGTGAGTATGGAGCGATACTCCAGTGCCCTTGGATCTTTTCTCCTGGTCCCTGGGTGGGCCTCCTTGGTTTGATTCTCCATGGTTTCCAATCCTAGGATGACAAAGCAAAAACATATTTGTAGACATTTCACCTACACTATTAATGTAGTGGGGTGGACACATACATTTTGATAAATCAGCACACATTTTTATATTGTAAATCATGGACTATATATGGAGTATTTTATAGTTGGAGTTTTATGGAGCTGGAGTCGCCCCCGTCTGGGGTTCCAGAAGAATCCTCCTGTTGCTTCAGAGTGTGCCTAGGATGGCAGCACTTTAGTTGGTTAATATGGACCCACTTATCTGCCAAACTGCCTTTGGGGATGCAGATTTTGTAGGCAACTGGTGAGATTTTGTCCACAATTTCAAAAGGACCCCTCCAGGTGGGCAAAAATGTGCGCTGTTTGGCCGGGTTCCTTTGGAAATTGTATAAGTAGACCCAGTCTCCTACATTGCAGTCTTTTCTGGTAGTGTTTAAGTCATAGTGGGTCTTCATGCTATCTGCAGATCTCTCTAGATTTCGCTGAGCATAGGCAAAAGCATGTTGAAGGTGTTTTCTCAGATTTTCAACATACTCATGAGTTGTGGAGGCATTGATCAATGTCTGCTCTTGGGTTCTGTAGAGCAGATGCTGAGGAAGCACCTTCCAGCGTCCAGACATCAGCTCAAAGTGACATTTTAGTTGCAGATGAAGGGGTAGATCTGATGGCCATCAGGACAAGAGGTAATTGAATATCCCAACTTGGCCCAGAATCTGCCACAAACTTTTTTAATATGCTCACAATTGTTTTGTTGTATCTCTCTACTGCACCACTAGAGGCTGCCGGTAAGCAATGTGTAGCTTCCTTTTGACCCCAAGTATCTCCCACATCTTTGTCATTACTTTGTTGGTGAAATGGCTACCTCGGTCTGACTCGATCCTTTGGGGTAGTCCAAAACACAAAAAGATGTGGTTGATCATCAGGGCAGCTGCTCTTTCTGCCTTGCAGTTTGGGGCCGGGAGACATTCCACCCATTTAGTAAACAAGCATGTCACAGTCAACATGTACTTTTTTCCCCGAGAGGACGAATCACGGGCCCGATAAAATCGACTTGTAAATCTGACCATGGCAGTGTCATCCCCCTCTTTTGGAGAGGCGCACAGTGTGTGAGGGATGTTGGCTGAAATTGTGCACACACAAGACACCTTTTCAAGTATTGGTCGAGGTCCTGGCCCATGTGTAGCCAGTATGCAACCTCTCTTAAGATTTCAAGTGTTGTATGAAACCCCCTATGACCGGCTGTGGCTGCATCATGGGTGTGACTTAACATGAGGCTTTGGAATGAGGTAGGGACCACCCACTGATCATGGCCAGCTAGGGATCTCCTCACCAACAAAACGTCTTGGATTTGGAACATTTTTGGACATTTCATCAACACTCTTCCCAATGTAATGTGATCGGTATCCATCAGGGGAAAGTTCTCAGGGTCCTCAATGTGTTGATAAAACTTACCAATTATTGGATCCCCCTTCTGAGCCGTAATCAAATCAGCATCTGGGCGCTCCTTACTCCATTGTGCAGTTGAGAGTTCATTGTGAGCATTTGTCTGGGACCTAGTGATAGCCGTGACCTGGATTTCCACAAACAGGGACTCGATCTCAAATAGATCCCCTTGGATGGCTCTGGTTTTGGCAAGCTGATCAGCTAAGTCATTTCCAGTTTTGTCTGGTCCCACTACTTTGGAATGACCCTTGATCTTTTTCCAGTAGATGGTCATCCCATTCGAGGTGACCAGATCATCAATATTTTGAATTAATTTCCCATGTTTCAGGGGTTTATTATTAGCACATAGCATGCCTCTGGTTTTCCAGTTAACCAGGTGCTCCACGAACCCGTTCCGTACATAATCCGAATCTGTGATTATGACCAGTTTGTGGAGTTGATGTTGGACAGCAGTGAGGATGGCTTGATGCACAGACATCAACTCTGCCACTTGACTACTTCGGGGACCAATCATGTACCCAGCGGAAGGTTCTGGGGTCTCATTCACCCATGCATACGCCGGCCACAAGTTCTGTTTCCTCGTTGTTGTCAACATGGTAAGAGCATCCATCCACATAGACAGTGGGCATTCCCTCACACTTGTCTTCTTCAAAGACTTTGTGTGGGAATTAAGGTATGCCTCCATGCTGTCCTTGATTTTTAGACTCTCGTCCTCAAGACAGGTTTCTCTGGCACAATCATGCAAGTCAGCCAGACCTTGCGTGAGGGGACTGTTCTTGTTTTGGCCATATCTGACCTCCACAGGAAAGCCTTGCATTGACAGAATCCAGGAAGTAATTTGGGAATTACTCACATTTCCGGCCCGGATTCTGTCACTTTGGTGATATTGCAGTGGCTCATAGTGGAG
Organism: Ambystoma mexicanum; assembly: GCA_002915635.3. Taxonomy (NCBI): domain Eukaryota; kingdom Metazoa; phylum Chordata; class Amphibia; order Caudata; family Ambystomatidae; genus Ambystoma; species Ambystoma mexicanum. The sequence continues at coordinate 831,021,104 of CM030321.1, forward strand.
TCTCCACTATGTGTGTTCCCCTTGATAAACGGGCGATAATTCTTCAATGCCCACACAGGAGTGCCGTCTCACAATCGTTGAAATTTTCCTCCACAGAGGATAAAGTTTTGCTCACATAGGATATTACTTTATTTATTTTCATGCTTTTGATATAATACTGCAGTGAAGCATGTATTAGAGAATCCTGTCTCCAAGACAAACTCCTTGTTTTTGACAGGGTAAGCTAGGCAAGGCGCTTGTGAGAGGCTTCTTTTGAGTTGTCTTACTGCCTCAGCTTGTTCTGGACCCCACTCCCACTTGACCTCCCCCCTTCAAAAGATGAATCAGGGGTCTTGTGATCTCTGCGTAGTCCTCAATGAACTCTCTAATATAATTAGTCAGCACAAGGAGGCTCCTTAGTTCCCGCAGTGTTGGGGGGTCATTCATTTTCTGGAGTGCTTCTACTTTCTTTTCCTGGGGACAGAGACCCTGAGGAGTAATCTCATACCCCAATAAATTTACACGGGTTCTACACCACTGTGCCTTTTGAAAGGAAAGTTTTGCTCCAGCATCCCTCAACTGTGTCAGAACATAACCGATCTCAGCTATGTGTTCCTCCACAGTTGAGCTTTTGATGAGAACATCATCTACATAGTCCAGGTTACCCCTTTCAACCAGGTCGGGCATGGCCTTATGTAGGAAAATGTTGAATTCATTGCCGGAGTTGATGTATCTGAAGGTAGTCCGGGTCCATGTTGACTGCTGCCCCCCAAAGGTAAAGGCCAGCTTGTATTGGTCCTCCCTACTGACAGGTACAGTCCAGTATCCATTGGTCAGGTCTATTGCAGTGAATACCTGTGACCCCTGGATCTGAGCCAGCCCTTGGTCAATGTAGGGAAGAGGCGATCGGGAGGTATGGACCCATTTGTTGAGCTCCCTAAGGTCGGCGCAGAATCTCCACTGGGGGTTTGGCTTCAAAATCCCCAGCACCAGATTATTGAAGGTGCTGTGGACTGGACGGATTATCCCACGGGACTCAAGCTTCTTAATTATTTCAGTAAGGGACTCCATTGATGCGAGAGGCAAGCAATATTGCTTCACAAACACTGGAGTCATGCCAGGGTCCGTGGGAATTGTTGTTGTGCGAATGTCGGTGTGACTGCCATGATATGAGTCCACCGCAAAGAGATCTTGAAAATCCAAGAAAACTTGTTTCAATTTTTGCTTCTGCTCCAGAGTCTCACAGGCATCTGCTAGGTTGACTCTCTCTACAACTATCTGCCTGAAGCCTGGACAGACTTCTGGTTTTGCTTTCTCAGCGACCTCCCACAGCTGTGTGGGGAAGTCCCTGGTCAGAGTGCTGATTTGGACTGGCGGCTTCAGGTGGGGAAGGCAGTCCTCGCGGACTTGGAAAATCACCTCATCCCTCCTGAAGTCACAGGTCACTTCTTCCTTGCCATAAGGGCAGGAAGTGTACACCAGGAAGTTCCCCCCATGCCGGGCAAAAATACTGTCTGGTGTTGTGTTGTCATCACTATCACTGTCAGAACAGTCCTTCGGGATTGGTCCTAACAGTTAATTTCCTAAATCTATGGAAAAATGTCGGTCATCAACTGCCATTCCAACAATGGTGCCTGCGGCTAGAGTGATACTTTTTAAGTCACTGTTATCCACCTCTATTGGAATGGTGTCATGTTCTATATTGACTAGGGGTGTTGGGTTTCCTCCCAACCCTTGCTGTTGGAAATAAGCATTTAAATGAATATAGGCATCAGGGTTTTTCAATTTTTGTCCTCTTTTAACTTTCACTTCCAGGGAGAATTGTCGGGTCCTTTCTGGGATGGTGACTTCCTCTCCAATCTGAATTTCAACTGCATATGGCTGCAGTTGAGCTGACCTAAATGCTTTCTCTGGGTCATCAAAAGCCCATGGGATTATCCGCTAATCGGGACCAAGCTTTGAAGTTTATTAGGTCCAAACTAATGGCAAAGCGATTATGGACTATGCTCTTGTTACCTATGGAGATTTTGAGCATACACCTGCTTGGCAGGAGATGTTTGGAATTGGGTGGTTCCAGATTCATTTCCCATTTGTCTATCAGTCTAAATGTGGGAATGACTGGATGTTTTGGGAGTTGGCAGAACATGGCTTCGCTGGTGAAGTTCTTACCGTTGTTCACACACACTCGAGCGAGAACAGAGTCCTTCCCTTCATTTAACTGAACAGGGATGAACAACTGCTCTCCGATTTGCTGAATATCAGCCAGGCTCTGAGCTGATTTCTCATCTTTCTGGACTAAAGGAGTGTTAATGTCTGATTGTGGATTGGTAAATAATTTCAGAGTCTTTCCTTCCAGTGTGGAATACCACCTTAGACTGGAAGGAAGGCTGATTTTCAGAAATAGAGAGGACCCCCCATCACCAGTTTGTTGTCCTACTGCTATTACTGTCATGTCTGGAATTTGGTTGTTCTGGAAGTAAAATTCTGCTTTTTGTTCAATCATGTGGCAGGTGGCATTTAAACTAACATGGTTGACACTCTGTTTTAATTTTATCGGTCGGCTAGTCTGGGTCCAGAGGACCTTGTTTACACAGTCTATTAGAGGTGACAACCTTCGCATGAGGTCATTCCCTAGTAAACAAGGGGTGCCCTATGGAGTTACAACTATGAACGGGTGTTTCACCTTGTGTCACCCAATTTTAATATCCAAATCTGCTGTCCCCTCGACAGGAATTTCCTTCCTGTCAAAGTTCTGAAGTTGTCCAGGAAGAGGGGTGAGAGGAATTTGATAATTCTTCCCGCTTCCCAAATTCAGTTTATCAAAGGCCTTTTTGGACAGAAGGGTAGCTTGGGATCCAGTGTCCACCAGTGCCAAAATTGTACCATGTCCCTGTATTTGTACCGAGGCATAGTATCTTCCCTCCTTCTCTTCAAGGGGGCATGGGTAATGTACATTTTTGGACAACTGGTGGGTTTGTTTTTTTTGGTTTTGGACACTGATAGAGGTGATTTGGGCAGAATTCTGTGGAGAACCTAGGGAATCTGAAAGAAAAAGGTGGCATCTAGAGATGGGAGAAGTTTTGGGTCCCCCTGGTTCTGGTTCTGGGCTGCCCCCCCTTTTTGGAGGCAGTCACCCGGATGGGTTTGTACCAGGGGATTTTCATGTTGCTGTTTCTGAGGTTGGATGATGGGTTTCGCTAGCTCAGTCCCCTCATCTACCCAGTCTGGATTTGAATCCTTTGGGACCCATTTTTCTTTGGGAGGAGTTTCCCCCATCTCTGAAGGAGAAGATCCTTTTCCCAGAATCCTCTGAGGATCCCTCTCCTTCAAATTGGAAGAACTGTACATCCTCCACAAAATGGTTCTGTTTGGGTTCTGTGTTTCTGCTACCACCCCTCTGCTCCTTGGGTGGCAGATTTTCAGGGGCAGGAGATTTTGGTTCCGGTTCCTGGGTTTCCAGGGGCTTTTTACAAGTGGGGAAAGAAGCTTCCTCCAAGGCTTTACACCCCCCTTCCCCTTGTGCCTCCTCCCTGGGAACTGGTGGGTTGTCGGGGTTCTACCCCCGTCATTGCTCTGGAGCACCAGGTCCAGAGTTTGGGGCATTCTGTGCCAGCATGCTCATCTGAGGGTTCTGTTGAGCCCTCAGCATGTGACCCAGATCCTGTGCCATATTTTGGACCTGGCGCTCTAACTGTGAATCCCGCTCAGGCTGATTCGGGGTTCTCATTTCGCCCCTGGGCTGATCCCGAGAAGGGTAACTATGCCTTCTCTGAAAGTACCCCGGGTCTGGAAAATTTGGGTACCCCTCCACCCTTGGCCTCCCCTCTCCCGGATTGGGTTGTCTGGGCTCAGGAAAGTGGGGAAAGAAGGATGGATTGTTCTGGGGTTGAAAGTTTTGTGGGTACCTGGGGAAAAAGTTCTGCCCAGGATTTGAGTGAAGTTACCTGGGATAAGTGCTGCTTGATTGGATCCCCCCCTTGGGCTGGAGGGGTCCACACATAACCCAGGATGGGTCTATTCCCCTTGTAGCAGGGACTTATGTAGTCAAGGGAGTGAGGGATCGCGCTTGTGGGACTACCTCCTTGGCTCCCTGTCTGTGACTGGCCCGAGAGCCTTCTGGGCTTGGGATTATTCTGCTGTGCAGGCAGGTTTTTAGGCCCCCCATCTCCAAATCCAAAATGGGGGCAAACTTCACCTCTGCCACCTTAGCAGCAGCAGGGGTGTTGGTTGGTTTGGGGCTTTTAGGATTATTCTTGTTTTCTATGGGCTTTTTTGTACCTCATAGATTCGGGTTGCCTGTTCAATGACCCAGTCTAGTGATCTTTTCTCATGAAAATCTCTCACTAGCTGGGTCATGATGTACTTTGGTAGAGCGTGGAAAAAAGTATTCACACATTCTTTGCTGTCCGTGCGCACCCTTCTGGTAGTCTGCGCAAAGGCACGCTTTAATTCCTGCACAAATTCTTGTGGGGCCTGATCCTCCCCACATTGTAAGTTGTAGGCTGCTTTGCGAGCCTCTTGGGGATTTCTGTGAACAGAAAAATGCTTCAAGATGGCTGCCCTATATGTGGACCATCTAGAATGATTTTGGTCATCCAACCCTGCAAAGAAGCTGGAGTATTCTGCTGAGAAGGTCCATTTCACATACTGAATGCAGCTACTGCTGTCTTTCAAATGGAAAGTTTCCATCATCTGCTCAAAGAGCTCTATGTTCTCCCAAACAGAATATTTGGCGTTCTTATGATAAGGCGTGATGACGCTCCTTATCGCCTTGATTTGCTTTAAGGGGTCCTTAAGCAAGGCCCTTTTTGCCTTATTGGCCTTCTTGGTTAAGGTAACCCTGGTCCATTCCTCCTCTTACTCAGAGGCACTGCTCCCAGAGGTGCCTGTCTGGTCTTCTAGGTTCTCCCGGATTCTGCGAGCCTGGAAATGGCTGGCAGATTGTGGGGACCTGGTATCCTGTGTCCTGGGGCGCTCAGAGGAGTCTTCTGATTCCTCCTTGCTCCCAGGATTTGATGGGTACCCCCCCCACTGTCCTAGCTGGGCAGAGGTTTTCAAGATGCCCTTAGTGGCCCTATTCTCATGGGGTTCCCCACTACATCTTACAGTACTTGGGAACCCATACCCAGATGCCCGCCCATCCATTCCTGGGAGGTGCTGGTCTATGAGCCCCATACTTCTGATTGGATTGAAATCTGCCATCCCCGTGGCCCTGGGCTCATGTGCGCCAGTGGACATGGGGGTGGTAGATTCAAGGGACTGGGAGAGATGAAGGCCTCTGGTACTAGGGTTCCTGAGATTATGCTCAGGTGTTTTCCTTTCCCAGTGAACCTCATCTCTATCAGCCCCTGCTCCATGTTGCCACGTAAGAACCTGAGCTTTCTGTTCCTCAATCAAGGCCTTACTAGTCTCTATCAATCTCTCTTGCATGGCTACCTGCCTCTGGAGCCTGTCATTGTTCTCACAGAGAGCCGCATTTTCTCTCTGTGCTTCCTGGGTTGTTTTTGAGTACTAGGACAGTTTATGCTGCAGGAGGTTTACCTCCTGAGTCCTGTATATACTGGCCTGGTCCTTCCTTTCCAAAGCCTCTTCCATCCTCCTTGTGTGCTCTAACAATCTTTCATGCTCTTTTTGGAGGTCACCCAGTCCCTGAAGGGCCAGGTGGTTTTCTTCTACTTTATCTTTTAAGTGACAGACTTCCTGGCCTAGGGTGTCCCTTTCCTGTGCAAGAGCCTGCCTCTGTGCCGCCAGGTCGTCCCGCTGTCTTTAAAGTGCACCAGCTTTGGGGCGCTCTTCACCAAACTCTGCCTGGGTACCTACGTCTTTCAAACTCAATTTATTGCTTTCCTCTTTCTCTCTCTCTAGTTGGATTTGCAGGGTGGCTACCTGCTCTGTGCATGCCCTGTTAAAGTTTTTTTTATTGCTCCAGCTTTTTCTGGCTCTGCAGTAGGGAGTCCAAACTGTCTTGGTACTTCTTCCGCAAGGCCAGCATTCTGGTATCCTGTTCTGCCTTTTCCTGCTGCAGGATACCCATGTCCTCTTTTATTTTAACTTATACTGCCTGCTTTCATTTCGGACTCCTGGCTCCATTGCAGCCTCTGCTCAGAAGAGTCCATATCAGTTTGCGCCTTTTCTAATGCCATCAGTTGCCTACTTGCCAGATCTTGGCCTTCATCATATTTATCCTGTATGGCTCCAATAGATAAATATAGATATGCCGCTATCTTGGCAATCTTATTTTGCTCATCCTTGGCCTTAGGGGCCATATATAGTTCGCTCAGGGCCACATGTAAGGGACCCTGGTCTTTCCATTGATCTAACCCTGTTGCAGTGATCTGTTGTGTGATTGTCTGCAACCACACATTCTTATCCTGCTGTGTCCATTCATCTCTCACAAATAACTTATGCAAAAGGTGTTCTCTAGCCATATTGATGTCTACCAATGTCGCCATTCTGGAAATATTGATTTCCTTCCCGACTTACAGAAGTTTATTTTATTTTTGCAAAATAGACCATTTCCTTAGAGCGTTCCCTTTTGAGGGGTGCTTTTACAGTGTAAGACAGCGTGGTAGCCCAACAGGATTTATGTACCCTGTCAGTTAGCACTCTGTATTAAGCTGTCACAAGTGGTATATCTAACTCAGAAATCACGGATTTGAGCCCCCAATCTGTAAGTGGTTTCAACCCAGCACTCCACCTAAGTCAATGCCTAGCATGAGATGCCCAGCTGGAACCCTTATTTATATATTTTTAAGTCTAAAGTTCTTTTATCTCTGAACGATGTACCCTTATATAACGCCCCTCTCTTTGAATCACCCCTGGTCTCACTGAACAAGAAGTAGGTTTGTTTTGCAAAGTTAAAATATTTATTTGATGAATTAAACAATATATATATCACACTTTTATGAATATGAACAATATCTAGATATCACACTTATTAATATCCATACACTGATCAGCAATGGATGATATCACAACAATCAACAATCTCTTTAACCAATAGGAGTATGGAGAGAAGAATAATGTAGCAGAAAATAACTTTGTGTGGGTTCAATGAAATGCAATGATATGAAATTAATGCAGCACAGAAATTAAATGTGATATGAATTCAATCAAAGACAATGTAATCACTCTTTCCCCCTGTTACTGCTCAATCCCGCATAATATGCAGTATGAAGAGATGGAATGAGGGAACACAGGTTTCAGGAATAACACTCTACAAATGCAGTTTCAATCCCAATTCCCCCAGCAAGCTTAGAGAACAGGAATGATTTTAAACAGGTCAAATGCTTTTGAATGTGATTTGAAATGAATGGGAAAATGCTAAAAATGACTTTAATTTGCTAAATGGGATTCAAAACTAGTGGGAGCTGCTTTGGATAGGTTCAGGTAGACACTAGCAATGATGTTTGAATGACTGTCAGATAGGAAACTGAATTCAAAGGTTGGATGCAAGAAATACCAATTTTACATGTGGTAAAATTGAGCCAAATGCAAAATCGCAGGTCGGGTTTTCTCTAAAAGAGTCAAGATTTCAAATGAAATTGCGCTTTTGAATTACAAACAGGTTCTTTACACTAGAGAGTCTATGAAGCCACAAGCTACACGACAGCGCACCCACCAGCCCAGTAGCACCACTGGTTGATTGGACCTGCCGAGACGCTTGCCTTTCTTCAAAAATATATTAGCGCAAAGATGATTTATCACTACAATTATCACAGAATTATATGGATGAGAGAAGGATTCAGGATGGACAAAAGAGATTCTACAATGCAGTTCTGGATATGTTGGAATGGGTTGGATAGGATTACTTAAAACTAAGAGATGGCTATGGACAGTTCTATGCTAAATACTCACAACTAAGGGTTTGGAATGGGCCCGTCAAGATCTGGTCAAAGGTATGGACTGGAATTCGCTCGCCACCGCAGGTCTCAGGCAGCTGGTTCTGCTCTCAGCATGGCACTCTGGTCTCTGTGCAGCCTCTGGTTCTGGATCTGATGGGTTGGTTCTGGGTTACAGCTCTGCTCTACTGGTTTGGATCTCTGTGTTCTAGCAAGGGTTTTTTGGCCAACGCAGCAAAACAGCACAGCCATGCTGTTGGATTTGTGGTGCCCCTTGGAAGTTTGGGGTTAAAATCAGGTTGCAAGATTGTGAAGGCCAGCTGAGAAGGGTGCAGCTTTAGGATTGGGCCTTCTGCTTCAGGGTTTTGGAGTTTGGATCTGGATTTTTCCTTCAGAGCACTTCGCCAGTAGGTCAGTTGATGAGTGAATGTGTGTGTCTCTCTGGTACCTCAACAGTCCCTATTTATGTCTTTCCGAAGGGGGTGGGTAGGCTGATTATACTATGCCCAACCCTCTAAAAATCCGAGAATTTCCTCTCCCCTGATTTGAGAAGGAAACAGTGTGTCATGAGGTGTCATGATGTGTCATGGTGACACTGTGTTTATAGTCCAGAGAAAAAACCTCCCCTTTGTTTCTGTACAGAAAATCTATTTTTCATAAAAAACATATTTCCAATATCACCAACTTGTTAATAATACATATTTACTTTCCAGATTAAATAAGGCACGGATCTGTTAAAGTCTCATCTTCCTAAGAGTTTTGGTTCACAAATGACAGTTTTTCGCGCTTTTGGTTATTTACCCATTGTCAGATCTGTCCAATTTTTTCCACATACATGCACATAACATATGGGCATACTCCTGTATTTCCCTGATTCAGTCTTTGAAAAGCGCACGGATTCCAGAGTAGTTTTAAACTGTGAGCGACATTTTCATTTGAATAACCTCTAAACTCCATATTTTTACCAGTTTGGCACAATTTTCTATAAGTCTTTTTCTCAAACATATAGTTTCTTCAGTTCCAAATCCACATTTCAGTCTAGCCCCGCCTCCAAGTCTTGGCTGAGCCAGAGAGTAACATGAGCTTGTTCCTGCCTGGGCTGGTTTCTATTGACGCCCCAAATTAGCATTTTCTTTCAGTGAAGCGAGCCTTTTGTTCCTTTGCAGAGAAATAAACCAAAGTTCCCCTCCCAGTTCTTTTCACACCTCCCTGCCAGTTTCTCAGCAGAGCAGGGGGGGAGATTCTTTTGTTGGGTAGAAGGTGTGGAATGTCTTTGAAGCTCAGTGTGGCTAACTTTACTCACTTTTAAAACAGTGTTTAAAATAGTCTTGTCCTAAAATACAAATTGCATTTTTACAAATATATCCACAGATCTCTTAATTCCAGCCTTTCTAAAATATAGTTATGAATTGTATCCACCTCTATTGCTTTTGATAGGAGTTATTTTTCATACTTAGATTTTAATGTAGAAGTTTAAAATTACAGGTTAAGTAATCGCCAGCTTCTGACACAGGCGAGTGGCGGTACTGCTCCCATTTTTAACATATTTTTCCAAGGAAGCATCTTTAAATGTGGATTTTCTTCTGATAAATGTACTTCTGCTGACATTGTACTTAGCTGGATTCTTGAAGTAAAATGATGTTTAACACCCAACAAGGATGTTGGATCTTTTATGAGGTTTGGGAACCATGATTTTTGCAAATTTAACAATCAAGAAAAAACAGATTTTCAAGCAGCTCTGTGTTTCTCTTGCAATGCAGCACTACTTTTTCAAGTAGTTTAATTTTCCTCTGTGGGCAGCCAAATGATAGGTTTTGGCAGTGGTCTCCTGTGTTACCGCAGACATAGGCAACATGGATTGGCGGCCTATTTTTTGGGTTTTCCTGCGCATTTCTGGGTGATTTTTAGTGAGCATAATTCTTTCCGGCGGCCATTCTGATGTTTCTGATGCATACAGCGCACAGTAATGTTGCAGGGCACAGACTAGTGGGTTAAAACATCCCACAAGCCACATGGACTATCGTGGTCACACCCATGTTTTGAATTATCTCCATGGTCATAAACTATCATTTGGTAACAATATATTCATTCTAAAAGAAACTTGGGTGTGCCAAAATATACTAGTTATTGGGTATACTGTGGAACAGGAACTGGGGAATAAGGGCCTAAGGGTTGGCCGAAGGGAGGGCTGATAACCGGCATCAGAAATTCGTTTTTGCCAAGGATACTGGCTATTAAAGGTAATATTCCCAATATATTGGCTATAGAAGTTCATCTAAGGGAGAGAAAACTGTTATTTATAAATGTGTATTTGCCTCCGGGTGGAATGCTTAGTTCAGAAATTTGCGACACCATTGGCATAAGTATTGCAGAATGGAGAATGGCAACAAGCAAATTGATGATCATTCTTTGTGGGTATCTCGGCACGCCTTACCTAGAAATACAAACTATGACCCCCACTAGTAACAGCCCTTCTCATTAGGTTTGTGGTAAATCAACAAAAAAACAAGGAAAGCAATGGTTACAATGTGCTCAAGAATGGGGAATGATTTTGGTTAACATAAATCATAGGCTAAAAGGGAATAATAAACAAAAGTATGTCTGGAAGGGGCCGCACAGGGCGGCTATTTTGGATTATTTGTTTGGTGCAGTGTTTGCCAAGTGTTAGCAGTTGTCTGATCTGCTGCTTTTGCTGGGAGCTTGGAAGTCCATTTCCCTGCCTACTTGTGCTAGAAGGAGGAGCTATGTGAGGTCTCCACTTGTGAACTTTTTGTGCCAGCAGAGAGCAGATTTGAATTTTGAGAAAGCGATGGTTGCCACAAAGGTAAGTGACTACCCGAGTGATATACCGAACCCTCTTATGCTTTGCAATTTTGTCTGCCCTGATGTTGACAATTACATAAATGACCAGATAAAAATAGATTCCACCGCCTCAACGTGTTCTCCTCCAGTCCTGTTTATGATCAATGTTCTAGTGACAGTGTCCACGGCTCAGTACCTGGAGGAGCAGGATTTTGCTAAAGAGATTCCCCGCCTTTTGCACGAATAAGTGATTTAGATCAACAAACTGGGCCTGGGCATGGGCCCATGCATTGGGACAGGGAAGTAAAAAGTTCCCCCAACTGACTAAATGTGGGGATAATGATCCAATAATGCAGCCGCCCGAGAGCCTGCCATCGTTGTTGCCAGTGTCATTGCTGGCGGTTGATCAGAATGGCATAACACCTAGGTTGATGTCACGACCAACATTTTGGACTACATCTCTAAAGCATAGGGGAAACATTTCTGGGAGTGGGGGGCTTGTCATGGCCCCTTTGCTGGTGCAAAAGGAGGCAGGGGCCAATGGTGGAGTGAAATTATTGGAGCATGTTCCTAATGCCCCTTTTCTAAATGATGACTCTCTTGTGCTAAATAAGGCAAACTCCACTTATTGCTGTAGAGCGGGCATACTCAGAGGTCCCAGCTAAGGCTAAAAAGGACAAACTGTTCCAAAGGAGTAATGTGCTTGCAAACAGTGGGTTTGGGTTTTAATGTGGGTTATACAAATTACAAATTTCATTACTGAAACCAAGCCGACCAGGGCAAAAGGGGAACACAAATTCCTCAAGTTATTATTGGGAAAGGTGCCAGCAAAGTGGAGAATGAGGCGTTACTGGAACATTTAAACTTGTTGGAACAATTACCGAGTAAGAACAGTGGCATGTCGAAGACTTGCTATTGGATAAGGCAAAGGGAATCAAAGCAAGGAGGGCTAGCTCCAGTCTTGAGCCTAAAGGGAACAATGACCCAATGAAGAATGGGGAGGCTGTATTGTTCTAAATTTATGTCAACCAAGTTCAACCAGAGGGCCAAAAACAGGCATTGTGTACTCCAAAGCCCAAGAGACTTGCCAACCCATTAATACGTACATCTCAACAGGAGAAACAATCTGAGTGCTGACATCCCCAGGGGATGCCGGAGCAAAGGAAAAGGAGGAGGGCTGATAAATCCAGCTCCAGGTACTCCTCTTTCTCTTCAAGCGACCCCTTATGAGGTTGGTGACTCATAGGCGTACTCTGGCTGGGTTAAGTGGGATCTGCCAGGGCAAAGAATCAACACTGATACCTTGGCAGCTTTAACGATCCCTCTTGACCCTTATATGAAATTATATGAATCTATAAGTGACCAACTGAAAGACCAGTCAACACTCATTGCAATGCTGCACCCTAAAATGCTGTTTGTTGAAGATTTTGTGTCTGCAGCTCTGGGGAACCTGGACAAAAACAGGGAAGAGACCACTAACATATTCCACACCATTCAGGACCCTCTAATTGAAGAGAGGAAGTGTAAGAGACATTCGAGAACCAGTCGGGACATAGGAGAACAATGTACTTTGGGAGTACCTCCCCAGTTGGTTGTTGATGATGGGAGCTATATGGACCCCAGAAATGGTTGCAATTAGATGAGAAAATTGATATAACTACACCTTCTCTGACGGACACCTTGGAAAAAAGTTCCTATGATTTTACAGAAACAGCCGCAACTGGCTGACAGTCACGACTTAATTGAAATCTTGCATGAAATGCCACATAAGGCAAGTCAAAAAAGACAGCAAACATTATGCAGGACAAAGTTCAGGATGGCCAAGTACTAGAATCCAACAAGTCAAACGCCGAACCAGAAGCTGGGGGTGGTCTTATTGATCGAGTGCCCACTAGGGTTACTACCACAGCCACAATTGTAAAGAAAATCAAAGAGCACCGAATGTTTGCAAAAGCAAAAAGGAAACAAAACATGCCCTAGTGCTCAGTAAATCATGATCCTCAAAAACAAAATGAGAAATCAAACAACCTAAGTTTTAAATTGAACTATTCTCAGAGGTTCAAAAGAAATGTGCACATTCCTCGTAGCCCAAAAATTAATACTGGACAAAAATTTGGAAATCACAAGTTAGTCCAGAGAGGGCATAGTGAAGGCATAGCTAATGCTACCTCTACAAAAGTACATGACAGGCCATCTTTTGAAGATAATGGCATAGAAGCACTATTGGAGCTATCTGTGTACTCAGGCATGGAAGCCCAAGAAGAATATTGAAGATCCAGCACCTGAATAGTGGAAGATCACCTGGTGATGGCCCAAAGTGTTGACACTATAAATAGCAAACTGGCGGATCTAATGCATATGAGTGTGGAAGATACTGATGATGATTCGTGTCTCGGGCAGCCCTGTTACTTGCCAATAGATCAAAGGGTTTTTGTCAAAGACAGTAAACCAGACAAGAAGCAAACAAGAAGCAAATTGTGGAAAATCAGTTATTTCTTTTAGGACTTTAGAACAAAAACATATGGAAAAGAACGTGAACCACAGGTCTAAGAAAGGGATGACCACATCACCCCTGTCAACTTACCACCCTAAAAAGCAGAGTACTAGATTGTGAGACAAAGAGGGAATAAAGAAAGCAGAGGTGGGTCAAACATATATTATCTTGGAGATCATTTTTCACATAGCTGATGGCCAATAATGGACAGATCTAATGTTCTTTGATTGCTACACCATATGCCAAGACTGCAATTACTCACATCTAATGATCTAGCAAGAGTAGAATTCCTAAGTGAAGGGGGCCTCCACAAAGGATCAGTCCACATGCAATTGAATGTAATAAAGCAAGCCATTTTAGAAGAGGCCCACCTATTCCTGCCGCTGGGTTTTGACATATTTTAAAGGCCAGGAGATAGGAGGAACAAAGACAAAGCATCAATGGTGAAGACAAACTGATATAGTACCAAGCCCAAAGAATCATGGGTTAAAAACCTAAATAGAAACACTGACTCGAATAGTAAAAATTCTGCTTCCAATGAGGCAGAAAAAACGAATTTTAAGATTACCATAGTAGGAGCTCAAGCAGCAGTTAGAACAGTTAAAATGGGTCAGGGTGAATAGTACGAAGTGAAGGAGAAAGCCTTCTGGTCCTGCCTGACAGAAGCGCTTGTGGTAAACAAAAGAGGAGCCTAACTAAGCAATGACCAATCGTGGCCTAATCTGATTAAGGGCAGTTGGAACACGAGAGGATGTGGGCATTTGTTTGCAAACAATGAGGAACCGTTAGGTCATTTTAAATGAGTAATTGAGTCATTACATGGATGGGGCTGCGGAATAACTCTTACACCAATAACAAGACCGACTTAGGAAGTTGGCAAACAAAATCTGCTTTATTATCAATAGTCTAAAACAGGGAGTACACCGGACATCAACGGACGTCTCAAAGCAAAATCTCAAAACGTTTCATAAAACAATAATGCTTTTATAGCAAAAACACATCATTTGTGATGTCATACTACATGGCATTCTAAGAAAACCTTCTTGGGATTGTGATAGGTCTAAGGGGAACATGTAGGTATACTTTCTGTAGGGGATTGGATTGTGATTGTTCTCTATAATCAGGTGGACAACTTATGCCCGCCCCTTGTGCAAGTCATCCTCAATATTTCTTAGATAAACAACACACCATTGGCTCTCACTCTGAAAGGGGCCACTAGGGGTCCCTTACGTCTATGGAAATAAGGTAAGTCACCACACACGATAGATATGCCAGACACGAGGTTGTATTCCCAAAGCTAGGGTTTATTGCAAAGCAAATAGTCTCAGTTGGCCAACTCAGTCTCACGCCCCGCGACGTGTATCTCTAGACCTCGAGGGACGCAAGAGAGTGAATTACGTACATCAGTTACATATATACAAACTGCATATCATACAATCAGCTATGAGATGTTTAACACCCCCCTTTATTGGGTTTCTTTGAACTCGGTGTGATGATGGACACTTTCGACAATTATGACACCTTTAAATATCTATTCTAGTAACAATATGCAATTTGCAAGTGCGGAGGCATCTTTTAGTTGTTGAACAGAACACAGTGCTTCTGTTCTTGGAAGCGAGCTACATACGGGGGAAGAGTCACATTCCAGACCTTGCTATCTATGAGGTGCTATTCGTGGCCTGGGAGCCAACACGCTCTACAGGGCTCGGTAAAGGGGGGCCGTAAGAAGAGCATAATTCAAGCCTTCAGCTGCTTTATTCTAACATATTCTACCATATAACGAGACTGGCAGGCAGCTGTGAAATGATAACATGCCCTGCGGCTCTGCTTCAAGGCTACATTTGGGAGGGAGCCGGGCATTCCTTCCTGGCGCTGCCTACGTTGTGTTTCAACAAACTCTTATTAGCCTCGCAGCCCTGCGGCCTTGTCCTTTCACGTTCAGACAACAATGTTAACAGTCGAGCAGTGTAAGCAAAAAATGTGCTGCGAAGCAATAAGAACAGAAAGCAATGAGCAATTGTTAGGAAACAAAATGGCGATCCTTGTTACATCAAAATGGCCGTTCATTGCTAGCCTCGGAAATCTGTATTTCTATCGTATTGTGCATGAGACGGTTGGCCCACGGCCACCAAAATATGTTTGCCATCAATCATGAGAGGTATTTATTTTTCTAGACTGACAAACCCTCCTTTGGCCGTATGCCAAACGTCTCATTCATTTATTGTATCCTCCTCTGATGACGATAAGTCTAAAGCACTTATGTCTGAGTTTTGCATGCTACTATAAGCATCAACATCTCCATCTATATCTATAGCCATTAATTTTTTCACTGTTTTTATTTCATTTGTGTCTCTGTCATCCCGACCATAAGTTTGTTTTCTTCTTGTCATCATATGCATACATCCCTTCGTACATCCCTCAGTTACCTCAGTGCAAACAAACGGTAGGCAGTGTATGCAACAACAGCACGTTATGAATATTCCAAACACCACTACTAATATCGAGATCAACTTCCACCCCCAAGAACGCAATATTCCCCAGAACCAGGACTCTATTCCCCAGCCCTCTTCTCCAGTAGGGAGTTCAGAGCTTAGGACATGCATTTTCTTTATTGCTTCAAAAATCGTAGGGGAATAGTCATCTACAAATACACAGCACGCTGATCCCACAATCTTGCAAATTCCCCCACGATCAACCAGGATCACATCGAGAGCCATTCTATTTTGCAGTGTCATTAACCTAATTCCTTTTTCTTCCAACGTCATGTTAAATAGTATATCTGTCGTTGTGTTTATAGTATCTTTTAGTATTCTGGACAGCTGCCTTATGTTATAGGAGTTCACTATCTGGGACAAGAATGGAATAAATGATTTTGCTACATCAGTCGCTATCAAAACACCTTTGCTACTCCGTTTGGTTCTAGATCTGGATAATCTGGCCATGTCTGCTGTTTCTAAGAGGAGCACTCCTGGGAACAGTAGACCTAGGTAGCATGTACCTTTCCAGTTTCTGGACAACCAAGGATATGCCATTTCTCCACATATAAAATAAACTGGATCTCCCACATATACTGGTTCTATTTCCCATTTTAATACCACTGTATTCATGCATCCAGTAAATGTTCCGACTGAATAGGAGCCTTTCTTTTTTAGACAAAAAGGGACAGTTCTTGGGTTATAATTCACCGTGTAAGAAGGGGGAACTGCATCGTTGTTTCCGTCTGTTCTTACACGAAACGTCATCACAGATGTATTAACTGGTGGGGACAATTTATCTTGTCTATTCAGTCGTGTTATTTTTCGCATACTTTTCCTTGTGGGTTCTGGGGTCATCACAGGCCTCATAATTATTTCCTCAAACTCATTCATGTTTGTTCTGTCTAATTGACCCGTACCTCTCTTATTCCATTTCCCATAGAACATTGCACCTAAAGATGCACTACATGCAGAACTTAATGGTAATGGTTGTACATACCAACCTATTCCTTTCCCAGCATGCTGCAGTAAATGGGCACATACCCAGCAATTTGTTTTCTTTAGAATTGCATGTGTCATATTCATGATCAATAACAGCGTATTGTTCCCAAACCCTTCCCTGTGTCTTTCTTCCATCGGGGACATACCTGAACCAGGCTTTCAGTAGTGGATATATTAACTATTGGAAAAAATATTCCCAATGGGTGTATCGATTCCACATACCATAGCACTAAGGCTGTCGTTATTGGTGCTACCACACTCATGAAGCACATGATTATTGTCAGTGCCAGCATACAATTCTTTTTACCATGCGTTTTCCTTAAGATTACAGTCTTTACAATCAACTTATTCTAAGCAGCGGTGCAGGAGGAGGCTGAAACCGGTCCCGACATGTTTCTCATCGTCCTTCTTCTTCCTTATCAGAGTTTGTTGTGGATATCTCTCTTCGTTGCACTTGTTCTGATGTCAATAAGTTCAACGGAATTGTCACAGTTCAGTTCTGCCAGTCATTTATAGCCTGGATTTGCTTATTTGTTTTTAGGCAAGATCACTTGTCCTTTCTCATACTGCTCAGAGGACTTTTGATCAGTTATTGATTGCCTTAGTACCATGTGCGCCCAGCTTGTCCGCTCTGGTTCCAGACACATGTACTTTTCATGATCGCACCTAGGAGCCGCGAGTCTTGAATTGTCCGATTTGCACAATTCTCACGCTTCTCTCCTCTACACCTCTAGTTCCTTCTCCGTCCATGAGCGGAACCAGAGGTTAGCATAAACACCAAGGAACTGTGGATCACTTTGTCTTTCGAGGCCGTAAATCATATCGCCTCACTCCCGGTATTGTGTGATCCGTGAACAGTGCCGGTGCACTTCCAGATTCAGGCTCAAAGTCAGCCTGTGGCGCTACTGCAGGTGCTGGTGTGCACCGCGCCAGTGATGCAGATTCAGTCTTTGGCGTGCTGGCAAGTGCTGGTGGGCGCAAAAGGGGTACACGTTTAGTGTCTGCCTGTATTTGCAATGCAGATTTTGTGTCAGCCAACAGTGATGTCGATTCTGATGGGCAAAGTTGGGGCACTCTTTGCCCTTCCCTCTTTTTAGCAATCGTTTCAGGCTTTGTTTCGAGTTTCACTTCTCGTGCGGACAGATTTGGTGGCAGCTTACTGGCAACAGTTTCTTTCGTTTCTGGGGCCGCTGTCTCTTTCCGGTCGTCTGGGTCAGGCAAGTCTTTCAGTGAAGATGGGATCTTTTTGGCATGGGTGGCATGGATCCACGACTTCCGTCCATCCATCCGTATCGCCGTCTGCGTTGCCAAGAGTACTTCATAGGGGCCGCGCCACCTGGGTGCTAACGATGATTTTATTTCAAAAATGTTTAGCAGCACCCAGTCGCCTGGCTCCAACGCGTGCCCCGGACCGGTGTATCTCTCTGGTAGAGCCTCCTGCACCTGCTGATGAATCAAACTCAATTTCTGCATTAAAAGGCCACAATAAGTACTAAGCACAGGATGTTCTACCTCGCTAAGTCGTTTTGCCTGAGGTGCACACCAAACATTTGCCGGCCTCCCCATTACGATTTCGTACGGGGAGAGTCCAGTTCTAGCCTGTACAGACGTACGCATGCATAATAGCGCTATTGGTAATGCATCCACCCAACTCAACTTGCTTCCTGCACATATCTTGCATATTTTTGACTTAAGGATCCCGTTGTGCCTCTCCACAAGACCAGCCGAACTCGGATGCCTTGAACTATGGAATCTCTTATCAATCTGAAGACCCGCACATATCTGTAACACTACTGCACCCAAAAAATGTGGGCCATTATCTGACCATAGGACATGGGGCAAGAAAATGGGAAAAATATTCTTTAAGCATTACTTTTGCCGTACTTATTGCTGTGCAATCTTTTAAGGGATATGCCACCACCCACTTGCTGAATGCACAGATCACCATTAAGACATATTTCAAGTTTTGGCATCTCTCCATCTCTATGAAATCAAAATGGATTACCTCAAAAGGCATTGAGGGCGAGCCAAAACTGCCTATTGAAGTCACTGTTCCCTTACCTACATTGTGTTGTAAACACGTGATACAGTTCCGCACCAACCTCTCTGCATTCTTCTTTATGTTTACATTCTGCCATACTGTGGATAGGGCTGTATTATCTTTTTTGCACAGATGTGAGTAGGGCTGTGGGCCATTGTGACCATTGCAGTCACATAAGAATTTGGCAACATCCAGTTTCTAGTTCCCTTGTCCAGCCAACAACCCTCCAGATCTAACTCAGCAGAGCCCTCTTCCCACCCTTGTATTTAATCGGCCGTGGCTTCGGCCTGCATTTCTTTGACAGTGGCAATTCCATTTTCTATCATACAGGGTACTTCCTCGGTCTGGTCTGTCATCCTCTTAGTATTTAAATCAGTGGCAGTTTGTTTCGCAATTCTGTCTGCAAACGCGTTCCCCTCTCTGACTTTGCATGCTACCTTCTTATGTGCTTCGCATTTCACTATTGCTAGGCGTTTTGGAAACGTGAGTGCAGATAGTAATCGTAATGCAGCCATATCTATCCCTCAGTCCCTCTAGTAGACTTAGACGATTTCTACTCTTACTGAGGGTTGATAATCTACCGCTGCTGACTAACAAAAGCAAACATAACGGTTTGACTTCTACAGAGAGATATTGTAGACTTTGTAAGAATAAAGGATGCAAAGAAACAGCTTATCATGTACTCTCCAGATGTGTAAATATGATGGATACTTACATAGTAAATTTTGGCAACTTTGTCCATGATACGGAGCTCATAAGGGAACCTGCCTTCTGGCAACGCCTCATAAACACTCAGAGCATGCAGTTGCAGATCGCAACTTTTAGAGTATGGTCGGAAATTGAAAGAACTTTGAAGATCTCTATATGAATTAGTTAAACAGCAGGTTATAGATTGTGGTAGTGGATCATGATCTCTGTTATATGTGTTTTAGTATTTTCAGTATGTGCAATTGTTATTAAGTTTGAATGATCTGAAGAATTGTAAGTGTAATAAGTCCTAACTATGCTGTGTTTAATGGTATTTTAAACATTTTATTTTTATTTTTTATTTTTATCTCTTATAAATTGATTAGTTGACTAGCTGATTAGAAACAATGTGTAATATGTAATAAGTAATATGATGAACTTATATAAATTTATCAGTATGTGTAAAGTTTAAATATAAACTGTAACACATTATTAATAAATAATAAATAATAGTAATCGTACAATCAAAGGGCCATGTTGAATTCTGGCACCATGTGATGTCAAAGAACCTCTCTCAGCCCAGAGTCGACCAAAGTTATGAACCACCCCAAAATCATACTGACTATCAGTACATATATTCACATTCAAATTTTCAGAAATCTTGCAGGCTCTGGTCAATGCTATTATTTCTGCGGCTTGTGCTGAATTGTAGGGGATTCTTTTGCTTTCTACAATGCTCTCTCCGGTAGTGATAGCATAGGCGGCAGTTGTTGTGCCATCAGGTAATTAAAACAAGAGCCGTCACAAAATAACTCTCCATCTGGCTCTTTCTGTGGGGTGTCACTTAAATCAACTCTCCCCTTCGTTTCTTCCTCAGTGACCATTAAGCAATCATGGGGGGGTGATTCGTTGTCACCAATTTCTTCTATGGGCAGTGGCATTAATTCTACAGGATTCAAAGCGCTACACCTCAGAATGTGAATATGGGGCACGAACAAGATAATACCATATCTTGTCAATCTAGCAGAGGTGAGGTGTTGCGTCTGTGTCCTATTTAATAAGACGTCTATGGCATGTGGCACCATCAGAATTAAAGTATGCCCCAATACCATCCCTTCCGTTTGTTTCACTGACGCAGCAGCCGCCGTGACAGATCGCAAACATCATGGTAGTGCGCGCGCTACAGGGTCCAGCACAGAAGAGAAATAGCCGCACAGCCTATTTCTTCCACCTTGTTCCTGCCTCAAAACCGCCAATGCACATCCTTCATTTTCACACACAAACAGTCTAAAAACCTTTTCATAATTTGGTGTGTCCAAAACTGGAGTAGAACATAATGCAGTTTTCAATTGATCAAACGCTCTCTGACATTCCTCATCCCACTGCAAAGGCATAACCGAAATTCTTTCTAGTCAAATTCACCATCGGTTTCACAATTAACACAAAATTACCAATCCATTGTCGGCAATACGAAGCCATGCCTATTATGGCTCTGACTCCTTTCTGTGTCTTTGGAATAGGCATACAAGAAATACTTTCTATACGTTCTGGCGTTAGCCTTCTCCCCTCTTTCGAAAGTAGGTAGCCCAAATAAGCTACCTCCTTTCGATTATATTGAAACTTCTTCAAACTAGCTTTATGGCCATGTGCCGCTAGGTGTGACAGTAGTAATACAGTTCTTTCTTTACAAATCTCCTCTGTGTCAGCATCTAACAATAGATCATCTATGTATTGCAAGAGTACGCAACCCACTGGTAATTCTAGCATGTCTAGCTGCTCTTTCAATACTCTACTGTAAATACTCAGACTTTCCGTGTATCCTTGCGGAATCCGCGTAAATGTAAATGATCGTCCTCCTAATGTGAACACGAACAAATATCTGCTGTCCTTGTCCACCGGAATGCTAAAGAACGCATTTTTTAGATCAACTACACTAAAGTATTCTGCTGAGACAGGTATCATTGTCAATATTGTAGTGACATCTAGGACTAAAGGAAATTGTGGATCTACTACTTTGTTTAGTGCCCGCAAATCAATTATGAAACAGTATGGTACTTCATTGCCTCCTTTTTTATGAACTGGAAGAATCGGGCTGTTGCATGTACTGCCTGTAATTTCTTCAATCACCCCTAATTTCACCAAATCTGTAACAATACTCTTCAATCCTATCTCACCTTCAGCTGAAATTCTGTATTGGGGAATTTGTGGTAGTGTAACACCCTTTTTCAAAAGGATCTTTACTGGCTCTATTTTCAAACATCCTACATCGTTGTCATGCATTGCCCATATTCAGGTTGGCACTTTACGTAGCTCTCCTGGTAAAGTTTCAGACATAAATTCTGACACAGGGATATCCTGTGGCCAAATCGTCAGGAACACCCCGTCTGCCGTGCAATGTATAACTGCACCTAACTTTTTCAACAAATTTAATCCCAATAGGTTCTCCCCCAAATTTTCTGTTAAAAGGAAAGGACAATGTTCAGTGAATGGTCCTATGGTAACTGGGACTGGTTGGGACACTGGGACTGGTTGGGGCACTGGGTTTATGACTGGTGTACCTGCGAACCCTACGGAACATTATTTCGCCCTGACAGTGGTATCTCCGGAACCAAGTGATGGTCTATTGAACACTTTTGCACTCCTGTATCTACAAGGAATCATCTAATCACTACTATTACTGTAATACATATTTGGCTGTGTATCGAAAACATTACCACTCTTCCCTCTATTTCCCCCACTCTGATTTCCATTATACTGTTGGTTTTGTTGACCCTGACTCTGGTTAGGAGCACTTTGGTTTTGGGCTTGGTTTTGATTACCTCCATTATTGTGGTGCTGCTGCATACTATTCCTATTTGGTCCATTCCCTCCTTGGTGCCCTCTGTGCTGTCTTCTCTGACCAGACCCATGTCTATTCTGCAGATGCGGACATTGCGCTCGCCAGTGTCCTTCCTCCTTACAGTACGCACACTGATTTGGTCCCAATAACCTCCCCATGCATATTCAAATTACTCCTTCCTTGTGCATTCCCTCTCCCTCTATTATGTCCTGCTACTTGCTGCAGTAGCACCCGTGTCTTTATTATGAATGCTTTCAAATCTTTCCCCACTTGTTTTAACAACAATAATTCGTCCACCATCGCCTTCTGCCCCGGCGATGGTAACTGCTGCTGTCCATTATATGACCCCTGCATTCCCTTCCTATCTCTCCCAATATCCTTACCCCTGTACCCAGGTGCTGTAAACATTTAAGCATAATCATTATCTAATTCATTTTTAAGTTCAAAAAGTCCATATACATGTTCTCTCACTTCTTCGTCTCTCTCTCTACAGCGAGCTAATGCATTCAAATCTAACAATCGCTGTGGTGGTAATTCCCCAATTAACTGTTTCCATCTTTCCACCAAATATTCACCCATACATTCCAACACTACCTGTCTTTCATTGCTTCTTCGGAAGTCATATATTGAAGCCAATGTTGTCGTCCCATCATTCCCATCTATATACATTTATGCCTGTTGCTGTAATTCCACCTTCCTTTCTTTGCTGATCTCATTGCGAGTTACCCTTGTGCATCTACTTTGTTTTGTCCCGCCTCTCGGCCCCGTGGTTTCTACAGAAGCAGGGAGTGTCTGCTGTGGGCCTGGTTGGCTAATAGGAAGTGTTACGTGCGCGGTCTGTGGCTGTGGGATGACTTGAGCTACGGGAGGGAGAGTTGGGGCTTCGGGAGGGGTTTAGACAGTATCTAATGACGTGCTTGGCCTCTCTCCTGATCTTGGGCCCTGTTTTGTATGGATCAATATGTTTCCTATCAATTCATCTGCTATGTGCAATTCTCGTTGTGGATATATTTTTTCTATGTTCAACTGGTCACGTCTACCTGACCTCCTTAGACTCTCAGTCCACTCCTCCTCCTCTTTTTGCTCCGCTACTTTACCTTTTGATTTATGCCTGCACGCATGCTTCGCTCTACTTCTAAGTCGGAGCATTGCTTCCCTTCTCCAGTCAGGATGCACTTTCTTTCTTATCAACACCCTTTCCAGGTTATCTATTCTCGCTATCTCAAAGCTACCATTAATCGGCCACTGATGGTCTTGTTGCTTTCTGGTTTGCCTATGCCAAGTCTCACAGAATATTATTGCACCCACTCCATACTTCACATACATCTCATATGCCGGCGTTCCCCCAGGTGGTGCAATTTGGCCATCTTCCAAAGATTGTCTACCACAGCGGAAAAACCCTGCTAGGGTGGACAATACCCCAGGCATGTTTCAACCTTCCCTCTGGTTAATCAACCTTACCTAGGGCGTTTGATTTTGAAAAGTCAACTCTCAACCAATAATAGGATTACTTTGAATTGGGGAATGACTCACCTGATAAATCAATTTGTCCTTCAGGACACAAGTCGTCTGTATACTGACACAACTAATGACGTTGTGTCTGCGTTTCTTGGCTTCCGCCTCGTTTCGGGACCCTCACCTCCTTGTTCTTTAGCCGGGTACGTCGATCAGGGATCAGATGTGTGCAGATCTGCAAAGGAATCTCTCATCTCTTCTACAGGGCGTCCGAACACCTCTTGATGCCAGTCGATTGTCCCAACCTTGCCGTTTTCCGCCTTTATTCAATTACAACGTATATGATGGAACAGTGGGTGAGGGTCCCTATTCGGGCGCCATCTTGAAAGGGGCCCCTAGGGGTCCCTTAAGTCTATGGAAACAAGGCAAGTCACCACACACGATAGATACACCAGACGCGAGGTTGTATTCCCAAAGCTAAGGTTTATTGCAAAGCAAATAGTCTCAGTTGGCCAACTCGGTCTCATGCCCCTCGACGTGTATCTCTAGACCCCGAGGGACGCAAGAGAGTGAATTACATACATCAGTTACATATATACAAAATGCATATCATACAATCAGCTATGACATGTTTAACACCCCCCTTTATTGGGCTTCTTTGAACTCGGTGTGATGATGGACACTTTTGACAATTATGACACCTTCAAATATCTATTCTAGTAACAATATGCAATTTGCAAGTGCAGAGGCATCTTTTAGTTGTTGAACAGAACACAGTGCTTCTGTTCTTGGAAGCGAGCTACATACGGGGGAAGAGTCACATTCCAGACCTTGCTATCTATGAGGTGCTATTCGTGTCCTGGGAACCGACACGCTCTACATGGCTCGGTAAAGGGGGGGCCGTAAGAAGAGCATAATTCAAACCTTCAGCTGCTTTATTCTCACATATTCTACCATATATCGAGACTGGCAGGCAGCTGTGAAATGATTAAATGCCCTGTGGCTCTGCTTCAAGGCTACATTCGGGAGGGAGCTGGGCATTCCTTCCTGGCACTGCCTATGTTGTGTTTCAACAAACTCTTATTAGCCTTCGGCCCTGCGGCCTTGTCCTTTCACGTTCAGACAACAATGTAACAGTCGAGCAGTGTAAGCAGAAAATGTGCTGCGAAGCAATAAGAACAGAAAGCGATGAGCAATTGTTAGGAAACAAAATGGCGATCCTTGTTAAGTCAAAATGGCCGTTCATTGGTAGCCTCGGAAACCTGTATTTCTATTGTATCGTGCATGAGACGGTTGGCCCACGGCCAACAAATTACGTTTGCCATCAATCATGAGACATATCCATTTTTCTAGACTGACAACTCTATAAGGGTACTCAATAGATGACGCTCTATAATTGGTTGGAATGCTTGTACCCTTCTGAAATGTTTGTGACTCACTAGCAGCACGCAATCTGGTATCCCAGGTGCTTGTGGGTGGACTTGACCATGCCTCCCCTTCCAATTAGCCAATCATCCATCATCACTCATGCCGTCTGCCATTAAAATTGTCTTTTAATTTGACCTTGCAAAGTATCACTGCTCCTGAGAATAGTAGGGAGTGCGAGCCCGTTCGTATCTTCAAGTCATGATGCAGTTTGCCCAATTTCTATTTCCACCCATCCCATGTGACAGGAGACCGTGTTTGAGCTCCTTCTCGTTATTTACTGATACTAAATGAATAAAACTTGGAACTCATAGTGTTTCCGTCACACCTTAACAGGAGCTCACCTTACTTATCATGTTCTCTCTATCTCCTTGAATAGATAACCAGTTCTTGGCTGCTCCAACCCCTGACACTGGGCCAGGCAGCCTTCTCGATCCTTCCTTGATTTTCAGCTTTTTGGTCTACTGTGCCACACTTTCAGCCCTTCTCTTTCATGGTTCCTGGCTTATCGAACATCCAGACTCTGTACATATATATATATATATATATTGGCGGCACTGCCTGCAGTCTATTCACTACGTATAGCCAGCCTTCATGATTACTCAGTTTACTAGCGTTGCAGCATCTGAACAGTTATAAAATGACTTATATTTTCTTCATTGTTCTTCGCACGTGCAATCTTCATTTCGCACATGAAAGGTTACTACATTCCTTATTTAGTCAAGAGATTCCATAAGGTCCATACATTATCTTCTCTGATCATCCTTCTCAGTGCTTCACCCCCATGTCTTGTGACATCACCAACCTCTTTTGTTCATTGCTTCACACTTCTTCAGGATCTCCCCTAAGTGACTGTAATCTCTCTACAGGGCTTTCTCAATGTATACCTTGTTTCTAAGATCTTTCGCGGTATAGGTATCATTATCGGCGCTGTGTATGTTTCACAATTTCCAGCTTCCAACATATAGGTGGAATAGGGGCGGGACTTCTGGTAGAGGCACTTGGCTCCTCCTCTTTAATGAAATGATATGGGATGACTATGAGATTATCTGCATATAGGAAACTTGGTTACTTACATCCCCAGTATTGGAGGTTTTTACAGTGTATCTGAATCCAGCTAAGAAGGGGAGCAAAAGCAGACCAATATCAGGGAAGATCATTAGAAATAATGAAAGTACTGAACTTGAACCCATATATACAAGTGATACAGATTCAAACAATTTAAGAACAAGACGCACCAAATGTTTCTTAATATGTAACATCTACTGGAACTAATTGTTAATCTAAGACACAACTTCCATCCATACAATTATGGATTTTATTGATTACTGCTGTGAAAGCTTACCGGATCCAATTATAATTGTATGTGGAGATTTTAACATGAGTATCCCAGAGAGTATCCCAGAGAGTAACGTGAAATATTGTGTAAAAGAAAATGTGGCTTGTATTAAAGCTAAATTAAAAGGATCATTATGGGCAGAAGAAGCAAGTGCAAGAGGTTTTCAGCACTTAAATGGGCACACCACGTGAGATATGCCGGCTTATCCAACATGGAAAAATCATGATTATAACAAGGTTTTTGACAATTTTTATGTGTCAGGAAATCTACTCCCTTGGGTGTCCACCCTGTAATATTACCTACCAGGAACAGTGACCATAACATAGTGTGGCTAATCTGTACTTTAGTACAAGGATTCCCTGCTGAAATATAATCTTGTTCTACTTCCCATTCCCAGGACGAAAAACCGTTTGAACAAGAACTCAAAAAAATAAACTTGTTGAAAGATCAGCTCTCTAACCATATAGAACAGTCAATTAGTGGAGATCAGCAAGCAATACTTGAATATCTGAAATTGCTAATTAACTTTTTTTGAAACCAGGAATGTGGGCATCAAAACGCTCTCTCCCACACAAGCACTGCTACGATGGAGAGCTTGTCATGGAAAAAAGAAAAACTAAAATCTGAGTTAATAAGATTAAACAAAGGGGGTACTCCCCCATGTTCAGCACTGGTCAAAGTGAGCAAATGTAAGAAGAAAAGTTGGGTGAAGACTTGAAAGTTCAAAATGTGGCAAGAGGACGCTGAACAAATGCTCCAAAAAATCACCAGCAAGAAATCAGGCGAGATTTGGAAATTAATAAATTCATTGAACTCTTCGCAGAAGGCACTTCAGACAAATGCAGTAGCAGAGTCTACTTGGGTGCAACACTGTTCCACATTATTTAATGTGGACGTGAAGGGCTAACTCATGTACATGGCCAAGGCCGGAGGCAATGGACCTTTACAATGGACAAATAGGACTTCTTATTATTCATCATCGAATCTAGTAATTCATGGGCAACTAGACCCGATGTACTGACGAATGCCACTCTTACGGAAGAACAGAGTTGTGGTCTGACTTTTTGTGAATCTTATTCAACTAGATCAAATGCCAAAGCTGGATACCGGGATCATGGAAGACTTTGATAGGGGTCCCAATTTTCAAGACACGAGATAGGACGTACCCTAGAAACTACTGCCCTATCGCCCTTCTTGATGTCACGGGTAAGCTGTTTGGACATTTTTTTTAATGATAGACCTTTAGGCCTGGGCTACTAAGTGTGATCGCGTTATCTTTCTCCAGTTGGGATTTGTCAGGAAGATTGGCACATCTCTGAACGTTTTCCTGATAAATGTGTTAAAAATGCAAATTAATGGGACCAAATCTAAGGTATACCTGGCCTTTATAGATCTGGCTCAGGCCTTCGATTCAATCAGCAGAGACTTACTATGGGCCAAATCATAGACCTGGGGATGCCCAATGGACATCCTGGAAGGCATAAAGGATCTCCACTCTGAGACCTCGCTGCAAACAAAACTGGATCAGAATGGAACACTTTTACACCCCATAGCAATGAATAGGGGGTTAAAACAGGGTCACCCATTGGCACAAGCACTGTTTAACCTGTTATCTCTGACTTGCCAGAAGAACTAAGCAAAGCCAGATTTTTCCACCTAGGTGTCCTACACCGTCTGCTGCACATCGAACAAACTCTGGTTGGTCTCCAACGTCAACTTAATGCTCTGCAAACCTATGTAAAGGCAAATGGCTTGAAAGTCAACACAATTAAATCATAAATCCTGATCCTGCAGCCTTCAAAGGGAAGAACAACTAATAACACATCACAGTATTTGGATAACAAAAGACTGACCCGAGTTGACTTGTTCATTTACTTGGGGATATGTATAAACACTGGCCTGAGGGACACTCTGCCAGAAGCTAGGATAAGAGCGAAAATAAAGGCCCTTGCATCCCATTGATGCCTCTTCTTGAGAAAGTATGGGAAATTCCCAATGGTGCCTGTGGTAACATTGTACAGAATGAAGGTCGTGAAAGCAAGTCCCTGAACGCTCACACCAGAAAGAAGACAACCCGCTAGGGAAGAAAGGCCCAAGTCGATTGTGTAAGGATAACAAGTTTAATCTCATGCGCAAATGAGAGCAACAGCAAAGAACTCTGCTGCTAAGAACATTCTGCCAAATAAAGGTACAAGCAGAAAAATATAAAGCAAAACATTGTCATAAGTGACACAATACATATATTAAAAACCCACGCGGCTGATTAGATGGACCCTATACAGGTGCTGCCTTTATCCACATGGGATGGCAGTTTATTGATCCCAGCCCAGTCTGTCCGTCTTCCATCAAGTGGGCACTGCAGGGCTCATCTTCTTCTCATGTCGAAGGTCAGAAAACAAATGAATTATACTCCTACTATACAGCTTGTTTATCACTCATACGTGCTCTTCTAAACAGACACACGGGAGGTTTCAGGGCCCTCTAACCTTCAAACACAGATTTCACTCACTCCCACTGCGCCATCCGGCTCCACAGTCTCCGCCCACATTTTGAACTATAATTTATCCCTCCCGGCACCTTGCAATACAAATCACATGACTGTCACTTCAATGACACACCTTGTTCATCCTCTTTGAACATTCCAGGACTTGTTACTTTGGGGTTGGTGGTCAAAGCGTACCTGGTGTCATGGAATTCAGGGATTTTAGGGTTCAGTCAGTTATATGGGCTATAACTCGTGGTCACTCGGGAATGTGCCGGGTCATGCTTTGGCCAAAGTGAGATAATATGCACACCAGGTGCCGGCCTCTGATTGTGGCCTTATGGGGCACAATCCTTTCGGGTGAAAAACACATCTTTGCAACACTTTCAAGATCAATGAATAAACTGTGCGGCGGGTAGGGGTGCAAACTGTCCTCATGGGATCTCGGGCATGACTGGAGATCTCTGTAACCCCATGGATTTGGGCTTAGAGCATGTACTGCCACATTTACTGTGAAATCCTTCTCTTCTACCTAAGATCATTAATATCTATGCAAAAATAGCGGTGTTGCCCGTACCTTGGGTCACACCATATGAATACACTATAATTGATTACATTAGCATGTGGTCCTGCTTTATGGGGAGGCGTCACTTTCACTGTCCTCCCTCACCCCTAGCTCATCACAGTGCCTTGAATGCATCACACCTTTCCTTAAAGTGCCTAGGCGGGTATGGGACTGTCCCTTTCCCAACCTTCCCCCCTTTCACTACTTCTACAGTAACACATTCTGTACGAGTTATGTGCTCCCAGTGCCCAGTTTCTACATCCACATACAGCTTTTTCCTCTTCACAGGCACCCACAACCTGCACACTGATCACACACTATCCCCCGTACGCACACTTTTCAGGTGAGCAAGTCATGTAAATACAATCCCCGCCAGGTCCACCCAAAACTCGGTGTAATTTTCTGGATCAGGGGGTGGGCAAATGACAGTAGTACCGATCATAACATATGGTGCAGAAGCCTTCTTCTCTCTGTGAATCAATGTATGTCTTTCTCTAGAAAGCTTGTTCTGGGGAAAAGTCCTGAAGATCCCAAAATGTGTCCGATAGAGTTGGTATGATTGGAACTGGGTCTGATTTCTCTACAGGCGACGGTGATGTGGGAAAGCCTGGCGCTATGCCATAGGTCTATATCAGTGACAATGATAAGAGGCATTGGCCTGGTGAAGATAGCCCAGTTAGAGGGCACTGATCGTACCCTGTATGAGTGGAAAAGCTCTTGCATGGATGCACTGTTTTTGTATTTGTATTTGTTTATTATTTATATCACACACCAAACCTGGATATCACAGAAGGCCAATTGCTGACTAATCTGAAATCAGTAAAAACAGGTTTTGGCAAAAAGACTGGATTGAGACTCAGGTGTAAAGCAGGCAGTTTAAAGTATATAAGCAATTGGTACCTGTGTGTAGGCCCTATAACACCTTGCCAACATATTTGGAAAAGTTTCCCAGTAGTTTTTATAGATTCATTTACATGAGATTACGACTAGATCTGTACCAGACTAAAGAAGGTCCTTACATCAAGGAATAAAGGGAGTGATAAATTGGACTTCTGTCGGCTGGTTACATGTGATTTTAACGACTGGAACATGACGAACAACATTTATATCTAATCATTTATAACAAAAAAAGTTTTTTAAAAAAATTTATATGGGGGTTCCCCCCTCCCTCCTGGTTTTCCCCCCTCCCTCCCCATTTCCTTTCATTTGTAATCCCACCCCAACCACCTTCCCAGCCGTTTTAACCCCTTACCACACCCCATTTATACATTTTTAAAAAAATCTGGTATTCTTTTTGTTATAAATGTTTAGATATAAATGCTGTTCATTATTTTCTATTGGTTTAAATCATGGCATACCCTGCCGGCTTTGTAATGTGAAGCCGGAAAAAGGAAAACCTTCAACATCTGCTGCTGTACTGTAAGGAGCTAATGGCAGCAAGATCTTGATGGCTGGGCAAATCCTTTGAAGAAATACAAACAGCTGCCCCTGATAAATGGTGGATCATTTTTATGCAGGGGGGACTTCTATCCTTAATTATCGCACTGATCAACTACTTGAAAAAAGTTTTTGAATTAATTGATGCACAATAGCTAATGCTGGGGGTATTGGTGAGACATGAAGACCTGGGGCCTCATTCCGACTATTGCGGAATGGGTTAACGGGCGCCGCTAATGGTGGCAGCGCCCGTTAACCCATTCTGCAATATTACGAGTTCCCCTCGCGGGACCCGGTAAGGACGCCTGGTAAACCAGGTGTCCATACCGGGTCCCGCGAGGGGACCAGGGAGCTAACAATGGGCCAGACGTAAATGGCCCGTTGTTAGCTCCCACTCCCATTCCCATTGTGCCCTATGGGGGCTCAAATGGAAATGGGCCAGGTCCGGGCCCGGGTTCCCTGAAGAGGGAATTACCAGGCCCTCCATACTTGGAATGCCCCGGTAATTCCCCATTCACGGAACCCGGACACGGTTTTGGAGGCAGCCATGCCCTTATTGAGGGCATGGCTACCGCCAAACCCGTAATGAGGCCCCTGGTCTTTTTTTGTAATCACTGTTGTTATCGGCTTTTAGGGGATTGTCTTCTGCCCCTCCCCCTGTTACTATTTTGCAGTTAACTGTTTGACATATGACATAGTTGGGGTTTGGTTGTTGTGAAACATCTGTTTTCTCCTTTAGATGCCTCTCTCTCTCTTTTTTTGTAAAGTTTGTATTTCTTTTTCCCTTTCTTTTGTTCCTTTTCTTGAAATGTATGGTGGAAGGCTTAAATAAAGCCAACCACCAAATATGATTTAAAATAATTTTCTAACGTTTTTGAAGATCAAGATCTTGGTAGTTTTGAGAAGGCACAAAATGGAAACATCCCATTTTATATGGCTTTTGACAAATTGTCTATCGTTATGAAAATAAGTCTTAAAGGGATCTCGGCCTCCTGGTCCCAATGAGCTACCCAAAATTGTACTTAAAAGTGACCCAGTTAAATGGGGGGGAGGGGGTAATCTGATGCCTGTAAGTAATAGGATCTGGACACAGGGTAACATTCGGGGTAGTTGGCATATTGCCGAAAAGACCCATGTAATTATAGATTAGTGTCCATGTTGGGCTCCCCAGACACATTATTTGGGTCTTTGGTTTTAGATTGATTAAATAAATGGGCTGCGGACATGCATGTGGTGCATTCCAGATAGGGGTTGCCCTGTTTCTTGCACCGCCATGGACTGCTAATGATTAATTCTCCCATTAAGAATGTGTGCACCTATCTTGTGAAAAGATGTTTGAACTGAAACACAATAAAACATTGTTTTAAACAATAATGATTTAGATGGTTTAAAGGCGGGTATCTGCATCCTGTCCAACATTCTTCATGAATGCACAGTCTACCGATTATCTATAATTACACCATAAGCCTTAGAACTACAATGTTTCTGTCTTTACCCGGCTGATGCTGTCCAGTCATACATTCATTAATATATCTCCCTAATTCTATGCAAACAATGAACGATGGATTGCAGTGAACATGAGATCTGTGTTCATTTAAAATAAATGCAACAAAGATAAGTCCCATGAAACTGGAGGACGGCTACTTTAGTGGAGCAAGTCTTCCATATTTATTCACAGAAAGTTTTCCTATGGGATTGTGCCATTATAAAACGCTTCTGTGACTCAGGACCTTAGTTTGGGCTATTAAATGTCGCCTACGACACCTATACGCCGAAACTGTTGCATTGGAGTTCAGATAGGGAGGATTGTGCGGCCGTACCCCCTGACACACCTTGAGCCCTGATGCCAATGTGATCCTTAACATACTTTCTGGGTAGAAAGAAATGCAGCATATAAACGCGCCTGAAATGCAGAGGCCCAGACAAATTCACCTGCGCATTTCCTGTCACCGTTTGAGTGTTTTAGTGGCACAGTAGGCCTTCTTTCTTTTGCCTTCTCTATGCTGAATCTCTTGACAGGAGAACGTATTTGCTGTGCAAACGGTCTCTAAACTCATTCTTACACTTCTTTTTTTTTAAACCTGTATTTTTTCTATCGAACACATTACATCACATTAGCATTCATCAATTATTGTAGTGCATTTTAGCGCTTGGTGCCAGAGAAGTTGTCAATTCAAGTTACAAGTTACGTGACTGTCGTTCACAGGGGTTGTTGTCACCCTACTTAATGGCACTCATTTATATCAGTTTTCAAATGCTGAGCCCCCTACCCCTCCACACCCCGCGCTGCGACATCTACATAACCTGCAGGCTGAGCAAAAAATCTCTGCAGCAAGCACTTGACTCGCAGAGTTATCTGGGCTAAAACAGTAAGAATGTGCATTTGCATTTCTCTTTTGATTGCCCTTAGTTCAGGCTGTCTCTTATTTTCCCCAGTTGTTATTTGCTAATCCTGGCAGCTCATGGAACTGAGGGACAAGAGGACGTGATTTTACCTAGGAAAACACAGTTTGGCAAAGTGCCCTCCAGCGTTTCCCCGTCTCACGATTCTTGAGGCTGTGGATTAGACACTCAATTAAATATCTTTTCTCCCCAGACCCATCTACCCGATAGTTCCTATTTGCACATTCAGAACTGCTCCTAGTGATGATTTGATGCTCTCGTCCCATCCCCCATCATCCGCAACAATCGGGGATGCATCTGTTCCCGGATACCCTGCGTCACTCTATTCATTGTATATTACTTACCTATTTTCCCATTCATTTCAACATGCCATCCATATTGCTATTGGCACAACTAGTTGGCAGAATTGCCAGTGTAGAGGCCAATGATCTGACGGGGAGATGGGGCTGCGATTTTAGCAGCAGGCGTTGGTGGGCACTCATTGCTAGGCAGGTGGAAAGGGCAAACTAGCTTCTGGTACTCTAAGTCCCGAATGTCCAAAACGATCAAAGGCATGCTGTAGATTCTCTCAAGCGCTTAGAGGAGTTACAGACGGCACTATACAAGAATGTTTACTCCATTTGTACTTCCAACAGCCAATTGGCTTGGTGTAGTATGTTATCACATATGACAAGGCATCTCCTAAACAGAGCTCTCCACCTTTCTGCTCAGAACGGAGTAGATCACCGAGTCTTGTTAGTTTGGGCTATTAGGTGATTCTTGTGTAGAACATATAAGCCAACACGATTGCGTTGGAGTGCAGGTAGGAGGGAGATGACACATGAGGAGGGACACACAGCGTGTGGGCGTTGTTTGATTATCTGCCCACCCATTGACTACCCCTGGTAATGCTAATCCCTATTGCCATTTTCACTGCTACCTGCCCTGCCTGTCCAAAACACATCCTCCTGGCATCTCTCTGAGCTTGTTCTATCAAGAGATAACATCACACTTGAGCCTATCACTGTTATTTCTATGGAGTTGTATATATCTTCTGTTCACTAAATTCCTGTAAAAAAAACAAGCTACGGCAAAGCTTGAGGTATTAGATAGGCATTTGTCAGGTACTGCCATTGTATGCCCAGGCAATCACTCTGTTTTCCAGCTGTTATGCCTGTGCCTAGAAAATGCCTATCCCATGACTACACAAAAGCCCAAACTGTTGGCGTTGCCAGTTCTTGTAATAGTGGCCGGGAGCTCATGTAAGACTTTTGGCTGCTGGAGCCAAGCAGGTAGCTGCTGACAGTGCAGGGTGGACAGAGGTGCCAGGCAGAGGCAGAATGTGTTGTCAATGGACGAGTACGGGCGCGAGGCCAAGGAGACAACTAAGCTGCTTTTGACGTGGCAGTGTCCCAGAGGACACCTTAATCCCACTGCTCTAACTGCTTGTCCTTTTACAAACGTTCTCAACGCCTCAACGATTTCATCTGCTTTAAAATTAAGGCCATTTTTGTTTTCAAGCCACATCTGATGGTAGAAAGTCAATGCATGGTTAATCTGTACAGGGACTACTCTATACAACTATGCTGAATGTTTAATGAAATTGCTTCTAAAACCTTTGCTCATGTTTTACTCTAGTGCAGCCACCAGAGTGGCAGGCTGTGTTTCTGGAATATCTAAGTACACCAATGAGCTTGCAGTCATTTTTAATGCAAGAATCAGTCAAGGATTTTCTGATAATTGGGTCACAGATCCCTCGTGGGGAGCCCATCCCAACCGTTGAAGTACAAATGCAATGCATCGGAAAGGAATTATGTTTTTACTCGTGCCTGTTTCAGGTGACATGGGGTTAACAAGTTTCAGGAGACACAGGTTAAAACTGTTCTGTTTAATGCAGAATCAGAGGGGGCATAACCTGATTTGAAACTTGTGTGCATAGGACACAGGACATGTGAGGACATTGAATACTGAAGTTAAAGTCTGCCACAGTGGTGGGGGCGGGATCAATATATATTCATTGAAGATCTTAGCTTGAGTTCTTTCCCACGAGAAAAGCATTTTTCTCTGCGCCATTAGCATTCATTTCAATACAATGCTGGCCTGAACGGGTCCTTTTATCTAACCAAGGCTCTGAAGTTCTAAGGTAGAGGAGCGAGGCTACAATGCCAGTTCACTTGACACTGCTCTCATCACAGTCTCCCAGCAAATAACCTTCTTTAAGTATTTTTAAAATGTAGTTCTATAACAAAAACCCCTGTAAAAAAGTGTTCAATATTAGGATCAGTGGTAAATAACCTTACATATATGATTATGACTCGACAGACTACCTCTAGAAGCCCCCATATGTGTATTTACGCATTCTGGTTCTAGACCTATTTATAGTGAGATGTCACAGGGCAGACTATATACCTAGTGGTTCCAGGAACACTTCTAAAATGTGTATTTGTCTAAAACTGCCATGTTTTTAACATCCAGGTGTATGTTCTTCATCGTCATTTAGCATAAAAGACAGGGCCTCATTACACGGACGGCGGTGAGCACCTTGGTCCATGCCGGTAAAATACCGGCACCGCCTTGGTGGAAAGGGGAATTACCGCCCTATTCCAAGGTTGGTGGGGCAGTAATTCCCCCTTCCCCCATTGCCCTTCCCCATTCCCATTTTTGCCCCATAGGGCATAATGGGAATGGGGAAGGTGCTAATTACGGCACCGCAAATTGCGGTACCGTAATTAGCTCCCTGGTCCCTTTGCGGGTTGGTTTTTAACGCCTGCAAAAAGCAGGCGTTAAATTCTCCAACCCGCAAAGGGACCTCGTAGTAAGGCGGTAAGGGTTTACCGGTACCGGTAAAATACCGGTACCGGTAAACCCTTACCGCCTACCGTGTAATGAGGCCCTATATTATGGTGTACACAACATTCAGAATTTTCCACGGAACTTAATCCGCATATTTTCAAGTATATCATAATTCCACATATTGGCGAGGCCATATATAATGAGAACACATGTACTTTTGAACATAATTAATATGTCTAATTGCATGCACTTTCCAGAAGCCTTTCTGGTAAGGGTATTACTTACTAAGGTCTAGTGTTTAACTGCTGCCTTGGTGATGCTTTCTGTTCATTTCTTAAACAATTCAGAATAATTACTACAGGTGCAAACAAGCATGTCTCTGAAAGCCTTAAAGCTGTACAGTGTACACATATAACAAGCAATTTTAAAAGATGGACGAAATAATTGTTTAATTTTATTTAGCACTCTTGATATGTGTGCTATCTATTCGGGAAGCAGGGAGCATGTTCTCTATCCCTCATAAATAGCCGGCGTTCTCTGTTCCCCTGTGTTCCACAGCAGCTGCCTTTGTATCTTGCGCTCCACACATCTCTCAATGTTATCTTTTTGGTCACTAGATCCTCAAAGCTGATAGTAGAAAGGTAGCTTCTTACACTTTGTAGATCAAACACTTAAGGTTTATTCTTAGTTACATCAAGTTCTTATAATATAGGAAACCACTGGGTCTCATCACCCAGGTATTCCCAGCTCCAACTGGTATAGGCTGGAACCTTGACACACACTCACAGGACAACATTCTACAGCAAGACTCCAACATTCCCACATCTCATGCATTCACAGATAAGTACTTCACAACATATCTCCCTCTCTTACTTCAGACAAACACACACATAAACAAATCTACTTCACAACACATCTCCTTTTCTCACACAAAAACAATGCACATTCACACAGCAACTTGCACCTTTTAAAGTGGGTGTGTTACTCTAAAAACATCATAGGGTCGACCCCACAGCCAACTTAGAAACACTGATGGCTCAGGCGCGACCCAACTATCATCCAATGGAGGCTTGACCTCTCACTTCACCTCTGTGTAAATCACTATCCCCACCTAGGATAACTGGCGGTAGGCACTACCTCCCCATGACAACTTTCAGGGAACCCTCCCACTTATTATAAATGGTTCTTGGTGTGACCTAGCTATTACCACCTTGTAGAGTTGTGACCACTTACTAAATACATTGGGAAACGTACTACTCCTAAATAATATATATATCTGAGTGCAGGCGTGACCTCAGCCCCTTAAACATTGCTGAGGCATGACCTTGTATAACATTTATTTTGGGCATGACCCCTACTTCACATCCCTATTTTAATCTGAAACCCAGATTCTCAAAGTGGGAGGCACAACCTCTCTTTATTAAAGTATATTAGGCACAACCTCAACTTAAATATTCGAGGGTACACGACTCCTGCACATTTGCTGACATAATCAATCTGATCTCTCTGTCATCCTTGGTACATTTCAGATCACTTAGTGCTATACTTCCATCCTTACCAAGAATGATCTACACGTTCAAATTATTACAATTTGGTTTGGTTTTGCTAGGACCAAACAAAAACATGCATGGTGAAAAGTCATGTTGTAGTGCTAAAAGTCTTTGTTGTATTGCACAACATAAACCCTGGAATGCCTCATAAAGAATGACCTCTAGCCCTCTTACACTGGCTCAAACATCTTGCCGTATCAGGCATACATCACGCACATACAATTGTCTAGCAAGACAATAACTAATTTCTATAAAGTCCATAAATGTCTATTAGTAATCTACAAATACCTGCAAAGCCTCAAAATAATTATCACTAACTAACGCACACAGGCTCTTCCAGTTCGTCAGTCCTGGCATACTTCATGCTCTTCACTTAAACACACTTAACACAATGGGCCTCATTACGAGTTTGGGGGTAGCCATGCCCTTAATAGGGGTATGGCTACTCCCAAACTCGGGTCCGGGTCCCACAAAAGGGGATTTACCAGGTCATTCCGACCTTGGAGGGCTCGGTAAATCCCTTTCGCGGGACCCGCACCAGGTACGTACCCATTCCCATTATAGGGCTCAATGGGAATGGGGAGGAGGGTAGCAATGGCCCCATTGATAACGGAGCCGTCGCTGTCAACCGGTACTGCTAGCGGGTGCCCTCTGCACGCCGGGTCTGACAAGGCATTCAGGAGCGGCACTCGCAAGCATATTCGGAATGTTGCAGAGAGGTAACAACGGCGCTGGTAGCACTACCGGCGCCGTTGTTGCCTTTTCGCAACACTTGTAATGAGGCCCAATGACTGTACTTGTAAAAAGTCCATAGATGCCTGCAAATCCTTAAAGAAGTTAAATCCTTTATTGCAGCATACGTTAATCATCAATTCAGCCAACTACTTCAACATGCCGCTCTAGCACACATACCTTACATGCATGACAATTATAATCAGAACAGTGACATCTCATAAACCATGTCATACATTGTAAAAACATATTTTTAAACAAAAGGATACTGCAGACGTAATACACCCGATAACTTAATTTTCTTCTTCAGAATTATGCTTCATTAATGTGCACATCACTTCACTGCTTTATATCACCTGTTGCAAAAAGAAATGGCTTCTATTCCCAAACAATTTCTCTATGCTCCTGATGCTGTCCTGCTGACCCCTTGTGACTGCCACACAACTCCCAGCATACCCTGAAATGCCTCTCCGGGATCTCTTTGCCAGGCGGAGCTCCATTAAATCCACTGGCTACTTTACTCTTTACTCATTGCTCTTCACTGCTGCGGGGCGATTACACTTGAATATGCAGCTCTTCGGGGACTTTTTAACCCTTGAATTAGCACTGGGACTATCTTTTCGTCCTGCTTTAACACTTGATGCTGCATCCACCCTTGCACTGGGCTTTACTCCCCTTTATATTCACTATTGCTCTTTAGAGAATTTGCTGGGGGAACCTCTTTGTTCAGCAAGCCCTTTGATACTTCTCTGGAGTGCCTCTTCTTCTTCACTGGTGCCCTGGGCAAACGCTGGGGCCTTCTTTCACTACACTTCCCCCTGCATTTTGCCCCTGCATATACTTCTCCACTTTGGAGCTTGCTTTGCTCTTGGGGCACCAATTAACCTTTGGAGCTTAACTTTACTCTCCCCCAGTGTTATTCTTGCAGTTCTCCTGCAACATTCTTCTGAGCGTAGCTTTAACTTCGTTCTTCTTGTGCTCTTAACACAACTTTTTTCCTTTTAATATATCTTTCCGTTTCAAACACACATTCTTATGTTTTCTCAGTTGACATGTTGTACAGGGGACATCTATTATCACTTCCCCATTTATTACTGCGGCTTTCTATGCTGGCATTTCTCTTGGGCTCTGCAAAGGACACTAACTAATGGGGTTCTGCATTAATTAAGATGGGTTTTTCCACCCCTGCATTTTGCACAGGGTGATTACTACCCTTACCTTTGGCTTTTATTTCTTCCCTCAACAGACTGTTTCTTCTTTACTTTCAGCATGCTTGCTCTTGGTTTCAGTTTTCCTTGTCGCCATTGTAGAAAGGTAGCTTCTTAGACCTTGTAGATCAAACACTTAAGGTTTATTCTTAGTTACATCAAGATCTTATAATAGAGGACACCACTGGGTCCCATCACCCAGGTAGGCCCAGCTCCAACTGGCTTAGACTGGAACCTTCACACAAACTCACAGGACAACATTCTAAAGCAAGACTCCAAAATTCTCACATCTCATGCATTCTCAGATAAGCACTTTACAACGCTGATGATTTGGGGTTCTGTTTGACATGCACTCTTCTCCTGTCTACCCAGGCCTTCTCTCTGATTTCTTTGACAGATTGTGGCAGTCCTCTCCATTCCTCTTCAAGATATGGGATGCCATGCTTGACTGCTTGAGTACATGAGTGCCTCATGCGTATAGCAGAGCAAAGGATTTTTATTATGACTATGCTTTTCAGAGATGGTTGTAATAATAATAGTTTCTTCCATTGGCATTGCATAGGCATCACATTGGGGGTTGCACAATTATTTGAGATGATAATAATGGAATTTATGTTGCACACTGCTGGCATTTGCAATATCCCCAGAGAACACAAGTGCTTTGCTGTTGTGTTGCTAGTTTGTTAGGAAAAATTGTCACTGTCTATGGGTTTGCTTCTTGATGGTATTTGTAAGATGTTTGCAGGTGCTTGCTTCGCTAAGGGTATTTTGTTGTGTCTGTGGTGAATGGTGCTGTGACTGTGACTGTTGCAATTTTGTGTTAGTGGAAGAGGTGTAGGGTCTGTTGTTTGGAGTTAGTTTGGGTGAGGGTGTTGCAATTTCAGAGTGAGTGTGTCATAGTCGGTTAGTGTGTGTTGTGTTTGCAGGTGTATTTTTAGTTTAAGTAGGGTTAGTAGGGAGAGGTGATCCTTGTGGTGTGAGAATTAATTATCCTCATGCAAGTTGTTGGTTGTACTGTATGGTGGTCTATGTTTCACTGGTTGGTCCAACCCTATGGATTGTGCGACCATGCTGTCTTGATACAATATGGCATTTATAACGTGCCTATACACAAGTGTTTCAAGGGGTGAAATTTCAGGTGGGAAATTGTATTTTGCAGTGTACTTTCTTCATTGTGCGAATTTCTTTGGCTAAGGTGTCAGGCATGAATGGATCAGGTTGGCAATTCAACTTTCCTGAAGGTCAGGTGTTCTTCTGTTGTGTCGATTTCTCCATGTGCTAGAGTTTTGTTGAGTTGTTCAAAAAGGTTGATCCACCATTTTTTTTTTTTTTAACTTGAATTTAATCAGATATGTTTTTTTACAAGATTCTTTGTCATATAAGTAGAGAGAATTCATTAAAACATCTCCATCCAGCTCAGACAATTTCGAACACATTTGTGTATGGTTCTGGCGGGGATTCGCTCTTAGAGAGTGGGTTGAGGAGGCTACCAGGTTCTAGAGTCCACTAGGATTTTGCACACCCTCTGTCATCAGTTGATTGATATTTTTCAATGCTGAGTCTATTAATTTGACGGTTGCTAAGGTCCATCTAGTGGACTCTCCTGATATCAGTCGATTCCAGATGGTGTTTTCATCCACCGTTACAGCACCTGTAAGTAAGGGCTGCAGATAGGTACATCTGTTTTGTTTTGTCTTTGAACATGCCATCACTAGATGTCTTAAAGTTTCTGGCTGCTCTGGATTTTTGCATAAGTGGCATCTATTTTCCGTCGATGAATGCCAACATTTCATGTGTCATTAGTAGATTTAGTCTTGCTTTCATGAAATTTTTCTGCATCAGTTAATTCGGGAATTTAACACAGTAGTTTTGAGGAACTTTTATTTAGTTAAAAGTCGGCGGAAGGTGGAGTAACAGTTTATTCTCTCTTGCTTTGTAAATTGTGTCGATCCAGTCCTTATATTCCATTTTTCTTTTTACTCTTTGCAGGTTTTTTCTCAGATCTTCTTCTGTGCATGCCACCCAAATCAAATGTTCTTTTTGCCGGGCAACCGATATGTTTAGTACCTAGAATGTTTCGCTTTTGACTTCTTCAGCTATAATATTGTAAATAGGCAGAGTGTTGGCTACTAGGATTTTTCTGTAAAGTTGCATTGCACTTTGCTCCACCGATCCCGCCAAGGATAACAGTCCCAATTTGCATCTAATTGCTGCCATGGATGTTGACTTAGGTACTCCCAACACAGCCTTCCACACACGGCCTTCCAGTTTGTTCCATATTGACATGGGTATATTTAACGTTTCGTCCATTTCATAGATAAGCAGCGGTACCACTTTCGCCTTATAGAATTAGATGGAAGTAAGGAGCGAAAATCTGCCTAATTTGTTGACTGATCTGGTTTGTACTGTTAGTCACCTAACTTTTTCTGAAAGCATGTCCTGCATCGTGGTTTCTCTCGCTGAACTGTCAATTATCACTCCTAGATATTTGCATATATCAAGGAACCAGTTTTGGTTCTTATTTACCTTGTTCTTTGATTTGTCCAGGAGCAGAATTTTTGTTTTCATTTTGTTAATTTCCAGAATGTTATCTTCAATATACCTGACAGATTGGTTAATGTTCGTTGTAGACCAATTTAGGTTTGGTCTATTAGAATCACTACATCTGCGTAGAGTAGTCTTGAGATAGATGTTTTTCCTATTTTGGGTGGGAATGCCCTTATTTTTGATTCCGAGTGTTGGTAGTCTCCTAAAAAGGTGATGAAGAGAGCCGGGGCTAAGGGGCAGCCTTGTTTGACTCCGCAATTGACTGATATTTTCTCTGACAGTGTTCCTTGTCTGTTCAATTGAACACTCATATTTGTTTTAGCATGGAGGGCAATTATTGGCTCCAAGATGGATTTCGGACATTCCCAATCTTCCAGTTTTGACCATAGTTTTTCCCGGTCAATTTTGTCAAAGGCTTTAGATAGGTCCACAAAAGCCATGTAAACTTTTGGTGATCCTGCCTTGACTTTTAACTTCAAGATGTTTAACAACAAGATATTGACAGCTGTGCTGCCATTTTTCTGGAAGCCCATTTGAAATTTGTTCATCCAGGGTGCATTTCTTGCCCATCTCCTAAATAGTTCCAATAGGCGTGTTGCGTAAATTTTCCCAATGATATCTAGGAGAGCGATTGGTCTATAGCTCTCTGGATCTTCTCTGCACCCTTTTTTGTAAATCAGAACAATTATGGCCTTCAACCAGGTTTCCGGGATCATTTTTGTTCTTCCTCAATGTTCAAATATTTTGCGGATTACGGCTGCCCATTCCTTAGGGGACTGCTTCAAATCGAGCTTTGTCAGGCCATCTCGGCCCGGGTATCTGGAGGATTTTAGTTTGACTATTGCCTTTTCAATCTTGTCTGCGTTTGTCACATTAGCCCATGATGTTGTAAGTTCTTGCTCGCTGGTTGGGAAGGAGGCTTGAGGGAAATCAAAGAGGGCAGAGAAATGAGTTGTCCATTTCTCTTGTGATACTGCATTTGAGATCTCATTGGTAGATTGTGTGTTCGTATTTTTAATTAATGACCCAGAAGTCCCGTGATCTTTTTGTGCTTAATGTTCTCAACATTTCCTCTGAATCAGGTTGATAGAAATTAAGTCTCTGGTGTTTTAGCCTTCTTGTATAAGCCTTTGTTTCATTTTGCCAGCTCCCCCATGCTTCTACCGTGGGTTGTTTTTTTTGCTGTTCTTTTCAGTTTCCGCCAAACTTTTCTCTTCTCGACCACCATCCTGTCATGTGCACGTTTCAGTTGATCACTGTTGTTTTTCTGCCCTGCCGCTTTTACTCCGTACGCCAAAAGAAGTGGAAGATAGTTTGGCCTCACTTCCCGTTGTGGCTGTGAGTCCACTGTTCCACTCTGATTGTATTTGGCATTGATCTTCCTCACATCTGCTGTTGTCAGGCGGAGGCGTGTTTTGTGGTTGTTCCTGAAACATTGTTATATGTCC
Organism: Ambystoma mexicanum; assembly: GCA_002915635.3. NCBI lineage: Eukaryota > Metazoa > Chordata > Amphibia > Caudata > Ambystomatidae > Ambystoma > Ambystoma mexicanum. The sequence goes on from CM030321.1 coordinate 831,064,626, forward strand.
TTTTTTTGGGGTGCTTTCCTCGCCATGAACAGTGCAGCAGGATGTGGTCGCTATGGATGGCTCTTTGTATCTGAAAGGTGCATATGATCGGTAATAGTTCCTGACCTTCAAAAAATGTAATCAAGTGTCGTCTTTGACTTAAGGCGTTTCCAAGTGGGGATCATGTTTTGGTGTGGAAACAACGTTGCAATATTGTGGAGGTTTCTCGGAATTGTTAAATTTATCCAGGCCTTTCCTCTTTCTTCCGTAGAGCCCTGTGGCACAAGCTCCTTTGGGACATCAAGGAATTTGTCACAATTTGCATTTAGATCAACACATAAATAATATCAATGTTGTCATAGTCTGCGTAGATCTTATCGATCATATCCCCCAATGTTGTGCAGAAAGCTTTCATTGTTGTTCGTTGGGGGTTCCAGTACGTGTTTATGATCGCTAACTGAGTGGTATACTCTGGGTCTAGACCTGATGGTTTATGGGTCCAAGATGTAAGAATGACCAGCATTTCATAGGATTCCTTCAGTTTTTCTTTTGACATAATTCCAGAGCCTATTCAATTGCTGTCAAAAGCCCTGAGGATGGGCGGCCAAATAGACCTTTTGAGGCTGGAGATATTTCCACTGTGAAACCGTCTAATGAAGGCTTTTCTACCAGCCATGTCTCCTGTAGACATTGGATATCGTACAGACTCAGACCGACATCTCCTGTCATTGTTAAATGTGAGTGTCCTCTTGTGTTCCGTGATCTCAAGGTATATACTTCACTGATGTTTAATTCCGAAGGTTTTGTAGATCCTTTTGGCGAGGATACTGAGGCCAGCGGTCGTTGCTATTTTGCAGATTTGGAATTAAAGGCTGATTTAAACCATGTCCACATACCTTTTGGTGTTTTCACGTCACATGGCCTGCTTACGTTTTCACCACGGGTCTTGCAAGTTCTTTGTCCTGGCCCCTTTGGTGAATGTGTAGTTAAGAAATCACTTTGTTGATCGTCCGATCTAGTGCTAGTTATTCGGGCACGTTGGCTGTTGTTCTGTCTTTTCGGATCTCCATAGGACCAATATTTCTCATCCTCAAAGTTTGCCCATGCGCACCTATAATGTCGATCTTCTTTTTCCATGTTTGAATTATGAGTGTACTTGGCCTTAATTCCTTGCCACTTCCCTCTTCGCTCATTTCTGTAAAGCTCACCTGTCCTTGATGTAAAACAATGTTTAGGGTGCTCCACATCTTTAGTTTTTGATCTTTTGTCATCTTTTTTCCTGGAATTTTACATTTCCATTAATATGAAACCCAGATGTTCAATTTCTGTATTGGCTGCTACCGTGATTTCTTGGAGGCCATGTGTGTTGACATGCAAGTAGGCTTTTGCTTTTTTCCCTCTGTGGTACGGTTCAACGAGTGCTAAATCCTCTGTTTTCATTTTCCTCAGTGTATCCGGTTTGCTCGTAATTTTTAAAACTGTTTTTCTGTTTAGGATCATGTAGCCCTCGTTTTTTTTTTTATTGTTCCAGTTTAAATACCCATACCCCTCCTTCCGCAATGGCATTTTTATTTTGCTGAGGGTCAAATTTCTTAGGTGACTTGCACATTTCTTTTGTTGGTCGACACTCAGATTTTTCCCTATTTTCCTTTTCTGGATACTCACTTATATTCCCTTTTATTAATTTGCTGTCTGGCGGCATTTGTGTCTTGCGGCCGGGCAGAGGTGATGGCATAATTTTTTCTGATCATCTGCTATTTTTCCTCGGGGCCTGTCGAAGGTAGTGTTCGATATCTGGATTCTGTGTTTTCTTTTCCACCTCCGATGTGGGAGCAACCTTTTCAGTTTCTCTTTGCTCGGTTTCCCAGTTTTGGGTCATGTTCATCAAGTCTGAGTTTACCATAAATTTGTCTGCTGATCTAGGTGATCTTGTGAGATCTACTACCTTGTGTTGCCTCAGTGGGCCTTCATAAGCGTCTGCATTCTGTGATGGATTTTTATGACTTGCCACCTTGACTTCTGTGTCTTTTTTGCTATATTTGGTTATGATTTTTTCTGCCTGACCTTGGTTTGCTAGCTTCAGTGTGGCAATTGTTTTGTTTGTTGATGCTTGATTCCGTACTTTTTCTGTTTTCCTTTGCTTTCATCGGTTTAGCCGGGGTATCAGACGCTTCTATGTCCGGGTGAGAAAGTCTTTTTCCTGCCATCTTGCTTTGTTTGCTGGTTTCTGCTTGGAGGGATTTTATTACTTTTTTAGAGCTGACACTTTTGTTTCCCAGGTCTTCTGTTGATTATTGTTTCTTGCCTCTATTGCCATTATGTAGCCTTCTATATATGTAATTTTGGTATTCATGTTAGTAAGTACAGAAGTATTGTCTTGTACTCTGTCCTTAATTGACTCATATAGTTTACAAAACGGGGTTAAAGTGATGGTGATTGCTGACATGATCATTAGCATGTCCGTTTTTTTGTTTGGTGACTCTTTTTGAGTTGCTATGGATATTTCGCTGAGTTGTCTGTTCTTTGGCGAAGAGTGAATATTAGCCGGTCGCCTGGGGAACCGAGGCAATTCAAATGTTGAGTTATCAAGTGAGGGATTGACTTAATGTTCAGTTTCCGGTATCGGGCGTAGTGGCGGTGTCTTAATTCTGCAGGCTTCTGAACTTATATAGCCCACGTCTCCCTTTTTTACTGATTTTTTTCTGTTCTTGCCCTGTATTGAGGTGTACATTTGTCCAGGCATACCGCTGCACCCTTGCAAGCTGCTCGTTTGCTGGTTCAGCCTGTCTTATTGAGAAATGTAGTCTACTGAAATGTGTCTCACTTGTTTTTCAGGGTACGTACTGGCCTGCTCAGGCAGATTAACAATGCCTTCCGATTGCTGGTGCCTTTCCGGTTGTGGCTGTGCATTGTCTCGGCCTTCTATCTGTCCACTAGATTTCTCCAAGTCGATTTGCGTGATGTCATGTATATCTGTTACTTTTGTGAAGAGTCATGCTTGGTTTGGACTTAATGTTACTGCTGGCGATGTCATGCGGGGCTAGTATGTATTAGAGATGATTTTAAAAAAAGCCCTGCTGCCGAGTCACTTTTGTGCAATCTGTTTACTGGGGAGAATCTTGGATAGCCTCCAGGATTTCAACACCTGATAGTTCCGTATCTGTATCTAATTTCCGTTTTTGGTATTTGGTGAAGAAGGCTTTTAGTGGGCAGGCCATCAATGGATTGGGTAGGAATTTAGCAGCTGCAACACACTTTTTGTATGTTTTTAATTGCTTTCTTGTTGTGGTTTTCTGCTTGTTTGCTTAAGAATCATTGATCTCTTGTTTTGATCTGTTAGCTTTCATATTTGCTTGATTTGATTGTTTATTCAGTGGTTGTTTGCTTTTTTTCCCCTTTTTCAGTGTTTTTGCTCTCATTGTCGTCTGCCCTACCTCTGCGTCTGCATCTTGAGTTTCCTCCTCGTTGCTCTGTTCCAATACACTTTCTGAGCCATCCTCTCTATCTTGGACGGCCACAGTTGGCCCAATGTATTTGTCTTTTTTGGTATAGTTTGAGCTCATAGCAGTGTGGTTTGTTGGTGATCTTGGGGTACAGAATGCATCATCGCTATTATGCTTTTTTGATTTATCGTATTTTGCGTGCTCAAATTTGCTATTTCCAATGTTGCTTGACTATAGTTCAGCTCCGGCGTGTTCTGTTCGGTTTGGTCATGCTCGCCAGCTCCGTAAGCGTTCCGTCTTCAAGTGTCTGCTGGGCTGCACTAGAGACCCCACCCAGACATGGAGGTGCCAGGGGAGACCCACTGTCTCCCACCTCATCGCTACGGCAAACCCGCGAAGAGTCCTGCAGAGTCCGCCCTTCGATCGCCCCAGCCGGAACCTCACTCACCTTAACGGTAAGCGGGATGCTGGTCGCTCCAAAAGGGAGGCGTCCAAACCCGACTTCCAGGGTCTCCTCGCGGACTCGTTTCTCGCTATCTGGCACAATAGCCGCCCCTGCATTGGCCCGCTCATCAGCCACAGGTGCCGGTCCTTTGGCAGAAGCCGTCCACTGCACCATGACGCCAAAGTCGCTGCGCCAGGTAAAGCACTCTTGCCTCCCTATTGTGGTTGGAATTGATCTGGGAGGATTTTACTGCTTCTTAGATGGCGCTGGCTGAGGTTGGTGTCAGCGTCGGGGTCTATGACTCCGTTCCTCGCAGTCCTTGCAGTCCTCCAGTCGGCATTTGAAGTGTCAGATTTTACCTTCTACGGGTGCAGTGTCTTTATGGAAGGTTCCATCCACCCCTTTGCTCCTTGTCTGCCGAAGACTGCAGCAGACTACTCACACCTCGCCTCACAGCTCCGCACACCACTCCACGTTACAGGCACAGGTATATTGGGTCCTCCCACTCGATAAGCACTCGAGAAAGACTGCTGGTGTAGACTGCAGCAGACTACTCACACCTTGCTTCACAGTTCCGCTCACCGCTCCGCGGTACCGGCACAGGTATATTGGGTCCTCCCACTCGATAGGCACTGGAGAAAGACTGCTGGTGTGCACTGCAGCAGACTACTTACACCTCGCCTCACAGCTCCATTTTTATTTTTGAATATTTTTGGGTTCCAGGCATATGCTGTTGCTAGACCTCAGGGATCTTCCAGTCTGTGAATGGAGATTTGTTTCTTGCAGGAGTTCTGCTACTTGGACATGAATTGCTCTGTAAACAATGTTAAGTATTGTTATGTAGATTATTTTCTTGGCTGGAAGCCGGTGTAGTGATCTTAGTTCTGGTGTGGTGTGTTCTCGGACCCTATGTATTAGTAGACTTACTGCTGCAACCTGGAGCTGTTGTAGGTTTTGTTGAGGTAGGCAGGGATTCCAAGGTAGATGTTGTTAGCCTAGTCTTTTATTGATATGACTTGAGAGATGAGGATGAGAGTTCTGTGTGGGAAGGTCAGGAAGGGTAACATCTGTTGGATTTTATGTAGATGGAAAAAGTGTTTCTTAATGACTGCCTTGACCTGGTGTCCAATTGATGGTCGCTGTTCATCAGAATGCTGAGATTGTTTACTATTTTGTTTGCTTCAGGTTGCTGTTTCCATTTCCATTTGCTATGCTATATGCAGGTGTATGGAGCAGTTGTTTGATGAGATAATGATTTCAGTTTTGTTTGGATTCAGTTTAAGACTGTTGTTGGTCATCCAGACATTGATTTGTGAGAGGCAGATGGCCAGTCTTTGGTTTGTTTCCTTGTTGGTGTTGATTTGGAAGATGGTTCAGGTATCATCTCTGTAGTTTTAGCATGCCAGTGCATGTCCCCTGATGAGTTTCATGAGTGAGGTCATGCAGATGCTGAAATGAAGTAGTGGGAGAGACGAGCCTTGTTGGACCCCACAGGTGAGTATGTGTGATGTTGACCTTAAGGGAGGGAGGTAGATCATTTCCATTCTGTCAGGAAGGATGTCCTCCACTGTAGTCCGATGTTCCTGATCCCTTCTTGTAAACTTGTGATGAGGGTTGCATGGTGGACTGTGTCAAAAGTCACTGGCAGGTCTAATAGTATCAGGGCAGAGGTGATGCTAGAGTCAGAGTTCATGTTTATAACATCCCAGATGGAGAGTAGTGCTATTTCAATTCCTCTCATAGGTGTGAAACTGACTTGTGCTTTGCTCAGTATGTGGTTAGTTTCTGAGTGTCTCAGGATTTGTGTGTATATGTAGGTTTATACCAGTTTGGCTGAGTAACGGATGTTTGACATAGGCCGGTAGTTGGTGGGGGTGTCTGTGCTTCTTGAGTACTTTGCTTGCTTACAGCTAGTGATTTGTGAGGTTGCGGAATTCTTCGGAGGGAGCCTCGTTGCAGAGTATGTTGTTTTAGGTGTTTGGTCGGCAATGGTCAGCAATGGTCTGCTATAGAACTGAGTTTCTTGCTTTCCTTCACTACTCTATGGAAGTCCTCTGTCGAAATCAGTGTGAAGTCTTTCATTATTGTGGTTGCCTCATGTATGGTGTTATTGGCGATACTGTTTATAAAGTCCTTATGCATGGTGTTAACAAACTGTTGGATGTTCAAGACTTTGGGGTTCATTACAGCTTTACTGGTACTGTGGCAGTAAATCTGCCAGGATACCGGCAAAAAGAATAACCATTACCAGCACTCGTTCTGGCGGTATGACCACTGGATTACCAGTGTTGGGTGACAGTGTGAAGCCCCATTCATGGAGTGCCATTGGACTCCACAGGGGATTTGACAATATTACAGTATTACAGGAGCTGGTGTTACCGGTAAGGTGGCAGAATGATCTCCGGATGTAGGTCATTCCCCCACCTCACCGGCAAACTTGTATTTGGCTGGTGCAGTAACGTGCCGCTATACGTTAATACTGGCATGTTAATAGCAACAAGGCACATCCCTCCCTAAATGCTCCCCTGCTAGAGCCCAACTCTCCTCTAACGCCAACTCTTTGACTATCAAACGCTTCTCCAAGCAAAGAGTGGGGGGCAGGTCTCTCTCCTCAGCTGGCACCTCCCTTTGGAACAGCCTCCCTGCCCCTCTCAGACTTGAGACAGACATCCAAAAGTTCCGGAAACTGTGACAAACTCTGCTGTTCTCTACCTCCTTCCCTCTTTCCCATCCCTTCTAATCAGCCCACTGCTGCTTTGCCTGGTGGCCTGATCCTCATTATTCTCAGAGGATTCCAGGCCTTTCTTCCCTATCGATACCAGCACCCCCCCCACTGCACTGCCCTTGTGGGCCCCTGCATGGCGGCTCGGCATCCCACCTGTGGGAGTCGCTGGCACTAGCATTTAGACTGAGGTTCTCCCGCTTAGCTGCCCCTAGCACTTCCCTCCCGGGCCCTCCACCAGCACTTGCCACTACTTTGCTCTCTACCCCCCCTTCCCTATCTCCTGAACTTCTCCTCACTGCACTTGCATGCCTAATTGCCACAAGGCCTAGTAGGACCATGACTGTATTTTACTGTTTTGTTGCATAAGCGCCTAACAAATGCTTGTAAATAAAATAAATAAATAAATACTGCACCGGCCAACTTTTCTTTAAAGTGGTTTGCCAGGTCATCATGGATTTTCAGCAATGGAGTGGGGATGTATTTGCAAGATGTTGTTATCTCATTGACAATTGAACATCTCTTACTGTGCATTGTTAGCATTTGTGATGTGTTTGGCATAGTGTGGATTCTTTTATTTTAGTTATTCTGCTTTATAGAGCCATATTTGCCTTTGGTATGCTAATTTGTCCTGTTGGTTAAAATGGTTAATCTATGTTTGCTCGATTTTCCCGTTTGTTTTAATTAAGTCGTGCAGGTGGCGGTAAATCATTTTGTGGCTATATTCTTGTGTGATGGGGCAAATAGTTTCTTGGCTGGTACTGAGTCTAGAGCTTCTTTGATCCATGGTTCATGGGTCTCAATTCTTTCTTCTGGTTTGTCCAGGAACGAGTATAGTGGTTTTGTGGATTTCAGTATGGCACTAAGTTCCATGATGTTGAGGGATTTCCATTTTCTTTTCTCAATAGGTGTTTGATTTCTGCAAGTGACTCCTGGTCACGTTTGTGCATTTATTACAAAATACATCATGAGGTGGTGCCTCCAGAGAATGTGTACTGGGTGATGGTGTTGAATGTAGGCCTTTTTTTTTTAAAGAAGATTGCATCTAGTGTGTTACTGGCTTCATGGGTTAGCCAGTTTGCAATTTGTTATCAGGGCATGCTGGCTAGGAAAGAGGCCAGTGATATGGAGGGAATGGTATTCTCCTCGTATAACCACATGTTAAAGTCTACTTGTTTGATTGGGTTATCATGTTCTATTGTGATGCTGTTTGTTGCACCAACACATTTCCCTGAAAGATCGGGTTTTATTTGGGAGGCCTGTATATTATTATGAAGTATAGATTAGTTTGATGGCCCAGTGCTCGGTGGAGGAAGAGTTCATTAAAGCCTGTGAGTCAGTGGAATTAGGTTCCTCCTGCCTTTTGATCCAGTGTTTGACTCTGGTGTGTTGGTAGGATTGTGATCTTTCTTGCCTCATTTTTTTTCCATCAACAGGCTTTAATAGATTGTGTGTACAGTCTATGCCATTTTTGTTGGTGTTTGCAGATTTGTGATTCTGTTGTCTTGCTAGTCTTTGTGATAAGTGATGTTTTGGGAGGGTTGCTTCATTTATAGTTCTTCTATCCTTCTTTAGTCAACTGGAGGTTGTTTTTTCCTGTGTCACAGTTAGGGTGAGGTTTCTTTAGATGTCTGGCTGTGAGGTTTTTAAGTGGATAGGTATCATGCCACAGAGAGTGATTTTAATCGAGGTTTCATTGAGTGCATGTTCTGCAATATTTCCTGGTGTATATAAATTCTAAGAACAGATTGGCGTTGCTTGTTTATCTTCACTGCTTCTGGCATTGCTCTGTTAACCACATTCCGACTGTCTTTCGGTGATCAAGTCATTTCATTGCAGATTTTGTGATTGGATGCAGGGATGATCTGGTGCAGGCAGCTTCCTGTGTCTTGTTTGGCTTTCTGTTGGATTATTACAGTGGCAAGTTGTCACTGTGCAAGTTTATAAACAAGGGGGATATCCCAAAGTCCAGAAATATCCCAGTAGGGTTTATTGTGGTTACCTAATATAGCTAATTGTTAGCAGGAGGCAGCAGAGTGACAAAGTCTAAGTGACCATTCGTCAAAGTGAGCAGAGAGTTGTCTAGATGGGAGAATGTTGAAGTGGCCAGGTCGCCCAGTGGCAGGGTCCCAGTGGTCAAGAATCGTATCTTGGCAGCTGTGTATTTTAACAGCCACATATCCCACTGGACAGGTATCTCAGTGGCAAAGTACCTGATAGGCAAAGCATCTCAGTCGGCCAGTACTTTGAGTGGCTATGTATTCCGGTTGCATATATATACCAGTGCCTAATATTGTCTCAGTGGCAAATGTTATCCCATTGGCAAAAAATATACAGTTAACAGATGATCCCATTGTCAAATTCGAAAGTGGCAAAGTACCCCAGCGGTAAAGTATGAATGCAGCAAAGTGTCATAGTTTCCCAGTGGTGTTGCCTCCTGTTATCAAAACACCAAATCCCAGGGGTTGATTATTTCAGTGGCCAACTATACTGGTGACAAAACTATCCTGATGTCAAAAGCATCCCTGAAGAAAGTTATAGTAGAGGAAAGCTATCCATGTGGCAAACTACCCTGGGGGTAAACTATCTTGGAGGCAAACTATCCTGGAGACAAACCATCTTGAGGGCAAACGTTCCTGAGGCGCTAGGGGCAAACTATCAAGGAGGCAAACTATGCAGGGGGCAAACTATCCCAGAGACAGGTTATCCCAGTGGGAAAGTTTCAAAGTTGCAAAATTTCACCCTGGCTAAATATCACAGAAGAATAAAAAGAAATCACATTGGTAAAATATAACTAAGAGAAATTATCAGAGTGGTAATCTATCAAAGTGGTAGATTTATCAAAGTGGCATGCTATGAAAATGGCAGATATTGAGAGGGCATATGTCACAAGAGTAGGATATCATAGTGGCAAGCGTTCAGAATAGCAGCATCTTGAAGATTATAAACTATCAAAGTGTCCCAACAGCACAGTGGCAAACTATCTAAATGACAAACTATCAAAGTGGGAGGCTGTCAAGCTGCTAGACTATCTTAATGAGACAATATAACAGTGTCAACATATCACAGTGGCAAAGGGTCACAGTGGTAAAATATTACAGTGGCAAGATATCAGAATAGCACAATCATAAAGCAGTAACACCATTATGGTTTGGTAGTATTACTGTGGCAAACTATCTAAGGAGCAGACTATTACAGTGTCAAACTTGCCACAGTGGCATTGTCATTCTTGTTCATGACAATAACCGGCTGGCTAGGCTTTACGAATGAAGCTAGCTTGGATAGAGATTGCACAGCTATGATCTAGGTATACAAATATTTATAATAAGATATATTTGCAGTGTATTAGGTATGCAGACAGCCGTAGTCAAAATAATTCTATGTAACTGGCCAGGTGTTTGGTACATAGACAGATATGATGAAACACCCATCCTTGAGCTAGAAAGTATTATTATTATTATTATTATTATTATTATTATTAATAATATTATTATTATTATTATTATTAGTAGTAGTAGTAGCAGTAGTAGTAGTAGTAGTAGTAGTAGTAGTATTAGTATTAATATTATTATTAAGGCCCTACATTTGGAAAGCAAAACAGAGCTTTACAATCAGATGGGGATAACACAGTGAAGGAAGCAGTGAAACAGGGGAGTGCAGAGCTAGCAACTTGGGGTAGGAGAGGGCAGTCAGTTTGGACAGCAATTGCTCTACAAGCAACCAGAGGAGGAAACAGTGGGGAGCAGCTCATCCAGTCTCAGGTGGGATGGGGAGTGAAGGTTTTGTGGACCTAGGTGTTAGGAGGAGCACCTAGGTGTTAGGGAGGAAAGATATAGACAGATTTTTTAATGGCAGCCCAAGTGAGTGAAAAGTATCTGGACATGTATCATAAGAGGGTGAGGTATGAGCTAGGTGTGCCTTGGACTTTAGTGAAACTGCCTATCTATGTGCTAGGCACATTTGTAGCCTAAGAAAGTAGTTGGCCAGTTCTTTGCTGAGTAAGCATACTGATTAATAGAAGGGCTCAGCCCTGTTTTCCGTATGCAGGTATGCAATGGGTTAGTGATGTGATAGGTAAGCAGACTGAGTAAAGTTGCCCAGATGTATTGTAGATATACAGATTCTTTATAAAAGGAGATGCCAGATATGTGCCTAGTGTGTAGACAGATTTTGATATTAAAAACAGCTATTTTTTGGATGTGCAGAGGTATTATGATAGATCAGCCCAGCTGTGTGCTAGGTATACAGCTAGATCAACAATAAGATATCCTTGCCGTGTGGTATGTATGCAGAGTCGCTAAAATAATACTATAGGTCAGTTCAGTGTTGGGTAAGAAGGGCAGTTATAATGAAAAAGCCAAGCTTTGTCCTAGATTTAAATTCCTGCCCCCAAAGTGAAACGTGCTAAATTCGCACTGGTATCTGGTTCCGCCCTTTCTGCAAAATCAGCATTTACTGTTATTCGTATGCATGTACAGCTTCCATGCAAGGCCAAACAATTCAGTTTAAGAAAAATCTATTAGTGGACAAGAAAGTGAAGGTGCTTGGCAGAAGGAGTTTGGTGAGAACAGTTGGGTCATCACATGTATCTTTAAAATAGTTCTAGAACCTTAGGTAGGCCCACGTATAGGTCATGGCTGATATTGTGTAGCAATAGTGAAATATAATGTGTAAAAATGAGAATGTAGACATAGGGCCTGTGTGTAGGAAACACTAAAACATCACCATATTGCAAGTGAGACCTAGTATTTTGTAATCTTTTTTGAAGGTGCAGTGTTGAATGAAGAGTTCAAATAATTTGTCCTTTCCCAAACCCCAGGAGAATAGTGGTATTCACACCAAATAGATAATGTTTTAATTGTATCAAGCAGTAGACCAGCAAAACCAGAATGGAATGTGAACGGCAGAGCAGGGGTAGGGCTGTGCCCATCCTGAAGGAAAATCCCACGGGAGCCGGGTTAGAGGTCTCAAGCTGCCAACACACATGGTTTTGATTTAGGGCACTAGCACCCCCGGGACAATGACCATCACGTTTGAACTGCCAGACAGCTGGAAATTGAGCACATGAACACATCTGAATTGGGACGATTAATGTGGTCCTCGAGAGTGCAAGGAGGTGTACTGGGGTGGGCAACTGATAAGGGGGGGGGAAGCAAGGAGCAGTAATATGTAGAGCAAGAGGTGATTCCATTCTGGCTGACAGGCTCATGACTGTAGCTAACTGTTCCCCGGCCGCTACCAAATGGCTGCTTTCCTTTCTGTCCAACAGAATTAGCAGGGTGTGTTATAACAAGGCGATGGCACCTGCTATTCCGGTACTCTTTGGAATTCCGCGAGGAGCCAGCCTCTCACCCTGTATTTATAACATCTTTATGGCCCCTTTATTTGCCTATCTCACTCAAGAGGGGATACTTTTCTCAAACTAGGCAGATGACACACAATGTGTCATCAACTCATGGGTTAGCATGACTGGGATGAAAGTGAACTCAACCGTATATTTTCCATCATTGAACACTGGATGATGTAAAACAATCTTGCACTCAACCGGGGTAAGACCGAACTCATGGTAGTGGGCTCTGAGGGCATCCTAGCAAAAATCGATCCTGCTTGTAAGCACTTTCAGTTTGGGAATGCTGAAATCCCCACCCTCCCTAAAGTAAAAAGATTGGGAGTGGTTGAATATGAAGCTTTATGTGGCCAGCATGGTTTCATCCCCCTCCTACTACATTAAACTGCTGGCTAATTTGAGACCTTTCATCCCTAAACAGAACACTGAGTCAATAGCACGAGCCATCATAGGCGCTAAATTAGATTACTGTTGCAGTTTGTTGGCAGGATCTAGCAAAGCCACCATTAGCCGACTTCAGGTAGTCCAGAATGGAGCAGTACGAGTTGTAGCTGGTCTCTCATATCGGTCCCATGTGACCGAAGCACGACGAGCATTGCATTGGCTTCCTGTAGAGGCTCGTATCTCCTTCAGACTCCTGGTCATTACCTTTAAATGCTGTATGGGCACTATGCCCCATACTTACAAAGGTATATTGCGGAAAAACCCTGCCATAGAAACCTGAACTCTAATAACCAAAATCTCCTCTTCCAGCCCAGATCCAAAACTAAGAAAGCGGAATCATGGGCCTTCTTTCTTGCGGCCCTTAGGCTCTGGAATAACCTTTCAACCCATCTGAGATGCTCATCGTCCCTGAGCACCTTCAAGAAGGGACTAAAAACCTTTCTTTTTAACTAGTATTTTCCTTCTGTCTCTTCTCATTCTGTCTCCCTGGCACTACTTAGACAGCTTGTTATTGTTCTATGTCTTTTTTGTTTGTTTTTGTCCGGGCCCTCAAACCCACGGGTCTATGGCTGCGCAGTACAAATGTAATAAAGTAAAGTAAAGTGATGCCAACCAATCGAGTACCGTGCTGGGGAGGCATGGTTGGGTTCCGGCGTGTCTGGTATCAAGAGGAGCCACTATTATTTCAAAGGGCCCATTTGATCTTGAGTTGTCCACTGAGCTCATGCTAACGATCAGGTGCACACCATGTGACTAGGCCGATAGGGCGGGTAACATTCCAGGTAATTCCCCAATCCAGTAGCAGGGACCAAGGTGATGGAATAGGGGAACCACGTGTTAGAGTGCGAAGATAGATTAGTATGTTGCCAATCGTCTGAGGGACTAAAGAGGACTGGTAGTATGTAGACAGGTGGTAGCCAATGAGGGTGGGGCATGTCATGAGTGATGATTTCTCTCCTTCTAACATTGTATTTGCTTTGAACTAACAGATTGAGCTCCATGTCAATTTGGTTCTACGGGACCTTCTGATACCTTTTTCTCCTTTTTGTTACAAATACATCTTGATTTCTTTGCAGAGCAAGACTTTTTCCGTAGAGGAGTGCTTTTTATTGTTAGATTGTTTGGAGGTCTTTCTTTACACGGATCTGCCGCCACCAAATCCGTATCACCTCGGAAAATGTGCACAACAACTCAAAGATTTAGGTCAGCTCGTTTTTGCGTGCAGCTCTGGGACTTGCACGCATTCATGACTGATTTCTCTCAAGCAAGCCAGTCACCACCCACACTGACATGTTTCGCAAACCACCATGGTGCATGCACAATGAAACAATGAACCAGGTCTGTTTTCACTATGTTTTGGGTGTCAAAACAGTGCATTGTTTTGTTTCCATGTTGCTTTTGCGAAGGAAAATGAGTAGTTTCGCGTATGTTTTTGATCTTTGCTTATTCCGCAAAACTGTATGAGAAACCTTGCATAGTTTTTCTCCGGCCTGAGTTAATTTCATTTAGTGTCATAAGAAACTTTGCCCAGGATTTCTGACAAGTTTTGGTATCGCGCAACAAACAAGAAACTTTGTGTGCCTCCTTTTTTCGACCTGTGCTGGTTTTGCATCCTCAAATGTGAAACTTCACTTGGTTTTGGTCCGATTTTTGGTGGTTTTGCATCACAGAACGAGAATGAGAAACTCTGCACAAATCCTTCGATTCATGCTTGATTTGTACGGTGAAATGAGCAACTTCGTGCAACTCTTTTGACCTCTTTTGGTCTCTTTCGACACTAGCAGATAGCAATCATTAGGGAATGGCCAATAGCGGCTGTTTTCTTTTTTAACCTTTACCTTTGTCCCAATCATTTGAGACACAAAGTTAATTAGCATGCCTAGGCTAGTATAAATAATGGTCTTTTTTTCTGGCATTTTCATCACTTCCTCTATGACTGAGTGATATCTGCTCTGCTGGCTGTGAGTACAAGGAGACCAGGATGACTATGTTGTGCTTCTTTCCATGTCGTCCCATTGGTACATAAGCATGGTAGGGTAAACTTGTGTATCACTCATGCATTTAGGTTGTAGGGTTAATTTGTGTATTGCTCATGCATTGGGTGGCTTGTACTTGAGTTGTTTTGTTGTCTCTTCATGCTTCTGCACGTCTCTATTAGCCCCACTTTCATTAACTGACATCTGTAGGGTGGCTAGAGGTCCACTTGTGTATTTCTCATGCATTGTGGCAGCTTGTGCTTGAGTTATGTGATGTATCATGCACCCACATGTCCATCTTACTCCCACTTTCATTAGGGATGTCTGTGGGGTGACGAGGGGCTCAACTTCTGTATTACTCTTTTATTGTGATGGCTTGTACTTGAGTTGTGATGTATCATGCATCCACACGCCCCCCTTCCAACTGATTCGACTATGGACATGAGTAGTGCGGTGGGGGGTCCACTTGTGTATTTTCATACTTTGTGGTGGCTTGTACTTGAGTTGTGTTGTCTGTCTCCCTATGAATCCACATGCCACTCTTACCCTCACTTTCAACAGGGAAGTCTCTAGGGTGTGCGGGCCTCATGTGTATTTCTCCTGCATTTTGGGGGTTTGTACTTGAGTTTTGTTGTCTTCACATGCTTCCACATGTCCGCCTTACCCTCACATGCATTAGGGATGTGTGTAGTGTGGTGGGGGTCCACTATTGTATTGGTCATGCTGTTTGGGTGCTTGTACGTGAGTTGTGTTGTCTGTCTCCTCATACTTTCACATGTTCCCATTATCCCCACTTTCATTAAGGGAAATATGTGGTGAGGGGATCCACTTGTGTATTGCACATGTGTTGTTGGGACTTGTACTTGAGTTGTGTTGTCTCCTCATGCATTCACATGCTCCTCTTGCAACCAAATTAGATTAGGGTCCCGTGTAGTGTGACAGGGGTAAACTTGAGTATTGCTCATGCATTGTGGGGTCTTGTGCTTGAGTTGTGTTGTCTCCTCATGCTTCCACATGCCCCCCTTTGCCTCATGTTCATTAAGGTAAGCTGTAGGTTGACACAAGTCCATTTGTGTATTGCTCATGCATTGTGGGGTCTTGTACATGAGTTGGGTTGTCTCCTCATGCTTCCACTCATCCCCTGTAACCCCACTTTCATTGGGAGATATGTAGTGTGGGGGTGGGGTCCACTTCTGTATTGCTAATGCATTTTGGGGGCTTGTGTTTGAGTTGTGTTGTCTGTCTCCTCATGTTTCCACGTGTCCTCCTTACACTCACTTGCATTATGATCATCTGTAGGGTGGCAAGGGGGTCCACCTGTGTATTGCTCATGTTTTGTGGGGTGCCTCAATCAATAAGGTACTAACATATTTGCCCAGGCTAGATAAAATGTGTACTTTTTCTGGAGTGTTCATCACAGTTGCAATTGCCTTCCTCTGTCAGTGACATCTATGTGCCTGGCTTGGATACATGACAACAAAGACAATCAAGGCAACCAGGGAGTCCACACAATGACTGCTATGCACTTGTACCACTGTTCCACCACGTTGCATTGGTCATGGGCTAAACTTGTGTATCGTCTATACATTTGGGGTGAGGGGCCTCAGGCACCTAGGTAAAAGACTCACTCAACCTTTTCTAATTAAGTTTGCTTTGTTCTGGTGTGTTCATCTTCTCATCAGTAGCAGGAGGCTTCCTCTGCCACTGAGGATGACTATGTGGCTGGCTTAGGAATCAGTACACCTCCACCACAACTAGAGCGACCAGAGTGACCAGGGCAACTGCACTGAGCTTCTGCTGTGCAGATCCACCTTGTTGTATTGGTGAGTAAGCATGGCGGGGTAAACAGTTGTGTGTCTCCTATGCATTTGGGGGCAGGGGCTTCAGGCACCTAGGTAACAGACTTGCCCAGCCTGTTCTAATTTAGTGTGCTTTTTTCTGGTGTGAGCATCTTCTCATAAATAGCAGTAGGCTGCCTCTGCAACTGATAATAGCAACATGGTTGGCTTCGGGACTGATACACTTCCACCATGACTAGGGTGAACGGTGTGACCATGCTGAGCTTCTACTGTGCTGGTCCACTTTGTTGCATTGGTAAGTAAGGATGGCGCTTTAAACTTGAGTTGTGTGTCACGTATGCATTTGGGAGCAGGTGCTTCATGCACACAGGTAACAGACTGTAGCAGCCTATTGTAATTAAGAGTGCTTTTTTCTGGTGTGTTCATCTTTGCATCACTAGCAGTAGGCGTCCTCTCCTACAACAACTACGTGGCTGGCATTGGAATCGGTACAACTCCACCACAACCAGGGCAATGGTGCTGAGCCGCTACTGTGCTATTCCACCTTGTTCATTGGTGAGTAAGCATAGCAAGGTAAACATGGTGTGTTAAGTCTGCGTTTTTGAGAGGTGTGGAGGCAACTTGTGTGTCGCTTTTGTGGGCTTGCACTTGAGTTGTGTTACCTCATGCTTCCACATGCTCTCTTACCCCCACTTTCACAAGGGACATGTGTAGGGTGGTGCAGCTGCTAATAAGCTGTGTATTTTGCTTTGTCACAGAACCAGATCAAATAAAATAATATGGCCAACTCCATGGGCCCTATGTCCACCACACTTGCTTAGCTGGCATAAACAAGACAGATTATGCTCGCTCCTCTACATTCCTGTGGGTTAACACAGTCACTCGAAGTGGCACCATCAAACAGAATTGATTTGTTTGTTTGCCAACGAAAATGCAAAGACGCAGCAGATTGCAGAGTTGCGGTCAGTGCACCAAAACCAAAACACTGGATAAAAAAACCTGCTTTATCTGGGTGATTGAGGAGGACTCTGATGACTCAACTCTTGAAGAAATGGCTGACATTAAAGAGTCTGCCAACAGCACTGAACAGCAGTAAGACCACACTCCCACATCACTGCCAACAATCAGAGGCCAACAAACTGATTGTAGCAGTGCCCCTTATTTCACTACTGTCAAAGCAAGGAGCAACATTGCAGTTTCTTCCTTTGGCAAAATGGAGCTGAGCAAGGGCAAGGCAGGGAAACATTGATCCACTTCAGGCCAGACAGCCCACATGAAGAACCACCACAACTGGTTATGGAGCCAAGCTGTACAGAAGAGTAAAGATAACGCAATGGGCAACCAATATGCAGTGCCAAGTCAAACAGACACATTGCAACCAACATGCACTAGCCGACGATTACATAGTTTTTTGAGAAGCAGACACTTATGACCGCAAACATCTGTTTGCACAGCAACTAGATATGCTGCCCTTCTCCTTTGTAAGAAAACAGGGTATCAAAGAACTGATGCCATGCACCATACCAAGGTGGAAGATCCCTGCCGGCAATATTTCTGCAGGGATTCTGTTCCAGCTCTTTATAAAAAGGTGGCAGAACAGCTGCACAAGGCACTGCAAGGATCAGAGGCGAAGAAGGTTCACCTCACCACAGACATGTGGACTAGTCCTCAGAGCACTGATTACATGACTGTAACATCACACTTGGTCTCGTTGGGTCAAACACAATCAAGTAGTACAGATGGGTCCCCAAGCATGCCACATACTGCTTAAACAATCACCGTCAACATGCAATGCTCTGCTTACCTAGCTTAGATTAGAAGTCACAAAAGGCATCAGACATTTGCACTAAACTTGATTTGGTTACTGCGGAGTGGTTTGATTCACACTCTCTCAAGGTTGGCTATATTACGGGAGAGAATGGCATACATTTTATGGCAGACCTGAAGAAGGCAGAGAAACCCCTCATTCTATGTTTTGCAGATGTAATTAACCTTATGTCACATGGCTACTAAAATACCCCACACTTGCCAACATGCTGCCATGCTCTTGCAAGATATATTTTTTAAATGTGTATTGTTTGCTTGTTAGGCGCTTACACTGCAAGTAAAATACTGTTTCAAAACCAGGGGAGGGAACACAGGATTGAAATACATTACAAAACATAACATTTAATAAGCGCATAGTAGGGAAAAGGAGGAAGGACACATCTACTATGCCTTTTGAGTATTCAGAACGTGCAGCAAAGAAAAGGCCAGAGGTCGTAGGTGCTGGGGTGTCTGGGCTCATGGGTAAGCCACAGATGAAGTGATTGGGTTGTTGGGCACACTTCTTCCACGCTACTATGCCCAATACATTGGCACGTTTCTAGAACACACACCATCTGCCACACCACCAGACCAAGTTGGAGGTTGTCACGTGCTGGAGATCATCCTCCTAGAAAAACACTGTGCAGTGATTGACTATTGGCACGCTGGCAAGTCAAAGCACTGGTGGCACTTCTCTTTCAGCAAGCTAGTGGTACTTGATTGGAATTGTCGGCAAGGTACTTTGGCCTTTTGAGTAAGCATCTGTGAGGATGAATAGCCAGGAAGTGGTCCAGCATGCAATCGTGCCAATCATGTTCTTCTTGAAAGGGGTCTGGAGAACATGGGGCACTGTGCAAGTGGATACAGACGGTGAGGAATTGGGGACGTTGTGCAGGGAAATGTTGACCTGCTTGCGGGCAGACCCACAGATCACTGCAAATCAAAGAAATGTTTTATACATAACTGCTACTTTTTTTGACCCATGGTGCAGGGATCATGTGTCTGTTCTTTTTTAAATTGGCACACGTGGCTGCTGAAGTCCTTATTGTTCCCCCAGCAAGTGTCAATTTGCAGCACGTTTTCAGTGCTGCTGAAGGGATATCGACAGACAAGAGGACATGCTGTTTACAGCCAGTGTCCATAGACTGACATTTCTGAAAATGAACAAGACACATACACCCAAAACCCCTTTTCGAATGGATTGTGTCCTCCCACGTATTCCTTATCTTTGATATTTCCTAATATCCAACTTGCTGTGTGGAATTTTGTTTTCCTCAGTGGAGGGCGCTGTGCGTCGATACCTGGTCGAGTTGATGTACCTCGGAGTTCTGCGTCCTGATGTCAGACTTATCACTGGTATAAGTAGCGCACGCAGTGCCCATTGCTCAGTTCTGTTTTTCCGTGCTTCACGACTTCGGTAATGTAACACTTGGTTCTGTGATTCTTTGAATTTCTTTGAGTTTCTTAGTTTTCGATTGGCTTCATCATCGGCTCCGTCGACTCCTTGGTCCGGCTTTAAAAAATGCTGTGATTGTGGTGCTAAAATGTCCATGAAGGACCCACACAGGATCTGCATGTGGTGTCTAGGGGCTGCACACCCGTATTCGGAGTGTGTTGAATGCTTGTCGATGACTGCCAAAGCCTTGAGGGAGCGCAGAGGGAAGTTGGAGAGAGGTAGGCTCTTAAAATCTGTTACCCCATCCAAATGTAAATCTTTAGACGAGTTGAGGCCTTCATCTCCCCGTCATAAATACATAAACACTTCCGTTCCCGGTCACAAAGTGGGTTGCATCATTCCTCGTCTTCGAGGCATGGCAAAAAAGAGGCGCCATAGATCGCCGTCCACTTCCTCATCCAGTTCACCCGAAAGGGTCGTTTGTCCATCTAAACATATTTCCACAGCCCAATTGGAGGAATTCAGAATGAGTACGATGAAGGTGTTTGAGAACGTGGCCTTGCCCCCCTCATGTTATCGTTGAAAACCTTGACATTTGTGTGGAAGCCATGGACGACTTTGGGGAAAACTTCAAAGCCATCAACGGTTTTGTCGAAAGCCGCCAAAAACAACTTCGACAATTTTGACATCGGCAGCTCCCATTACGACCTCCATAGCACCTGGCTATTTTATTGAGAAGATTTACACTCCTCAATCTTGTTCAGAGTATTTTGAGACTCTTTCCACAATGTATGAGGATGTAGAACACTCATCTAATGAGGAAAGATAATTCGGTCTAGAGTATGGTACACCTTCTGTTTTAGAGGAACTTGTATCAGAAGAGTCTTCATTAAAGAATTTACAAAATTCCCTACATGAGGCAAGTGGCATTGAGACTTCCCCTGAAGTTGAATTTGGTAAAGCAGATTCAGGAGATCATGCTGAAAGTAATAATGACTAGAGTGATAGAATACATGGGATGGTCCAGGACCACACATGTTCTTGAACAGGATGACTTAACAAAAATACTCGATAAAGGATCACAAAAAGACGTGATTGTCCCATTTCATAGGGCTATGCAGAGGAATATAGCTTCCAACTGGAAAACAACTGAGGTTGTCCCATAAGTCAATACGAGGCTAACATCCAAATACAGAGCCTCATCTTCTGACCCTCTGTACCGTTGCAAATATCCGACACCAGAGAGCCTGGTAGTACAGACAGCTACCTCTTCTTGTGAACAAAATGCCTATCCGATTATACCACAACATAGGGATGACAAGAAATATGATGCCATGACCAAGATGGTTTTCTTGGCTGGTAGTACGTCGTTAAAGTCTGCTGGCGCAGTTTACACACACCCTTTGGGACTGTATTTCGATGGCGGCTGACCACATCCCCGAAATGGGACAAATAAGACGGTTTCTTGAACATTTTCAATGATGGCCATTTGACGGCACACATCTATTTGGGTATAAAGCTGATGAAAGTTTTGAGAAGCTGCAAACTTCCAAGGTAGCGGCCAAATCCCTTAAAGCTGCAGTAAGCCAAACTCCAAACCGCCCCACGTGTGCGGCCTGGATGGGTAGGTCCTTTAGCTATTATTCCATATTCGGAAAAGGCAGAGGACAGCCGACTCAAAGAGGTCAGAGACGATTCCCCCATGGTGGATTGGGTAGAGGTACTAAGACCGCAATGGCAGGGACTGCTTTACTGTCAGCATCTACGTAAGCTGATCCAAAACCTCTCTGAGGTCTTACATCACAAGACAGTGGTAAGAGGCAGGTTATCACAGCATCTGATAGAATGGAATGCTATTACTTCAGATGCTGGGGCATTGGAAGCAGTTGCCTAAGATTATTGCCTTACTTTCCTGCTAAAACCTCAGAGTCATCCACTGAGTAACAACTCTTTGAAGAATCCAGATCTGCTACTTATGCAGGAGATTTTAACCCTGCTGGAGAAAGGTGCCTTAGAACTTGTACCTGTAGCGGAGAGGAACAAGGGTTGGTGCTTCCCTTATTTTCTAATTCCAAAGAAGGACAGAGGAATGAGACCAATCTTGGACTTAAGAGACTTGAACAAGTGCCTCCGGAAGGACAAGGTCAAAATGGTTACCCTTTCACAGATCCTTCAGGCCCTCCATCTTCAGGATTGGTTGGTATCATTGGACCTACAGGATGCTTACTTTCATGTGCCGATCCATCACAAGCACTGACAGTATCTGAGGTTCGCCATTGGCAACTCTCACTATCAGTTTCGGGTTCTGCCATTTGGGCTAACCTCCACCACAAGGGTCTTCACCAAGCTAATGGTGGTGGTGGCAGCAAGTCTCAGGAGAGGGGGGATTCACATCTATCCCTAGATGGACGACTGGCTGATCAGGGCCAGTTCCCCAGAACAAGCCCTGGATCACCTCAGCTATACGTGCCACTCCCTCCACAGGCTGGGCTTCTCCCTAAACCTCAAGAAGTCCCAAATGATACCATCACAAAGGCTCCAATTCATCGGAGCAGTCCGGATGCTTCCCTGGGAAAAGCCTCGCCACCAGAGGTGAGGGCTCAAGACATTCTGCAGATGGTGACAAAATTCCAGAATGCCCAATATCTTCCGGCCTTCGATTTTCTGAGGTTGCTCGGTCTCATGGCATCCTGCATTTTACTGGTGCCAGAGACTCACCTGAGAATGAGATCTCTCCAGTGGGCTCTCAGGACTCAGTGGTGACAATTCTCAGGCAGGATGTCAGATCTCCTACAAATGCCAGACAGAGTCTCACTGGATCTTCAGTGGTGGGCCTGTCAGGAAAAAACATCTTGAAAGGAGAACCTTTTTGGCAACCGTGGCCGGAGGTAACAGTACTGACTGATGCCTCAGTCCCTGGGTGCAGAGCCCATACCAATGATTTGACCATCAGCTGTCGTTGGTCTCCATCGGAGTCCAAAGAACAGATCAACCTGTTAGAGCTGAGGGCAATCAGACTAGCGTTGAAGGCCTTTCTGCCATCCGTATGAGGAAAGAATGTCATGATATTGACAGACAACACAGTGGCCCTGTACTACCTCAACAAGAGAGGAGGTGTAGGGTCACTACCACTATGCAGAGAGTCAATGCAGCTCTAATGTTGGGCTATACAAGAATGAATCTCTCTGTCTGCAGTTCATCTAGCTGGAGAGAAGAACACGACAGCGGATGCTCTGAGCAGGCAGAACACAGTCTCCCACTAGAGGGAACTAGCTCAGGAAGTCCTTCAAGAGATATTCACCCTTTGGGGAAGCCCTTAAGTCAATCTGTTCATGACCAGTACCAACAGGAAGTGCAAACTGTACTGCTCAAGGGAATTTCCTCCAAGAGGAGCTTTAGGACACACATTTGTGGTGCACTTGGAATTTCCACTCCTGTTTGCTTTTCCTCCACTCCCCGTGATTCCTCACTTAATCAGGAGGCTGAGGAGGTTCAGGAAATCATTGAACCTAATTGCCCCGGATTGGGTCAGGAGAACGTGGTACCCGGACCGTCTGAATATATCCATCTGCCTTCCAATTCGTCTTCCACTAAGAGAGGACCTTCGGGAGAGAGAGAGAGGAGGGTCAGGTTCTCCATCCGGATATCAGGACTTTCAGCCTTCACGCATGGTTTCTGAGAGGCTGAGCTACAAGGATTGGGACCTGCCGGACGACGTAATGGAGGTGTTGCTTTTGTCCAGAAGACCAGCAACCAAATCTTTTTACCGCTGCCATTGTAATAAGTTATGCAGCTGGTGTAGAGAGAAGAATGTTGACCTTTGCTCATGCAATACACCAATGGTGTTCTCTTTTCTTGTACACTTAGCAAATCTGGAGCTACAGATTGGAACAATCAAAGGATATCCAGCAGGGCTATCTATCTTCAAGTGCACTGCAGAGGAAATCTCCTATTTAAAGATTCCTCTGGTAATCCAATTATTAAAAGGAATAACTCATGTTTATCCTCTGACTCCATTCCAAGTCCCACTGTGGGATCTCAATTTGGTTTTATACTATCTAATGGGTGCTCCTTTTGAGCCTCTTCATTCTTGCCCATTACAACTTCTCACCTTGAAAAAAGTTTTCTTAGTGGCTATAACATTTGCCCGAAGGGTGAGGAAGCTACAGGCTTTATCCTGCAAGCCTCCTCATGCTGTTTTGCATAAAGACGGAGTGGTATTGAAAGTGAAGCCTACATTTCTCCCTAAGGTTGTTCCTGAATTTCACATCACTCAGAAAATCACCTTACCATCCTTTTATCCTCTGCCACACCTGGGAAAAGAGGAAGAAAGGCTTCACAGACTCAACCGTAAGTGTGCACTGAGTTTCTACATTACCAGATTGGCAAGACTGAGACGGAATGATCAGTTGTTTGCGGGCTATACAGGTCATAAACTGGGTCTAGCGATCACTAAACAAACCATCTCTAGATGGCTTATTTTAGCAATTTTCAGAGTTTTAGAGACTGGCCGGTAAAGACCCCCCAGAACATCTAAGGGCTCACTCCACCAGGGGTATCACAACTTCATCTGCTTTACAGATGGGAGTTCCAATAAAGGATATTTGTGCAGCTGGCACATGGTCGTCTGCACACACCTTTATGAAATACTACAGCCTGGATTCCTCCACTAGTCAAGAGTCTGTTTTTGGAAAGGCAGTACTGCACTCTGTGCATTCTTGATCACTTCACTTTTACTCCCTCCTCTGATTAAGGTAACTGCTTTGGAAGAGTATCAAAGATAAGGGATACATGGGAGGATACAATTCATTTGAAGAACAAATTACTTACACAATGTAACGGTCTTTCGAGTGGATGTTCCTCCCACGGATTCCTAATTGTCCCTCCCAGTCAAACCTGCAGTAAAACTTCCCTTGTGGTTACAGTCTGCGCCCTCTCAAGGGGAGTAACCATCTAACTCAAGACAGTACTTTGCTCTTCAAAACGGAACTGAGCAACGGGTGCTCAGCGCGCTACTTATGCCAGTGATGACGTGGACATCAGGTCAGAGACCTCTGAGGGACATTGACTCGGCCAGGCATTGAAGCACAGCAACCTCTACTGGGTACTGGGGGAAAAAGGATTCTGAAACAGAAAGCTGGATATTAGGAAATATCAAAGATTCTTCTTCCACCAACCCATATTCAAGATGGACATGCAAGCAGTGATGGAGAAGATGGGTTGGAGTGGTGAATAATATGGCTGTATATTCTATTTTGAATTCCCTTCTTCACTTCAGCAGAAAACTACAGTGGTCTATTATACAGTAAAGCTTCGAAGTGGTGTTCCATATGTTGCAGTGTGGCTATTTAGTTATGTATCTCTCTGTAGCAGGACCAACCACTCTGCAAAGGATCTTCTAAGCTGAAAGTGCAGACCCTGAACTGGAGCATCCTGTCCTCGAGTATTTCACAAAGGCCTCACAGCAACCAGAGGGCCAGACCAGCCAAAGCTCTCTTTCTATAGCACCAAACTGTTCACTCTGAGTTCCCTGTATCGTGGACAAAAGAGATGGTGTCTGCGTACCTCCTACCTGGCAAACTACTGTTTGCATATAACCCGTGAACATTATTAGTCCAGCGGTAACCCTGCCGGTGCTTCCGTCGTGCTACCACCAAACTCCAAATGATTTAACAGTGCCTGACTTCCCGGTGCCACTGGTGGATTACAACCCTGATGGCCCAGAAAGTCAGGCACCAGTAAATTGTAACTCCCCATTCCCCCATGGGGAACACGGAAGCACTGTTACCATTGTTAACAGTGCAAGTGATTCCTGTGCTTCCGTGGCGGTCTGCCTACCGTGGCTGCTGTGCCTGGCAGGGTCTGACCTGTTGGGCACAGCGGCTCCAGCAGGCAGACCTGTAGTATGCCAGTCTAGAAACTACAGCGCCGGTAACCTTACCGGCACCGTTGTTTCCAGACTGGCATAAATATAATGAAGCCCAAAGTATTATGTCCTAGTAAAGCATGCCACTAGTGTAAATATGCAGGTGCAACATTTTAAATGCAAGAACAAATAAAGGCTTTGTGGATATGATTGAATATTATATAAGTGAATAGATCTGCCAATTATTTAATTATTTAATTCATTTATGCAATTTAATGGATTGGGTATCATTTCTACTGCACTCTAAGAGTCTCCAAGACAGCCAATTACGTGGTGCTGTGTATTGGTAGTACACAATGTAAAGTCTTTGTCCTAGGATTTAGGCCTCTGCTGTATTTTTCCAAAGAAACCATTCCCAGAGATGAGAATGTTCCAAGAACCAATGGTTTGTGTGCTTGGCATAGGCAGATAAACATGCAATAATTGCAAGCACAGGCTCCAATGTGGAAGAGTAGCAGGGCTTGGTAAAAGTTTATTTCGCAAAAATGTCTGGTTGCAAGATAGGGAATAATACTGTATCTAGTTTGTTGCTATGTGGGTAGATGTTGTTCTTCTTATTAACTGCATGATAGGACTCTGCTGTGGATGCACATGACATAACACTTCACGGTATTAGCCAATCAGGGTAGGTCAAGTTTGGTGTTATTAGATTTGTTTAGGTAGGTGAATAGTAGAAGGGGTGGAATTAGCATACACCCGTTGTATGGA
This sequence comes from Ambystoma mexicanum, assembly GCA_002915635.3. NCBI lineage: Eukaryota > Metazoa > Chordata > Amphibia > Caudata > Ambystomatidae > Ambystoma > Ambystoma mexicanum. The sequence continues at coordinate 831,090,617 of CM030321.1, forward strand.
ATGTATTCTGTGGTTTCCAATTTCAAATACTGCTTTCCAATGCGGGTGGGTTGAGAGTTCCATTTTCCAGTCTCACAAAACTAGCTGACCTGCATTAAAGCTGTCGTTCTTACAACTTGTGCCTCTCTTCACTATTTCAGGTAGACAACAAATGTCGACACCTGCTTGCCCCGACGTGACTACTCACTGCCGGAACAAGAATCACACGAGATTCACTCTCCAACTCTAACCAGGGGTTACAAGCATTGCTCGTCCAAGCTATCCCTCGAAAATGCTGCTTCATTGACCGTACATTGATGCGCCCAAGATCACCACCTCAAGGTCGCCCACCAACTTGAACTTGGAGCATCACTTGCCAATGCATCTCAGCGGCTAAAGCCTGACTTGGCCTGGCAAACTACAAAGCACTCTTGGGACCGCTGAATTGCATGATTGAAGAACCACTGATCCACCGCAAGGGCACCCACATTCGTCCTACTCAACAACCCGCTTACTGAGGGGACTCCACAACACTGCATGCCCAAACTGAGACTGATCATCTTGCATTCTTGTTTGACATTGTGTTTGATATGTCAGCCCACCAAAAACGTAATCCTGGTACTTTGAATTCCAGACACTGGTTAGGTGTGATGCTAGAAATGCTTTGGAGTCAACCATCTTGCTCTTGTCCAACTACCTCCTTAGATTGTGTTTTCTGATTTTTTTACCTGCAAAGGGGAGTCCAGTCTGGAGCCCTGGCAGTGGTGATCTTCCTTTTTTTTCTTGGTAGACAAGGACCAATAGGATACACTCACGGCACCCATGGGTAGGGGAAAACCCATAGTGTATGTTTTTGGGCAAATTCAGCCTCATTACGAGGTTGGAGGTAGCCATGGCGCTATTAGCTCCATGGCTACCCCCATACCGGGTCCAGGTTCTCAGTATGGGGACTTACCGGGTCATTCCAACCTTGGAGGACCTGGTAAGTACCCATTCTGAAAACCATTCCCACTTGAGCCCCCATAGGACTCAATGGGAATTGGGAAGGAGCTAATAACGGGGCCACAAATAGCATAGCGGGCCGGTTATTAGCTCCCTGGTCCCTTAGTGGCTCCCGCTAAGGGCGGCTGGTAAAACCAGCCGGCCTTAGTGGGACCCGCTAAGGGACCTTGGAATACGGCAGTAAGGGGTTAATGGCACCGGCACCCTTACCGGTGCCGTTAACCCCTTACCGCCGCACTCGTAATGAGGCCCATTGTTTGGCGGCCCACAGAGCAGGGTATGGGCTGGTTGCAGCAACATGCGGACTTGACAGCGCTCTGGGCATCCTCCCTTTTTGGTACACGCAGGCCCTGCCAGAGGAATCAATGGATTCCTGGACAAAGGCAAGATGGCCACTGCTCTGCACGCTTCCCCTGACTGGATGTTGGGTGGAAGGACCATATATGGAGCTGGGACTGCTCCTGATAGACTAGTAAGAGCCTTCCCAGGGATTGATGTTGTGGTTACACCCAAGGGGCAGGACCTGCCTTAATGGAGATTGGAGTGAAATCACATTCTGTATTGTGGGTATCTGGTTTTGGTTGTGGGTCACATTGTCTGTGGTCCTACCTGAGCCCGCCCTGAATGAAAATGAGTGAATGCATTAAATGCTCTGAAAACATGCAAGTTGTCTCCATTCCACATCCTGCGTTATGGGTGTCTGATTTTGGGTGAAGGGCCTGAATGCCTGTGAGCCTGATTGGGTGCTGCCTGATAAATGCACTAGTGTGTGATTTTCTGACTGAGCCTATCTCAGCCTGTGTGAATAGGCAGGTTATGTAAAGCAAGGGACCCAACACTCTTTGTCAGAAGCTCAAAGTCGAAACCAAAGCAGAATCTGAAGTCTCAAGAAGCTTGTATCCTAAATCCACCTGGAGGAAGAGGTCTGCTGTTGCAACTCTTCATAAAATACAAAAGCTGCTTTGCTTATTTGAGGACTGAACCAGAGAGGACTTGGAGAGGCAAACACTTCTTGTATCTACAAGGCGACTTAGTACAACTGCAGCTCCCCAACTGAAGTGTCCTGAAAGCCAATCCTTTATGCCTGATGTCCTGAAGAGGTACCTTTGTGGGTCCAGAAGAGGAGTGCAAGAAGGCCATCTGTGTCATCCAGGGTCTTGAGGAGGATTTGTGACCACTGGAAGCCAAGTTGCTGTGTATCACCCAGAAGACAGGGCAGCCTGGCATAGTGATGCCTGATGCATGGAGCTCCCAAATTTCCAACCATCTGAAGAAATCTTCAAAGGGCTCTGCAACCACGACATCTGCCTACAGAGAAGTGCCTACTGTTGGGTTTCGTGCCACCAAATACAGAAGAAAGTGTCCCAAAGGTCCAGGCTTGGCAAGGGTCAGCAGTGTAGTCCGCTGCTTTAGTTCACAAAACGAGAAGCCATCCTGTCATCTGTGGCTGCAACACTGAAAAACCGAAAGGTCCCCAACTGAGAAATAACAAAACCTGACACCTACTTCTGTCATAGCACCCTTTGCCAATGAAAGTCCTAGATGACCACCAAGTTACTTACCTTCATCATCCAAGCCTTGTTGAGGTCCACAGCAACTTTCATCTTTGTGGGACATCCACAGCCAGCATAGCAACATGACAATGGAGACCACTGCAACAGACCTGCATTTTGGTCCCTTCTCCTGCTTGACATTGATGTCACAGTAACTCCTTCCTACAAGGGGAGGTCCATCATGGAGGAAAGCAGAGAAACTCTGCCACTTTGTCTTCCAAGGTACTGTGATGAGGAAGAACATCTTCAATCATCAGGATTCATCCAGGGGTCCCAGATTTGTCTTGGATCCTGTTCTCCTGTGATGTCCCAGGTACTTTGGACAGAAGCAGATTATTAATGAACTTATTTTGAATGGGCTGTAATATGCACCATACAGTACAAATTAGCTTTTCCTTACAGGTTGCCCAGGTTGGGGGAGGGATCCTCACACAGTATTGCATTTTCACACTAAAGAAAACAATCTTCATATGTTCTAAGTATCACCTGCCTTTCTAGATTAATGTTTATTAGGTTAACCCTTGCCTACTAATGTAAATGCTTTTTTAATAACCGTGAGCAGTTGGTGCATTATAAATAAATCTGAATTTAAACGTGACAGTGGTACCACATAGAACTGTATTTATAAAGTTATGTTACCTGATTAGATTTCTACTACAAAGTGAATCTTATTTATTTGTATATATTTACCTGCATTTTTATCCTTAAATAAAAGAACTGTGTTATCACCTAACATAGTGTGCGGACGTTCCATTGTGGGGAGTTTGAGAGTTCACTGTACCTAAGAACCAGCCTGTATCACCTCCCTTGAGTCTCAGTCTTGGTTGCTCGTCCATAGCTACAATTAGTGAACCTTGGCTGTGGTGCTCCCTGCCTCTACCCCAACCATATAGTTGGCAGCAGTACAGATACCCCCTGCACTCTTTACATTAAGTCATGCATGATTGCTCATGTTTGAAGAAGATGGGTTTGAGTGGTGATTAATGTGGCTGTGTATTCTGTCCTATTAAACAGTAAAGTGTTTGCAGTGACTATATGTAGTAGTGTGCATTTGTAGTAACTTAGCTGTGTTTTCATGTTCTAATAACAAATAATAAGATAAAGCGGTAGTTGGAAAAGTGTGGGTGTATGTGTGCATGTGTATGTATGTGAAAAAGGCAAAGAAAGAGAGTCCAAAAAACACTAAAAAAACAGTCAAGAGGTACATATCCTTTCGTGGGGATTCTGTTCTGCCAGCTTCCTTGTCTTCTGGTGGGACCCCATTGCCACCCCTTGCACCACCAATGTCACCACTCCCTCACTATCATGAGGAGAAAACACATGACAAAGTGGTGGTTAGTTGGGAAAGCGCGCGTGTGTGTGTGTGTTTATGTGAAAAAGACCCACAGAGAGAGTCAAGAAACAGTCAAAAACAGTCAAGAGGTACATATTCTTTCCTGGGGATCCTGCTCTGCCAGCTTCCTTGTCTTCTGTTGGTGTTGCATTGCAACCTCTTGCCCTGCCAATGCCACCACTCCCCACGGTCCTGAGGAGAAAACAAAAGCAAAGTGATGGTTAGTTGGGAAAGCATATGTATGTGTGTTTGTATATGTGCATAGGAATCATCCAGCTCATTCTGGTCCTGCCCTTCTCCACTGTATAGTGTCAGCTTGGGGAGGGGCACTCATATGCTTGTTGCATCATGAAACCTGAAGGTGTCTCACCCGCTAGTCCTCGGGATCTGTCTTACAGGTGGGCAAGACACAGGCCATTGCATTTGGATCCAGTTCCTGGGGTGGACCAGTGCGGGGGATCACCTGGGTGAGGATCCTCGGGAGTGGGAGCGGGGACACCAAATGGCGAGATGCAGTATCCCCTTCCCTATAACACCCTTGCCTCCTTCTACCCGATAGGATACTTAGGAAACTCAACCACCCCCCCCCCTTTCACAACATGAACACTTTCTCACGGACAGCCAGCTATCAGAGAAAATGGACACCTGACATGTCCCAATACAATGGTCAGGCAGGGTTAGGCAATTACTGAGCATCACACACACCTGATTTCCATTACACTTCCTCACACAAATAAAAGGCTTAGCACGAGATCACACTCTTAGCGAGGAAGAGCACACGAGGAGACAGCAGTTCGCAGTTCCAAGATGGCAGTTTAACATGAGGAAGAAGACAGCAAAACAGAGGGGATTGTGAGGAGAGAAGTTCCCTTGACCTTTTGGACAAGGAGCTGTTACTTTCATGAAACCTCAAGAATAGAAAGCGTAAAACCAGGAAACCTGTACCCTGCATTGCATTGTGTGTCTGAGGTACCCGGTGCTTTCCTGTGCTGATTATTAAGGCGGGGAGAATCACCTGCTGCTGTAGTACTGTCCTTTGCAACAAAGCACCACCAGTGAAATCAGCACAGCCGGTGAGTTGGGGAGACCGATACTAGACCGGTCTGTATTGAAGCCAAGGTTGCAAGAGGCAACATTGTATGGTAAACGCTGAAGTGAACAGTGTATGAAGTGCATGTGACAACCAATGCAAGTAAAATTGGACAACGGATGAGTGATGGAACTTTGAAACCAAGATATGATACCTAAGACAGAGTGGTCTGGTACCACGTGCATACTCATTTGAAGGTCTCTGTAAGGTATCCAACTGAGAGGTGGCAAAAGTAAACGAGTGACAAAGGATTGTGAATCCAAGTGGTCCTGCAATGGGTCGGCCAAAGTCCTGTGCACAATTGAAAGTCTTCAATGTTAATAGAGTAAAAAAAGTTGACGATAAAGTAGATAAAGTTGGTCCGAGCCCAAACGAAGGAGATCAGATGAAAGCTTTTGGATAAAGCAAGTTTGGGTTAAAGTAAATTAAAATTGGTCCGAGCCCGGTGGAGGAAGACTGATTGAAGATTGTGTTGAAAGGGGATCCTAGGTGAAACCTAAATCTCCTGAGAAATTGGATGCATGAAACTCCTATGAGCATTGTGTGAAAGAGGATCTGAGCCCGGCTCAGGGGGGTCCGAGGAGAATAGTGAATCACCTGAGAAATTGAGTATGTGGAAAATTACTTATTGTTTGTTTGTTGCATCAGATCCTCTGAAAGAATAGACTTTGAAAGGCAAAGAGACTTGGGCACGGAAGACACTGATGCTAATGTTTGAACTACATCCTCATGCTTGAGAAGCCAGAGACTGTGCTAAGCTAGAGTGCATCAACGTGTCCTCTGCTGAAAGCATGGGGAAGGGAGGCCAACGGTCTGAATATCCTGAGACATCATTTCTTGAACACTTCTTTCTTTTACATAACATTGTTTCTCACGCTATTTGGATTTAGAGGTAAGGAATGGCTACATGTTTATTAGTAGAAGCCCTTTTAACTTGGCAAGATACTACTAGGAGTGTGTTATTATTATTTTTTGATGGACATAGCTTGTTCTGACTTCAGATTAAGGATTAGATAGGGGATGGATCAAACATTTTTTGAAGTTCAATAAACACCCTTGAACTGTGGCTACTTGTGTCTGTCTTACTATTGATACCATGCCTTCCTTACACATTTGGTGTCAGGAGTGGGATGTGAATCAATGGAGACAAATTGGGGAACCCTAAAATTTCAGAAGCTTAATCATAGCACCTCCAACACTCCAATACTTATGTATTTATTTATTTATGTATTCCTTTATTTATTGGATATTTGTAAAGCGCCTATACACAAATGGCGTTTGAAGGCGTCACAAGACAATAAAGGGTTGGGACAAGGGAGAATGATAGCAATAAAGGTCCTACTAGGTCTGTGACCTTCTGATCATGCAAGAGCAGTAAAAAGAAGTGCGAGGGAGAGAAGGGTGGGAAGGGAGAAGTGCAGGTCTGCGCAAAATGTGAAGTGCTAGGGTGGGAAATGAAGCGCAGGGCAAAGAGGAGAGGGTGCAAGTGAAAGGATGGTGGTGGTGGCAAAGAGGACCACAGGGGCTAGGCGAGTGCTAAAACAAAGCCAGGTTGGCAAGTGCCAGGTTGTGCATGGGGGCAGGGTGTTAGGGAACATGATAGGTGTGAGGACGTGAGACGATTAAGTGAGAGGGCCTGGCACCAGGCAGCCAGTCACTGCGGCCCATGGGAGCATTAGCAGGGGAGGGGGATAGGGAAGGAAGAAGAGAAAAGGACGGTCTTGAGGAGCTTACAGAACATGATGAGATCTGGCTCAAGCCTGAGAGGGGCAGGGACCTTTACAGAGGGAGGCTCCTGCAGAGGAGAGAGTTCTACCTCTCACGCTCTGCTTAGTGAAGCATCTGATCTGCAGACAATTGGAGCTAGAAGACTGAAGGGATCTAGGAGGAGGGTATTTAGGGAGAGAGCCTTGTGGATGATGAGAGGCCATTGTCGGCACCTCCCTCTTCTCCGCAGTACTTCTGACTCCTCTACCACTTATTTTATTTTTTGCTCTAAAGGTAACTTTCTCCTTAGACAAGAAGTGTCCGATCTCTCTCTCTCAGCCTGACCTCTGACCTCTTTTGTTTTCTGCTCTCTGCCGTCTAAAGTTGACTCTCTTTCAATTACTATAAGGTCTATGTGTAACTCATGCTGCCCCTCTGCACCCCATGTGGTCCTTTTCTCAAATGCCTTTGGCCTTCACACAGATCTAATTCCAATGCCATATACAGTTTTGGTTTATTTGGTAACTAAAATCACCAGCTTATTGCATGTCAAATGTTCAAAAGTTTATTAACAACAACTTGATCCTCTTCATTTTGCCATTTTTTTCAGTTGCCATCTTATAATCCATTTCCTCCATATTGATCCCTTTTTTCATTTTATTTCTGCCCCCTACCCTTTCTCTCTTGATAGAATCTTCCCTGCTACCACATTGCTTTCCTTTTTTTCCCAGTCTAACACTGGCGTGTAGTACACCATTCATGGTCCTGCTCTATCAGCTGTGATGTTTTTATTTAGTAGCAATTCTCTTTCTGAATAGAGGGATCAGAATTACAATTCAGGAGGTTCTTCTCGTTTGTTTGGATGGACAGATGCCTTAAAACCACCTGCCCGGCAGCACTGCGTTCTGAGGCCAAACCCCAGCTCATCACAAAATTGGGAGCAGACCTATTCAAAACAGGCTCACTAAGAACCATTATCTTCCTGTATTTGAAGGACTCTAGGCTCCTCAGCTTGCCCCACACTTGCTCTACTTCCAGACAGAAGTACAAATGAAGGGGAACAACATCTTTTCCTGCTTCTGATCTCTCTACAAACTGGCACCAATCACCATTGGGGTCATCCTCGGTTACCAGACATTTTGTTGAAAACAAATGGTCGACAGGACATTTGGTTGAAACCATTTGGTCGAAAACCAAATGGTCGATTTTTTTATTTTTTATTTTTTATTTTGGGGGGGGTCCCCCCAGCCCCCTTTTTTTTCTAAAAAAACCCTTTTTTTCCCTAAACTAAAACCGAAAAATATATATATAAGAAAAATTCAACCATTTTGGTTTTCGACCAAATTCCGTCGACCAAATGACTTTCGACAAAATGTCTTTCGACGAAATGTCCGGACACCGTGATCCTCATTGTAATTGGTGTTTATGAAAGAAATGCATTATGATGCTTTTCGTCGTGGAGGTAGTGCCTTGATTGGACTTATTAATTTATGTTGTGATACATCCGCTCCAAAAGACAAGGCCCTCAGATTGCAAAATATGGGATGTCACCTCTATTTTCTGCTTGAACATGCCCCAAACTCTAGAAAGGAAAGTGTGGTTTGACTTACAATTGCCCTTTGCAGAGTGTGGCTGCAAGACTGTATGCAGGCTTCCTATTTCTACCTTCACCATGCAACTGATGAACGTGGCTGCAAATACATCTTAAAGTTCTTCATCAAACACATAAGGGAGTCTGTAGCTGAAACAAAATGCTATCATATGCCACAGACCCATGCTTTGCCAGAAGATACAAGCCACCCTGTCGCTGCACAGGAATTACCTTTGAGACCTTTCGAGCAGTGCCCCTTGTTCTCTCTTATCCTCTAGCATCACGAACATGATGGGCAGAATTTACCAGGAAGCAAACCACTTCAATTACTATATGAACAACATCATATGGAGCATTGCAAGCCGCCTTCTCTCAAACGCTGCCCTTGAGACATGATAGATCCTGGCAGTTTACAGTGTGACAAGGCCAGCCCAATGGCCTTGCCAAGCCAGTATGGGGTTTCCTCTCCTCAGCTACACGTGAGGAATCTAACCCCAGTTTTAGACCTGGACTGGATAATAACAACAATGAGGTGCTCAGGTCCTTATATTTCCTCATGTGCAATAATGTTTGTTTTCAGACTGCTGTCTCCTACCATTCCTTTAGTGGAAAATGTTCTCCGGTGTTTTTTTTGACATTGCCTATCCACTGCAATGTTGAAGGACATGCTTGACTAAACCAAAGGTCCATCAGCACAAGAGAGGAAACCGAGCAATTCTGATGCCAGCCCAGACCAGCGCAGAGCCACACAGAGTACGGGCAGAGGAGCGAGAGTCATGAGGGAAAACTGTGAGCATACGTGGCAACTGCTTGTTCCGGTTAGGATGCACTTGTGGGAGTTCCCGCTCATAGCCACTAAACCACCAGAGACTTTTTCAAGAGCTTAACGTCACCAGCTGGGAATGGAATCCCCAGACCACTACTGATGATCTTGATTTATTATCATCTTTCGGCAACCGGCCATATGACAGGTGGGCAAGCGTTATGCCTCATAAAGCTTGGCTGCGCACACACACACACATACACACACCACTGGGCGGGACAGAGAAAGAAGATTGGCTAAAGAAAGAAGCCAATCCCTAGGAATAGATGGACGGATAAGGAACAGTAGGACACACAAAGTTGTGGGTATACCAAGTGTGGTCAGCAGTGGTGGACGACCAAGAGACCAGCAGGAAGAAGAGGCAGAATGTGGAGAAGAGTGTTTGAGCAGGTGACCTATTGGTTTGCGATTGATAGTGGTTCTGCGATGTAAGTGTGTGTGTGGCTGTGAGACCAATGGCTGCTGATGTCTGAATGTGAGAGGTATGTTACAGGGCAAAGGAATGGTGACTGAATAATGTTTGGAGGCTTGAGTACTAGTAGTTGGAGGGTGGAGCAGTAGCAGATGGAGGGCACAGAGTTGTAGTTGTTGGAGGTCAGAGTAGTTGGATGGCGGTGCTTGTAGGATGAACTCAGTCAACATGTCTAAAACCTCATTTTCTATCTCCGCTTTGCCCCTTTGCCAGCTGCATTACACCTGGAAATTGGGTTGTGAGCCTATTCATATATCAATGGGCATGGAGTCACGCCCATTCTGTAATCGTCCATGTGATGAGGCATGGCTATTCCTGCTCCAGCAGACTCTGTCTATGGTTTGCCGCTATGCTTCTTCATTTTCAAAAACCCAGATCAATCATGGTGCATACCTCATAATGTATAGGAACACTGCAGATCTCCATTGTGTCCATATGAACACGGTGGCTGTTACCCATGGATAAACAGGATTCACAGCCGCCATTTTCCATTGTGTTTTTAAACAAATCAGAATGGAAGGAAGTAGCCCATCCCATCCATTGCATTATTATGGGCTATTATCCTCTGCCCATCTGGCAAGATTAGAATGAGGCCTTGTTTTGTGGGTAGATGCTTAATGTAACAAGTTGTTAAAGTATTTAATGCGTATAAATAAAGAAGACATATTCCATTGTAACCCAAAAGAATCCAATCCTAACCCACATTTGGACCCTCCTTATGTTTGCAGATCCCAGAAAGAGCTATCTGTGATTAAGAGCCATTTACAAAGTATTCATCACTGTAAAACAGCAATGTAATCTAGATACTGTAGGCTTGTCTTTGCAATGGTGCAGCCTCTAAAGGCAGAGGTGGTTCTGTTTCATACACATGTGCAATGGGCATATCATTACTGCTCGTTACCTAGATTCTTTCAGTGATGTGTAGTTCAATTTGCCATGGAGCGACCCCTGGAAACATCGTGTACTCTCAATGTGTCACAGTGCATCCTAAATGCATGAAGCCAATGGCCAGTCAAGATATTCCATTGACTTTTAATCATTCGGACATGCCAATTAGTCGTATAAATATACGAATAAGTCACCTGAAAGGTACTAATGTGTGCCTGATAATCTTGCTACATGTATTTCCTGCCAATTGCTTATAGCATTCGTTACTGCGTTGTTGGAATTGTTATAATGCATGGGATAAACTGCCCACTTTCTTACATTATAAGGATTTTGCAAGCCACCAAGGAGTCCAGTGACGAAAAAGTGGAAGGCGGAGAAAGGCTGGGTTCCTTTGCCTTATCACACTACGCCGTGATCACACCCAGTACCCTTGTGACATGCGATAAGGGGGATTGTATTTCTTAAAAATCATTCCATTTATTAATTGGATCCTTGCTCACTATGTTTGAAGCCTTCTTGCAAATGTTTAAGTGCGGAACTGGTGTCGTTCAAAGAAAAAAACTGACGCATGGTTCCTTTCGCAGAGAAACACATTAAGCGTTTAAAAAAAAGTGCATTTAAAAGTAGACGTTCTAGTTTTAAATAAGCGTTCAAGTGCATAAAACAAAATATCTCCTTAGCAACTAACGATTGCATAGTCAGAGAAATGCTCAGAGGAACGATATTCGTAAATGTTTTCAAGGCTGTTCCTATACATGTTAAAATGCCAGCTAGAATAATGTTTAGAGTGGTGCCTTTCACAAGCTTTGTTACTGCACTTCTCAACTGTGATAGTTGATTATGTTTGATTGACACCCAGGTATGGTGTGGCAGCCAATCGGCAACTCTGGAATGCAGCCAATATCTAGCTGCAACCAGTGAAAGTGTGTGCTCAGCCAATCAGGTAGCTAGCAATGCAGTTGGAAACTGCCAGTGTCTGCTTGCATTCTAACATCCACTGGCGCCCCGTCCATTGGTGTGGCCATTTATTCCCTCGCTGCCTCCTCCCCAACCCTTCTGTGTGCCTCCTAACATCCCTGGTGTCTACATCAACCCCAAACCCCATGCCTGCTCACTGTCATACCTGGTGGCCTGGGGCTTCATGTTCTGGCTGCAGTAATCCCTCACTATCTGTGGCTGCCACCAAAGAAAGACTAAAGGGATTATTTCCCTGTTCTATTTTCAACAGTGGTGCCATTTTGTTTTTTTGTTTTTTTTTGACAGGAGACTGGGCACGCAAAATATGCATGGAGCCCATATCACGAAAAAAACCCAGCACATTTAAACTATTTGGTGGCAAATAGCTGTTTCATTTTTGTTTTTTGCTGGTGAGTAATTTGGCAATAAGCCCCGAGCCTAAGGTTATGTCCCCCACCCATAGTTATAGGCCCGAGCGTAGCCAGGGAGTTAACAGAGACCCTGGGGGTATTACCATTAGTCAGTAATGGCCCACCGGCGAGGGGCTTATTACCATTAGTATTCTGTTTTTTTTAGCCTGGGGATACTAATGGCGTTGTTATACGTTTCAAGCAGCATTTGTTTTGCTGTTTCAAAAGGCGGCCGCTGCAGTACGTGTTAGTGTTAGAAAGACTAGAACGCGCATACTGCTTTATTACTACCGATCAACAGGGCGTCATTTTGGGCCAACTTGATCTGTAGTAATAAATGGGGAGGTGAGTGAGGATGCTTTTGGACGAAGCACGAGATGCATGCAAATGCGTACATGGGATTACACTGGGGTATGGCTCGCAATTCAGCCAATCCACGTTCCCGTGGCATCGGCATGCTGGTTACTAATGATACAACTAGACTTGTTATGTTATTTATATGTTTGATGCAGATATTGGAGCCATGCAAATATTGTATTTTCCAATCAACATGTATGCTTTATATTTTTAAAGTGCCAGCTTTCTATTGCTGTATGTTTTCTTCTAATCTACTACTAAAGGGATTGCGCTATGTAATAACAAAACACATTTGACTACACTCTTTGGGGGTCATTACGACCCTGGCGTTAACGGTTTAACGGCGCCGTAAAAGGTGTCGGCGGCGTTAAACCCTTAATGCCTGATTATGGGGTACCTTTGTGGCTCCCGACCTTAACGGCTGGTCTGGACTAGCCGTTAAAGTAGGGACCCGCAAAGGGACTTCCGGGGTAATTACAGTACTGCAATTTACGGTACCGTAATTAGCGCCTTCCCCAGTCCTATTGAGCCCTATGGGGCAAAAATGAGAATGGGGAAGGGCCAATGGTAAATGGGGAATTACCGCCCCGCCAACCTTGGAATGGGGTGGTATTTCCCCATTTACCATTGGCGGACTTGTTACAATACCGGCAGCAACCATGGTGCTAATAGCGCCATTGGTTACCGCCGGTGTTGTAATGAGGGCCTTTATCATGTATACAATGCTTGCAACAGGCAATCATTTTGAACATTTAACTTGTATATTATTGATGATGAATCCCCAGTAATTCCTCCTAAACACACTTCACATTTCTAGTGACAAGAGTGAATTCATATTGAATTAAAAATTCATACCAGCATCATTTGGAACTATGCCCTAAGGCACTAAATTCTCTTGGGAATTGACCTCCAAAATTATGATGGTAATTCCTCTGGATTAGCACCCGACAAGGTGTACTAGCCAATCAGGTGGCTAGAAATGTGGGATGAAACCTACAATCACATCCTGCGCTCCAAGCCACCTTATGACTGGATCCCTGGCTGTCAACTTCCCCCCACCCTCTGTCCCCTTAAATATTGTTTTTTAACATTTCCAACCACCCTCGACAACCCCACTTTCCTTTTTGTTGTGGCAGACAGGTTGCCACCACATCTTCCCAGCTTCTCCAGGCCGCTATGAAAAGGGACCCTTTCCATGGCGGTCATCTTAACACAGTATCTTCAGTCATTGAATGGGACGCGAGAGGCGAAGCGTCCTGTTCAATAACAAAAAATACTTTTTTTTCAGGACACCGGGTTACCGCTTTGGTAAACCGCAGTGCTAATGGCATTAAGCCCCTGTTCCAAGGGCTGGAAAGGGTTGTAACGGTCTGGAGCCGTCATTAATGCCCCGCTTCATTCAGCCCGTTAACTTGGGCTGCTGGGCCGTTACCTCAGTTCTAGCCCTTGGAATCTGGGCTTAATGCCAAGGTATTCTAATTTAAAAAACTGTCAAAACACAGGCATGGTAAATCCTTAAAATAAATGATTCTAGGTGGCAGAAATGAACGCACGTTTGTAGGATATTTTCAACCGACATATTGTCCTACCCATTTACCAAACACCATGCAGCCCTTATCTTTTACAAACTTTGAGTGTCACAATTTTCTGCTCTTCACCAGCAGAAGTGTCCACAGGTGCAGCAGCCACTAGAGAAAAGGTGGAGGAGACACGTTATTCAGAGGCCACCTGTTCTTCATGTCAGCCAAGCATCATGGGTACAAAGGGATGGGCAGATCATCATGCTGAACCGCCACAAAAGGGAGACCTACGCTGAGCATCATGGGTACAAAGGGATGGGCAAATCATCATGCTGAACCGCCACAAAAGGGAAACGTACGCTGAACTGTTCACTAATAAAGGCTAAGGTCAAGCCTGAAACCAACATCAGAACCACCATTGCCATGGCTCCTGAAATCAGTGTCAATCCTGAAGCTCTCTGTCACTGGCACTGCCACTGGCACCATTCATATAGTGCATGGCATGTCTCAGCTGACATTGATGGGACAGAGGATTGATGCAAGACTTTAGTATGCCATAGAGCATCTCCCTGCCCACCACTCATGCTGTGATGAGAGCATAGCCTCCGACCCCACCATCATTAGCCATGCCGACTGCACCCATGTTCCATTAGGTTCCCACAAGTCCTCACAGCCCCTAGACCCCAGATGGAGTAAGCATCATTCCATGGATGCGCCAATGACCCGTGACAGTGACTTGGCAAAAAATCACTGCTCTGCCTATTTCCATGGATCCATGCATGATGCCATGGATCAAAGCATATGGCTCTTCATGTGCAATACAAACCATTAAATGCATACATTGTACGAGAATGAATTGCTTTTTTTGTTGGAATAAAGAGCAAATGCGAAACACGTCATAATCAATAATGAATACATCAACTCATGATACTCATGATTTACACCGTGGGAAAACGCATAATATCAGCTTACACACACAGCTTATGCACACATACATTTTGTATTTAGCAGAATTCATGACCCCACGTCATAAAAATAGGACATTGTTTCCCACACCAATACTAAAATGGGCCAATGCACGCCACAATGTGCGCACTAATTAAAAACTAATAATTAGTTACATTGATGCTAAACTCCAAATAAATATTAGCAGTTCAAAGGGGATTGTCTCTTGATCTAAAGCAGGAGCTGTCTTACTTATCATTTTAGTCCTGCACAGCCAGGCCCAGTGTATGTAATTAGCCACAGACTTATGCTGTGCTCCTGTGTAATAGGTCAAAGCTTCCAGAAAGGATCTAATGCCTGTCACCCTTGGAATAGGTCTCAAGTACCGGGATCTTTAAAGTTCCTAGCTCATTGCAAAATAACATAAAATGGGCTACGGTTTCTTCGTCAGCACCACAGATAAGACACTTACTTGTGTTTGTAGTTCCACAGCCCTTTATAAACATTGC
Organism: Ambystoma mexicanum; assembly: GCA_002915635.3. Taxonomy (NCBI): domain Eukaryota; kingdom Metazoa; phylum Chordata; class Amphibia; order Caudata; family Ambystomatidae; genus Ambystoma; species Ambystoma mexicanum. The sequence continues at coordinate 831,105,753 of CM030321.1, forward strand.
TAATCTGAGTGCACCCATCCTAAATTCTAAGTATAGTACATGCACATATGAGGGGCTAATAAAATCAAGATATTATGTGTATCCAAATTCTAGTTTGGACTAAAGATAACCATGACGTAGGGCTAGGCTATTACAAGCATCCTCCATTTTTTCTCCTAATAGAGACAACCGCTGCGTTCTTTAATATGAATGAGGCTGACTTGTTTGCAACCACCGGGTTCGTCCATAGGACTGACTGGTCCAAGGCCAGTAAGGTGTTTTGTGTATGGATCACTCAAAGCAGGCACTTCCCCCAGTCAAGGTCCATAATATGAATTAAGGTGCCCCAATATTTCTGAAGGCCAGGGATAGACCATGGTCTAATCCAATCAAGGTTTGCTCTCAGGGACGCCAGGTCCCCAATAGGGCTTTGATCTGTTTTCATATGGATAAGTGCATTTGGGGGTGGGCCCTGAGGGAGCAATAATACCACCACTCAGTCTGCTACTGTGTTTTTCCAAACTAGTGCAGGCTGTGTTTATTTGGGAAGTCCATTGACAGTTTTCATGGAATCTAATCCCCAAATAATCATAAAACCTCACTTGCTCAAGTTTACAATCTGCTACTGTGATGTCTAATTCCACCCTTTTTGAAAACCTTGGCCGAAATACCATTGTCTTGGTTTTCCTGGTGTTTAAGATGAGCCCCAGTTCCCCACATTTGCTCACAAAGGATGCCATAGTATGCATTAGGCCCATGGAAGAAGTCGATAACAGTATCACGTCATCAGCAAAAATTAGCATGGAAAAACTATTTTTACCCAATGTTGAAGGATCTAAGCAGTTAGTCAGCAATTCAGTGATCAATATAAATATATATATATATATAAACACAGCCACGGTAGTGGCTGTGTAGTTATCGTTAAGTTGCGGTTTCAATAGGAAGAGCCCTTTTGGGTGGCTTATAACTTCGCTCTCCCTGGACGAATCCTCACCAAACCTTGAAAAAAAAGTCGCTCTGATTTTTTTTTTGCAAAGTTTGGTGAGGTTTGGTCCAGGGGGGGGGCAAAGTTATAAGGGGGGTCCCAAAACTTATTTTTTTCCCATAGACTGAATGGGGAAAAAATCTTGCTCACGCCTACAGCCCAAACCGCTGGACGGATTTTCACCAAATTTGGACCAGGAGCAGCGGTTTGGCCCCGAAAGCGTGCTTGGTGAAAATCCATCCAGTAGTTTTTTTTTTTAAATGACCAAAAAGTAGGTCACAAAAAATTAGTAACATCTGTTCGGTCCGCGGACACACTTCCCTGTTTGCTCCGTGGACAGTGTCCTGATGGGCTAATCGGCTTGCGTCATGTCTGCGGACATGCAACGTGTTTGGTGATTGGATAGTGAAGAGCGTGAATTGCGTCAGATTTTTGGAAACGCCCACCATCTTGGATTCGTGGATATCCGTGGACAGCGCGGTGAAACTTGGTGGAAAAATACTATTTAGTAAAGTGTGTTGGCGTGTAAGACTGTTTGGGGAGGGTGGGGGAGTAAGAGATGGGTTAAATGTTGTATTTATTTAGGTGGCAGACACCCCTGTTCGTAAATAAATGAAATAGGGGTGTTCTGAGGACGGTAGACCTGTCCGTATTGTTCGCAAGCAAGCTGCAATTGTCCTAAGAACACAAGTGGTGTCCTGAAATGTTCGTAATAAAACTAAATGGGTGTGTCCTGAGGATGCTATGACTGTCCGTATTGTTCGCAGGCAAGTTGAAACTGTTCTAAGAGCAAGTGTCCTGGGATGTTCGTAAATAAAGAAAATTGGGGTGTCCTGAGGACGCTATACCTGTCCATACTGTTCGTAAGCAAATTGAAATTGTTCTAAGAACACATCAAGTGCCCTGGGATGTTCATAAATAAACAAAATGGGGGTGTTCTGAGGACGCTATACCTGTCCATATTGTTCGCAAGCAAGCTGAAACTGTCCTAAGAACACATGCAGTGTCCTGAAATGTTCATAAATAAACAAAATGGGGGTGTCCTGAGGACGCTGTCCATATTGTATTGTCCGTAGGCAAGTTGAAATTGTTCTAAGAACACATCATGTGTCCTGGGATGTTCGTAAATAAAGAAAATGGGGGTGTCCTGAGGACGCTATACCTGTCCTTGCTGTTCGTAGGCAAGTTGAAACTGTTCTAAGAACACTCATAACGTTCGCGGACATTAAAAGTGCCCATATGGCATAGTTAAAATGTTGACTCTATGGGTGTGATATGCTGCGGTGGTTGTAGACAGGGCATAGAGTCTTGGGTGCATGAACAAGACCAAATTTATAAGCACCGAAGTTATAAACTACTATGGGTGTGATGTGCTGCGGTGGTTGTACTTATTATAATATACTTACTGTTTGGTTTAGTAACTGGAGTACATATATTCCTTGTTAATTTCTGTGATAAAAGAAAAGATCATATTAGTATTGGTATTTTGTAACGACTTATAACATTGAATAATCAACACTTTTTTTTTTACCCTCATATTTAGTAGATTACAAACCAGTGTACTGTACAATTTGCCCAGTTTCTGTGTTTGTTGCTAAAATCATTGGGGCTGTGTGAAAAAAAGAATCCATGTTGGATTAAAAGAAAACTTTTTTTGTAATGCTACAGTCTGTTTGTTTGTTTTCAGTGTTCACTTCTTGTTTCTGGCTAATGTTCTAAATGTTGGCTTGTTGCAGATTTCTGGAGCAGTTAGATACCTGTTGGCATATTTTAACTGTCTATTTTTTGTTATAATGAAGTGGTATCGATTTATCCATTTGGATATTGTAAAATCTTGGGGCAGTTAGATACCAGTTGGCGTATTCTAACTGTCTATTTTTTGTTATAATGTAGTGGTATTGATTTAGCTGTTTGGATATTGTAAAATCTTGGGGCAGTAAGATACCAGTTGGGGTAATCTAACTGTTTATTCTTTTATATAATTTAGTGGTATTCATTTATCTGTTTAGCTGTTGTAGAATCTTGGGGCAGTTAGATAGCTGTTGGCATATTCTAACAGTTTATAGTTTTTTAATAGAAGTTTTGTTAATGTTTAAGTACAGATTAGTTAATAAATCTTGGTTTTAAGAAGATTAAATAAGCATTTGTAAGATTTGCTGGTAATCTCTGCTTTAGAGTAATGGTACTATCATTACATTCGAACAATCCACATTTTTTTTAATATATGCAGTATAGTGACCTGCATTGGTTGTGGCTCCTGCGTGGTAGATTATACCTATCGTTGTGAAAGTTTTCTTACCAAGTGACACTTGAGCCTGTTGTGAATCCAGTCAGCTTGCAGTTGTTTTTGGTACCATCTGCATTGTAACGTAGAAGCATTAATATAATGTATTTACAATGTGTTTGTATTAGTAAGGTGGAGAGATTATCCGAATTGCAGGTAGTACATAATCTGCCATGGTTTGCATTTTGTACAAGTTGCTGAAATGGAACGGATTCACAATTAGGTATGGATACATATACAAAGCGCTCATTAGGGATTTTTTCTTGTGTCACATTGTTGCAGAGAGTGCATGTATGTTTCCACATGTATGAAATCTGGAAGATTTCATTTATAGGTATGTTTTTGTTTTCCAGTACTTGTAATAGGTACATTAAAACTTATTGTGGATCTTCCTGTGAGTTTATAGTGAATTTTACCATTCCAGCACAGTAGTCCAATTGTTGTCTTATTCCATGAACACTATACGTGTTGTCAGGATTGTTTGTTGCGTTTCTATGAAGTACTAACATTTGCAAACACAATTGGCCTGTACTGTGTAAATTAATGTTGTCAACAATTGGTGGTAATTGAAATAGAATATTCATTGCTATATTTGCATAGCAACTTACACCAGTTATATTTGAAAGTTTAAATGGACCAGGTAGTTCTGTATCTGAGTGCTTTTTTTGGAGTTTGTCTTCCATCTTTGAAGAAGTACCTGGTTCACTTTCCCTAATACGTTCTTTTTTGCTTGTGGTACTTGATGAAGTATTAGTTTCTTTTACTCTCTTTGGAGGATGTGCAGTGACATCCTGTTGCATTTCTGTTTGATTTAGTTTTCTTTTACAACGTTTTACTTTTTGTGGAACAGGATATGTTTTTAGATGGGGGTGTAAAGTGAACGAAGTCTACTGTATTCTAAAATGCAAGGAATATCAGCGTTTACTTTACTTGCATCAAAGTTGATTAGAAATAGACGTCAAGTGTACGTACGCGTGATAGTGCTATGTAGCTCATACCTTCTTTAAACACTGTGTTACCAATAACTATCAATGCTTTGTCTAGGGTAAGACCTTGTGATTTATGAATGGTGACTGCATATGCAAGAGTTAGAGAAAATTGTTCTCTGCGTGCATACATGTCTTTGAAGAGAAGAAATCGAGCTGTTGAGCGTCCTATCCTTTTCACTTCTGAAAGTTTGTCAAAGAGAATATTGGCAAACTGAATGTTGTTGTCACATGGGTATGTTTGAAAGCCAACAACTGTACCCAGTGCTCAATTAACTAGTCCTTGATCCACATCAAGGTTACGTTTAAGCATTACTCTACAATTTAAGGATACTTTTAATATTTTTTTCCAATCCAGCTGTGTTGGAGATTGAATTTTCTAAACTATTTAGTCTTGTTGTGGCTCGCTCACACATGGGTAGTGTCATGCCATGTACGTCTAGTTTGTCTGTGGCTCTAATTTCAATTATTGGTTGCATTTATTTTTTTAACATTGTTTCATTGAATTCGAAACAGCTTGCAAGAGTTGGCATTAAGGCCATACAATTGACATTATTCTGCACTAATTGTTCCATAACATCCGTAGCATATGCATTATCGCCATAAAGTGCATGAATGTGCCGGGTTTTCAATATTGCTTGTGCTTCTTGAGATAGTATACCAACTCTAATACTTTTTAAGATGTTTGCATAAGTGAGATCTGCAGATTACTGCATGTTTTCTGTTAATTCGCTGTATTGGAAATGTTGCCAAAGGTTGACATTTTCTATGCTGCAACAGTTTTACGGCAGAGTTTGTATTCTAAGGTTTTAAAAATAGGCTCACCTTTCACTGTTGTCAATTGAAGATGATGTCCGAAAACAATGTGTTTTCCTCCAAAGAGCTCTTCGTAGTTTGTTTTGAGTACTTCTTGTAATCTGAGGTGAATCAAAGCCAACATTAGGTTGGAGACCATGCTCACTTAATCGATTAGTAGCATTTTCATTTGTTTTAATACTCTGCGTGGTTCCATTGCAGTTTCTGTAGAAAGTTTGTAATAGTCTAATATGTTTTGGTGTTCTACTGGCAGTAGTAGTAATCGGTGTAAAGTGACACCGCCTATGTTGTAGGCAGCTAAACCTGTGGGGGCAGTGACAACAGATATCAGTTTGTTGTTTGTCAATTGATGAAGGAATTTGCTGATGATTTTGATTAAGAATGTTTTACCAGAAGCAGCTTCACCACTGACGTACAGTAGTATAGGGTTGTAATTTTGTCAGGTCCATTCTTTATTTTCATGTTGTACACCATGTTCAATTTGTTTTGTTACTTCTTGAAAAATGCTATGCTGCTCATTGTTTAGTTTTGATTGTAGTATAGTTGTCTTCTTTATCTTCATACTGATACATGGTGTTTTCTACTTCCGTCATAGCTAATTCTGCCTCATTTGCTATTAGTGGCTGTCCCAGTGGTTCTTGAGTTCCTGTTACAGAAGCTTGACTACTGTCAGGAAAGTCCTTATCTAGTTGGGCCTGGAGTTCTTCTTTGTGTTACTGTTCATTGTGCAACATTGTTTTGTAGTGTTTAAAGTTTACATCAGTTATTGTGCTTTCATTTGCTTTGAAAGCATCTTTGTAGGAGTCATAGTTATCTAGTATTTCTTCTTCTTTTCTCCATGGTTTAAAGAGTTGTAGCAGGGACATGTAATACAGCTCTATATGTTGAGGAGTCTTTAATGACAATTTGATATGATTAATTAAATTTGGTTTGGTGAGTTTTACTAAGCTGCCTTCACAATTTGTCACTCTGTATCTACCTTTTTTTTTCATCGGGTTTCATATTATTTTTGTATGTGAAGTTTTGGGCTATGTGGTATAGACACATGTTTTCCAAAGTGGTACATCTGTTTGGGTAGTGTGTGTCCAGTAAATTGTTGTTCAAAATGTCTTGGCTGTTGGGTTAATTTTTGGCTATTGTTTCTATGTCGTTGTATGATTTCAGAACTCTTTTTCTAGATTTTGCAGGACCAAGACATAGCCTTACTATATTTTCAGATTTTCCATACAAAGCAGTACCGGTTAAACGATCTGCTGCTTCATAGGAGCCACATTCTCTATGGGAGAGGATTTTCATGCCTAAACTGTATAATTTCTGAGACAGTGTTTTGTCTGATGATAGGTCATTCCAGAGGTCTTGAAGCTCTGTTTTTTCTGCTTTGGTTAAGTATGCTGTAACGTATCGTGCAACTGCAGTGTAATTGTCTGCAATGTGCTGCACATCTATGTTTGCATTCTATAAGAGGGCAATGATTGCATTGTAATCATTGATATATTTTTCTTCTTCTGTTCTTTTTATTTAATATGTATTTTTAGGTGATTTACCTTTAACACTATGTCTAACTGAAGACATGAAGTTGTTCACTTGACCTGTTTTTGTAACTGGTCTAGGGAAACCAAAGCGGCATTTGGTGTAGTATTTCCCTTTGTTTTTGTATTTGCGATGGCAATATTTGCCACATTTGTATCTTTGAAATTGTAAAATTTGTGCATGAACATCACGATTTGTTGCTTCCGAAATAATTTCATAAGTGACATATTTTTCAATAAATTGTAACACAATGGCATCAGTGTCTTGACCAAATTTAGGAGCATCTTTAATCCATAAAAGCATGTGGATATGTGGTTCTCCTCTGGCTTGGTATTCTTTCCTCCAAAAGAAGTGTTGCACTTCTCTGAGGGGAGGAATAGTTTTATTACAAATAAAGTGTAGCATAGCAATGAAGCGATGATGAAAATATCTTGAAACATTAACAGGATCTAGAGAACAAAGTTCTCCAGGTGTTAGTACATCTATGTTTGTTTTGTTTTTGTTTGATATGTGAAATCTTCCCATGCATATTCTGCACAACTTAATGTAACAAACCAAGTGGGTGGGCCAAGGTTTCTTATCATACAAGGTACATCTCCATGACGTCGGAACAGGTACTCTTTAGTACCACGCATGTTTGCTAATAGATTTGTAATACTTGATTGTAAAACCTCATTTTTTTCTTGCACTTTTTGTAATAATTGTGTAGCTGACATATTTTGAAAGTGGGTTCCTGATTTTAATGTGTGTGCAACTCCATAACATAGAGTTGCTATTTCACTTTCAAAGAGTAGGTGGAATATGTATACTACATTTTGTCTAAATCTGGGATCTTCAGAATACAACTGTAACGAGCGGTATTCTGATGCTGTTATTTGAATAGGTCTATCATCGTCCCTTCCTCCTTTGCCAGCAGGAAAGAGTAGAGGAAAAGCACTTGCTTCTATACTTTTTTCCCATATGCTGATTGGTGATCCTTTTGTTTGTCACATTTGGTACATTTCTAGTGCATCTTCTACGGTGTCATTAGAGTGCAATGGATGAATTGTATAATGGTCTAAAGTATTGGATACAGTAGCAGGATCTAGAAGCTCAAATTGACCAGTTTCTGGTGACTCTTGAATTATTTCTGTGGTTTCCTTCAAGTTTTCTTCAATATTAATTTAATTGTAGTATTCATTAATGTCTTTTAGATATTGCAAGGCTTGTCTAACTTTATGTAAGTCTACCAGTTGTTACCAAATTGTTTTGTCTTTTGTAGGTACACCTTTTACTAAGATAATTAAAGATTTCTCCATTGGACGTTGCACTCCCAGAGTGTGCACATTTTGTTTTAGATCTAATGGAAAAAAAACTACTTTGCCACAAATGCCTTTCACCAATTCAGAGGGAGGTAATTTTGCTGTTTTTGGTTGAAGGTGTATTATTGCTTGAAATGGGTGCACTGTTTGAATTATGATGCTCTCATATACTTGAGTTGTTGTAGGGGTTTTGGTAGTAGGAATAATTCTAAGTTATTTGTGATTTGCGCGTGAAGGAGTTTGGTTGTCAAGTTTTGTAGTGTAGTAACTGCAAAGTATTAAGGGGTCAGTTATTTCGTATTTGTTTTCTGCTATAAGGTAGAGAGCTAATTCAAAGCATTTAGAATATTCATTGTCTTCTATTTTGTATGTTTAGGCCTACAGTTTTTGTCTGTTACTTTTATAAAAGTTTTTCTGCCGGCAACATACACACACATGGTTTGTACTTCAGCATATGTACTTTTAAATTTCAGTATTTCTTTTTTATATGTGTTGAGTTAGAAGGTTGCCATGCGTCGAATTGTTGCTAATTTGTTGTAAAGCTATTGCATTTTGTAAGTGGCTTTCACTTCCAAAATATCTTTTCTGGATATAGTCGATTTCTTCAAGTAGGTCTCTTGCTGTACCATGTAGAAGAATGTTATTTAAATTGGCTAGTGCTAAAGCAGGACTTTTAGCATAGTACAGTTTATAGACTAGATTTCTTATAGTTGAATGATGTGTTGATATCATTTTGATATGATGGAAGGTGGTTTTGCAAATAGGTCCTGAAATGCAGGCCAATGAATGTCCTTGTAGTCCTGTGCACTTGCGCACTGGACAGGTATCAATATTTTGCAGTAGTCTAATTTTGATTTTTTCTTTGCCTTTCACATACTGATTGAGGAATTGGCATAAAGACTTGAAAGATTTTTTGGGAATGTTACACATTGACGTGCATGGCCATTTGTATACTAGACGTTCTGGTTCAGTTGAATTGAGAAGTAATTCTAAGTTTTCTGGGGATATTTTTGTAAGCAGTATTTCTTGTTCCATTATGGTATTATTACCTTTTTCATAACCTTGTCCACTGCTATGTATGGCAATTGTATTTGTTTGCTTTTGTTTGTATGCTTCTTCATTAAAATATGGTGCTGTGCTTGTGGTGTGACTCCACTCAGCTCCACAGATATTTAAGAAGTTATTTCTGTTGACATTTCGTTTATTGAGAAGTCTTTTTTGTAATTTAGTCATTAGTTTTGTCAGTGGTTTAATTTTGTTTAACACTAAAATAAATAACTTTCTTTTGAGAAGGATTGCACTGTTTATCAAAGCTTCTAAGATTAATTTCCTACGGTAGGTTTTAAGGGTTGTGCATGATTTTGTTCCTGTTTTTACAAGATTTTGAAGCACTCTGTGGCGGAATATTTTTGCTAAAATACTTTTTTTGGTATGCTTACTTGGCACTATATCAAGATTTTTTGGTACAGTTTTAAAAGTAGTGTTAGCTGAGTTCTTGTTAATCGTTTTCTGTTTCGTTTTACATTTTGATAGAAGAGGCGAAGTTTCTGTACTTGAAGATTTTTTTGTTTCCGCTAACTGACCTGTATTTACCTGTTTTGTTTGAACTTTTTGTACAAATTCTGCTAGAGATGGATGCTTATTTTGGACACTTCTATTTTCATTCTGCTCTACTTCAGCGTTGCATTCAACAAGACTTGATTTTTGGTAGGCATTCTTTAGGGTCTGTTGAAAAATAATAAAGAAGGTATGGGTTGGGGTGTTTCTGCAATGTATGTTTCGCTGTTGTGCATCGGTGTCTGAGTATGATCATAAAGATTTATGTGATGGTGTGTGATTGTACATTGGGCAACTACAACTAGTTGGGATGGGTATATTCTTGAATGTATGTGTTACTAAACTGGGGTTCAGATGACAGGTAGAATGTAAGCTAGTGGTGAGAGAGAAGCACAAATAGTAAATCTAATGGTATAGAATTAAAACAGTTGTTTGTTCTATAATTAATATTACAATTCTAGCGGCTGAGTTATGTCATTTGTTGCGTCGAAAAATGGGGATTTGTGCGCCATTGTGCTTGTAATTCCCTGTTTAACAAATGCGGATTTGTGGACAGAATGGTGCACAATCTCTTTCTTATAGGCCGCAGAAATGGCATGATTGAACCCCACAGTGTGTTTTGAGTAATAGTGGAAAATATGATGGTGGTATTTTACTTACTTTTATTGTGGAATGAGCAGGTTTTCTTCTGAGTTGTTGTTTGGACTTCCAATTTCTTGCTGCTGCTTTTTCAGGAGAGTGTCTTCACTGCAATTGAAAGGAAACAAATTAGTTTTTTGTGTGCATGATGTAATTTAACATTGTTTTTATGTTTTTGTACAAGTATTTTGTTTGAGATCTGAACATAGTGTGTGCTGCAATTTTGTTTGACTATGTGCAGTCTTATATTTACTTTAAATATGTTAGTTAACATGCTTGCCATGTGGTGTAAAGAAATTAAAGCATATAAGTTTGGAAGTGCAGTTGTTTATAGAGTGGGAAATGCGGTAAGTTCATTTTGGTTATACAAGTTACATTTCCGTTCATCCGTTATATGAATTTATAGATTGTACATTACTATACGAACATTGATCCTGTAGTTTGTGTTCATGCTACGGATATTCATGCAGCTGCAAGTAGAATCCTTGGGACTTGTACGTATTTCTTGTGTAGGTACTTTCCAATTATATGACACTTGTACTCAGATTTCTTAACAGTACATTTGAAGTGCTGATCTATGAGATGGAGTTAGATGTAGAGTCTTGGATGTGATTGGTGGATGGTCGTGTGCTGCTTAGCTATACCAATGAGGGAATGACACAGAGAGTGAAGTGTAATGGTAGAGGGGCTGTCCATGTACATTGTCTCAGCTTGCGGTGTCCGCGACATGCGTGTTCATACAGGGATTTTGGGGGGGAGCATGCATGGAGAGCAGGCAAGGGGTTGTCAGAAGTTTTTGTGGTGTGTTGTGCGGAGGAGTTTGTCAGATAGTCTTTTTCCTGAGAGAGGATCAGATATCTTTTGGCTGTGTTTCAGAAAACAGTTGTTTGGATTTTGGGAGATTGTGGTCATTGGTGAAGGTTCATGCAGAAGCTGGGAGTAGCTGTGATCTTGGTTCCACATGGTTAAGTGCACTGACATGGAGTACGTTGAATGAGGTGGTTGGACTTGCTACCTCTCTGTTGTACTTTGGAGACAAGTATCATCAGAATAATGATCATTCATGGGAGTGAATATTTAGGACATTTGCTGGATTCCTTTGCAATTTTTCAATGAAAGAAGGACTGGGAAGGGTCATGGACATTGTTTCCAATTTCAGAGTATTTTTTCTCGATTGCGCATAGACATGTGGCTGCGTTCTTCTCTTTTGGTCCAAAATGGAGAAGCGAGGCGCTATGTCGATAAGGCTGTTTGTGCCTTTCTAAGAGATTGTTGGATATGCTCTTTTCACAATTGAAATATTATGTTCGTGCACAACTTTTTTGCAGGGATGGAGCCATCTACTTATGCTGGCAATCAAAGTTTCGAGAAATGTACAGCATTGCAACCTTTTTGGGAATAGCCATCCATTTGTGTAGGTGTGACATTTCAGTTTTTTAACACCACAAACAGCACTTCCTCCCCAGAGAGAAAGTGCATGTTTATGATAGGCAGAACCCCAATTTTTAGATGTCTGCAAACTGTCCGGACTTCTGAAAAAAACCGGCCCTTGCTCCATTATTTCCACTTCTATTTTATACTGTGAAAGGCGCTCTGAAAAGACCTTTTTTTATTTTTTATATTTTTTTTTCAGACGAACACTAGGAGAGGAGGGAAAGGAGGGTAAGGGGACACCAACCACGGGGATAAGAGAGGCGGGTGAGAGAGGAAAGATGCGGTGGGCCTACTTAGGTAGTGAGCAGGTCTTCTCGTGCTGTGAGACCATAGTCTCAAAAGTACTACGAAGTCTCTCTCCCTGCAGAGTACTGTGTCACAGTACATACACACAACTGTGGCCCTCGAAAGGTAAGGGTCATCAGCATTATGAATGGCCTGTGAGGCAGCTGGAGGGATGCACTCTCCCACAGGAGTGTCCCTTGTGGTGAGAGGCGCAGAAACGGAGGATGTAGTAGAGGAACTCAACCTACTACGCACCTTGCAAGGTACAACCTTGCGAATGGCCACACCGTGGAAAGACTTTAGGTGTCGCTTCATAGTTGTCGTACCAACGCTGTACCAACCAGATCTCCCACGACTGAGCACCATTTTGCACTTGTTGCAGGTGACTTTGTTTGCACGCGCCTTGGGTACGTTACCATGATTGGTAAATAACCGCCACACTCAAGAGTCATGGCGTGTGCTGGTAGTAGGGAATTCCACTACCTCATCCTCGTCATCCTCTTCATCCTCCTCTACATCCTCACGCCTGTTCCCCTCTTCAGGCTCTTGGGGAGGTGGTGGTGGGGTTGGTGCTGAAGCAGATGTAGCACCAGGTGGCAGTGGATTAAAATCTGTGAAGTTGGCAGAAAAATGCACTGTTTTCTGTAAGGTAGCCAGAAACAATACGGACAGGCCTAGCATTCTCAGAACACCCCAATTTTGTTTATTTTCTAACATCCCAGGACACTTGCTGTGTTCTTAGAACAATTTCAACTTGCCTACAAACAATACGGACAGACATAGCGTCCTCAAGACACCCCCATTTTGTTCATTTACGAACATTTCAGGACACCGCCTGCGTTCTTAGAACATCTTTGATGTCATCTTTGATGTCCTGGGTGTTAATGTTAGCAGTACATGGTGGCGCGAGTTATGGTTGCTTAGCTTACCATAACTGGCGAATTTCAGGGGTTTTTCGCTTTTACTTTGAACCATAACGTCCCTTTAACAACTTTTTTTTTTTACTGGATTTGATAGGTTTTTAGTAGCGCAACTTAACCATAATGTCCCTTTAACAAAGTTTTTTTACTGAATATATATATATTTATATATATATAATTATATATATTATATATTACACAGCCATGGAAGGCGTAACTGGGGAAGTACTGCAGGGAACTACACGGAACGCCCACACGCACGCGAACAACCCTTATTCATGGATTTGAATACGGGAAACCTGTGCACGGCAAATGACGCGCATAGGCGTCAACGCGTCCGCCACACGAAGGCAGGCGGAAGTGTCCCCAAGCACAGTATAAAAGTGCACGCAAACAACAAACACATATATAGAGCTATGATGAATGCCCCATTTGTCGCAGCATTGATCGTGGGAAACCGCAGGAGGAGGAGAATAGCCATGGCCCGCATTTTTTCACCCCAGACAAGCCTTTTTGGAATGCCTGATGACCAGGTCTATGGCAGGTAGAGGTTTCCACCTCGTATCATCCTAGACCTGGTCAGGGAGTGGGAAGATGACCTTAAATCCCCCACCCTCTTCTCTTAAGCATTGAGCCCCTTGGAGAAGGGGCTCAATGGCCTGCATTTTTTGGCCACTGGCTCATTTCAGCGGACTACTGCCATAGTGGGGGGGTCTCACAGGCCATGCAGACACGCTGCCTACACCAGGTCTTGGCAATCATGACAGCACACCCCTCAGTCCGCAGGAACATATACATGCCCAGAACACCCTCAGAAAGGCAGGCCATTGTCCAGGACTTTTACAGGGTGGCACACTTCCCCAAAGTGCTTGGTGCCATAGATTGCACCCATGTCGCCCTACATCCACCTAGGGCCACTGAGCACATCTGCCGAAACTGCAAGCACTGGCATTCCATCAACGTGAGGTGGTATGCGATGCAAAGGGAACCATCACCTCTGTCTATGCAAACTACCCTGGCTCCACCCATGACAGTTTCATATACAGAATGTCCGCCCTGAGCCGGGCCCTGAAAGCTGGGCAGCATGGTGACACATGGCTCCTAGGTGAGGACAAATGCCCGTGCACATGCATGCATGTCACACACACACACAAATACACGAACCCCAATAATCACAACCATCATCACCGCTCCAGGGGACAGTGCCTACCCTCTGAGCAACACATGATGACGCCAATCCGGACCCCCACCACACCCCCCCAGGTAAGATACAACACGGCCCATATTGCAACCAGGGCCATAGTGGAGCGCATATTCAGAGTGCTCAAGTCACGCTTCCGTACCCTTGACCGCTCTGGCGGGCAGCTACTCTATGCACCCCAGTAGTGTGCAGGATCATTGTGGCAGCATGTGTCCTGCACAATGTTGCAACACGGCAGGGCGTACTGGTGGACATGGTGGTGCTCCCACATCCCCAACCACAGGCACAGGCGGTGCCCATGGGAGGGGATAGGGCACGTGGCGAGGAAGCCCGGACCCAGCTTGTGGCCACATTTTTCACCTAAACTCCCACCCCTACGGAGTGCACACAGGCCTGGCACATGCCAGGTGACAATCGATGATGACATAGAGACAGTCAACTGTCACAACCTTACCACCCTGAGAATGTTGCCATGGAAGTGCCACATTGTGTGCATCCCTAGCTACTTAAACATAAGCAATCCTGTGTGACCAAAAGGCACACATACAAGGTGTGAATCACACAGACCAGCAAAACAGCCATGACTATCACTGGTATGTCACCCAAACCCTCCCAAACCACAACATGACATGGCAAGCAATAGCTATACACCAGCACAGTACCAATAAGGTACACATTGACATGTGAAAAATGTAAAGTGGCATCACACAATGATGCCTGACATGGAATCAGATGAAATGACTGACCAACAACCTCCCACCCAAAATAAGTCATACCGAAATGCATTACAACAGTTGTAGTTGTAACATAACAATGAATGCCTGTCTACACGCACATTGTGCATTGCAAAATCAACACTGCAGCTTCTGTGTGCCGTGTCCACCTCCTGCAACACACTGCTCAGCGCACAGCATAGTGAACAGCCATTGGGTGTGACGCACACCCTGAGCATCACATCTAAGCGACAAACTACATCAAAAAGCAAATTACGCATGTACAGGATCCAAAATTGGTCATAGATCATGTGCTGCAGGGACACAGTGGGCACCAGAAGGCAAACAGAGTGTACATGTGGACATGGAAGGGTGGTGGTACATGTAGTTGATCATAGTGCGAGTGTGTGGGTCAGTGAGGACATGCACTCAATATATTCATGTGCAATCAAGTGACCATCAGTTTCCTCTACAAATCACATGTGAACATTGACCATGTGTACACCCCAGCATGTCAAGCCACGACTATTCCCTCACACCTGAAAGGTAAACACAACACAAGACCAGGCATTGATCA
>CM030321.1:831120979-831189744 GCA_002915635.3 Ambystoma mexicanum
CAAAATGGATGCGCCCATGTGCTTGCTTTTGCGAATTTTGAGCTTGAGTAGCCCAAAATTTTACATAGGAAGTTTTAAAACAGAGAATGCTAGTATTTTTTTATGTTGCCTATCTATTTTTTAAATACATTTTTTGGTGGAGGCTGCCCTGCGTGCTGGGGGGTGGGGTGGTGGGAGACATGAGTGGGGGCCTGGTGGAGGCTGCCCTGCACTGCTGGGGGGTGGGGTGGTGGGGACATGAGTGGGGGCCTGGTGGAGGCTGCCCCTGGTGCTGGGGGTGGGGGTGGTGGGAGACATGAGTGGGGGCCTGGTGGAGGCTGCCCCTGCACTGCTGGGGGGTGGGGGTGGTGGGAGACATGAGTGGGGGCCTGGTGGAGGCTGCCCCTGCACTGCTGGGGGTGGGGGTGGTGGGAGACATGAGTGGGGGCCTGGTGGAGGCTGCCCTGCTGCTGGGGGTGGGGTGGTGGGAGACATGAGTGGGGGCCTGGTGGAGGCTGCCCCTGGTGGCTGGGGGTGGGGGTGGTGGGAGACATGAGTGGGGGCCTGGTGGAGGCTGCCCCTGGTGCTGGGGGTGGGGGTGGGGGAGACATGAGTGGGGGCCTGGTGGAGGCTGCCCCTGGTGGCTGGGGGGTGGGGTGGTGGGAGACATGAGTGGGGCCTGGTGGAGGCTGCCCCTGCACTGCTGGGGGTGGGGGTGGGAGACATGAGTGGGGGCCTGGTGGAGGCTGCCCCTGCACTGCTGGGGGGTGGGGGTGGTGGGAGACATGAGTGGGGCCTGGTGGAGGCTGCCCCTGGTGGCTGGGGGGTGGGGGTGGTGGGAGACATGAGTGGGGGCCTGGTGGAGGTGCCCTGCACTGCTGGGGGGTGGGGGTGGTGGGAGACATGAGTGGGGGCCTGGTGGAGGGTGCCCTGGATGCTGGGGGGTGGGGGTGGGTGGGAGACATGAGTGGGGGCCTGGTGGAGGCTGCCCCTGGTGGCTGGGGGTGGGGGTGGTGGGAGACATGAGTGGGGGCCTGGTGGAGGCTGCCCCTGGCACTGCTGGGGGGTGGGGTGGTGGGAGACATGAGTGGGGGCCTGGTGGAGGCTGCCCCTGCACTGCTGGGGGTGGGGGTGGTGGGAGACATGAGTGGGGGCCTGGTGGAGGCTGCCCCTGCTGCTGGGGGGTGGGGGTGGTGGGAGACATGAGTGGGGCCTGGTGGAGGCTGCCCCTGCACTGCTGGGGGTGGGGGTGGTGGGAGACATGAGTGGGGGCCTGGTGGAGGCTGCCCCTGCACTGCTGGGGGGTGGGGTGGTGGGAGACATGAGTGGGGGCCTGGTGGAGGCTGCCCCTGCACTGCTGGGGGGGGGGTGGTGGGAGACATGAGTGGGGGCCTGGTGGAGGCTGCCCCTGCACTGCTGGGGGGTGGGGGTGGTGGGAGACATGAGTGGGGGCCTGGTGGAGGCTGCCCTGGTGGCTGGGGGGTGGGGGTGGTGGGAGACATGAGTGGGGCCTGGTGGAGGCTGCCCCTGGTGGCTGGGGGGTGGGGGTGGAGGGAGACATGAGTGGGGGCCTGGTGGAGGCTGCCCCTGCACTGCTGGGGGGTGGGGTGGTGGGAGACATGAGTGGGGGCCTGGTGGAGGCTGCCCCTGCACTGCTGGGGGTGGGGGTGGTGGGAGACATGAGTGGGGGCCTGGTGGAGGCTGCCCTGGTGGCTGGGGGGTGGGGTGATAGGGGACATGAGTGGGGGCCTGGTGGAGGCTGCCCCTGCACTGCTGGGGGTGGGGGTGGTGGGAGACATGAGTGGGGGCCTGGTGGAGGCTGCCCCTGGTGGCTGGGGGTGGGGTGGTGGGAGACATGAGTGGGGGCCTGGTGGAGGCTGCCCCTGCACTGCTGGGGGGTGGGGTGGTGGGAGACATGAGTGGGGGCCTGGTGGAGGCTGCCCCTGGTGGCTGGGGGGTGGGGGTGGTGGGAGACATGAGTGGGGGCCTGGTGGAGGCTGCCCCTGGTGGCTGGGGGGTGGGGGTGGTGGGAGACATGAGTGGGGCCTGGTGGAGGCTGCCCCTGCACTGCTGGGGGGTGGGGGTGGTGGGAGACATGGGTGGGGGCCTGGTGGAGGCTGCCCCTGGTGGCTGGGGGGGGGTGGTGGGAGACATGAGTGGGGGCCTGGTGGAGGCTGCCCCTGCACTGCTGGGGGGTGGGGTGGTGGGAGACATGAGTGGGGGCCTGGTGGAGGCTGCCCCTGCACTGCTGGGGGGTGGGGGTGGTGGGAGACATGAGTGGGGGCCTGGTGGAGGCTGCCCCTGGTGGCTGGGGGGTGGGGTGGTGGGAGACATGAGTGGGGGCCTGGTGGAGGCTGCCCCTGCACTGCTGGGGGGTGGGGGTGAGGGAGACATGAGTGGGGGCCTGGTGGAGGCTGCCCCTGCACTGCTGGGGGGTGGGGGTGGTGGGAGACATGAGTGGGGGCCTGGTGGAGGCTGCCCTGGTGGCTGGGGGGTGGGGGTGTGGGAGACATGAGTGGGGGCCTGGTGGAGGCTGCCCCTGGTGGCTGGGGGTGGGGGTGGTGGGAGACATGAGTGGGGGCCTGGTGGAGGCTGCCCCTGCACTGCTGGGGGGTGGGGGTGGTGGGAGACATGAGTGGGGGCCTGGTGGAGGCTGCCCCTGATGGCTGGGGGTGGGGGTGGTGGGAGACATGAGTGGGGGCCTGGTGGAGGCTGCCCCTGCACTGCTGGGGGTGGGGGTGGTGGGAGACATGAGTGGGGGCCTGGTGGAGGTGCCCTGGTGGCTGGGGGTGGGGGTGGTGGGAGACATGGGGGGGCCTGGTGGAGGCTGCCCCTGCACTGCTGGGGGTGGGGTGGTGGGAGACATGAGTGGGGGCCTGGTGGAGGCTGCCCCTGGTGGCTGGGGGGTGGGGGTGATGGAGACATGAGTGGGGCCTGGTGGAGGCTGCCCCTGCACTGCTGGGGGTGGGGTGGTGGGAGACATGAGTGGGGGCCTGGTGGAGGCTGCCCCTGGTGCTGGGGGTGGGGGTGGTGGGAGACATGAGTGGGGGCCTGGTGGAGGCTGCCCCTGCACTGCTGGGGGGTGGGGTGGTGGGAGACATGAGTGGGGGCCTGGTGGAGGCTGCCCCTGGTGGCTGGGGGTGGGGGTGGTGGGAGACATGAGTGGGGGCCTGGTGGAGGCTGCCCCTGCAGTGCTGGGGGGTGGGGTGGTGGTAGACATGAGTGGGGCCTGGTGGAGGCTGCCCCTGGTGGCTGGGGGTGGGGTGGTGGGAGACATGAGTGGGGCCTGGTGGAGGCTGCCCCTGCACTGCTGGGGGTGGGGGTGGTGGGAGACATGAGTGGGGGCCTGGTGGAGGGTGCCCCTGCACTGCTGGGGGGTGGGGGTGGTGGGAGACATGAGTGGGGGCCTGGTGGAGGCTGCCCCTGCGTGCTGGGGGTGGGGGTGGTGGGAGACATGAGTGGGGGCCTGGTGGAGGCTGCCCCTGTGTGCTGGGGGGTGGGGGTGAGTGGGAGACATGAGTGGGGGCCTGGTGGAGGCTGCCCCTGGTGGCTGGGGGTGGGGGTGGTGGGAGACATGAGTGGGGGCCTGGTGGAGGCTGCCCCTGGTGGCTGGGGGTGGGGTGGTGGGAGACATGAGTGGGGGCCTGGTGGAGGCTGCCCCTGCACTGCTGGGGTGGGGGTGGTGGGAGACATGAGTGGGGGCCTGGTGGAGGCTGCCCCTGGTGCTGGGGGGTGGGGTGGTGGAGACATGAGTGGGGGCCTGGTGGAGGCTGCCCCTGCACTGCTGGGGGTGGGGGTGGTGGGAGACATGAGTGGGGGCCTGGTGGAGGCTGCCCCTGCACTGCTGGGGGGTGGGGTGGTGGGAGACATGAGTGGGGGCCTGGTGGAGGCTGCCCCTGGTGGCTGGGGGTGGGGTGGTGGGAGACATGAGTGGGGGCCTGGTGGAGGCTGCCCCTGCACTGCTGGGGGGTGGGGGTGGTGGGAGACATGAGTGGGGCCTGGTGGAGGCTGCCCCTGCACTGCTGGGGGTGGGGTGGTGGAGACATGAGTGGGGCCTGGTGGAGGCTGCCCCTGGTGCTGGGGGGTGGGGGTGTGGGAGACATGAGTGGGGGCCTGGTGGAGGTGCCCTGGACTGCTGGGGTGGGTGGTGGGAGACATGAGTGGGGGCCTGGTGGAGGCTGCCCCTGCACTGCTGGGGGGTGGGGGTGTGGGAGACATGAGTGGGGGCCTGGTGGAGGCTGCCCCTGGTGGCTGGGGGGTGGGGGTGGTGGGAGACATGAGTGGGGCCTGGTGGAGGCTGCCCCTGCACTGCTGGGGGTGGGGGTGGTGGGAGACATGAGTGGGGGCCTGGTGGAGGCTGCCCCTGCACTGCTGGGGGGTGGGGGTGGTGGGAGACATGAGTGGGGGCCTGGTGGAGGCTGCCCCTGCACTGCTGGGGGTGGGGTGGTGGAGACATGAGTGGGGGCCTGGTGGAGGCTGCCCCTGCACTGCTGGGGGTGGGGTGTGGAGACATGAGTGGGGGCCTGGTGGAGGCTGCCCCTGTGGCTGGGGGGTGGGGGTGGTGGGAGACATGAGTGGGGGCCTGGTGGAGGCTGCCCTGCACTGCTGGGGGTGGGGGTGGTGGGAGACATGAGTGGGGGCCTGGTGGAGGCTGCCCCTGGTGCTGGGGGGTGGGGGTGCTGGGAGACATGAGTGGGGCCTGGTGGAGGCTGCCCCTGCACTGCTGGGGGGTGGGGGTGGGAGACATGAGTGGGGGCCTGGTGGAGGCTGCCCCTGGTGCTGGGGGTGGGGGTGGTGGGAGACATGAGTGGGGGGCCTGGTGGAGGCTGCCCCTGCACTGCTGGGGGTGGGGGTGGTGGGAGACATGAGTGGGGCCTGGTGGAGGCTGCCCCTGCACTGCTGGGGGTGGGGGTGATGGGAGACATGAGTGGGGGCCTGGTGGAGGCTGCCCTGGTGGCTGGGGGGTGGGGGTGTGGGAGACATGAGTGGGGGCCTGGTGGAGGCTGCCCCTGCACTGCTGGGGTGGGGGTGGTGGGAGACATGAGTGGGGGCCTGGTGGAGGCTGCCCCTGGTGGCTGGGGGGTGGGGGTGGTGGGAGACATGAGTGGGGGCCTGGTGGAGGCTGCCCCTGGTGGCTGGGGGGTGGGGTGAGGGGAGACATGAGTGGGGGCCTGGTGGAGGCTGCCCCTGGTGGCTGTGGGTGGGGTGGTGGGAGACATGAGTGGGGCCTGGTGGAGCTGCCCTGCACCTGCTGGGGGGTGGGGTGTGGAGACATGAGTGGGGGCCTGGTGGAGGCTGCCCCTGGTGGCTGGGGGTGGGGGTGGTGGGAGAGCATGAGTGGGGGCCTGGTGGAGGCTGCCCTGTGCTGCTTGTTGGGAGAATTCTCTGTTTAGGCTGAATTCCTAACCTAGTGAGCCCCCAGCGCTTGGGCGTGGATTTCTGGAGTTTGTTTTTTCCATCCTGCAAGAGTGAGACTCTTTCCTCCCACTCTTGGACATGAATGTGTGTAATTCCTTAGATGTCAATGTGTTCTATGGCTATGGGGTCTTTTTCTCCATAGGGTCTCATAAGTTTTCCTATGTGTGTTACACCGCACCCTATGTGCCGTAACACGGGGCGTCCTAGCGGACCTCCACCATAGACTCCATACCGGGACTGACTACTGTCTCCCGGCATGTAAAGTCACCATTGGCTTTACTAGACCTAAATTTACTAACAGAACTAGTACAAACATTCTTATTGTGGACGTACTAGTAGGGGTAATTCGATTACTCCTGGATCTGTTACTCGAGGGGGCACTGTCCCGTCCCCCCTCGTCGAGTTTTGGCTGGTGGCAGTGGAAACTACTTAACCCTATGGGATTCGTCCCATTGTTGGAGATTGATACTTTTTCTCGTTAATCTCTAACATACCACCGGTCTACTTATCTTAAATAAGTTTATCGGATGGTATTTTCTGCCAGAACTCGGTTTTAAAATGGCGTCTGTGTTCGTCTCTGTGACTCCTAAACCAAAGGTTGAGCCTTTGTTCCACTTTTGCGGGCCTCTGTACAGAGACCCTCCAAAGTGGTGCCATTCTGTCTGGGTTACCACAGGGGTGTGGGAGGGGTTTAGGCACCCTGGACCGAGTTGCCTTGCCAACTCCGGTCGCACTCTGGAGTGATCGGCCCAAGTGGTGAGCCTCCCCGCTCACCACTTAGCATGTGTTGATTGACAGCTAGGCTGAATGAATGGGGTTTTCTGCATAAAAGCAGGGCTTTTGGGACTCGGATCTTCAGAAGTCGCCACAGACCTAAGAATCGACGAGGGTAACGCTGAGCCGACCTGCACGACACACACCTCCGGTGGAGCCCTGCGGAACCGACTCACACACTCCCGACGACAGAGGAGATCTCCCTGCCGGAGAGTCTCTTCCCCTGACTGGTGGAAACAACCAGTCCCCTTTGCTTTTTCTTCGCCTCAGGACGCAGTGGTCGAATTGCCCGTGCAGAGCACCTCGGCAACCGGATAGCCACTACCCTGTACCGCGACCAAAAGGTGGTGCCTTGTGACGGAGCACTCCGCGGCTGTCTCTTCCCTGGTGGTGCACCGGACTTCACTTTTCTTCGACTAACGAGATCACCTCTACTCTTGGCAAAGACCCGACGTGCATCCACCACCAGGAACAACTGCCCCCGCCGAGCTGCCCTCCACAAACAAGGTACCGTGTCCGCCTGGCTTCCCTTTCGATCGGTTCGAGTGAGGTGTCTTAATCCTCCCTTTCCGTTGGGTCGCTCCAAGCTTTGTCTCACGCTATTGTTCTGAACTGGTTCAATCTGCCGATAACAATTTGCTACAAGGTCTGAAACGCATTTCCACAAAGAGACTTTTTGGGACATATCGCCTTGCCTCACTCCGAGTGGGCCTGGCCTCTGAACTTTATGATCTATTGTGGTTCTTGCTTCTTGCCTTGCATTTTTCCCGTAAAGTATTGAACTGTGTTGACTTCGTAACCTGCCTATTTTTCTCTCTCCTATCCTAACTAATATTAGAGTGCCATCTAGGTTGAGGTATACACCTCTGTCTGAAAATAAGTGATACCGGTAGAACCTAGACTTGTCGAAATATTGTTAGGGGATTGATCGTTTCTTCTTCGTAGAGTAATTGTATTTAAATGTTTGCGTGATAGTGCCATAGTGTTTCCTATAGAAGTTCCGTTATAAATAAATAACTTTAATATCTTTACACTAAGCCTCTTGCGTGTTTGCTTGTCTAGCTGTGAAGAATTGCCCTATATTGTATACTCCACATACTGCTTAACTCTTCTTGAGAGAAGTCTGACTGCTCAGCCACAGCTACCAAGTAAATCTGTGTGGTACAAGACTGCTACCAAGTGGTTTACTGCCAAACACCTGTAGTCCTAAAATCTTTTGCAGTGGTCCCAGATGGGAACTGCACAGGTTTCCGCCTAAACAGAGCTGGGGGGGCCTGGTGGAGGCTGCCCCTGGTGGCTGGGGTGCAGGGGGACATGCGTTGGTGGGCAGTAGTGCAAGGTGACATGTGGGTTGGCTGGGGGCATGGCCATGGTGGATGGGGTGCCTGCAGGACATGTGCAGGGTAGGCCCCTGTGGTGTGGCCACCTGCAGGGCCGTGGAGGGTGTAGAGGGAACACCTGGGAGGACCCACACGTGCAATTCACGTGTGGTGCTCCCCGCGCACCCCTGTAATACACGTTCCCTGATGGAATCGCGTGTGATACTTCCCGCGCACCCCTGAAATACACGTACCCTGCTGATTTTGCGTGTGATACTTCCCGCGCACCCCTGAAATACACGTACCCTGCTACTTTTGCGTGTGATACTTCCCGCGCACCCCTGGATATACGTACCCTGCTGTTTTTGCATGTGATACTTCCCGCGCACCCCGTGAATACACGTACCCTGCTGAATCGCGTGTGATACTTCCCGCGCACGCCCTGAAATACACGTACCCTGCTGCATTTGCGTGTGATACTTCCCGCGCACCCCTGAAATACACGTACCCTGCTGCTTTTGCATGTGATACTTCCCTTGCACCCCTGATATACACGTACCCAGATGGAATCGCGTGTGATACTTCTCGCGCATCCCTGAGAAACACGTACCCTGTTGCTTTTGCGTGTGATACTTCCCGCGCACCCCTGAAATACACGTACCCTGCTGCTTTTGCGTGTGATACTTCCCGCGCACCCCTGAAATACACATACCCTGCTATTTTTGCATGTGATACTTCCCGCGCACCCCTGGAATACACGTACCCTGCTGCTTTTGCGTGTGATACTTCCCGCGCACCCCTGAAATACACGTACCCTGCTGTTTTTGCATGTGATACTTCCCGCGCACCCCTGGAATACACGTACCCTGATGGAATCGCGTGTGATACTTCCCGCGCACCCCTGAGATACACGAACCCTGCTGCTTTTGCGTGTGATACTTCCCGCGCACCCCTGATGCACACGTACACAGGACAATCGCGTGTGGAACTTCCCGCGAACCACTGAAATACACGTTCCCCGCTTGGCGTTTGCTGTTTGCCAGCCCTGTGAACTGGTCCAGGGTTAGCGCAGCCCTTTGCGATTATTTGGGGATTTTGAAGGCTTTTCCTTGCGTGAGGGCGTTCTTGGGGGCGTAACTGGTGCTGCTGCAGGGTCGCTGCGCCATGGTGCGCCACAGCTGGTTTTGGATGCGAAAATCCATGAATACGCTGTGCGCGGAAATCGATTTTAGCGCACGCGGCTGGCGCAGACATTCGCACGGGCATGCTGTGCGCCAGCCGCGTGCGCCACTTTTGTGCGAATTTCTATGAATTACCCTGTAAATGTAGTAGGTCCTTCTGGGAATCGGGAGGGATTATGAATAAGGGACAACGCACTAAACTTGGGGACAAGGCAATGCCAGGCAACATGGGTTCCATCTCCTGTCCGGAGCATAGGAGCTGGAGGAGGATGGCATTGAGTCTGAAATACATCAAGAATAATAACATAATAACAATGACTACTGGGTAGAGGGGGAAAAAGAAAGAGAAGTCCATGCCTCATTACAAGTATGGTGGAAGGGAACAACAGCGCCGGTATTGCAACTGGCACCGTTGCTACCATACCGCCATACTAGGAGTTCTGCTCGCGGGTGCCCTTGCAGCCACCAGGTCTAACCTGCCGGGTGCCGGACCCAGATGCGAGTTTGGAGGTAGCCTTGCCGGTAAAACCGGCAAGGCTACCTCCAACCTCGTAATGAAGCCCAGCAATTTCTGCTTTGCAGCACATCACACAGCTATTGCACAGGGGGGACTTTGTGAGGGGGAAAGGAAAATACTGGAGGGGTCCAAATCTGTACTGGGGTTGGGGGTGCAGCAACAAGTCTCTGCAATGGCCGGCACATTATGATGGTAAAATCACGGAAGACATCCATCTATACATGGAAGCCTCAGCATGCAGCTTCGTGTTTCAAAGCTCCTCCTGTCATCCTGGCTATTTTATAGCTCGTTAGTAGCTCGTCTAGAGTTCAGAATACTAGCAGGCAGGAAGAAAATGTTGGCTCTATTGGGGTTGGCTGGAGTAACTGTTAGGAGAGGGAGTGTTGTTACTCCTTATGTGAGCATCTCCCCCAATCTCTTGTCTCCTGTTCAACTGAAAGAGGCAATCGGGACTAAGAGGACCTCTAGCCTCCTACCAGATTGAACATAAATAGGAGAGCAGAGATGGTACTGGGCAGAACGAGAAGTACCCTCGAACGCTAGCTTCCTCTCCCATTGATATGTTTTCATCTGGAATCCCAGACGGTGGCCAGGGAACATGTTCGGTCAATGTCTACTATGCAGCAAGTGCAATAGTCTGCTTGTGGTGGCATGGTCGGGGGCATACAAGTCACACCTGCTATTCCGTTGTGCGGTTGGGGATACAGTTATGGGCACCAGATTTCCGTAGATTTGGTTGGATTGCACACACAATAAGTGCTCACCTCTGTAAAAGAAAATCCAATGGCATGGTTGTACTTCAAACTCGTAGGTTGATACATTTGTTACATTAAGCAATAACAGCATTATTAGTGCAGTGTTTAGAGGGTAGTGTGTGTTATATGTCTTTTAATGCTGGGATTCTAAAGGCCTCCTTCACCCCTTTTTGCGGGGCACCTCGTTCTTTTTTCTTGTATACCACTTGACATTGAAGGATTGGCTGTTTGCCTTGTGGTCTTTCCATCCTCTGTCCACGGATGAAATAATTTTAAGCCCTGTGTATCTCTCCTCAAACCATCAAATAGGAGGCTGTTGTGTGTTTATGGGACGGGCACAGCATGGTTGTACCTACTTCTTGTCCCTCCAAACAGTCTTCTATTGTGGGAGCACATTGTGGCGAGCCCTGTTAGTCGTGTCTTTTGTCCCTGACACAATCCCTGCAAGGTTTTGGACAGTGGTCTGAACGTGAAAACAAATGGCAATAATGCTGCTCCTTGGTATTGCTAAAAGACACCCATGTATGCGAGTGATACATCAAAGAGCCTGGCCATACTACTCATACATCACATACATCAAAAGGTGGAATTGAATTGTTTTTTACTCTCCATTACAACACCAGTTTCAAAGTCACACGATGTGCCATTGCATTGCCAGTGACCCTGACACATTCACAGCAAGTGGGCACAAAGCGTTTATCACAATAAACACACACACATTAACAAACACTACACATGCATACAGATAATATATGTAGAATAGGGTGTCACAGATCTCCCTGTCATCAGGTTCTACGTCATCAAATGATTTGAATGCAGGAACGTGGTGGACTGAAAAAGTGTCCACAGCTCTTCTGCTGTGGGTAATTATCATTTGATATATGAATGCAGTAATGTGGTGGAGTGCAAAAGCATCCGCAGCACCTCTGCTGTGGGTAATCATCATTTGATATATGAATGCAGTAATGTGGTGGAGTGCAAAAGCATCCACAGCTCCTCTGCTGCGGGTAATCACCAGTCGACATATGAATGCAGGAATGTGGTGGAGTGCAAAAGCATCCGCAGCACCTCTGCTGTGGGTAATCAGCATTTGATATATGAATGCAGTAATGTGGTGGAGTGCAAAAGCATCCGCAGCTCCTCTGCTGTGGGTAATCAGCAGTCGACATATGAATGCAGTAATGTGGTGGAGTGCAAAAGAATCCACAGCACCTCTGCTGTGGGTAATCATCATTTGATACATGGATGCAGGAATGTGGTGGTGTGCAAAAGCATCCACATGTCCTTTGGCTGTGGATAATTGCCATTTGACACATGAATTCAGGCATGTGGTGGAGTGCAAAAGCATCCACAGCTCTTTTGATGTGGGTAATTGTCATTCAACATATGAATGAAGGAATGGGGTGGAGTGCAAAAGCCTCCACAGGTCATTTGACTGTGGATATTTGCCATTCAACATAAGAATGCAGGCATGTGGTGGAGGGCAAAAGCATCCACAAATCCTCTGCTATGGGCAATTGCAATTCAACATATGAATGCAGGAATGTGGTGGAGTGAACACATTTCCACAGCTCCTCTGCTATGGGTAATCACCATTCGATATGTTAAATGCAGTAATGCATGTAGTGCAAAAGCATCCACAGCTCCTTTGAAGTGGGTAATTGCCATTCAACATATGGATGACGGAATGTGGTGGAGTGCAAAAGCATCCACAGGTCATTTGACTGTGGATAATTGCCATCCAACATAAGAATGCAGGCGTGTGGTGCAGGGCAAACACGCCCACAGAGCCTCTGCTGTGGGCAATTGCCATTCAACATATGAATGCAGGAATGTGGTGGAGTGAACACATTTCCACAGCTCCTCTGCTGTGGGTAATCACCATCCGATATGTTAAATGCAGTAATGTGGTGGAGTGCAAAAGCATCCATAGCTTCTTTGATGTGGGTAATTGCCATTCAACATAGAGATACATGAATGTGGTGGAGTGCAAATGCATCCACAGCACCTTTGATGTGGGTAATTGCCATTCAACATAGAGATACATGAATGTGGTGGAGTGCAAATGCATCCACAGCTCCTTTGATGTGGGTAATTGCCATTCAACATAGAGATACATGAATGTGGTGGAGTGCAAATGCATCCACAGCTCCTTTGATGTGGGTAATTGCCATTCAACATATAGATACAGGAATGTGCTGAAGTGCAAAAGTATACACAGCTCCTTTGCTCTGGGTAATCGTCATTCAACATATAGATGCAGGAATGTGATGGAGTGCAAAGGCGTCCACAGCTCCTTTGATGTGTGGGTAATTGCCATTTAACATATAGGTCCTCATTACAAGTTTGCTGGTACGGAAACCTTGTGCCGGTAAGCCGTTGTTTCTGGACCGACAAATTATGAGTCTGCCTGCCGGAGCCGCTGTGTCTGGCAGGGCAGACCCTGTCGGACACAGCGGCCACGCTAAGCAGGCCGTCACGGAAGCACCGTTAATAATAGTTTTCCTATGGGACTCCAAGGGAATGGAGACATACAATTTACTGGTGCCTGACTTCCCGGAACGCTGCAGTTGTAATACCCTGGTGTTTCCGGCAGGTCCGGCACCGGTAAATCAGTACGGGTCCGGCGGCAACCTGCCGATAGTACAGGCACGGTTACCGCCGGACTCATAATGAGCCCCATAGATGCAGGTATGTGGTGGAGTGCAAAAGCATCCACAGCTCCTTTGATGTGTGGCTAATTGCCATTTAACATATAGATGCAGGAATGTGGTGGAGTGCAAAAGCATCCACAGTTCCTTTGATGTGGGTAAGGGCCATTCAACCTCTGAATGCAGGACTGCCATTCATCGTAAGCAACATTTGAAAGCTGCGTAGCTCCGGGACGGAGGCGTCACAAGATACCCCTTTGGTACTCCTCAATAAAATCAATGCCTGACTTTACCGCAGGTGAAATGAGTCTCCATGTGGTTTACCACAGAGGAAATGCTCCAATGCGAAGAGCAGGGCTGAGCTGTAAAGCTGTAGTCCAGATGTGGAGAATTACATGAATACCAACAGCAAATCCCTCAGCTTCAGCAGAGTACCAGCATAGAGATTTCACAAGGTCTTCCTGACAGAACTGTGCTAAAGTGCGGATATATTATAATAAATTGTCGGTTGCTCACTGCAGCACTCCTGCCGCTCTGGACATGTTTCAAACCTATGTGGGTTTTAATTGAGCTCTCGCCAGATATTTTTCAGAAAGACAGCAGGATTCTTAAAAATAGAAATGTGTCACCTTTTCAGGGGGTGTTGCATTCAGTTTGCTTGGCTGCATCTATCTTTGGGTTCAGAAACTTGTGGATGTACGGACACGTTTGGAGGAAAAAAAAACGAATCCTTCAATGTGCAATTATCCAACCGGTAAACTTTACTCTATGGTATGTATTTAGATATCTAGCCTCAGACGTGGCACACTTGGAGTCAGCAGTATGCCTACCGCGCTATAAGCATATTGCAATCGCCGAGGCGTTCCTTGACTTTACAAGGTTACAGAACTAAAAGGTGACTTGAAATATCCTTTTATGTGTGATAGGGGTATTTCATTTCTTATAAATATGTCCACACGCTGTCATCCACTAATACCAGGCCTCTTGCAGAATCTAATGCAAGACAGGTTCCATTTGCTGATCCAGGTAGCCAATGTAGAGAACCTGTTTGGATATAAAAAATAAAAAATAAATTAAAAAAAATAAATAAACAAAACTAATATGCAGCACTTAATGTGCTGCAGAAAAATAGTTCAAACAATTCAATGTAATGTTCGTTTTGTGCTTTAAAAGAAGTAATAACAAGCACATTATTGTGCACATTTGTACAACTTAAACAGTTCACATGTTCAACATTCTAAAATAAGCACTTCCTTGTCAATTAAAGGCTGTAAAGTGTCACAGCGAGGAATTTGAAAAGCGCGTGATGGATTTAATTAAGTGCTTCATTGACAGTTGGAATTCTGCTGTTTGCTGGTTCAAGCAGCCTGCATTGTGATGTCACAACTGAATAAAATAACTGATTACTGAACTGTTGTGATCTAATTTTCAGATTACAGGGCAGTTATAGTGTAACAACTGGCCTGTAATAAGACATTGGGTTTTAATCGGTGTGTACAGCGCCAGGATTCAGTCACTCGAACGCAGCTACACGAGAGCTGCTCGGCCGCCCTTTTTCTTCCAGCATGATTCATTATGTGTTCCCAAGCCATTTGAAGGTGGTATGATGATTAAAACTCACTCAGAGGACATGACCCTCTGACCGCAGTAAGTGGATTTCATGACCATCTGATCAAGATACCTCCGCCACTTAATCTGACCAAAGATTTTCGGGTGAACACATAAGACAAGCACCTGCATTAAGGTTCTCCTGTACTTAGCACAGGAGCGCAGATAATGATCAACTCTGTAGCAAATCCCTGCTCACGGCACAGAACTGTGGAACACCCTGATTCTACCCGCTTCTGTCCTGATGAAGGCCTACCAGACGCCAGCCTTACTAAAGAGCCTATATTTTGCCAGAACAGAGTAATGTCGACTACCTTTTTTGTTTATATAGTGTATACTGTCTACAATGTCATTTGAGCACTGTTTCTTTCTGTACGTCTCACACATGCCATTTTGTCCACTGTATCCCTTCTTCACATAAGGGACAATACATGTTGTTTCTGCACTTGAATCCAGCCAACTGAACTGGATAAAAAGTTGATGTATTGATATTGATATTTTATTTCTATTGCGCTCATACACAAGTGTTTCAGAGCGCGACGAGGCAAGGGAGGGGAACAGAGGAGAAAAAAAACAACGATCTAACTAATCTTACTAGGCCCAGTGACATTGAGAATGTGCAAATATATGGGAGAGGGGGAGGGGAAAAGTGCATGGAAGGGGGGAGAAATGGAAAGTACAGAGCAAAGGCGAAACAGATAATAAATAAATAAATAAATAAATAAATAAATAAAGGCAACAAGCAGTGGTAGTGCAGCCAGCAATTGACAAGTGTTGGGTTTAAGGCAGCAGACAGGGTAGGTGTGATAAGTGCAGGAAGAAATGGGGGGAACTGTATGGGTACAGATACAGACCCCAGTGCAAGGGGTGACCCGGAGGCAGTGCAAGAGGGTGGCAGAGTAAGAGGGTACCTGGGCCCGAGGACAGAGGGTGGCCGGGTGCACGGTGCCAAGAGAGAACAGATCAGCAGGGGAGAGGGAGAGCGAAGGCAGAAGCAAAGATGAAGGTCTCGAGGTGCTTCCGGAAGCAGAGATGGTTCTCCTCAAGTTTTAGAGTGGTAGGCAGGCTGTTCCAGAGGGAGACCCCAGCCAAAGACAGAAATCTACCCCCAGCTCGTTTCTTTGAAAAATGACTGACCATGGGGGAGTTAGACGTAGAGGCGCAAAGAGCTCGAGAGAGGAGATTTTTGCGGAGGGATAGCTGAAGGTATTTTAGACCCAGGCCCTAGAAAGCCTTGTGGACAATGCAGAGGGTTTTGAATTTAATATTTGCATCCACTGGGAGTCAATGAGAAGATTTCAGAGCTGGAGAGATACAATCCCAGGGCTTGAGGCCAAGGACAAGTCTTGCAGTCCTTTTCTGGATTAGTTGCAGAGGGCGGAGAGAAGAGGCAGGAAGATTTAGAACGAGGCTGTTACAATAGTAACATACAATGTAGTATGTGCAAAGTCTATGTTACTAATGTGAGTCCTACCCTACAAATTCAACTGTGAAATTAATCTTGTATGCATTAAAACCATTGAGGCAGAACATAGGTTTCTGCCAACAATCTTATCAAGACCAATATTTTTTCGTTTTGGGCAAACGTGAAGAATGTGTCTGTGGCTTAGTCACCCAGATCATATGTTTACATTGTTCATTTGTAAGGCACTTATACACCAAGTACATTTTGTTTCAAAGCGATCACAGGGCAATAGGGAGGGACATGGGAAAACAAAAGCAAATATAGCAATGAAAGACAGAGGCAGACCTACTAGGCCTTGTGAGCATTCAGAACGTGCAAGTGCATTCAGAACGTGCAAGTGCAAAGAGGGAAAACGTTGAGTTCATGCAGGGTTAGATGTTAAAAGAAAAAACAAAAAGCTGCAGAGGCAGAATGTTGTGGGAAGCGTAGTTAAACTACAGATGAGCTGCATATTTGCATTAATACAGTAAATATGTCTTATGTATACATTTTGAAATAAACACAATTATGAATTAATAATGTATGTAGTGATAAATCCATATTTTAGCGTTTGTTAAAACATATGTGGTGCTGAGTGGGAGCGTTTACATGCATTGGAATCAAGCACCTTGCACATAGACTTGTTTTCTTTGGCGCTTTGCAGTCACTTGTTGAGGAAAGAGGAAATCAATTGGTGTAACAGTCCTGGGAACCAGTACAAGAAGGCACCCAAAGGACATACAACCAATGGAAAAGCACTCTATAGTGTCCTCAAAGACGCATGTAACCTAGTTTAACAGGACAATGCCAAAACAGCGGGGTTAAGACAGCTGATGGAACAGAAACACAACGGAGAACTAACTACACACTTCAATATCAAAACTTTGTGTGAACCTCTTTAACTTGCTTCTGGAAGGCAACAGTGACACACTCTGCCTTACCGAGATGCCACATGTTTGAATAGATTTTAACCTCAAAAGCATGTGAATATATGGTGAACCTCTATATTGGTATTGTGTTCTCCAAAAGAAGTGGTGTATGTGTCCAAGGGGAGGGCAATTTCTATTGCAGACAAAGTGTAGCATCAATACAACAATGGCGAAAGTATCTTGAAACATTTACAGGTTTTAGAGAACAGTGTTCACCTTTGCTTTTAATGTCAATCCCTTCTCTATTTTGCTGTGCAGGGTGCTGCACTATTGATGTCCTCCATGCTTTCGTGCCACGGGCCTGTGTGGGAATGCTAGGCAAGAATTGTTTTTTCTTTTTCCAAACAATTGATAACCAAATGTATTTGGAATTATACATTTATTACGCTAACTTTGTATTGTTAGGCAAAGAACAGTAAGTGTTAACTGTATTTTTATTAAAAGACACACATGCAATTCCATTCTTAAAAAATGTAAGTTGTTACATAATGGATAATTACAGTATTGCTACTGTAAAACAATGCATTGTGTCCATGCATTTTGTTGTGGAAGATGCATCACATTGACCAGTACACATTTCTGAAAATGTACATGATAACATGACCAAATGCTTTTGAACGCAAACCTAGTTTGTGACCTGCTGGTTGCATTTATCTGTGCAACTGTTGCTAAACACATGAGCTGACCTCAAACCCCTTCACATTCTATATTATCACCATATTGCTTTATACCAGCTACCCTGAAAGTGAGATGGCAGAAATATTCCACTTAGTTTGACCAGTTCCCTGCCTGCTGCACCATCTACCCTGCAGGTATATTATTTTCTTTCCTCTTACATAATGAATAAACAAAGATAACTAGATGTGTATGCAAAGTAGTGATCAATAGTTCCATCCAGTCTTTACCTTTACAGATCTACTGCAATACCATCAACTGTAGTAACAATAGCAGTCGGGTCCATGTGCACTTCCCTGTTCATTTCCAATCTGTAGCATATATCTACAATAGCAAAGTTGGATATATTACTTCTTGCTACCAATACTTCTATTCTATCCATGCTTTAGCAGTTGTACAATATGGCAAGATGCTAAGCTTATTTCTCTACCTAAGCGGGGGTATGTGTAACTTTGTGTTACAATTACTGATGTGCATCCAGCATTTTTGCTGTGTCCTTCTTTGTGGTTGTTAATGTTAAAATGTGTACTGGGCCTATGTAATAACGACAGACCCTCATCGTGGGACTCTATTGTTACCCTTGTAATGCCGCTTTGTTTATACAGTTCATTCCACCATAGATGATGGAGGTGAGAGGGTTTTGAGGAAGTTCCCACAATTACTTTAATCACTACCAAGGAAACATATACATCTATGGATGATGATGATGGAAGTGGCAGGGGGGGTGATGGACTTGCAGACTGACCAGACAGTCTTGGGTCTTTAAATTAGTTTGGTTCAGGGGGACCTCAAAGTTGTCTGTTCCTATGCCCAAAAATACATTAAGATATCTAGGACTCAAAAGGGGTCAGACACACACTCATAGGGTTAGGAGGAACGTGCAAAAGAGAAATACACCATGAGAGCCCATCTGCACCAATGCCCCACGTTTGTCTAATCCATGAAATAAGATGAAGACATTGCCGCGATGTATATGCCTTCCTTGTATGCACCTGGAGCATGCCCATAAAAGTAAAACCCTTCTTGGGAATAATCTCCCTTCACTAATGGTAAGATGTTAGATGCTCATGCTGCAATGGGCAAGTATGGACAGAAGACGTGCATTCAGAGCAAGAGCTCTGTCCCAACTGTAGTCCTCAACTTTAAAGCAGAGCACTGGGAGCCTCTGCAGAAATAACATGCTGCTAAAACAAAACCTGCATCATGTAAATACAGTACAATCAGGTGAAAATTACACAGGGCCTCATTACGACCCTGGCGGTAAGGGGTTAACGCCAGCTTTAGCTGCGCCGACCCCTTACCGCCAATTACGAGGTCCCCTAGCGCCATGGTGCTTTTAACACCTGCTTTTAGCAGGTGTTAAAATCCATGGCGCTAAGGGACCATGGAGTTAATTACGCCACCGTAATTTACGGTGGCGTAATTAACGCCTTCCCCACTCCCATTATGCCCTATGGGGCAAAAATGGGAATGGGGAAGGGTAAATGGGGATTGGGGACTTACCGCCCCGCCAAGGTCGGAATGGGGCGGTAAGTCCGCCAACCACCATGGCGTAAACGTAGTTTACGCCATGGTGGTAAAGTCACGGCCCAGGCGGTAACTTACCGCCTGGGTCGTAATGAGGCCCACAGACTCTTCTGGGTAAGTCTGATGCACAGAAATATGTGGGGCAGCATGCAGAGATCTCAAGCTGTTTCATATCAGGAGTGAATGGAAAACCAGTTCTGACCATTTAGGCTCACTTCAGATTGCATTCGTAGAACAATCTGAGGATGACAACAGATCATTTCTAGCTTCTCCAATGGCAAGAGTGGAGCTGGAGATCTGAGGAGCCACCTGACAGAAGGATTGTGTGAGCTCGCCTAGTGCAATATTTGCCAAAAGGCCATCGGATAACTTTTCTCAATTATCGTTAGCTGTGTCTAAAGCCTTGTAATCCTGTTAAAGTGCATGGAGAATGTCATGGCAGAAAGTCCTTTCACAGACAAACAACCACCTGGATGATGGGGTTAGTCACACGCAGGTGTTGGCACCGCATCAGGGAGGAAGGATAGCTCAGGAGCAATGCATTTGTCATGGAAGCAAGACAACACAGCCCATCACAGTTTCGATCCACGCTTAGAAACCACTTGTTTGTATTAATCCATTATAATATATATATATATATAATATGAAGGAGAGCATTATTTTCAAACCTAAGCCAATGCAAAAATAGCATGGATTTCTGCCTATGGCTAAATTCTTTGACAACGTTATGACACAGGTACTTCTTATTAGAGCTGATAAACAATGTCAAAACGAATTGAACTTCACCCAGACACATCCTTTCATGGTGGATATAGTTTGTCAAACTGACTTAGCTGTCTTTGTTGGCAGTGAAGTTCGTGATTGGCACCCTTTTATGATGCTCTCAGTTGTGGATGTTTTCTCTGGGCTGATACCATTTAATTCACTGCATGCTGCTCTGTCCAAAAGTCTCTGGCCCCTGCAAACACTACCCACAGACGTATTACAACCCAGTCAGAAAAGGCTACTTATAATGGGAAGTCCAGTATGCCTGAGATTAAGAACCCTAATTTAAGAGGGCTCATCACGGAACACAGACATTTTGTTTTGACCAATATGAATAAACCTGAGAGATTGGAAACCAAAGAGTCTTTAAAAAATAAGTGCTTGTTTTGGCTGCAGGCTAGAGTTGGCCCTGGTTGTATTAGAGCACATGACCTAAGATTCCTACTAAGGATTCAAATTAAGGATTGGTTCACAGGGAGTAACACAGATTGTATTATCATAGGCCGTGACCTGAGCAAACTTCCTTTGTGTTTGAGTCTCTGTAAGACCCTGTGTTACTGTGCACCTGGCACTAATATGAGAATTGTCCTAAATGATCTGTATTAGATTCTCTTTTTTTGATAACTTTGCCTTTTTGGTCTATTTGGTTTTTTTTCATCACTTATATTTTGTTTTGTATGTGTTTGGTTTTTTGTGTGTTTTGTTGCGCTCTGAGGCCAATGGGCGTGTGGCACATTAT
Source organism: Ambystoma mexicanum (assembly GCA_002915635.3). NCBI lineage: Eukaryota > Metazoa > Chordata > Amphibia > Caudata > Ambystomatidae > Ambystoma > Ambystoma mexicanum. The sequence goes on from CM030321.1 coordinate 831,141,261, forward strand.
AAAATCAAAGTAAAGAAATTAAAGTATTCTGGCTCCCGTAGCCCTACATTTACACATGTTTAGGAATACAAAATCGCATGCAATACAAATGCTATGACTTAAAGCGCATGATTTTGGAGCTACCTTTTGGCACAATTTTAGAAAACAGCAGTGTGCATAAAGGAATGATGTTAGGTGAGCAAAGGGGATTATGTTTGTTTCCTGGATGTGTACCTTCAGTTAGTGTATGAATGATTATATTAACAGTTATTTAAGATTTATTGTACTGTTCTGTGGCAGAAGAGAAAAAAAATACATATGCTTTAACTCTGCAAATTCAACTCTTCCTTTTATGATTACACAGTATATTATATAGATGATGTGTGCTTGCTAAATCCTAACAGTTATTATGCATAATGCTATAATGCCACAGTATTCACTATGATGGGTGAAGTTAACTTCTTTGCTCATGCAAATCCGTTCTGAAGAGTGTGACTGCTTCAGTCATTCACACTGCAAGAGGTGCGTCTGGATTAAAATCCCTCAAACAGCCCCTTAAGTAATCTAATAATCTAAAAAAAAAAAAAAAAAACAAAGTACACCCCATTCCTTTTTTTCAGAACACAGAACAGCAAGCGGAATTCCTTTGCCAATGACTACGTGCAGGCACCCTTATCACACAGTTTCTTTTGAAGTGTGTTTTGAAAGTATAATCATAAAACACGGATGACATTTATTTTTTGACTAACATTACTTTATGTTCTAGGAAAATCTAAGTGGGAATTTGGTTGAATTGTATCTTTTAACTAGTTGACAGTATTCAATGGCGTAGAATATTTTAAACATGTCTCTGATCCGTGGGAGCATATGAAAGAAAACATCCCCAATAAAGAATAATATAACTCTTTTAGTTGGGGTGTCCCAGCCCTTGTATCCATATGTATGATATCCAAACACAAACTAGCACAAACTCCTGGCTAAACCACTGGACAACACATAAGCAAAGCTGGTTGCCTCAGACATTCTTTGCTCAACACACCTTCAAACATGGAGAAGCAAGTGCATTGGTTGCTGTGCAGAACGCGAATGCCAACATCTGCAGGCACCATTGCAATAATATTCTACAGTATGAGCAATCTATCTCTAAGCATGGCTTTTCATTGAACGTTGAGCCCACGTTAAACGACACAATTGCCACACAAGAGGCTGTCCAAACATGTTGCCCCACAAACATCTCTGTGGGATATTGGGGCTGCCATGTTCCTATACAGTTAATAATAAGTAAGACAGCGTATGTTTGAATCAACATCTGATAAACGACCTTTAGTACCTAATATACCAACATAACGCTCCATGCGCGGTCCGGAATACATTCTCCCAGTAGAGTGGAGACCAAACAGGAACTGATGAAAAAGCAAGTGCTATCATAGGCAGCAAAGGCATCTAAGAAGAATTGCTTCCCACACAGCATGCTCTGGCATGCTTTTAGCTAGCGAGACATGACCTCACCAGAAAGGTGGCGAGGGTGGGTAGAAACGCATGCTCCCTTCTTGACAGTCAATACATTTCATTTCGCCTCCATATGATGCTATAGCACCGTTTATGAGCCGTAACTAATCATGATGAGTGCCTCAGGTGCAGGGTCGGATTGGCCACTCCGCCTTTCGGCCTGTGGCCGAAATCGTCCCTGGAGAGTGTGGGCCGGCTTCTGGCCATATATATATATATATATATATAATATATGTATGCATATTTGTTCTATAAAGAAAAGCTTACGCGTAAGTGCTATACCATAACATATTGTCATTTGGCCTTGGACATCTGCTTGGATTCACATCAATTTAGTGTACTTCGGTAAAAGGCTATTTGATGCCACTTCCTGTTTTGTCAAGGGGTCAAAGGTTGTGTTTCATCGCTTCACGGGATGTCACTTTGTGGTGGAGTCCTTTGACATCACTTCCTATGATGTCATCAGAGGTCAAGGTCATCAGGCGAGGGGTGGGCCACTTTTTTGAGAAGAGGGGTGGGCCACTTTTTTTGGGGTGATCGGGCCTATTGCTTGTCCCAGTCTGAGCCTGCTCATGTGGGAGACAATGAAGGAGACTTACAATGGACAACACTGAGGCTCACATGTTGCTGCTCCAGCAACTACTGACTGGCTGAATAAGCTCCACCATTACATTAAAAAAAGTAATCTAGGCTATTCTGTTAGAAGATCATTACCTCCATGTATTGACCAAAACGGGATGGTCTCGACAGTGCACATGACATTAGAAGCGGGAATTTAACGCTGTCTTTGCTTAAGAAGTAGTAATGTGGTTCATACCTTGCATTGCAATATAGATACAAAATGTGGGTTGCAGTAGAATAGCAAGCGGGTCCCTGAGGTAGGTTTCTTTGCACAGATATGGTTGTGCAACTGTACACTGTCTACGTGCTTGGAAAGATCATTGGAAAGTTTCAATTAAATAGGTTGAACGCACATTAATATCAGCTTCTCTTGCGCTGAGCATGCTTCTCCAGTGGCAACTTTACATATTGTGAGTACTGTCAGAATATTGGTGCCCGTAGCTACTCCTGCCGCACAATCAATGCACCGCACACAATGATGAGCTTAACACCGCTGCTCACTTTAGGAGTGATCTGAAGACTTCCATCTGAGCACATTTCTGTTCATCAGAAGGAACTTTTGCCTCTTTGACCTTACTTAAGCACACCGCATGATTGAATTAAACGTCAAAAACTGTAAGTAAAGTGGAGACAATGAAACACAGTAAGGAAGTAACAGAACATTGAACATGATTTGAAAATGAATACAATTATGAACTTAACACCAATCGGAGAAAGCCGAGCTGGCAAAAGGATTTCAAGAACAGCTGCAACATCAGGGGCAAGGAGTTTGTATTGGGAGCAAGACAATGCAGAGCAACACATGTTTGAATCCCGGTTGGGCGCTTGGAGACTGGTGTCAGGTAATTAGCGCATTACAAAAGATTAATTAATTACACAGGTGGCGGAGCATTCCAAAACTCTGGCTCTGCACTTAAGAAGGTGCAACTGGCAAGCATTTGGTAAGGCACCCTTAGCAACGTGGGGGGCAACTTCTCTGAGAACCTGAGATTGAATAGTGAATAGTGTACCTGCCGATAGATAGCTCAACACCCTGCCAAGCATTGAATGCATGATGGCAGATTTAACATCACAAAGAAGAATGCAGGAGACCAGTATCTTGGCCAAATCTGCATGAAGTGGGAAATGCTTCAGTATTGGAATGGGCACTGCCAACTTTGCTCCCAAGTCACGCATACAGGCAGATTTACAAACACATGACCACTTCTACATGAGTCAGCATCGAAACCAATGATTGAACCATACGTGCCATAATAAATGAAACCGCCTATTAAGTTCTATAAAAAGAAGACTTCAATTAAACTTAAAGGACAGACACACTTGTAAAGCACTATCAACACCCCCCTGTAATGAGATACTCAGTGAATGTTGAGTTCGGAGAATATGACCCCGGTTAGTCAACAAACAAAGTCCAATTGGTGACCAAATCTGTAGAAAGTCAAACAAGTTCAGAAATATGTATTTGTTTGTTTATGTTTGTTTGTTTATTTATTTATATAGCACATCTCACCCGGGGGAATCTAGGCGCATTCACAAGAGTATTTGAGTACAGGTTGCATAAAAAGGTTACATGCATAGTACAATGATTGCATTATTTACAAGTAAACATTCACAATTCACAGTATTATACAAAGGATATATACAATAGGCAGTATACGTGGATACAATTGGCAACATTCTGGGGACGATTAAAAATGTAAAGCATGCATACATCTTAAATATCACTAACGCCCGTAGAACAAGGTCAGGGGGACATAATCAACGATTTATAGCCATGCTTACTGATTCAGAAGCTTGACGGTGTGAGCTGGGTTTTTGTGTGATTTTCAATTCATTGAATCAGGTTTGAGATGTTGAGCTGGTTAAACTGGATTCAACAATGCATTGTGATTCAACAAGTGGCAATTCATCTTGGCTCAAAGAAACTGAGGACAGGTAGGTGATATTCAAATTGCCATCGTTTGAAGGCTTCACTGGATTCTGGGGCACAAAAGCAAGATTTGGTTTCCGTGGTTGGTTGGCATGACTGGATCCATCAACATGGTGAGGTTCAACTAGCGACAATTTCTCATGGTGCGAAGTAGCTTGGGATAGGCAGCCAACGTTTAGTTCCATATATCAAAATGGTACTTGAAGCATCTTGAAGGGTGGAGCGTCAAAGGCTGTCCCTTTGGTTCTTTGACGCTGCTTAGAGGAATTTGCAGCATTTCAAAGAAGCAGAGAGATGCAAAGGGAGCTTTGTTTGTTACTTGGAATGCAGCAGGTGGATCTTCACCATTTCCTTGGTAAAGGTAAATCCCTACTCTAACCTTCTCATCCAGGAATGATGCCATGGGCAGTTGTAGTGAATCGTTTTTTCAGCAGGCTGAGTCCTGGGTTCCAGTGTCCAGCAACGGTCTGGCTTTCCTAAATCATGTATCTGCAGATGTTCTCTTTAAGTGGTTACATGAAGAGTTTGCACTTCCTTTGGATGTCCTTCACTTCACCCAATGTATGGAAAGTTTGGGCAGCCTTTATCCAACAAGATTCCAGTGAAGTCTTCCTTTGGTCTGTCCAGATGATTCAAAGATGATTCTTCAAGGTGTTTATTAACGATCTTTCCCCAGATGGACAACACAGATGATTCATTTAAAGGGGTTCTCACACCCTTATATAGTAACTATTCCACAGTGAATTAGTGAATTAGTTTCAAGCCTTCTGTAAGAAGCCAAACCTGTCAGTGTAACAGGGGTAATGCCATGTGAAGTCAGCAACAGCATTTTCTTTGTCTGTTGGATGACAGGGGGTTCTCAGGAAGGAAGTGGGGGCGGGTTATTGAAGATGGATGGGTACTGATTACACTTTGTTTTCAAGGGGTTTACATAGTGGTCAAGCTATTTCATACTTGGGCCCCATTTCTCCATGTATAATCTTTGGCCCTCTTCTCCTGATTTATGAACAAGAGCGCCGGAAAAACCCTATTCTGCCCAGGAGGGCTCCATGGTAAACACAAATGCAAGTGAACGGGTCAATGTGACAAGCACGCCCCCTTACTGTTCAATCACCATTAACACAACAGATCGAGTACCACACCTAAATGTTTTGAATACTGGTTTTTATATTTTATAGTATCTACTTGATTATAAGTTTAGGTATAGTGCTAAACATCATGGTTACAGGGTGAAGCAATACAGATTTGCACAATGCAACAAAAGCAAGTGGAATTTCTTGCACATATGTCTATACAGTTAACAGAATACAGATTTCTACTGTCGATGCATAACGACGGATCAAATCACATAAACAAATGGAACAAATAACAAGATGTATATTGGTACAATACAGTGAAAAAACATTTCTGACACTGTGGTTGAAAAGAGTTCATCTACACCAGTCTGTTTCGGCCATATAAAGGGGCTATATGGGCCAAATGCTTTTCACAGCCTTCGTCAGGATGGGAAGGACAGTGTTGTCAAGATGTTCAGATGGTGCTGAAAAAGTGAATGAGATTCAGTAAGGGGAGTGCTAAAGAACATGGACTTAAAAGTGAATAAATCACTCAGTGGCCCTCATTACAAGTCAGGTGGTGGACTCATGGTGCTGTTAGCACCATGGTCCATGCCGGATTCCGCCATGGAGGATGGCGGAATTACCGCCCCATTCCAAGGTGAGTGGGGTGGTAATTTCCCATTCACCATTTGCCCTTCCCCATTCCCATTTTTGCCCCATAGGGCATAATGGGGATGGGGAAGGCGCTAATTACGGCACCGTAAATTTCGGTGCCATAATTAGCACCAAGGTCGCTTAGTGCCTTGGACTTTAACGCCTGCAAAAAGCAGGCGTTAAAGTGTGAATCAGGCGTTAAGGGTTAACGGCGCAGACGGCGCCGTTAAACCCTTAGCGCCTGACTTGTAATGAGGGCCAGTGTCTGTTAAGATGGATTTCTGAACTCTGACCTGGAGGGGCAGAGGTTCATAAGGCCAGCCTAGTTTCTTGGAACAGGGTAACCTCTGGACAAGCCAGACCAATCAGGGTAGGGATGGCGGCGGTCAAGACTAAGGCCCTCATTACAACACCGGCGCTAAACCATGGCGCTATTAGCAGCATGGTTGGTGCCGGTGTTGTAACGAGTCCGCCATGGTGAAATAGGGAAATACCGCCCCATTCCAAGGTTGGTGGGCGGTATTTCCCCATTTCCCCATGGCCCTTCCCCATTCTCATTTTTGCCCCATAGGGCTCAATGGGAATGGGGAAGGTGGCAATTACGGTACCGCAAATTGCGGTCCCGTAATTGCCTGCGAGGTCCTTTTGCGGTCCCTACTTTAACGGCTGGTCCAGACCAGCCATTCAGGTCTGGTCCCGCAAAGGGTCCTCCTAGTAAGGCGCTAAGTGGTTAACGGCACTGCAGCCTTTTACGGTGTCGTTAACCACTTAGCGCCAGGGTCGTAATGAAGCGCTAAGTCTCAAGAGGGGTGAGGGTGACTGAAAGACCTCAATGAGCACACAAAGCAAGGACACTTACAAATTACTCTAGAAAGGTGTTATATTAAAAATATAGACACATTTAATACAAGGCCTTTGTAACATCGACCATAGCAAAGAATCACAATAATACTAAAGTAAACCAACACATCACAATCAATACAATATATATACAAGACCGAGGGATCTAAGGAGTTATGAGCGCGAAAATGTAGACTACCTAGATGGTGAGGAAAACAGGCAGTGCAAGTAATCATAAGACCAGTTCGACATCAGAAATACACCTAACTAAGAGGCAGTCCGAGCCCTACGAAGAGAGGAGCCTTATGCTCAATAGTACCTGCACGCGCTGGTGCCAATGGATAAAGTAGGGTCTCTTCAAGGGTCTCAGGCAGCTCAGGAAGGTGAAAGAAGCGATGCAGAACAAGTCCCCACTACTCAAGCAAGGCCTCCACTTGTGGGCAGAGGCAGGGTATGAGTGCGGGATAGAGTCGCTGTTTTGCAACAGCGGTAGAAAAGACACGGGCTCCTGCGCGAGGGGCCACCAGGGGTATGGACTACTCACCAGTCCCCGACGCAGGCAGACCCAGACTTCTCCAGTTCAGTTCACGTTGCTGGCAGGTTCAGCAGCGATCATCAGGATGTCTCAGCACCGTGTAGATTCTGTGTAGGAGGATGCAGGGTGGAGGGTGTCCCAAATGCAGCGGATGTGCACAGGTTGTTACCACTGCAGGGCAACACGGCAAGCTGCGTTTACTCTGGTCCGGGCGCACTCATCTCACTTCAGACCTGGGAATGCCAAGTGTATGAAATTCGGTGTGAGGGTGCTGTGGACGCAGAGCAAGCAGTAGACCAAGTTTCAAGGGCTTCCCCTAAACGGCGGCGGTGACAGAGCAAAGCATCCTGCGTAGGCTGGTCAGCCCACTGGTTGGCCCAGTGACACTTCCGAAGAGGCTTACTTGCAGGGTTTGATGAAGGTGCCGGGAATAGTTGATCCCACTATTCCAATGGGTCGAAGCACCTTTGCAGACCTTCTAGGACGATCAGATGCAGAGGGTCTCACAGGACGACAGCAGTTCCAGGGTGCCAAACCTTCAGCGGGTCACCAGCGTTCCTCGACTCAGCTTCTCATTGCAGGATACTTGGCTCCTTATCCCTTGTTCGGTGAGTAATCAGGAGATCGACATGGTGATGGTGTTTTCAGCCTCCTCTTATCCGAAGTTGCCTTCGCGCCAAAACGGAGAGGACCCATGGGAGATCTGCTCACAAACACTCACGCCATACATGGACCTATCATGGACCACGGTGGTCCAAGGCATTCAGGACACTCCAGACTCTCTGGCACCCAGGATGTGTATTGGGAACAGACATCCCAGCCCACATCCTGGAGGCACACACAAGGCATGCAGAAGCCCACCAAAGCATTGGGTTTTGCGGTAAAGTGCATGACCAAATAAGGACGGACCCGGGTCGGCTCGACCTGGGGAAGGTGAAGGGGCAAGACGGTCAGAGGACAGGACAAAGAACCTCGTGGCATGGTCATTTTGGGAGCCAGGCCACTCATTTGTGCCAAACGCGGTAAGCGCGGATAACATGGCGAAAAAGGCTTCAAAACACAAGAGAAACGATAGCTGCCACCTGTCCTGTCCGTGACACATATGAACAGTTCATAATAAGTCCAGCGAGAGTTTCTAGGGCCTTTTGAATGACTAGAGACCCAAGAGCATGGTAACGTAAATTACAGTGCACTCTTGTTTCATGTTGCACAAAAGCTGCAACATGAGGAAAGGACTAAGGGAAACAAAGTTTCCCAGTACTGACTGTTTTAAGGACATGTCAGTTTCCCCATAAGAATTGAGCGAAAGCCCAGAGGAGTGTGACGGAAGGCTGCACTTCTCTGGCAAAGTCTAGATCAGGGTGTAAAACAGCAGCAAAAAGTTTGGGGTTGCCACATGGAGGGAAAATTACATACAATTATGAAATCTTTCCTAACACTCGGCCCCTCCCAGACTAAGGACAGGGGAACTAATCCACCCCTGGATGAGTTTCTTGTTCAGGTCGGTTAAACATTCTGGAGAACCCATCAGCATTGCTATGTTAGACACCTGGCCTATGCTCAATAGTGAAGTCAAAGCCTTGTAGACTTATGGACCACCTAAGCAACTTTGGATTCTCTCCCTTCATGTTCATTAGCCACTTTAAGGGCTTATGGTCAGTTTGCACAGTGAAGTGGGTCCCATAGAGGAAGGGCCTCAGCTTCCGTAGGCCCACACAACAGAGAAACATTCTTTCTCTATTGTGGGCCAATTGAGCTCTCTGTCCTTAAGCTGCAACTAATGAAACCAATAGGGTGTTCCTTACACTTCTCATCTACACGTGATAGTACAGCTCCTATCCCAGTGTCAGAGGCATCTGTCTGCACAATAAAAGGTATTTGGTAAGCAGGGCCCTGAGGACAGGGCCTGGCACAAGGAGTCTTTTAAGCCATTGAAGGCCTTCTCACACTCTTCAGTCCAAGTCACCTTCTTGGTTTCTTCGAGTGGTGAGAGCAGTCAGAGGGGCAGCTATGGTGCCATAGTCTGCCATAACATTTCGGTAGTACCCTGTGAGTCCTAAGAAGGCTCTCACTTGGGTCTGTGTAGTGGGGTAGACCAGTCTTGTACTGCTTGTACTTACTGGGTAGAGGCTGTATCCTCCTCCACCTTCTTCATGTCCAAGGTAAACCACTGAGCCTTGTCCAATCTGGCATTTACTGGCCTTTATGGTCAAGTGGGCTTTCTGAAGAGCCTGCAACACAATCCCAAGGTGTTTCACATGGTCTTCCCAGGTAGCACTGAAAACTGCTATATCGTCCAGATATGCAAGACAGAATTCATCCAACCCATTCAACACATGATTCACAAGCCTCTGGAAAGTGGCAGGTGCATTCTTCAACCTAAAAGGCATTACCCTGAACTGGTAAAGACCTTCTGGAGTTGAGAACACTGTCTTCTCCTTGGCATGTTCTGCGAGGGATAATTGCCATTAGCCTGCAGTGAGGTCAAACGTGCTGAGGTACTTGGAGGCACCCAAGGTATCCACCAGCTCATCTGTTCTAGGCAAGGGGTATGCATCTGTCTTGGTGACAGCATTCAGAGCCCTGTAATCCACGCAGAACCTCAATTCAGAAGTACCCTGCTTTTGGAACCAAAACCACAGGGCTGGACCAAGGACTACTAGAGGGTTCAATCACCCCAAGATCTATCATTTTATTGACCTCTATCTTAATGTAAGACGTACTTTGTCTGACATCCTGTATCCGCTACTTTTGGTAGGTACACTGTCTCCTGTGTCTATGTTATGTTTGCACCAAGGTGTCAAACCAGGGGACTGTGAAAACAGGGGGGAAAACTTCCTAACTTCCTAAGCAAACTTTTCACATCCGCCTGTTGATCAGAAGTCAGGTGAAGGGCCACTCGGACACCCTCAAAGGAGCTATCTGAAGGACTGCTTTGAAACAGGTCAGGGAGAGGTTCAGACTCCTCTTCCTCAACATCTGAAGCCAATAGCAGTGCTGTGATTTCAACTTTTGGGATGAAAGCCTTCAGCCTATTTACATGGAACACTTTTGGAGCCTGTCCAGGCCTTCCAAGGTCCACTAAATAGTTGACCTCACCCAGGGGCTCCACCACTGTGTAAGGGCCTGACCATTTATCCTGTAAAGCTCTAGGCCTTATGGGATTCATGATCAGGACTTGCTGACGAGGTGTGAAGTTGATGAGGGAAGCTTTCTGGTCATACCAATGTTTCACCAGGGCTTGTCCTGCCTTCAACTTATCACTAGCCAGACCCATCAGGAGTACCATCCTTTTTCTGAGCCCTAACACATAGGGCCTCATCAACGAGTTTGGCGGTAACCCTTAAAATACGGCGGTCGTGCTATTACCGCCAGATTTAAGGGTCCGCCAAATCAGGGCTTCAGCGGATTCTCCCCCAGCTCTGAGATGGGGGGAAATTCGCCGAAAATGTTGTGCTATTACCACAGGCGGGAAATCCACCGGCGGTAAGAGAGTGAAAATTCCCCATTGAGCCCAATGTGGAATGGGGCATTCCCGAATGGGCTCAGTGGGGAATGGGGAATTCCATTACCGCCAAACCCGTGATCCGGCGCTAATAGCACCAGGGGGTTTGGCGGTAGGGCTAATACCTCTGGCGGTAATACCGCCGGTGTTACCGCCCAACTGATGATAAGGCCCATAGTCTACCATGTTGGTAGTGATAGGGCGAGTGGGCATCTCCCATCCCTCCTTGACTATGGCTAAGGTTCCCCGCACAGGGTGACCAAACAGAAGTTCGAAGGGGATGAAGCCAACACTCTCTTGTGGTACCTCTCTGTAGGCAAACAGTAAGCATGGTAAAAGAAGATCCCATTTTATTCTTCGAGGTTCTTCCAGAGCCCCAATCAAACTTTTTAAGGTCCTGTTAAACCGTTCCACCAGACCATTGGTCTGGGGGTGGTATGCGGAAGAAAACTTGTAGGTGACCCCACATTCGTTCCACATAGCCTGCATATACTTTGACATAAAGTTGCTGCCTCTGTCAGACCCAACTTCTTTAGGGAAGCCAACCCTAGTAAAGATGCTGAGTAAAGCTTTTGTGACTGACTTGGCAGTCACAATTTTCAATGGGATGGCCTCAGGATATCTGGTGGCATGGTCGACCAATGCCAGGTTAAACCTATTGCCTGAGGATGTTTGGGAGTCAAGGGGACCAACTATGTCCATCCCTACCCTCTCAAATGGTACTCCCACAAATGGGAGTGGTACCAATCGAGCTTGGATTGTTGAACCACTCTTACCAGACTGGCAGGAGGCACAACTCTTGCAGTGACTTTCTACTTGCACTGCCATCTTGGGCCAGTAGGAGTGCGTGGATAACCTTTGCTTGGTCCTCTTAATACCAAGGTGACCAGAAAGGGGCACTTCATGCGCCAGCTGCAGGAGGAAGGGTCTTACAGCAAGGGGAACCACCAACCTCCTATGGTCTCCTTCTGTAGACTCTGGTGGCTCACTATACAGGAGTCCACCTTCCCAATAAATCCAATGCTTCCCAGGAGGTTCACCCTCAAGCTGGGAGCAGGCCTGCCGCCTTAGGCCTTCCAGAGATGGGCACTCATGTTGGACTTTACTGAATTCTTCCCTGTCAGGACCACCTTCTACTAACAAATTGTTTAGTTCAGAATGGTCATTAGGGTCAAATACTTCAGGCATCACCACCTCCTCGTCAGGTCCGGGTGATTGACCAACTACCTCCACCGCAGTGGTAGGTGAGTTAGGGGGAATATTCTCTTTCCCTCTTCTTGGTTTCTTGACTCCTTTAGCCTTGGGTTTCCCCTTTGGCTGGGGCAGAGCATTGGTCTTGGCCAGTGCTGCCTCATTTGAGACCTTGTGCAGGGTCTGTCAGCAGTATCTCCCACAAGCCCTAAAGCTCTGAGATCATTGCCCAACAAGACCTTTCCTGGGACACTACTCTGAATGCTCACTGGAATCCTGACTGCTGTACCATTGATAGTAAGATTTACAGATATTACTGGGAACATGAGAGGTGGGCCGTCAGCCAACTTAGTGGGCATCAGAGTAGCTCTGGCAACTTCCTATGCGTCTACCAAGGTAGAATCCACTACAGTTCGACTGCACCCACTATGCCTAAGAGCTGGAATATCTATTCCATTGATCAGCACACTGTCTTTAAAGTAGTGCTTGATGTTTTCTGGAATCCTAGCATAAGCCTCTGTGACTTTAGGCTCCCAGGAACCCAGGCAAACTAAAACTACCTCAGCTTCTATCCCACTGGGGAAGGAGTCAGAGGAGAAGGATTCTCCGGTAATCTCTTCTTCCTCATAGGAGGAGAAGGCCAGATAAGCAGAGTGGAACCCAAGGTTTTGACCTTACATCTGGGATCCCCCTTCACGTGGTCAGTTGTTCCACAAGCAAAACAAGATCCATTGGGTCTGTTTACATAGGGAGGCTTATTATAACCAGAGTTCTGTTTTGGAGGCTGACCTCCACTACCCTGTGAATTCTCATGTGTCTTACCCTTATTTTTCTTTTTGTGGCCCTTTTGGGAAGAAGATTTATCAGTTTCCCCACCCTCCTTATCTTTGGACTTTTTCCCTTCCTCCTGCTTACCAGGATGAGTCTTGTCCTTATGGGACACTCGATGTGACACCCATAAATCTGCTGCAATGCAAGCTTCTTAGGATCTATCTCCTTTGAATCTGCCAAATGCTGCTTAAGCTCAGGGGAAGAAGATGCAAAAATATGTTCCAGCATGACAAGACGTATCATACCTTCAAAGGTAGAAACCTTATAACCGTCGACCCAGCCAGTCAAGTTTTTTAAGGATTCAGTTACATAAGATACCCAAGTACCACCTTCTTTTTTCTTATACTCTCTGAATCTTTTTAAGTATTGGGCAGGAGTCTTGCCAAATTTTAAAATGAGAGTCTGCTTCAACATTGCAAAATCTGCTCTCTCAGCTTTCGACATTTCCATAATGGCACTGCAGCCAGAATGGGGCAGTCTGCTAAGTAACCAGGCAATTTTATCAGCATTGTCAACTCGTTGAACTCCACATGCATACTCAAATGTATTCAGCCAGTCCATAATGTCATTCTTTTCCTCATACACACTGAGCAGATCTTTTGGAAACCTTGGATGAGAGGAGGCCCCAGACCCATATCCAGGACCCTTGGATCCATTGGCAACTTGAATTTTGGCCAGTTCCAACTGGTGATCCCTGTCTTTCTGTTTTTTTCCTGTTCGATTTTTAGTTTGGCCATATTGAAATCAAGCTCCTTCTGACTAAACAGCAGCTCTTGCTTCTTGAATTCAAGTATGGCCTCCCCATCAGCACTGGCAGAGGAAACATTGGACATTTCATCCTCCCTGTCCTCATGGTCGCTGTGGACCAGTGCAGCAGCAGAACTGTCAGTTCTACCAGTGAGAGCAGCCCCACCTCCTTCTGCACTGTCCTCTGAAGCTATAGCGCTAAACTGAGCTTCTTGCCAGGCCATGATTCTTTGGATCATTTCCATTTTGGTGCCTTGAGAGGAGACACATCTCTCAGCACACATCTTTTTCAATGTTTCGGATTTAGAAGCATTTAAATTGAACACGGTACTTGTTTCCATACTGTTAGATAGGACTATGGCCTTTAAAAAGTTATACTACGACAATTCACTATGTGTCCTGGTAGGAATAACTTGAAATGCCATCGCTCGTGCGCAACACTGGATACCTTCAGTCCTATCCCACCGCTGTACACCAATTTGTTAAGATGGATTTCTGAACTCTGTCCTGGAGGGGCAGAGGTTCAGAAGGCCAGCCTAGTTTTTTGGAACAGGGTAACCTCTGGACAAGCCAGACCAATCAGGGTAGCGATGTGGCGGTCAGACTAAGTCTCAAGAGGGGTAAGGGTGACTGAAAGACCACAATGAGCACACAAAGAAAGGACACTTACAAATTACTCCAGACAGGTGTTGTATTAAAATAAAAATAGACACATTTATTACAAGGTTTATTACAAGGCCTTTGTAACATCGACCATAGAAAAGAATCACAATAATACTAAAGTAAACCAACACATCCAATCAATTCAATATATATACAAGACCGAGGGGTCTAAGGAGTTATGAGCATGTAATATGTAGACCACCTAGATGGGGAGGAAACAGGCAGTGCAAGTAATCATTAGACCCAGTTTGACATCAGAAATACACCTAACTAGGAGGAAGTCCGAGCCCTACGAAGAGAGGAGCCTTATCCTCAAAAGTACCTGCACGCGCTGGTGCCAATGGATAAAGTAGGGCCTCTTCAAGGGTCTCAGGCAGTTCAGGAAGATGATAGAAAGCGATGCAGAGCAAGTCCCCACTACTTCAAGCAAGGCTTCCACTTGTGGGCAGAGGCAGGGTGAGAGTGCGGGATAGAGTCGCTATTTCGCAACAGTGGTAAAAAAGACACGGGCTCCTGCACGAGGGGCCACCGGTTGGGGTATGGACTACTCACTAGTCCCTGATGCAGGCAGACCCAGACTTCTCCAGTTCAGTTCACGTTGCTGGCAGGTTCAGCTGCGATCATCAGGATGTCTCGACACCGTGTAGATTCCATGTAGGAGGATGCAGGGTCGAGGGTGTCCCAAATGCAGCCGATGTGCACAGGTTGTTACCACAGCAGGGCAACACGGCAACCGTGTTTACTCTGGTCCGGGCGCACTTGTCTCACTTCAGACCTGGGAATGACAAGTGTACGAAATTCGGTGTGACGGTGCCGTGGATGCAGAGCAAGCAGTAGACCGAGTTTCGAGGGATTCCCCGAAACGGCGCTGCTGACAGAGCCAAGCATCCTGCGTAAGCTGGTCAGCCCACTGGTTGGCCCAGGGACACTTCTGAAAAGGCTTACTTGCAGGGTTTGATGAAGGTGCCGGGAATAGTTGATCCCACTATTCCAATGGGTCAAAGTGCCTTTCGCAGACATTCTAGGACGATCAGATGCAGTGGGGTCTCGCAGGACGACAGCAGTTCAGGGTGCCAAACCTTCAGCGGGTCACCAGCGGTTCCTTGACTCAGCTTCTTGTTGCAGGATACTTGGCTCCTTATCCCTTGTTCGGTGTGAACTCAGGAGATCGACAAGGTAGTGGTGTTTTCAGCCTCCTCTTATCCGAAGTTCCCTTCACGCCAAAACAGAGAGAACCCAATGGGAGATCTGCTCACAAACACTCACACCATACGTGGACCTATCACGGACCACGGTGGTCCCAGGCATTCAGGACACTCCAGACTCTCCGGCACCCAGGATGTGTATTGGGAACAGACATCCCAGCCCACATCCTGGAGGCATACACAAGGAACGCAGAAGCCCGCAAAAGCGTTGGGTTTTGCAGGAAAGTGCATGACCAAATAAGGACGGACCCTGGTGAGCTCGACCTGGGGAATGTGAAGGGCAAGATGGTCAGAGGAAAGGAGGACATAGAACCTCGTTGCATGGCCCTTTGGGAGCCAGGCCACTCATTTGTGCCAAACGCGGTAAGCGCGGATAACATGGCGAAAAAGGGTTCAAAAACACAAGAGAAACGATAGCTGCCACCAGTCCTTCTTTGAAAACACTTGCACAGTTCATAATAAGTCCAGTGAGAGTTTCTAGGGCCTTTGGAATGACTAGAAACCCAAGAGCGTGGTAACGTAAGTTACAGTGCACTCTTGTTTCATGTTGCACAAAAGCTGCAACATGAGGAAAGGACTAAGGGAAACGTCTCCCAGTACTGACTGTCTTAAGGGCATGTCAATTTCCCCATAAGAATTGAGCGAAGCCAAGAGGAGTGCGACGGAAGGCTGCGCTTCTCCGGCAAAGTCTAGATCAGGGTGTAAAACAGCAGCAAAAAGTTTGGGGGTTGCCACATGGAGGGAAAATTACATACAATCATGAAATCTTTCCTAACAGTGTCTCACAGCTTACCTGTGGGGTACAATTTAGACCAAAGGTGTAACAATTGGAAAAGAGTTCAGAGATCAGCAATATCCCATCGGTTGAGGTCACAGTGGACTCCTATTGACAAAGGGAAAATTTAAAAGGGAGAACTAAGTGTTGTCTCCTCTTCAATTGTAAGAGAAAGCATGTATTAGTTGTGCAGTATATAATAAAAAGCAAGCTTACCTAAGCATAGGTAGCAGTGGAGTTTCAATGACAACAAATGTGTAGCTGGACTGGATCCAGAAGACGCGTGTCCTAAACCGAGGGCACAGAGTCAGTCAATGTGTTACTGTTAATAGATGATTCGGTCCATAGAAACAATCTATTAAAGAAGTTGCGAGACAAACAATACCTGGTACGGCACTTGTCTGCGTGTGAGCCTAAGGGGTGTTGAGACTTAGATTCCACCTGGAATGCTGTTATGTATCAGGATGCACAGAGAGTTAGTGAAGCCAAGCTCCTTCTGTGGTAGCAGGCACGGCACTCCAGCGTTGAGGACACCGTTGCTAGGTCACAAAGCTATTAGTACCGGCGGCAATCTTGGAACGTGGTGCGTAGCTGCTACGAATAGACAGGGCAAATCTGCCTAGTAAGTGTGAAAACGCACAAATAAAATAATTGTAGTGAGTATGGAGGTCAAGTATATAAATGTGGTAAACTTAAAATGAATGTGTATGGTCATTGCCATGGTAATGGACCGGCGTACACGCAACCTCACATAATGATGTGGTAACAATAGGGGGGAGCTGCTCCTAGCGACACCCGAGGTAGTGATGATAAATACTGGTATGATCATGTCCTGTTGGCTGATGGTGGAAGATCATACTTTCAAAAAGCAATAAAATGGCATGTACATACAGCTATTATCTGCCTATATGTAGAGCAATTATCTCAACACCCAGCACCACGTGTCTGGACTAATAGAACTACGTGCACGTGTCCCAGGGGTAGTGTAGGGAGGGGGAACTATTGAAGAAGAGTCCTGGATGTAGTGGCTCCCAAGTGATATCTGTCCCCAAATGAGAAGCAGTCGCATGTTACTCACGTCTGAAAGATCATACACATATATGAAAACGGGGTTATATGCTTCTAGCGGGAAGGGTATATCAGTAAGGAGTACAAATCATGGGGTCTCATTACAAGTGCCCTGTCTAGTGGCACGACATATACAGAAGAATGCATAATCTTACATTGTCATCTAGATCTGGTGATAAGCAGGGACTCTATTGATGGAATCAATCCGATTCACTGATGTGTGCAGAATCATAGGAAGGATTTCCACTCGACAGAGATGTTAAGGCCCGTCTTTACAGTGTCCAATTTATGGATCCATCTCTGTTCTAGTTGGGTTAAGGTCTTATTGAGATCACCCCCTCTTGTGGTTGGTGTCACTTTTTGGATAACAAACCACCTTAAGTCTGTATCCATGTGGTTCTTGTTTCTGAAGTGGTTCACCAGAGGTTTGTCTGGGATCTTATTCCTAATGCATGATCGATGCTCTGATATGCACATCTTGATTGGACGAATGGTTTTGCCTACATAGAGGAGACCACAAAGGGCATTCAATGATGTAGATGACCCCTTTAGTGTTGCAATTGGTATGTTCCTTCATTGTCCACTTGATATTTCTGTGTTCGAAGACTTTTTTTCTGTAGCGTAAGGACACATGCCACGCATTTCCCATATTTGTAGTGTCCCGCAACAGGGAGAAGGTTCCATAGCATGTTGTTGACTTGTGAAGTGGTTCCAGAAAAGTATGCACAAGAGAGTATTTCAGATTCTTGTTCTTTTTGAAAGCAAAGCAGAGGACTTTGCTCAGAGTCCCTGCTTGTTTCACCAGGTGCCAATTTTTCTTGATAGTCTTCTGTAACATGTTACTTAGTGGACTACAAGTGGGGATACAGACCAGCCTCTCAAGTTCAATTTTGGATTTGGCTTCCACACAGACTTCTCTGGGGGTGGGTGTTGCTCTTTTCCTGGCCTCTCTGATAGCCTTTCGGGTTATCTGTAGGTCTTCTGTGTGTTTTCTGAACCTGTTTACTTCAGTGCAATTCCTCTGAATCTATAAGAATTGGCCATATGGCAAATTGTATTTAAGGCCATGTGGATGATAACTTGTTTCGAAAGATGCATCTTGGTCATCACACTATAGTCTGCGAGAGTTTCCCAGTCTGTTCACACTGACCACTACCCACAGAAAAGGAGTCAGCTGCTGCCAGATTTCTACAATTGCTAAACGTGGCCGTGGAGCGGGCCGTGGAGTGAGGAGGGAGAGTGAGGAGAGTCTGCGAGAGTTGGCCAGTCTGTTCACACTGTCCATTGCCCACAGAGGAGGAGTCAGCTGCTGCCGGATTTCTACAATTGCTACCCGTGGCCGCGGAGCAGGCCGCGGAGTGAGGAGGGAGAGTGAGGAAAGTCTGCAAAAGTCTGTGTGATTAGCAGAAATGGACAGTACGTGCCTTGAAATATAGTTGTAAGGTAAGAAGGATAACACACACCCTCCGCTGAACTTGCCTATACCGATACTCACGTCCTAACCAGAGCAACCCCCTCCACCTGAACTGATTGGAGCCCCATTCATGCACTTGTCCCCCCCTTCTCCTCCATACCTACTTGCTATCCATCCCAAAGAGTTACAACAAACTGAAACATTGCAGCCAGTTAATCTGACAAACATTTTTCATCATAAATTAGAAACTCTAAGCCAGCTGACATTACAGCGTGTGGGGACTGCGGGAAATTATCCTTTGGCGCACATGCCCACATCCTTTGAACTTTGAGTCCTGCTCCGGCTAATGACTGTACATTAGACTTGATCTGAAACCCACAAGCCAAACATGACAGAAAAATCTCAGCAATAAACTGCAGAAACCTCACCTGTCCGCTCTGCTGTCACTGCATCACCCACCGCTGCCGCTGCCTCCCCTGCCGCAGCGTCCCCACCTGTTGGTTCTGCCTGTGCCGGTGGTCGACTCAGTGGGTGGAGTCAGGTGTGTGTTTTCTGGGGGACCGGCGCTCCACGTGCGACTCCGGAGTGCTCCCCCACGTGTGGAGGCACGGCTTGTGCCCAGGCCTCCAGCCCGTGTAGGTGACTTGTCTAGTGGAAGAGGCGGTACTGGCCAGCGGGCGACCAGGCATGCTCCAAACATGAGAAAGTATACAGTTCACATCCACTATACGGCCACACACACGCCATAGAGCGAAAATTATGAAGAAATTGATAGCCCTAGACTTAGAGATACATAGAGCATGAAAGATTGCCACATTCAACCCACAATTCCACGATTCATCAAAAAGGAACAGAATGTAGTCGATCCATACTTCAAAGTCCTCCAATTGAAGCAAAAAAAACAATCTGCCTCCATCCAAGAAGGCAACCAAGATGAAACTATGTGAGAAAGCATTTCTAAAACACAACAAATTGAAGCTTCTCTACGAAACTCTGTCAATTTTAATATGAGCCCGAAAACAGGTTATCCGGACCCTAACAAATTCGATCAGCAAATAAACGGGAATGAAGTCAAGACCAAGATGGCCCAAATTGAACAAATGCGTCATTTGGTTGAAACATCTAAATATACTACTTTAACAACCATCCCTGATAAAATTTTCAAGGAAGAACACTGGATGACTTCCATCCCTGAAACCCAGATGCAATCGATCGAAATGAATTTAGGAAATCAAACAACACTATTACCCTCCATCCATTGTACAAACACAGGTGTAGACAAAACACTGTACAATCTTACAGAAAGTCACAAAAACAAAAAGAAAAAAGGCTTAAGAACAATGGAAAAACTATTATGAAAGACGTACAAGATCAGAGCGCCATGAATTCACACCTAAACCTTCTACCAACAGACGCTTGGAATGACTATCATTAGACATCACTGAAATACAGGCCCTGATGGAGCTACTAGACTCAAACAGAAAACAAAAAAAACAGGTTAAAGAATCCACGACCACAAAGGTGTCTCTTGTATTTGATACTGTTTCAACAAAGCCTCTAACGACCACACAGAATACGACGCTGAAGAAACAAGCTCACCCGGAAGAACACATAAAGGTGCCCTGTAAGGGGTCAGTTCACTGCTCATGTCAATCATGGGACCCTAACCAACAAGAATCTATCCCGCCAACTATGCTTGATTTACAGAACATGTTGATTGCCATTACCACCCAAACGATGATCCCTTACATGAAACTTCAGGAAGTTAACTTGAAACATCTAGAGAGCAGACAACCATACTTGCATCAATATATGCAAAGCAAAACATTCATGAAGTTCTAATGTCAAAGATTCAACGCTGCCTCAACACTAAGGCTGAAAACAGCTTTGCTTGGCAACAACGACATGCAGATATTGCGAGACAGGATCGTGCTAACAGAAGCCCTAATTGCTATGATGAAGGTCCACAATACAAAATACCATCGAGAAATGAAGATCCTCACATGCTCCTTCAAGCATACATAGAAATAGGTGCTCATACTGGAGAAAAAAGAGCTATTACAGACACCAATCTAAGAGCTAGCTCACAAGAATGGCCCTCATTACGACCCTGGCGGAGTGGGATACCGCCAGCGGTAATCGCGGCGGACCCGTCCGCCGTACTACGAGTTCCCTTAGCGCCATGAAGGTTTTCTCCGCCTGGTTTTTACCGGGCGGAGAAAACCATGGCGCTAAGGACCTCGTTGTTAATTACGCCGCCGTACTTTACGGCGGCGTAAATAAACTCCTTCCCCACTCCCATTATACCCTATGGGGCAAGAATGGGAATGGGGAAGGGTAAAATGGGGATTGGGGATTTACCGCTCCGCCAAGGTCGGCATGGGGTGGTAAATCCGCCAACCCCCATGGCGCTATCGGCGGCTTTCCGCCATGCTCCGCGGTGCATTTTGCACCGCGAATTCCGCCAGGGTCGTAATGAGGGCCAATGTATTCAGAAACCTACCCCAGAAGGGCTTTTGATTTATTTAACGCAAGATATCTCCAATATTAACTAGCCTAAAGAAACACAAGTTCCATCAAATGGCCTGAACAGAGAGAAAGATACCAGCAAAGAAAAAACAAAACAAACCTACAGTATATTTGAACAGAACCAACAATCACCTGTACCTAAACAGAAGACCAAAAACGTAAAGAAGCAAAATAAAAAACAACAAAAAGGATCTCAGGCATTCCTTAGAAATCTTACATATACTCTAACCAAAACTACAAAAGATAAATCGAATACACAGGTCAAACAAGCTTCTACTGATAAAAAAGTGAAGGAGGTACACCACACTAATATACAGCATTGTGAGAGTTCTACAATGCCAATGAGAATTGCACCTTCGACTACCCCAACGGCACCTGATGCTGACCATGCCACTATTGAGCTACCAATGAATCTATCTACTTATTCTATCAATGAGCCAGCTGATAATGATCATGAGAGCACATCAAGCCTTGGTTGAGGAAATACAAAGATAAAAAAGCCATTGCTTATAGTCCTTGACTGCTATGAAGAGTCTTTTTCAGATTCATATACTTATATTAACTTAACATGTGAAGACATCTCCAAAACACATTCAAGCTATCATAATGATAGACCTATACCAACAACAAATTATATATCTGGTCAAGAAGGAAGCAAATACAGTACCATATGCATTCGCTCAGGACAACAAATGCTTAGTCCCACTGTAACTCCCGAAGAAAGAGCTGCAACTCAAGATCATATGCCTCAGACTCCCACAATTCATAAACCCACTTAAATGGATAACCGAAACAGGTTGAAGCTAGAAAGAAAAATTGATCTAGAAAAAGAGCTAATTCTCAACAGAACAAACACATTGTGTCTTCTACAGGCAATAACGAAACTGAGACCTCTGAAATCACAAGACATCAAACTAATCAAATGCATTGACCCAACAAGATTGGATAATATTTGGATTGATTATGCCACAAAAGAAATATTGAAATCTATCGAAGCGTGCACACGAGAGATTTGCCACCTTGGCTTCGATCTTACAATAGAAGTATCTGAAGATATAAGCTCTCCAGATGCTCAAAGCCAAGTAAAACAAGGAAACGTGAACATAACAATATGCTCCAATACTAGTAGTTGTGAAAGTGTGCAGTTTCGAAATACTCAACAAGACGCCCAATATGATGATCGTGACCAGAACAATAGACATCATCAACGACAAGCTCGACTCTCTGAAGGCCAACGATCTCCATTTTGGCAAGACTTTCAATCTATCTCAACACAAAAGAGAACCCAGAGAGCAAGAACGCCAATAACCACGAGCAGATAATAGTAACCAAATAGCGAAATTATGCTCTTGGAACACTAGAGGCCATTTTCATTTATTCCACACAGACCAACCGGACTTTGCTAAAGCTCAAATTCTATGCTTACAGAAGACCTGGCTATCGCAGCTACATTGTTTATATGAACCCAGCTACTTATTAAATGAAAGGTCGCCCATCGGCAGGTCTTCTAACCTTGATCAAACTAGGTTTTCATTTTGTAGTTACAGAGTAGCAAAACATTGACATTTGGGCACAGATTATGATACTAAACCATCGTATAAAAACTGAGATGCACCAGAACAAAGTGGCCTCCCCCCTCCCAAGTTCCATCTAGGAATAATAAATATATACTGGAACCCGAGAAAGCATGAAGATGAGAAAGTTATAGACTACATCATATCTGCCATCAATATGACCACACTGATATATCCAGATGTGGAATTTATCGTACGTAGCAACTTCAATTTCCACCTGTATAATCAAGACGGACACTTATTGAAGATCATATGCTTGAATACCATGCTCGCAGATGATCTATGGGATGAGAAACAGAAAACTTGATCGACTAAATGCATTTGTCACTGGCACTACCACACCCATACCGACCTGATCACAGGGCAAAAATGAGCAATTCATCGACTATGTTCACATTCGAGTGGAATTAATAAATGTGTAATGGAAATATTAAAGACTCACTCTCAACATAGTGACCATTACATTTTGTCACGCTCATGAAAGACCTTGGGAGTGTCACCAGAAAGAATAAACATAACGAACCGACTAAAAATATCACAATCAGATGCTCAGCAACTCCCCAAAATGTTCAAATACACAGACATGGAAGATCAAGACAAACTGAATTATGGTTGGTTACTCAACAGATTCAGGCAAATCTCTGCGCACAAACACATCAAACAACACCCCCCCAACTATGTTTACAACAAATGTATAGCTGCAAAAAGAAATAAATGAAAAATCTGTAAATCAAACTGAAAGCAATCCTCCCATATTAAGAAAAGCCAAGATTCCAGCTGCCAAGCAAAAACTTAAAAGTTGGCTAAAAGATAGCCAAAATGAACACAAGATCAAGAAGATGCAGAAACAATGCTGGAATATTAAAAGTCCACAATACCAGCGATTATGGGAGCTCCTAAATCCATGAACGTCTTTGAAAGAAAAAATGATAGATGATGTTCAAGAACCGGCTTGGGTATCATATTTTGAAGAGCTATATAAGAAGAGACCTACAACTGAAGATACATCTGGCTACACTAAATGAAAGAGATGGTAATTTTCATGGGAATCCTCAGAGAACTAAACAAAATCAAGAAACTTAATGTCTCACAAGCCCTTGGCCCCGATGGCCTCTCTAATTCAATTATCAAAAAGAATCCGGAAATATGGGCTGCCTTTTGTACTGACATTTTTGAATTAATCAACTGCACAAATACTATAAGAGAAACATGGCAATTGGCTACCCTAATCCCTATTTACAAACATGGCCCGACAAAAGAACCATCGAATTACCAACCTCTTGCTTTATTAGACCCATTAGAGAACATTTTCGCAAACCTACTTTTAACAAAACTTAACAACTGCTCCAAAATACGGAAACGACAGCCGGTTAAACAAACCAGTTCTGTCAAACAAGTTGGGACGAGTGTCAACTTAATGATCCTGAACCTGCTCAAACAAGAAGCAGCGAATGCCAAAACACAAATATATGCCTCCTTTGATGACTTGCATCTCGCATTTGCTAAAATAAATCAAGAGCTCCTGTGGGAGAAACTTAAGCAATGGGGCTGCCTGAGTGATATTCTAGAGCCCATAAAATTATTGTATTCAAACCCAAAAAATCAAGTTAGAATGACCACCAATGGGCTTGT
Source organism: Ambystoma mexicanum (assembly GCA_002915635.3). NCBI lineage: Eukaryota > Metazoa > Chordata > Amphibia > Caudata > Ambystomatidae > Ambystoma > Ambystoma mexicanum. The sequence continues at coordinate 831,165,521 of CM030321.1, forward strand.
AACAAAGATGATACGAACTTGGCATGGCCTGAAGCAAGGATGCCCCATGGCTGCAGCCCTATTTAATCTCTTCACCTCGGATTTTGATAACATCTATACCCCTCACATGAACCCTCCATACCCAATGCGACTGCTCTCCCCGGTCTAATGTACGCTGACAATATTGTCATCCTGACAAAAACACCACGCGGTCTACAAATTGCATTGGACAAAATGCAAGAATACTTGGAAGGGAACAAACTTGCAATAAATGTCAAAAAGACAAAAATCATATCTTTAACACAACCGCATCAAAGAAAGAAAAACCAACATGTTTTCTATCGTCTGAAACAAAAACTTGAACAAGTCAAAATATACAAATATTTGGGCATATGGATCAATCAATCCCCAAAAGAACAAAACTGGTCTCTACAGTTAAAATCCAAAGCCAATTTGCTTGCGAGACAAGGCCTGATTACACATAAGAAGTATGGCAAAATCTCAATCAATCCAGTAATAGCCTTTTGTAGGCAAAACGTGACTTCAATACTAGCCTATGGTGATGAAACCATGATAAACATTGATCAGACAATTTGGAAAAAACAAGGCCTTTTTGGAGAAAATCAAAGCTCTTCCCCAATCCACTCCAATGCCGTGATAAGGTACGTGCTTGGTCTCCAATTCCTCCACTCAATAATAACGTGAAAAAACTTGATTTCTATCGAAAATTGCACAACGAAGATAACATACCGGCTCTGGACATATTGAGAACTAAACACATTAAGTTCAATGATGTTGTGTTGACAAATGGAAAGAAACCATTAACAAGATCCGCATTGAAAAAGACATCTCCATGGACATGTTAAAAAATAGACCACAGAAAGCGAAAAAAACATCTTGCTAGGCTCGACTGGATTGCGACACAACATCGCAAAAACCAGTATAATTAAATCTAACTTGCGATGGCGAATCACAAGCCTTAAATCAATTGCCGCACTACCTTAATTTGTTCCCAGACCAGCAAATCAGAGATACATTCTTGAGACTCAGACTGAACTTGCTCCCACCCGAGAGATCACAGGATAAGAAGTCTGAACAAGGAAATCAGTCAATCATGCAGATTCTGCAAAAATGAGGAATTAACCACATCCATTTACCATATACTGATGGAATGCCAAGCTCTAAAACGACAAAACGTATTGCTTTCAGTGTAAATTACTCCAGTGCCCTGACGGAACAAGAAGTATCTGAGCGATGGTCACAAATATTGACGGCAATAATAGAAGAACAGTGACCGCTATTGTCCATTTTTTGTGGAGACATTTCTGATGATGGATACGCCACACACTTTTAATTGGGAAAAGTATATGAAGTATATTTGTTTTATTTAATCATTTGAAATTGATCAATATGTGTTCATAAATGTAAGGTTTCAGATATAATCCATAAACATTTTCATAAATTTTTTTAAAAAAATAGGCACTGAACTCTAATTTGGTTCACAATTAAGACGCTAAATGAGGGGCTGAGTTACACAATTATTAGCTCTTGCCTAATGCTGCTGATGCATCCATTCCCCCCTAGTGAGCATGGGCTTTTGGGGCTTAAAGTAGATTTTGGATGGGCTGAGGAGTGAATTACAACATGCAGATGGGGCAACGCCTGATTTGGGGACTTGTTGGTGCCTCTTGTGTTGAACAAACTTCAGGGCAGATGTGTTTGTTTCTTAGTAATGCAGAAGTCGTAACCTTTGTGTAAATATCCTGAAATATTATGCTGGAATCGGCCATCTAAGAAGCGCTTGTGATCACACTACTCGGACAGCAAGATATTTTGGGCAACTTAACCTTCCAGGTCATGCTAAACTGAAAATATAATTGTCCGCAGTGGAGGCTGCTTATAATATTGTATTTTTTTTTCATTCTGCTAACACCTATAGTTTGCCACAGGTTTTTCTACAAGTGCTGGTAGCTGTTTGTAGACTATGAAGGTGTTTTCTGATGGGTCACTGAAATGCTATGAGCGATAAGCCCTCCTCCCTCCTCCCTCCCTCCCTCCGCTCCTCCCTCCCTCCCTCCCTCCCTCCCTCCCTCCCTCCCTCCCTTCCTTCCTCTTCTCCTTCCTTCCTTCCTTCCTCTTCCTTCCTTCCTTCCTTCCTTCCTTCCTTCCTTCCTTCCTTCCTTCCTTCCTTCCTTCCTTCCTTCTTCCTTCCTTCCTTCCTTCCTTCCTTCTTTCTTCCTTCCTTCCTTCCTTCCTTCCCTTCCTTCCTTCCTTCCTTCCTTCCTTCCTTCCTTCCTTCCTTCCTTCCTTCCTTCCTTCCTTCTCGTACTGGATTTTCCATTCGCATTACAAAAGGGGTGATAGGTGTATTTACATTTGCATGGCTGCTCTGACAAACTTGGTATTTTCAATAAGCTGTGCTTACATTTCCCGGTTCTTTTAAGTTAGAAGATGCTCTACAAAAATTAGAAAAACATAAACTGCATTCAGCACAGGTTTTCCGCATTAGTTTTATGTTGACAGTATGAATGTTGTGTTTCAGTTAAGTGGTTTTTAATGTCAATATCCACGAAAAAGATCCATACATGTTTGCCAGACACTAATGAAAACCAACACAAAGTGTCTGGCAGTGCAGTTAGACTTTCTATATTCTTGTGTGTGCCTAGAGCTGATTAGGTGTGCAGCAGCCGGGCGTAAATATATTCACCTGCAAAACACAGTAAGGTTCCAGAGTCAATCAGTGGTTGCAGGATTTCAAATACAACATACAGTAGGGTGAGGGAAACAATTAGTGGATGCAGGTAGGAACAAGTCGAACACTGAATAGAGTGAGAGTGACCATCCAGGTAAAAGGAGGCCAAGAAGAAAACATAGGACAGAGCTGAAGAAAGTCATCCTGGAGGTTGCAGGAGGATAGTGGCACGGCAGGCTAAGTCAGGCCAATGGCTACAGCATAATGCACGTTAAGGCGGATGTCAGCGGCCTCCTGAACTAGTTGGTAGAGGCAGGGAGGGGCGGCGCCTCGCGGCAGGGAAATGGGGGAACACGAGGAGTAACAGGATGGGAAGGCACGAAGAGGACAAGCAGAAGGGTGACCTAAGAGAAGTGTCAGAATGGGACGGCATGATGCGGACAGGCAGAAAGGAGAACTAGGAAGGAGCGGGATGATAGGAAAGGCGAACAGGTCTGGCAGTATAGGAGCAGTGAGTCAGGGAATAGGAAGAGAGAGAGAGGAAAGCAGGGGAAAAAAGTGATAAGGCAAGACCAATTTACAGCGGACAAAAATGCAGCAAGCCCAGAGCAGGGGGGTAGTAAAAGAGAGTGCAGGAGACGGTAAGATAGAAAACAGACATGCTAGAGGAGGCAGAAGGCATCTTTATCTTAGCATACGAGGAGGAACCCATGTAGCACCAGGGTTGAAGGCAGGTGCCCACAAAGAGAGAAGAGTGCCAGAACTGAGTGGTCAGAAGCAACAGAGGTGGGGAGTTGGCTCGTGGGTGCAGGGGCCTTATATGAATCCTTAGGTGGGGAGGCGTCCCAGCCTGCCAGCGAGCAAACTGGGGTGCATTTTAAGTTGGTATCCTCCAATCGGAGAGTCAACAAAGCAGACAACTATACGACCTCAATTGGTAGAGCGTTGCAGGCTACAAAGTGAAGCAGAATATTTTGGCGCTGCCACACGAAGGTGAGCATCTTCCAGGGAGCAATTGTTGTGACAAATCATTGAAAAATTCTGGCATCCGCCTCCTTCTGCATGCAAAAATCTGAACAAGGGGATTGGATGAAACTCTCCTGATGTAGCTGGAGGTCTGCTCATAACAAATGCCCCCAGTCAACAGGCCTTAAATGGGTGCCCTAGATGGAGAGGCCGGCCCAGCCTGCTGGCTAGGACGCTGGTGTGAATTTATGGACAAAGGTATGGAGAGGAAGACAGTCGATTAGTCAGGGCGCTGAAGTCAAATCATGTTGGCTAAGTACAATGGGTATGCCATTTTATTCAAATGATATAAACTTTTTTTTTTTTAAGTACATTAACGTTTGCCTGGAGGCGGTTTTCAATAAAAAGCCAGCATCCATTTGTGACAATGAGCATGTGAACAAAGCTGGTGACACCCACAAAAAATGAGTATGACATCAAAGTATAGTTGGATAAGAAACACGTGAATTGAGCTCACCATGAGTATGTAACACGTAGATGCAGTACTCTACTTCCTGTCAATGTCCTCTAAAGTCAAAAGAAAACTGACTTGCTTATAATCCTGGAAGAGACAGGGAAGTTACACACTGTACACCACAGTTAAATATTTGGTGGTGAAGCAGGCCTTGGTAATTAAACTCACTTGAACATTGGGGCCAAACATCTTCTCTTTCTCAGGCCTTTTTTTCATTTTCATGGTATGATACAATATGATATATTTTATTTGTATCGCGCCGATACACAAGTGTTTCATAACGCAACCAGGCAAGGGAGGGGAAAGAAGGGAGGACAAAACAACAATCTTACTAGGCCCAGTGACATTGAGAGTGTGCAGGGGCAGGGGAGAGGGAAGGGGGAAAGTGGTAGGGGCAGGGGGAGTGGAAAGTGCTGAACACATGATAGAACACCAACAGGTAGTGCGGCAAGCAGGTAGTAAGTGCGAGAATAAGGTGTAGACGACAGGTATATGATAAGTGCTGGAAGGGGACTGTAGGGTTGCAGATACAGACCCAAGAGCAGGGTTTACCAGGATTCAGTGCGGGTATGAGGCTGAGAGGCCACCATGGATCTGTGCCTGAAATAAGAGGGTAACCGGCTGCACAGTGCCAAAGCAGACAGATTAGCAGGGGAGAGGAAGAGCGAAGGCAGAAGCAAAGAGGAAGGTCTTGAGGTACTTACAGAACCGAAGACGGTTCTCCTCAAGCTTCAGAGAGGCAAGGAGGTTGTTCCAGAGGATGCCCCAACCAAGGAAAGGGACCTTCCCCCAACTCGTTGCTTGGAGAAGTGGCTGACCCTGAGGGAGTTGGAGGTGAAGGAGCAAAGAGCTCAAGTAGGAATGTATTTGTGGAGGGAGAGTTGAAGGAATTGTGGACCCAAGTCCCAGAAAGCCTTGTGGACAATGCACATGGTCTTGAATTTAATCTGTGCAGCCACTGGGAGCCAACAAAGAGATTTCATGGCTGGAGAGACACAATCCCAGGGCTTGAGACCAAGGACAAGTCTTGCAGTCCTGTTCTGGATGAGCTAAAGGCGATGGAGAGTGGTTGCAGGCAGATTTTGAAATAGGCTGTTGCAATAGTCCAGCCTAGAGAGAACCAGAGCTGTGGAGACATTGACCTTCTGGGGAAAGGAGAGGAAAGGAAGAATACCTCTGAGTAGGTGCAGTTGGTATTTAGACTTTTTTGAGACATCAGATATGTGAGGAGAAAAGGAAAAAGTGGAGTGAAAGATGACCCCGAGATTCTTAGCCTTACCAGTGGGAGCAGGGAAAAGGTCAAGGGAGGAGGGCCAGAGAGTGTCAGGAACGGAAGGTGCAGGTGTGCTGATGAGGAGGATCTTACTGGCCTTAAGGCAGAGGTCGTTGGTGTCGTTGGTGGCGCACCACTCCTGGATTGCGGACAGACAGTCAGAGATGAAAGAGGGGGAAGAGGTGGCAAAGGGGAGCCTGAAATCAAGTTGGGTGTCATCCGGATAGCATTGAACATTTGAGCAGAGAGCAGCAATGCAGTGGGCGAACAGTGCCAGGTATTGGTTCAAGAGCCAGGAAGATAGGTTAGACCCCTGGGGGACACCAGAGGTAGAAAGTGAGCTAGAGGAAAGGAAGGAACCAATTTGGACCTGGAAGGGTCGGTTGGAGAGGAAGGAGGTAGCCAGGCCAGTGCCTGATCAGTGATACCCAGGTTATCACAGAGGCGATTGAGCAGGATGACATGATTGACCATGTCAAAGGCAGAAGAAAGATCAAATAGGATGAGGACAGATGGGATATTAGAATTAAGGTTGGAGAGCATGTCATCACGGATGTTCAGGAGAGCATCTCACATGTTAATGTTAATGTTAAAGGATATTTGTACCATGCACTGTCCCCACCAGAGTGGTCCCCTGGTGCTCTGGCGGATCTGAAAATGAAAAAATGGGGTCAGGGGTAAGTCAGTGTGAGCAAGCAGGAACAGTGCAACAGAGCAGTGATGTGCTTTTGGAAGCTTCAGTTTGGTTAACACTGTTCGCTGAGTTTGGGGGTGCTTTACTGTTCAGTAGCAATCGTGTTCTGTTGTGCAAAGCTATGTGTGGTTTGTTTTGTTGTTGCAGTGTAGTGAAGTTTGTGTGGTTTGTTGTGTTTTTTGTTGTGGTTGTGTTTGGTAAGAGTTTGAGAGGTGTATGCAGAGGGGTCAGATTGTTAGTGGGTAGGTTATTGGGCTTGCTATATAGAGGTGCAATGTGCTAAATTTACACATTATTTCTAGCTGTGGCTCATAACTATCTCTGCATTCTAACTAAATCCTGCCCTAGCTAATATCCACAATCCTGTCTATGTATGACGCATGCCAACATTCACTATTTTATCCAGATGTGGTACTGACCTACCTTCAAGCCTTTCTTGAAGCAAATCAAGCTATCCTACAGGATTATATCTAAATATGGCATTGTTAAAGGATAGTTCCGGGACTTTTTTTTTATTGTCCCTACGGTTCGGCCATGTGTTTTTAAGCATAAATCGGTAGATCGTAGAAAACTTTCCTATGGACCTTACCCGACTTTTCGTCCATTAACGCACTCGAAATCAGCCGCCATTTTGTGATAATCCTATCATTTCCCCCCATCGACCTGGCTCACCTGCGTTTGCGGCACTAAATCATATCCCCCGCCCCTGAAACAGACTTTATCAAAACATTCATATTCCCCGCCTCTATCCGTGACGTGACTGTGCTGCGTAGGCAAACGCGCCCAGGCGTCTTCTACGCGACTCCACACAGAACCCGGAAACCAACACAGATCAGCTCACAACACAGCGTGCCACAATTCGGAATATGAAACTGTACTTTTAAATCAAACCGCAAGATTGTAAATTTGGTAAAGTACATTTATTTGACATCAAATGTTTAGAGAATATTCAGCGATTTGCATTTTTCTTTGCTCTCGATCCAAAATAGTTCGTCTTGAGGCAAGCGATGTTCGTGTGCAGTACACAGGGTGTTGGTTTACGATAAAATAAGCTCTTCGGTCGCACTGATAATCGCATGGCTGTTCCAACAACGAGGCACTAGGCCACCACAACGGTACGTATGTTGCATCTAGCCATTAGTACCGCGTAAGGGCATTGTACTTGGCAATCGTCCCATAAAATGGTCAGGGTGGTAACGTTGTTCACGCGGAGAAGCAACTGGCGGTTGTAAAAGCCATCCGCCGGTGTCTGGTACTCGTGACACATACAATAATGAAGGATGTACCTGTTTTAAAACATAAAAAAATGAAATTAGTCTCACCATCAGATCTTTATTAAATATTCATTTTATATATTAGGTCGGGAAATTATTTCATAGCTAGGACAGTGCAACTGGGTATTATACGTCATTTCCAGTAACCCACCCCTCTCCTCCGCCTTTTTCAGAGCCGCCTGAGCGCCAATGGACCACTTCGTCACTGATATGATATAATATGGCATTTGCAACGCGCCTATACACAAGTGTTTCAAGGCGTGGCGAGGCAGGGAGGGGGGGGGACAAGGAGAAGACAGACAGCGATCCCACTAGGCCAGGTGTCATTCAGATCACGGAAGTGCAGGGGTAGGGGGAAGGTAAAAGTGCAAGGGGATGGGGAGGGGGGAAGTGGAGTACAAGGTAAGTAGCATAAAATAATAAATACATAGGGCCAGCTGGTGGCGAGTGCAAGGTAAGTGCAGAACAAGTGCTGGGAAGGGGGGGCTGTAGGATACTGAGACAGTCCCCCAGTGCAGGGGTTGACAGGGAGGCAGTGCAGGTGGAGAGTGGAAGGGCCCAGGACCGAGGTCGCAGACAGTGGACCAGTTGTAGCAGGGGAGAAGGAGAGAGAAAGCAGAAGCAAAGAGGAAGGTTTTGAGGTGCTTCGTAAAAGGAGATGGTTCTCCTCAAGATAGTGCACGGTACAAAACAATATGCCACATAGAACGAACAAGTACAACTTAACCCGTCTTTAAAGCTACTGTATAGTAATTAAATTGCGGTATAAACTCATCTAAAGAGTTACTTACATTATATTTGCATTTTCCATTGTGTCTGTGCGTAGGGCAGCCTCGAAATACCACTCCTTCTATGCCGACGTTATTTCTTCTAATGAACAAACATTAAATGGCTTTCGTTTCTGAAATTATATTCATTATCGTTTACGTTATTGCACCACACCCCCAAAAAGAAGTCTTTAGGGATGGTCCCGGCCTGTCAAGGTCAAATAACAATAGAACCTTATACTGAGTCGTGGGCCATTCCGGCACCCGAGCAAAAAATCAAAGCAGCTGACCTTCACTTTGAACGAGCACACATTCCTAGTTAGCTACATTCAGTGTAAGGCCATCTCACAGGACTTGAAATTTACACTCCATCTTTGCATTTTGTCTGCGTGCATTTGCAGCCCCAGAGAACCATAAATACGGAGACATTCTATATTTTTTGAAAAATGATTTATATTACTGTTTGGTTTAATTTAATGCGCAAATGAACAAGGTTGGATAGACACATTGCATGTACACTGAGCAATCACTTTTATTTACACAATACATAGCTTACACATATTCAATGGGCCTGCGACATGAGGAGACTCCAGAGCAAAGTCACAGGTGACACCCGGGTGGTTTGCACAACTGCACGGTGAAGGGAGGGGCAACGGTGGAGAGACACATTGCATGTACACTGAGCAATCACTTTTATTTACACATTACATAGATACACATATTCAATGGGAATGCAACATGAGGAGACTCGAGAGAACAGACAATCAAATTACAATCAATTAAACCGTGATGTGTATTTCTCAATGAGCTCTGCTTTAGGTGGACATGGAACAGAGGCAATGTTGGGTGGCAATGCAGTTGTCCCCTGCACAGGTTCGTTCACAACTCCATGTATGTGCCTATCTAGGACATCAACAATAAGTCTCTCAATAAACTCATATTGCATATCCTGAAACACTGGTTTGATCACCCATTGTTTACTTCTTTTAGTGAAGGCCTTATTGTAGCGAAGCGTCCCTAAAGTTCCGGTCGTCCTACTTTGTTGACGGCCAACATTATGGTTATGTGCCAAGACCGCTAGAAGAGTCCGATTTATCATGCCCTCCATGCCAAAATGCAATCGTTTTGGCCTGTACTTTAGGCACATATTGTGGAACACCTCCAAATCTCCTGTGTGGCAGAATTCCGTGAGTCCCCTCAAATCTCTTGTTATAGTTTTATCAAATACAATCTTTTCAATGGCTTTGTGAGTGGGTGATGAAGGAATCAACCACTTCTTCTTCCGTGCCTCCTCTGTGGACAAATGGCCATGTTCACAATTGTGGAAATGTTGGTTTGTGGTCCAGCGGTGAACGTTGCTACAGTGTAGCATTACTGACCGCCATTTTTCCAGTAGAATTCCAACGACCCTCCACATGTTTTTTGAGCTCCACCAAAGATGGTTGCTGATTGACTTGGACCACTGTGAAATACCTTGCATATCTTTTTTTTACCTGCAGCCGACATTTTTTTATTGATTGTTTTTGCAAGATGCCATACGTCAAATTGGTGATTTATATTTTTGTACTCTTCTCTCATTGTCTTGGCAATTGAAACGTGTCTGTCCGTGGCTATCAGGTCGATCACCATTCCCAGCGATTGTAGTTCTTGCAATGATGCTACAAAGCCAACTTTCTCCATGGCCACTGAGGATGTACTTTGTGACACCTGCACGACCACGAACTCACAATTTTCTTACTTTCCATGTCCTGAAAGTGGTAGGTGCAGTACTTGGCTGAAAATCCTGGCTGTCGCACTGTCCATCACCGGCTAGCCTGAACCGTTTGCCCGCGAATGTACTATCAATAGACATTTTTTCCATTCTCCAAGCTTCGCTAATGGCTGGAAATAGATAATCGATTTGGTATTTGTAGAACTGAGTTTTCGCAATGAAATGGATTCCCACAAACTGAAAGAAATACTCTAACTTTTTAAAACTTAAACCACTAAATAGTGCGGCCGCTGCACAAAGTAGATTGCCTGCTGGCAGTTGCCCCAGCATGGGTTGTGCAGACCATGAGAAAGGATGATATTTTGTACAGGTGGCATGTATTTTAAGGTTAGTGCCTCAAATTGCACGAGTCACATTAATCAATGGCTCCCCACATACTTCCCCACCAACCGAATGCCCACATTTTATCCTAATAATAATATCAATCAAACAACTATCGAATACAATGAATTTGACCTCTTTCCTTATACTGTCACTCTGCATCCCAGCTGGTTCGGCCTGTAACGTTGAGGACATGTCACTCACATGAAAGGTAGAATCTCTGATATCGTCTTCCGCTATGTTCAGTGATATTGATGGTGTTTCATTGTCGTCCACTTCATTCTCTTCCATTGCAACATCTGTTCCTTCTCCGGCGATGGGTGAATAAAACAATTTCTTCAACTTTCTCGCGGTCTTAGTTTTTTCGGGTGTGGATTCTGTGAATTGATCTCCGACTGCATCCGAACTACCAGGAGGACATCACTATCAATGGCTGGTGGTGGTATAGCTCCGTTGTCAATCACTTCATATTCTTCCCATTGGCACGATGCATCTCCAGTCTCAAGTCCCTGCCAAAAGGTTTGACAAGCAACATCTCTCGTTCGCTTCACTGTCTGTGTCGATCTAGTTCGTACACCCACTCGCAACTAGAGGACAGATTGGAAAAGGGATGTTCAGTTTAAACACAACTTACAGTATTGAACTATTAACAGTGAAAAACAACATAATATAGTGACCAGGACACTAACCTTCTTTTGCTTTCTTTTCTTTGAAACTTTCTTGCCTCGAACGTCAACATCAGGACGCTGTTGCTCCGACTCGTGTGTGCATGTCTCCACTTCCTCTTGCGCTGCAACGACTATATTTTCATGATAAGCACATCCATCACGCACTGACGCTCCATCGACTCCCTGAAACATAGAACTTTCATTAGTATGTATAATAATATTGAAAACACAAAATGTACTTGGGGACCAATACCCACGTACATCTCAATAGCAAAACACGAATGAACGCATTGTGTAGAACATTCAAACGACAATTATTCACGCATTGTTGATCTAGTTAGATGGAACTGTCAAGATCCATACCTCGGGCTCCGCATAGACTTCCATTGATGATATTATTGAAGATGACGCTTCAGCAACTCCCTGAAACACAGTAATTGCATTAGTATGGTTTTCTATTTTGTTAAAAAGAACATAAACTTTGTGCAGGCGTCAATGGCTCATCTAAATAGACCTGCACAAATGATCAGTTGTCTAAAATAAGTAATGGATATCTAAGTATGATTCGATTTGCTCGATCGTTGGAAGTGTCACCACCCAGAGATTTGCATCAACTACTAGGGGTGATGTTCTTGTAGAACATTGCGCCGACCCGTAACTGCATGCTCCCCCTTCTTCTTGGACTAATGCTCCATCGATTCCCTGAAACATAGGACTTTCATTAGTAATGAACACAATATTGAAAAAGAAGACACATAGGAGGGCGACGACAGAAGGACATATCAATGGCTAAAAACGAAAGAAACATTGTGTGTAACAATCACGCTACAAGAATGCAAGATCTGATGATCTCCATCGATGGAACTGTCCGGAAACGTACCTCGAGCATCTGAGTGACATCAACGGTTGTCATCAATGCGTTGGACTCCTCAGCATCTCCCTGAAAGACAGTACTTGCATTATTTTGGATAACAATAATTATAACTGAAAACAAAGACTAGAGGACGAGTACTAGGGTGTACCATTAGGTAAAATAATTACACGATAAATTAAAACTATTGATTTACATGCCTAAAACAAGTCAGTGGCAGAATAGCTAAGTAAGATTACCCGATAGGCGCTTGAAGTGGCTGATGACTGCAATAACGACACGGATGGAGAATCTTCCGCCTTCATATTGAGTGGATACATAAATGGGGAAATTATTGTTAGCTAATGCTACACACTACCGCAAGGCCGAGAGCTAAATCCGTAAACTTGACTCACCAGTGGAGGGATGTGGACGAATAGAGTGGGAATAGTGGTTGAGAGCAATTTTCGCTTCGCTCGCGGTGTGTTCTTCTTTATTAGCAATGATGTGGAGTACATGTCTGAGCTAAAGTGCCTGCTGCAGATGCGGTATCGATCACCCCTCTTGTCCGCAAAGACTTCTAGGACTCTACTTTCAAGCTCAGACGGTGGATATCCGCAATATCGGACCCATTCTCTTATCTGATCTATTGTCTTAGGGAAAACATGCATTATAGTACCTTCAGATTTTTTATGGGTCTTCGAAGGGCAACCGCCAATGGAACAGGCAGGCATTGTGGAAAGTTCTGAAAAGTAAAGATCAACAATTCTCTATGAATACCAATGTGTTAAAAAATTAAATGACACATAAAAGGTTCAATGCAAGGTTCGTTTTGGTTCTTGGAACTATACACGTTATTCACATGCGGATAAGTATTTGAATAACTTTAAAAAAATAGAAAAATAATTTGACTAAACTCAGAACATGTGACTAGTTCCTTGCATGTACTGTCTTGAACGAAAAGAAAACATGGATGCAATTTGATGACTACTAGCAAATAGATATAAATTAAAAAATTGGACGCAAAATGATTATGGTACATGGCCTTACCTTGACAAACAAACAGTTAGATGCAGGGATCAGAGTAGTTTCTTGTCGTAGAACAGGGAGCAGTTCACAGGTTGCAAACTGACGAGTTTGCTCGAAGTGGTCACGGAAGTTCACAGAGATGAAGAGCAGATAACCAGCACCTTGACTAGCAAAGCGCAAGTTCTCATTAGAAATATGAAGTGGGTTATAAAGAATTCGAAACAGGGATGTGTTTGTGAATGAATGACGTGAATATGTCGTGGCATTATGCGGTTTGCAGGGGGGCGTCCAGCGTGAGGGGGGATGCTTGGCAGGAGACACGGGGTCTGGAGGTAGACATGGGAACAACAACCCATGCTCTATAGACCACTTTGAAGTGTACATGGTCTTTGGCACCTCTTGGCCTTTATCGCTCCCTGACAGCTCCACTTGCCAGCGCAAGTACCCCGGTGCGAACTGCCTTTGATAGGGCGGGGGGTGGATTGGGGCGGTGGTCGTGCAGACAAGACTCGTTTGCCGCAGGGCCTCACCAAGGAGAGGCCATCTAACTGCATGTAAGAGGCAGGCTGCAGGATCTAGTACATGGAAGGCAGGGGGGTGAGTTTATAAATACCTTACCCTCCCAGGAGAATATATGGGTGCAGTTCACCCTGGAGACCCTGGATGCCTAGGCAGTTAGTCAGCAGCAGGCTGGCCTGTGGTGGCAAGGCGGCACGGGCCAGAGGGGGTCATCTCTGTACCCGGTGCCCAAAAGGATGATTTATTATGATCAACCATATTGATTATTTACCTATAACCATGTTTTGTATCAATAAAATCCAACGGCCTTTTATTGCCAACGCTTGAACAAAGTGGTGTGGTAAGTATTTTTGGGGGAGGAGGCAAGGCCGGGAGGCTTGATGCCAACCCGCAAAATAACATATGTATGTCTGCTGCATATGGTTCAACGGTTATGTGGATTGAGGTGGGCGGCCAGCGTGAGGGAGGATGCTGCCCGGAGACATGTGGTGTGACAAGACAAGGCACAGGAAGACTATTCAATGGAGACACACTAGATTCATTTAAAAAATCAAAACAACCATTGTTAAAATATATGTTGGGTTTTATTTTAGATCTTAATTTCAATTGAACATAAATAATAAACATTACACATTGTAAAGTTCCGGTTGCAGCACATCCAGGGAAAATCCGCGGTATTGTCCACTGTCGCTGGGGAAATGTTGTCTAATGGCAAGTACCGCACAGGCAGGTATTACTCTCCGAACGCGGTGTCCGAGCCTCCCGTGAAGCCACCAAGTGAAGCAACGATAGGCCACCAGCCTGTGCCACTGTGAAAAAGAAAGATGCAAACTGTATTAAAATGACAAAACTTTCTTATCAATGTCGATTCAGGTAAAAATGTCATTCTGCTTTGAAAAAAATTCTATCTAGAAAATGCACAATATGGAACCAATTTACATGCGTTCGAATGATATGTAGATGTAATTTTATATGTGGGAGACGACCATGAAATAGTAGTGGCATCACTGACATCACAACCAGAGTATACTTACTCATTACTCGGATTACGCGGACGAACAGTGCCGCGAAGTTCGTGCATAAGCACCATCATCATCCTCAACACGGTCCGTGAGAGGCAGGCTTCCCTGAACTCTGGCAGCTCGGTGATGCATTGCGGACTTGGCTCGCCTTCCGAAATGTAGGCCAAGCAACCGGAATTTTCACGGCAGCAGCAGTTCTCCTCCTCAGTTGGCATTAGCTCGCACCGATTGCACGTGCACCAGGTGGAGACGCCGTCCATGCGACATGGTCCAGGCTCTTCATCCGTTGACTGGTCCTCCCAACTGCAGTCCGAATCCCCATCGTTTTCGCGTGCTTGCCTTTCCAGTAGTTCCTCCTCGGTGTACTCGGGCTCGTACATATACGGCATTATTGTAGCCATTGTGTGGTAAAGAAAGTAAAATAATTTACAGAGATGGTACAGGTGTTCACAAGGCCTAAAAGCGGCGAAGGTAGCTGACCAGAGCACAGAAACGAGTCACAGAATACTCAAAGTAACACAGAGAGAGTAATGGAATCGAAAATCTGCTGCTGTGTGTTGTGAAACGGTGTGTTTATACTTATTGAGGAAAGAGGCGTCCTGCCATTTCCATGGCGACACTTCATTAGCTGAGGCGCAGCGATTGTTGACACGAAACGTGCTTTGGCGTTGGGAAATGGGCGGTACGCGTCTGCTGAGGGGGGATTTGTCAGGGGCGGGGGATTTGATTTAGTGCCGCAAACGCAGGTGAGCCAGGTCGATGGGGGGAAATGATAGGATTATCACAAAATGGCGGCTGATTTCGAGTGCGTTAATGGACGAAAAGTCGGGTAAGGTCCATAGGAAAGTTTTCTACGATCTACCGATTTATGCTTAAAAAACACATGGCCGAACCGTAGGAACAATAAAAAAAAAGTCCCGGAACTATCCTTTAATATTCCTAGTGCAGTCTAGGTGTGGCAATGGCTAATATTCGCTATACTATCTAGATGTGGTACAGGCCGATATTCATAATCCTCTCTCGATGTGACGCAGGCTAATATTCACAATTCTATCTGAATGTTGTGATTGCTAACATTCATGATTCTCTCTAAGTGTTGGATTGCTAACATTCAAATTCCTATCTAGCTGCGACGAATGTTAGTGTTCACCATTCTAACTAAATGTGGTATTTGCTATCATTCACATTTCTGTCTGAGTCCGGCACAGGCTAACATTCACAATCCTGTCTAAATGTGGTGTTTGCTAACATTCATAATTCTATTTAAGTATGGCACTTGGTTACGTTCATGGAGTGGGTAAGGTAGTTGGATAGTGGTGGGCATGTATGCTAATGTCTGTCCTCATGGGGTTGTCGCTTGTGTTCTGTTCCACCTAGAGTCGTCTCTCTTGTTGTTGTAGGAGTTTCCCTTAGTCGGTTCTGGGTGTTGCCTGTGCCTTGATTTATTCTTTCAATCTGTTCTTTGTGTTTCCTGTTTGATTGTTTAGTTGTTTCAGTTTGGTTCCGAGGTGTTGAAGAGCCAGGTTTAGTCGTTTTTTAAATTGTACGTGGTCTTGGGTGTTTCTTATTTCTTTCTGGCTTTTGTTGCATGTTTTTCTGGCAAGGTGGGAGAAGGAGGAGCCTCCTAGATTTTTCTTGATGTATGGTTTTGGTTCCAGGTGGATTTCATTGCTTGATCTGGGGAGTCTTGTTGGCTTGTAGATTGTTATTTTCTTTTGTAGGAATTCAACTCCCTCTCCGCTTATTGCCTTGTGTGTTATGCACATTGTTTGAAGGTGATACAATGTTTGACTGGGAGCCAATGTAGTTTTTTTAGTTCTGGAGTGATGTGGTCTCTTCTTTATAGTTTGAGGAAAAGTCTGGCTGCTGTATTTTCGATGTGTTGTAGTTATTCTGGCATCCGAGGTAGAGGCTCTTTGCGTAGTTAATTCTTGACATGATGAGGGCGACGATTGTAAGTGTTTTGTGGGAGAAGGAGAGAACAGGTAGGAGTCTTCTTGTTGTGTGAAGGAAGAAGAAGCATTTCTTGATTATTGTGGGCCTGAGCCCCATTGCAGAGGACCGGCCGCATGCTGTGTGTACACAGCCACTGGATGCCGGACCAATTTATTAGAGTAGAGATGAGGTGAGCATGAGGTGAGCACGATAACGGTGCCACTGCGCCCTCCCTCAATCCTATCACTCCGCCATTGAAACAACCACAACCCATGACCAACGTCTTACAGTATTGCAGGCACACGCTGTGCTACTGCAACGTTAATCGATCAGCACGACGAAAATGCTGTTTGCCTCCTAAAATGGGTGCTTAATGCCATTGTTTGGTTTGCTGCCTAGCAACAGCAGTAGCCTTAAACTGTCACATCTGCCGGCAGGCAGAAGCCGGCACACTTAGAGCGAAGCGCCGTAGAGACAAGTGCCTGTTTTGCTCCTGTTTGCGCACTGTGGCGCATGCAGCCATAACTCCTACAACTGCGGTACCGCAAGGTCAGAAGTCAGCCCACTCTTGCCACCTATACAAAAGCTATGCAAACAACCTTGACACTGGGGATATCGTCCAGCTGGGAAAAGCTGCCCTATTCACCTTCTAAGCTTATCCCTCCACTGCCCCTTTCATCCAATATCACTACCTTCCTCAGCACACCGAGCAACGGTGCACCCCTAATCACTCGCCGTGCCTTCCAAGAGTGATACTCACAATGCGCATTCCTTTAGCGCTATGACATGCTTAACGAAGACTCTACCATTGGTATCAACTTGCTGAGAACCCAATAACTACTCCCAAAACCCCGAGTAACACTACTGCATGATTGTGCAGTTGTGATCTTCACAACTAAGCTCCTTAATTCGACTGTGTGAACACTCACTCTTTATGTTCAGCCGACTATATCCTCAGCTCATTTAGCCTACTTTGCATTCTATGTTGCTAGCCCAGGTTCATTTTAGCCTATTGTGATTCATACGCTTTGGTAGCCCAGGGTGAACCAAATGCATTTAGCCTACCTTAAATTCTATGTTGCCAGCCCAGGTGCATTTTAGTCTATTGTGATTCATCCGCTTGCTAGCCCACTGTGACCATATGCATTTAGCCTACTTTAAATTCTATGTTGCTAGCTCAGTTGCATTTTAGCCTATTGTGATTCATACGCTTGCTAGCCACTGTGACCAAATGCATTTAGCCTACTTTAAATTCTATGTTGCTATCCCAGGTGCATTTTAGCCTATTGTGATGCATATGCTTTGTTAGCCACTGTGACCAAATGCATTTAGCCTACTTGACTCTACTGCTTTTAGCCTACCGTGATTTTGATGTTTTAACTAGCTGTGATCGTAATGTGATACTAACGTGTAGCACTGAAAATTGACCTTGACCATACTTATCCTTGTGTCTAGTGACCCCAGCGCTTCACACACCCATCCACCTTGCCCATTTTCTCCTACCATGCCAGGCTGGCTATTCATCATTATGTTCCCATACTACCTCATTGCTAGCAATACCCCTTGCTCTGGCAACCACTTTCTAGCCTTTAGAAATGGTCTATCCAGATTGGCTGCCCCAGACACTTCCCAACGCCCTGACCCACACCTTTACTCCCTACCACACAACCATTTCCCACATTCACTAGCCACAATCTGACCACTAACTTCACCGTTAGAGAACTCACCTCCACCCTTGAAACCTCTGATGCCATAGTACTACCCAAAACATACCCTGTTTGAAAGGGGCCCCTAGGGGTCCCTAACGTCTATGGAAACAAGGCGAGTCACCACACACGATAGATATGCCAGACACAAGGTTGTATTACCAAAGCTAGGGTTTATTGCAAAGCAAAAGTCTCAGTTGGCCAACTCGGTCTCACGCCCCGCAACGTGTATCTCTAGACCTCGAGGGACGCAAGAGAGTGAATTATGTACATCAGTTACATATATACAAAATGCATATCAAACGATCAGCTATGACATGTTTAACACCCCCCTCTTATTGGGTTTCTTTGAACTTGGTGTGATGATGGACATCTCCAACAACTATGACACCTTCAAACATCTATTCTAGTAACATTTTGCAATTTGTGAGTGCAGAGGCATTTTTCAGTTGTTGAATAGAACACAGCGCTTCTGTTCTTGGAAGCGAGCTACATACGGGGGGGAAGAGTTGCATTCCAAACCTTGCTATCTATTAGGTGCTATTCGTGTCCTGGGAGCCGACAGGCTCTAGCGGGCTCAGCAAAGGGGGGCCGTAAGAAAAGCATAATTCAAGCCTTTAGCTATATTATTCTAACATATTCTACCATATAATGAGACTGGCTGGCAGCTGCGAAATGATTAAATGCCCTGCAGCTCTGCTTCAAGGCTACATTCGGGAGGGAGCCGGGCATTCTTCCTGGCGCTGCCTACGTTTGTGTTTCAACAAACTCTTGTTGTCCTCACGGCCCTGCGGCCTTGTCCCTTTTACGTACAGACAACAATGTTTTACAATCGAGCAGTGTAAGCGGAAAATATACTGTGAAGCAATAGGAACAGAAAGCAATGAGCAATGGTTAGAAAACAAAAAGGCGATTCTTGTTACATCAAAATGGCCGTTCATTGGCAAACTCGAAAACCTATATTCTGTCATATCGTGCATGAAACGGTTGGCCACGGCCACCAAAATATGTTTGCGGTCACAAAGTAGAGGTATCAATTTTTCTAGACTGACATGTTGTGGGCACGGATAGAATATCACGCCTTAGATCACGCACCCAAAACATCTACACGCACCCGCCATCACACACAGAACAACATCACAAACACCCAACCCTAACAAATTCAGGGCAAAAAAAATTAAAAAATATGTAGATCACCTACCATATCGACTACCACAAAAATTCCAAAGATCATCCAAACACCTAAACTTACCACAGCCACAGCATCCAAGCCATTGATTAGTCTCAAAAGTGCCTTTATAAACGCTCGCTCTATAGGAGCACACACCATTGAAATTCATGACCTCATCACGGCACACAACCTAGACCTATTGATGATAACTGAAACCTGGGTCCACCATGCATAAGGACCCTCCCTTGCATTGGCCATACCGCCACTTTACAACATTTTCAGAACTGATAGAACCCACACCACAGGAGGTGGTGTAGCCATCATAGACAGAAACAACACACAACTCAGATCTAGCCCAATTGAAGACATACCAGGCTATGAACTTTTGCTTGCCAAACTAGCCATGAACGTGAAAACCACAATTAATATTATAGTGGCCTACAGAATGACTAGCACCACCAGCCACCATGAAACCGACATCTCACTACTTCTCACACCACTTATCAAACCTAATACTAAATGTATCCTTCTTGGAGAATTAAATCTAGGATTCAATGACAACCTAGACCCCAAAGCTGATAATCTACACTCAGCACTCAAGGACATGAATTTCACTCAGCAAGTAAATGATCCAACACATGTCAAAGGTAAAACTTTGGACTGAATCCTATCACTTAATACTAATATTAGTATGGACGCAATCAACCCGCTCAGCTGGACAGACCATCATTGCATCCACTTCACTCTCACTAGTGACAAACCTACCTCTCCCAAAACTAAAACAACTGACATTATCGAATCCAGAAACTCCTGCAAACTCACAGTAGAGAAGTTTGCACCAACCCTCAACAAACACCTTGAAACTATACCAACCAATAGCAATGACCCCAGCATCATTCCGACTACTATCACACATGCCTCACACTCTCCATCGATGAAGCAGCTCCCATCTCATCTAAAACACGTTGCATAGACAAAAAGAACCAATTCTGGTTTGACCAAGAACTAGTCTCAGTAAGAAGAACCAAATGCACCCTTGAACATGCTCACATCAAACGCCCTACCCCGGACTCCGCCATAGACTTTAAGAATGCCAACAAAATATATAAATCAACCATCATCGCACACAAAGCCAACACCTCTAACACACGAATTAGCAATGCCGTCTCAGACTCTAAAGAGTTATTCGCCATACTCAGGGAAGTAGAAAATCCTACCCCCCCCACAACGCACACTAACATCAGAAAAGAATGGTGCACCACCATCCAAACGCTTTCTCAGCCAAAATCACGATGTTACAAAACAAAATCTCCATTAAAAGACAATCACTAGAAGAAAAAAAACACACCCATACCTCCACCCATCACCCTCTTTGAGAAACCTAACACCCCATTTCATTTTGCTCCAGTCACCCAAGAAATAGTGCTTAATACCCTATTTAAATTGAAAGCCTCAAACTGCAAACGAGACAGTGTCCCAGCTAAACTAGTGTAAGAATGTGCTCCCTATCTAGTTCCCACATCACCAACTTTGTCAATGCCTCCTTCAATACCAACATAGTTCCAGCAAGTATAAAAGAAGTCTGGGTCACCCCACTCTTAAAAAAAAGCCCTCACTCGACCCCAAAGTTTCCACAAACTACCGCCCAATAACAACAGTCCCCTTTCTCCTGAATCTCAGAGACAAAATATCCTATACACATATTCAATCCCATCTCAAACAGAATAAACTCCTGGGAACTAGACAATCAGGTTTCAGACCTAATCATAGCACTGATACAGACCTTCTATACTTGAAAAACCATATGGACATTATTAGAGATTCAGGAAAACTCTGCATTCTACTGCTATTAGATCTCTCCGCAGCATTCAACCTTGTAGACCATGATAAACTATGACTTCAATTTCTCGAATGATGCCACCAAGTGGGTTAAATCCTTTGTCTCTGAATGGACATCTAGAGTGGCTATAGGCAAGGAAGCTGCTGACCCTATACCAGTCCCCATAGGAGTCCCCAAAGGATCATGCCTTTCTCCAGCACTATACAACGCTAACACTAAACTCCTCCTCTGCCCTAGACGATATGGGTGTCATCTACACCAACTGTGCAGAAGACACCCAGATCCTCATTCCCATCACAGGAGACTACATCCAAGACATCCTAACCATCAACAAAATGTACTCTATCATAAAAAATTGGATGGCGCTAAACAACCTGTGTCTCAACAATGAAAAGACAGAAGTCCTCATCGTTGGAACTCCAAACAAAATAGAAACCCTCTACTTAGACTACTCCTCCATCAATATTGATGGCAGCATGATCCCGGTTCTCAAACAGGTGAAAACACTTGGAGTATACATAGATGCCAACCTTACAATGAACAAACACATCAGTACGCTTGCATCATCCACAGCATATACATCTAAACTCATAGCATCAAGTCAACAGTTCCTGACCCCGACTAATTGCCTCACCCTGGCTAGAGCTCTGGTGTTGTCCAGATTGGACTACTGTAATGTACTTCTTGCAGGGATTTCCACCACCAACCTTAACAGACTACAGCTTTTACAAAATAAAGTGTTAAGAGCAGCACTAGGGATAAAAAAATATGACCACATATCCAAGGCTAGGAAGGACGCCCACTGGTTGCCCATTAAAGCCAGAATAATCTTCAAAACATTATGCATCAAAACCAAATGCATCACCAACAAAGCACCACTCTTCCTGAACAATGTCCTACAAAAAAAAGAAAACGTCTGAACCTTAAGATCCAATGATGAAAAAAACCTAGTGACACCTCGGTATAACAACAACAAAGCAGGGAGTAGTAGCTTCTATGTTCTAGCTCCCAAACAACAGTGAACAGTGCCGCGAAGTTCGTGCATAAGCACCATCATCATCCTCAACACGGTCCGTGAGAGGCAGGCTTCCCTGAACTCTGGCAGCTCGGTGATGCATTGCGGACTTGGCTCACCTTCCGAAATGTAGGCCAAGCAACCGGAATTTTCACGGCAGCAGCAGTTCTCCTCCTCAGTTGGCATTAGCTCGCACCGATTGCACGTGCACCAGGTGGAGACGCCGTCCATGCGACATGGTCCAGGCTCTTCATCCGTTGACTGGTCCTCCCAACTGCAGTCCGAATCCCCATCGTTTTCGCGTGCTTGCCTTTCCAGTAGTTCCTCCTCGGTGTACTCGGGCTCGTACATATACGGCATTATTGTAGCCATTGTGTGGTAAAGAAAGTAAAATTAATTTACAGAGATGGTACAGGTGTTCACAAGGCCTAAAGCGGCGAAGGTAGCTGACCAGAGCACAGAAACGAGTCACAGAATACTCAAAGTAACACAGAGAGAGTAATGGAATCGAAAATCTGCTGCTGTGTGTTGTGAAACGGTGTGTTTATACTTATTGAGGAAAGAGGCGTCCTGCCATTTCCATGGCGACACTTCATTAGCTGAGGCGCAGCGATTGTTGACACGAAACGTGCTTTGGCGTTGGGAAATGGGCGGTACGCGTCTGCTGAGGGGGATTTGTCAGGGGCGGGGGATTTGATTTAGTGCCGCAAACGCAGGTGAGCCAGGTCGATGGGGGGAAATGATAGGATTATCACAAAATGGCGGCTGATTTCGAGTGCGTTAATGGACGAAAAGTCGGGTAAGGTCCATAGGAAAGTTTTCTACGATCTACCGATTTATGCTTAAAAAACACATGGCCGAACCGTAGGAACAATAAAAAAAAGTCCCGGAACTATCCTTTAATATTCCTAGTGCAGTCTAGGTGTGGCAATGGCTAATATTCGCTATACTATCTAGATGTGGTACAGGCCGATATTCATAATCCTCTCTCGATGTGACGCAGGCTAATATTCACAATTCTATCTGAATGTTGTGATTGCTAACATTCATGATTCTCTCTAAGTGTTGGATTGCTAACATTCAAATTCCTATCTAGCTGCGACGAATGTTAGTGTTCACCATTCTAACTAAATGTGGTATTTGCTATCATTCACATTTCTGTCTGAGTCCGGCACAGGCTAACATTCACAATCCTGTCTAAATGTGGTGTTTGCTAACATTCATAATTCTATTTAAGTATGGCACTTGGTTACGTTCATGGAGTGGGTAAGGTAGTTGGATAGTGGTGGGCATGTATGCTAATGTCTGTCCTCATGGGGTTGTCGCTTGTGTTCTGTTCCACCTAGAGTCGTCTCTCTTGTTGTTGTAGGAGTTTCCCTTAGTCGGTTCTGGGTGTTGCCTGTGCCTTGATTTATTCTTTCAATCTGTTCTTTGTGTTTCCTGTTTGATTGTTTAGTTGTTTCAGTTTGGTTCCGAGGTGTTGAAGAGCCAGGTTTAGTAGTTTTCTAAAATTGTACGTGGTCTTTGGTGTTTCTTATTTCTTTCTGGGATGTTGTTGCATGTTTTTCTGGCAAGGTGGGAGAAGGAGGAGCCTCCTAGATTTTTCTTGATGTATGGTTTTGGTTCCAGGTGGATTTCATTGCTTGATCTGGGGAGTCTTGTTGGCTTGTAGATTGTTATTTTCTTTTGTAGGAATTCAACTCCCTCTCCGCTTATTGCCTTGTGTGTTATGCACATTGTTTGAAGGTGATACAATGTTTGACTGGGAGCCAATGTAGTTTTTTTAGTTCTGGAGTGATGTGGTCTCTTCTTTATAGTTTGAGGAAAAGTCTGGCTGCTGTATTTTCGATGTGTTGTAGTTATTCTGGCATCCGAGGTAGAGGCTCTTTGCGTAGTTAATTCTTGACATGATGAGGGCGACGATTGTAAGTGTTTTGTGGGAGAAGGAGAGAACAGGTAGGAGTCTTCTTGTTGTGTGAAGGAAGAAGAAGCATTTCTTGATTATTGTGGGCCTGAGCCCCATTGCAGAGGACCGGCCGCATGCTGTGTGTACACAGCCACTGGATGCCGGACCAATTTATTAGAGTAGAGATGAGGTGAGCATGAGGTGAGCACGATAACGGTGCCACTGCGCCCTCCCTCAATCCTATCACTCCGCCATTGAAACAACCACAACCCATGACCAACGTCTTACAGTATTGCAGGCACACGCTGTGCT
>CM030321.1:831189764-831246277 GCA_002915635.3 Ambystoma mexicanum
GTTCTGACCATTTAGGCTCACTTCAGATTGCATTCGTAGAACAATCTGAGGATGACAACAGATCATTTCTAGCTTCTCCAATGGCAAGAGTGGAGCTGGAGATCTGAGGAGCCACCTGACAGAAGGATTGTGTGAGCTCGCCTAGTGCAATATTTGCCAAAAGGCCATCGGATAACTTTTCTCAATTATCGTTAGCTGTGTCTAAAGCCTTGTAATCCTGTTAAAGTGCATGGAGAATGTCATGGCAGAAAGTCCTTTCACAGACAAACAACCACCTGGATGATGGGGTTAGTCACACGCAGGTGTTGGCACCGCATCAGGGGAGGAAGGATAGCTCAGGAGCAATGCATTTGTCATGGAAGCAAGACAACACAGCCCATCACAGTTTCGATCCCACGCTTAGAAACCACTTGTTTGTATTAATCGCATTATAATATATATATATAATAATATGAAGGAGAGCATTATTTTCAACCTAAGCCAATGCAAAAATAGCATGGATTTCTGCCTATGGGCTAAATTCTTTGACAACGTTATGACACAGGTACTTCTTATTAGAGCTGATAAACAATGTCAAAACGAATTGAACTTCACCCAGACACATCCTTTCATGGTGGATATAGTTTGTCAAACTGACTTAGCTGTCTTTGTTGGCAGTGAAGTTCGTGATTGGCACCCTTTTATGATGCTCTCAGTTGTGGATGTTTTCTCTGGGCTGATACCATTTAATTCACTGCATGCTGCTCTGTCCAAAAGTCTCTGGCCCCTGCAAACACTACCCACAGACGTATTACAACCCAGTCAGAAAAGGCTACTTATAATGGGAAGTCCAGTATGCTGAGATTAAGAACCCTAATTTAAGAGGGCTCATCACGGAACACAGACATTTTGTTTTGACCAATATGAATAAACCTGAGAGATTGGAAACCAAAGAGTCTTTAAAAAATAAGTGCTTGTTTTGGCTGCAGGCTAGATTTGGCCCTGGTTGTATTAGAGCACATGACCTAAGATTCCTACTAAGGATTCAAATTAAGGATTGGTTCACAGGGAGTAACACAGATTGTATTATCATAGGCCGTGACCTGAGCAAACTTCCTTTGTGTTTGAGTCTCTGTAAGACCTGTGTTACTGTGCACCTGGCACTAATATGAGAATTGTCCTAAATGATCTGTATTAGATTCTCTTTTTTTGATAACTTTGCCTTTTTGGTCTATTTGGTTTTCTTTTTCATCACTTATATATTTGTTTGTATGTGTTTGGTTTTTTGTGTGTTTTGTTGCGCTCTGAGGCAATGGGCGTGTTGCACATTATAAAATCAAAGTAAAGAAATTAAAGTATTCTGGCTCCCGTAGCCCTACATTTACACATGTTTAGGAATACAAAACCGCATGCAATACAAATGCTATGATTAAAGCGCATGATTTTGGAGCTACCTTTTGGCACAATTTTAGAAAACAGCAGTGTGCATAAAGGAATGATGTTAGGTGAGCAAAGGGGATTATGTTTGTTTCCTGGATGTGTACCTTCAGTTAGTGTATGAATGATTATATTAACAGTTATTTAAGATTTATTGTACTGTTCTGTGGCAGAAAGAAAAAAATATACATATGCTTCAACTCTGCAAATTCAACTCTTCCTTTTATGATTACACAGTATATTATATAGATGATGTGTGCTTGCTAAATCCTAACAGTTATTATGCATAATGCTATAATGCCACAGTATTCACTATGATGGGTGAAGTTAACTTCTTTGCTCATGCAAATCCGTTCTGAAGAGTGTGACTGCTTCAGTCATTCACACTGCAAGAGGTGCGTCTGGATTAAAATCCCTCAAACAGCCCCTTAAGTAATCTAATAATCTAAAAAAAAAAAAAAAAAACAAAGTACACCCCATTCCTTTTTTTCAGAACACAGAACAGCAAGCGGAATTCCTTTGCCAATGACTACGTGCAGGCACCCTTATCACACAGTTTCTTTTGAAGTGTGTTTTGAAAGTATAATCATAAAACAC
Organism: Ambystoma mexicanum; assembly: GCA_002915635.3. Classification (NCBI taxonomy): domain Eukaryota; kingdom Metazoa; phylum Chordata; class Amphibia; order Caudata; family Ambystomatidae; genus Ambystoma; species Ambystoma mexicanum. The sequence continues at coordinate 831,191,778 of CM030321.1, forward strand.
GGATGACATTTATTTTTTGACTAACATTACTTTATGTTCTAGGAAAATCTAAGTGGGAATTTGGTTGAATTGTATCTTTTAACTAGTTGACAGTATTCAATGGCGTAGAATATTTTAAACATGTCTCTGACCCGTGGGAGCATATGAAAGAAAACATCCCCAATAAAGAATAATATAACTCTTTTAGTTGGGGTGTCCCAGCCCTTGTATCCATATGTATGATATCCAAACACAAACTAGCACAAACTCCTGGCTAAACCACTGGACAACACATAAGCAAAGCTGGTTGCCTCAGACATTCTTTGCTCAACACACCTTCAAACATGGAGAAGCAAGTGCATTGGTTGCTGTGCAGAACGCGAATGCCAACATCTGCAGGCACCATTGCAATAATATTCTACAGTATGAGCAATCTATCTCTAAGCATGGCTTTTCATTGAACGTTGAGCCCACGTTAAACGACACAATTGCCACACAAGAGGCTGTCCAAACATGTTGCCCCACAAACATCTCTGTGGGATATTGGGGCTGCCATGTTCCTATACAGTTAATAATAAGTAAGACAGCGTATGTTTGAATCAACATCTGATAAACGACCTTTAGTACCTAATATACCAACATAACGCTCCATGCGCGGTCCGGAATACATTCTCCCAGTAGAGTGGAGACCAAACAGGAACTGATGAAAAAGCAAGTGCTATCATAGGCAGCAAAGGCATCTAAGAAGAATTGCTTCCCACACAGCATGCTCTGGCATGCTTTTAGCTAGCGAGACATGACCTCACCAGAAAGGTGGCGAGGGTGGGTAGAAACGCATGCTCCCTTCTTGACAGTCAATACATTTCATTTCGCCTCCATATGATGCTATAGCACCGTTTATGAGCCGTAACTAATCATGATGAGTGCCTCAGGTGCAGGGTCGGATTGGCCACTCCGCCTTTCGGCCTGTGGCCGAAATCGTCCCTGGAGAGTGTGGGCCGGCTTCTGGCCATATATATATATATATATATATAATATATGTATGCATATTTGTTCTATAAAGAAAAGCTTACGCGTAAGTGCTATACCATAACATATTGTCATTTGGCCTTGGACATCTGCTTGGATTCACATCAATTTAGTGTACTTCGGTAAAAGGCTATTTGATGCCACTTCCTGTTTTGTCAAGGGGTCAAAGGTTGTGTTTCATCGCTTCACGGGATGTCACTTTGTGGTGGAGTCCTTTGACATCACTTCCTATGATGTCATCAGAGGTCAAGGTCATCAGGCGAGGGGTGGCCCACTTTTTTGAGAAGAGGGGTGGGCCACTTTTTTTGGGGTGATCGGGCCTATTGCTTGTCCCAGTCTGAGCCTGCTCATGTGGGAGACAATGAAGGAGACTTACAATGGACAACACTGAGGCTCACATGTTGCTGCTCCAGCAACTACTGACTTGCTGAATAAGCTCCACCATTACATTAAAAAAGTAATCTAGGCTATTCTGTTAGAAGATCATTACCTCCATGTATTGACCAAAACGGGATGGTCTCGACAGTGCACATGACATTAGAAGCGGGAATTTAACGCTGTCTTTGCTTAAGAAGTAGTAATGTGGTTCATACCTTGCATTGCAATATAGATACAAAATGTGGGTTGCAGTAGAATAGCAAGCGGGTCCCTGAGGTAGGTTTCTTTGCACAGATATGGTTGTGCAACTGTACACTGTCTACGTGCTTGGAAAGATCATTGGAAAGTTTCAATTAAATAGGTTGAACGCACATTAATATCAGCTTCTCTTGCGCTGAGCATGCTTCTCCAGTGACAACTTTACATATTGTGAGTACTGTCAGAATATTGGTGCCCGTGGCTACTCCTGCCGCACAATCAATGCACCGCACACAATGATGAGCTTAACACCGCTGCTCACTTTAGGAGTGATCTGAAGACTTCTATCTGAGCACATTTCTGTTCATCAGAAGGAACTTTTGCCTCTGTGACCTTTCTTAAGCACACCGCATGATTGAATTAAAAGTCAAAAACTGTAAGTAAAGTGGAGACAATGAAACACAGTAAGGAAGTAACAGAACATTGAACATGATTTGAAAATGAATACAATTATGAACGTAACACCAATCGGAGAAAGCCGAGCTGGCAAAAGGATTTCAAGAACAGCTGCAACATCAGGGGCAAGGAGTTTGTATTGGGAGCAAGACAATGCAGAGCAACACATGTTTGAATCCCGGTTGGGCGCTTGGAGACTGGTGTCAGGTAATTAGCGCATTACAAAAGATTAATTAATTACACAGGTGGCGGAGCATTCCAACTCTGGCTCTGCACTTAAGAAGGTGCAACTGGCAAGCATTTGGTAAGGCACCCTTAGCAACGTGGGGGGCAACTTCTCTGAGAACCTGAGATTGAATAGTGAATAGTGTACCTGCCGATAGATAGCTCAACACCCTGCCAAGCATTGAATGCATGATGGCAGATTTAACATCACAAAGAAGAATGCAGGAGACCAGTATCTTGGCAAATCTGCATGAAGTGGGAAATGCTTCAGTATTGGAATGGGCACTGCCAACTTTGCTCCCAAGTCACGCATACAGGCAGATTTACAAACACATGACCACTTCTACATGAGTCAGCATCGAAACCAATGATTGAACCATACGTGCCATAATAAATGAAACCGCCTATTAAGTTTCTATAAAAAGAAGACTTCAATTAAACTTAAAGGACAGACACACTTGTAAAGCACTATCAACACCCCCCTGTAATGAGATACTCAGTGAATGTTGAGTTCGGGAGAATATGACCCCGGTTAGTCAACAAACAAAGTCCAATTGGTGACCAAATCTGTAGAAAAGTCAAACAAGTTCAGAAATATGTATTTGTTTGTTTATGTTTGTTTGTTTATTTATTTATATAGCACATCTCACCTCGGGGAATCTAGGCGCATTCACAAGAGTATTTGAGTACAGGTTGCATAAAAAGGTTACATGCATAGTACAATGATTGCATTATTTACAAGTAAACATTCACAATTCACAGTATTATACAAAGGATATATACAATAGGCAGTATACGTGGATACAATTGGCAACATTCTGGGGACGATTAAAAATGTAAAGCATGCATACATCTTAAATATCACTAACGCCCGTAGAACAAGGTCAGGGGGACATAATCAACGATTTATAGCCATGCTTACTGATTCAGAAGCTTGACGGTGTGAGCTGGGTTTTTGTGTGATTTTCAATTCATTGAATCAGGTTTGAGATGTTGAGCTGGTTAAACTGGATTCAACAATGCATTGTGATTCAACAAGTGGCAATTCATCTTGGCTCAAAGAAACTGAGGACAGGTAGGTGATATTCAAATTGCCATCGTTTGAAGGCTTCACTGGATTCTGGGGCACAAAAGCAAGATTTGGTTTCCGTGGTTGGTTGGCATGACTGGATCCATCAACATGGTGAGGTTCAACTAGCGACAATTTCTCATGGTGCGAAGTAGCTTGAGGCAGGCCACGTTTAGTTCCATATATCAAAATGGTACTTGAAGCATCTTGAAGGGTGGAGCGTCAAAGGCTGTCCCTTTGGTTCTTTGACGCTGCTTAGAGGAATTTGCCACATTTCAAAGAAGCAGAGAGATGCAAAGGGAGCTTTGTTTGTTACTTGGAGTGCAGCAGGTGGATCTTCACCATTTCCCTTGGGTAAAGGTAAATCCCTACTCTAACCTTCTCATCCAGGAATGATGCCATGGGCAGTTGTAGTGAATCGTTTTTTCAGCAGGCTGAGTCCTGGGTTCCAGTGTCCAGCAACGGTCTGGCTTTCCTAAATCATGTATCTGCAGATGTTCTCTTTAAGTGGTTACATGAAGAGTTTGCACTTCCTTTGGATGTCCTTCACTTCACCCAATGTATGGAAAGTTTGGGCAGCCTTTATCCCAACAAGATTCCAGTGAAGTCTTCCTTTGGTCTGTCCAGATGATTCAAAGATGATTCTTCAAGGTGTTTATTAACGATCTTTCCCCAGATGGACAACACAGATGATTCATTTAAAGGGGTTCTCACACCCTTATATAGTAACTATTCCACAGTGAATTAGTGAATTAGTTTCAAGCCTTCTGTAAGAAGCCAAACCTGTCAGTGTAACAGGGGTAATGCCATGTGAAGTCAGCAACAGCATTTTCTTGTCTGTTGGATGACAGGGGGTTCTCAGGAAGGAAGTGGGGGCGGGGTTTATTGAAGATGGATGGGTACTGATTACACTTTGTTTTCAAGGGGTTTACATAGGTGGTCAAGCTATTTCATACTTGGGCCCCATTTCTCCATGTATATCTTTGGCCCTCTTCTCCTGATTTATGAACAAGAGCGCCGGAAAAACCCTATTCTGCCCAGGAGGGCTCCATGGTAAACACAAATGCAAGTGAACGGGTCAATGTGACAAGCACGCCCCCTTACTGTTCAATCACCATTAACACAACAGATCGAGTACCACACCTAAATGTTTTGAATACTGGTTTTTATATTTTATAGTATCTACTTGATTATAAGTTTAGGTATAGTGCTAAACATCATGGGTTACAGGGTGAAGCAATACAGATTTGCACAATGCAACAAAAGCAAGTGGAATTTCTTGCACATATGTCTATACAGTTAACAGAATACAGATTTCTACTGTCGATGCATAACGACGGATCAAATCACATAAACAAATGGAACAAATATACAAGATGTATATTGGTACAATACAGTGAAAAAACATTTCTGACACTGTGGTTGGAAAAGAGTTCATCTACACCAGTCTGTTTCGGCCATATAAAGGGGCTATATGGGCCAAATGCTTTTCACAGCCTTCGTCAGGATGGGAAGGACAGTGTTGTCAAGATGTTCAGATGGTGCTGAAAAAGTGAATGAGATTCAGTAAGGGGAGTGCTAAAGAACATGGACTTAAAAGTGAATAAATCACTCAGTGGCCCTCATTACAAGTCAGGTGGTGGACTCATGGTGCTGTTAGCACCATGGTCCATGCCGGATTCCGCCATGGAGGATGGCGGAATTACCGCCCCATTCCAAGGTGAGTGGGGTGGTAATTTCCCATTCACCATTTGCCCTTCCCCATTCCCATTTTTGCCCCATAGGGCATAATGGGGATGGGGAAGGCGCTAATTACGGCACCGTAAATTTCGGTGCCATAATTAGCACCAAGGTCGCTTAGTGCCTTGGACTTTAACGCCTGCAAAAAGCAGGCGTTAAAGTGTGAATCAGGCGTTAAGGGTTAACGGCGCAGACGGCGCCGTTAAACCCTTAGCGCCTGACTTGTAATGAGGGCCAGTGTCTGTTAAGATGGATTTCTGAACTCTGACCTGGAGGGCAGAGGTTCAGAAGGCCAGCCTAGTTTCTTGAACAGGGTAACCTCTGGACAAGCCAGACCAATCAGGGTAGGCGATGGCGGCGGTCAAGACTAAGGCCCTCATTACAACACCGGCGCTAAACCATGGCGCTATTAAGCAGCATGGTTGGTGCCGGTGTTGTAACGAGTCCGCCATGGTGAAATAGGGAAATACCGTCCCATTCCAAGGTTGGTGGGCGGTATTTCCCCATTTCCCCATGGCCCTTCCCCATTCTCATTTTTGCCCCATAGGGCTCAATGGGAATGGGGAAGGTGGCAATTACGGTACCGCAAATTGCGGTCCCGTAATTGCCTGCGAGGTCCTTTTGCGGGTCCCTACTTTAACGGCTGGTCCAGACCAGCCATTCAGGTCTGGTCCCGCAAAGGGTCCTCCTAGTAAGGCGCTAAGTGGTTAACGGCACTGCAGCCTTTTACGATGTCGTTAACCAATTAGCGCCAGGGTCGTAATGAAGCGCTAAGTCTCAAGAGGGGTGAGGGTGACTGAAAGACCTCAATGAGCACACAAAGCAAGGACACTTACAAATTACTCCAGAAAGGTGTTATATTAAAAATATAGACACATTTAATACAAGGCCTTTGTAACATCGACCATAGCAAAGAATCACAATAATACTAAAGTAAACCAACACATCACAATCAATACAATATATATACAAGACCGAGGGATCTAAGGAGTTATGAGCGCGTAAAATGTAGACTACCTAGATGGTGAGGAAAACAGGCAGTGCAAGTAATCATAAGACCCAGTTCGACATCAGAAATACACCTAACTAGGAGGAAGTCCGAGCCCTACGAAGAGAGGAGCCTTATGCTCAAAGTACCTGCACGCGCTGGTGCCAATGGATAAAGTAGGGTCTCTTCAAGGGTCTCAGGCAGCTCAGGAAGGTGAAAGAAGCGATGCAGAACAAGTCCCCACTACTCAAGCAAGGCCTCCACTTGTGGGCAGAGGCAGGGTATGAGTGCGGGATAGAGTCGCTGTTTTGCAACAGCGGTAGAAAAGACACGGGCTCCTGCGCGAGGGGCCACCAGGGGTATGGACTACTCACCAGTCCCCGACGCAGGCAGACCCAGACTTCTCCAGTTCAGTTCACGTTGCTGGCAGGTTCAGCAGCGATCATCAGGATGTCTCAGCACCGTGTAGATTCTGTGTAGGAGGATGCAGGGTGGAGGGTGTCCCAAATGCAGCGGACGTGCACAGGTTGTTACCACTGCAGGGCAACACGGCAAGCTGCGTTTACTCTGGTCCGGGCGCACTCATCTCACTTCAGACCTGGGAATGCCAAGTGTATGAAATTCGGTGTGAGGGTGCCGTGGACGCAGAGCAAGCAGTAGACCAAGTTTCAAGGGCTTCCCCGAAACGGCGGCGGTGACAGAGCAAAGCATCCTGCGTAGGCTGGTCAGCCCACTGGTTGGCCCAGTGACACTTCCGAAGAGGCTTACTTGCAGGGTTTGATGAAGGTGCCGGGAATAGTTGATCCCACTATTCCAATGGGTCGAAGCACCTTTGCAGACCTTCTAGGACGATCAGATGCAGGAGGGTCTCACAGGACGACAGCAGTTCAGGGTGCCAAATCTTCAGCGGGTCACCAGCGGTTCCTCGACTCAGCTTCTCATTGCAGGATACTTGGCTCCTTATCCCTTGTTCGGTGAGTAATCAGGAGATCGACATGGTGATGGTGTTTTCAGCCTCCTCTTATCCGAAGTTGCCTTCGCGCCAAAACGGAGAGGACCCAGTGGGAGATCTGCTCACAAACACTCACGCCATACATGGACCTATCATGGACCACGGTGGTCCAAGGCATTCAGGACACTCCAGACTCTCTGGCACCCAGGATGTGTATTGGGAACAGACATCCCAGCCCACATCCTGGAGGCACACACAAGGCATGCAGAAGCCCACCAAAGCATTGGTTTTGCGGTAAAGTGCATGACCAAATAAGGACGGACCGGGTCGGCTCGACCTGGGGAAGGTGAAGGGGCAAGACGGTCAGAGGACAGGACAAAGAACCTCGTGGCATGGTCATTTTGGGAGCCAGGCCACTCATTTGTGCCAAACGCGGTAAGCGCGGATAACATGGCGAAAAAGGCTTCAAAACACAAGAGAAACGATAGCTGCCACCTGTCCTGTCCGTGACACATATGAACAGTTCATAATAAGTCCAGCGAGAGTTTCTAGGGCCTTTTGAATGACTAGAGACCCAAGAGCATGGTAACGTAAGTTACAGTGCACTCTTGTTTCATGTTGCACAAAAGCTGCAACATGAGGAAAGGACTAAGGGAAACAAAGTTTCCCAGTACTGACTGTTTTAAGGACATGTCAGTTTCCCCATAAGAATTGAGCGAAAGCCCAGAGGAGTGTGACGGAAGGCTGCACTTCTCTGGCAAAGTCTAGATCAGGGTGTAAAACAACAGCAAAAAGTTTGGGGGTTGCCACATGGAGGGAAAATTACATACAATTATGAAATCTTTCCTAACACTGGCCCCTCCCAGACTAAGGACAGGGGGAACTAATCCACCCCTGGATGAGTTTCTTGTTCAGGTCGGTTAAACATTCTGGAGAACCCATCAGCATTGCTATGTTAGACACCTGGCCTATGCTCAATAGTGAAGTCAAAGCCTTGTAGACTTATGGACCACCTAAGCAACTTTGGATTCTCTCCCTTCATGTTCATTAGCCACTTTAAGGGCTTATGGTCAGTTTGCACAGTGAAGTGGGTCCCATAGAGGAAGGGCCTCAGCTTCCGTAGGGCCCACACAACAGAGAAACATTCTTTCTCTATTGTGGGCCAATTGAGCTCTCTGTCCTTAAGCTGCAACTAATGAAACCAATAGGGTGTTCCTTACACTTCTCATCTACACGTGATAGTACAGCTCCTATCCCAGTGTCAGAGGCATCTGTCTGCACAATAAAAGGTATTTGGTAAGCAGGGGCCCTGAGGACAGGGGCCTGGCACAAGGAGTCTTTTAAGCCATTGAAGGCCTTCTCACACTCTTCAGTCCAAGTCACCTTCTTGGGTTTCTTCGGAGTGGTGAGAGCAGTCAGAGGGGCAGCTATGGTGCCATAGTCTGCCATAACATTTCGGTAGTACCCTGTGAGTCCTAAGAAGGCTCTCACTTGGGTCTGTGTAGTGGGGGTAGACCAGTCTTGTACTGCTTGTACTTTACTGGGTAGAGGCTGTATCCTCCCTCCACCTTCTTCATGTCCAAGGTAAACCACTGAGCCTTGTCCAATCTGGCATTTACTGGCCTTTATGGTCAAGTGGGCTTCTGAAGAGCCTGCAACACAATCCCAAGGTGTTTCACATGGTCTTCCAGGTAGCACTGAAAACTGCTATATCGTCCAGATATGCAAGACAGAATTCATCCAACCCATTCAACACATGATTCACAAGCCTCTGGAAAGTGGCAGGTGCATTCTTCAACCTAAAGGCATTACCCTGAACTGGTAAAGACCTTCTGGAGTTGAGAACACTGTCTTCTCCTTGGCATGTTCTGCGAGGGATAATTGCCATTAGCCTGCAGTGAGGTCAAACGTGCTGAGGTACTTGGAGGCACCCAAGGTATCCACCAGCTCATCTGTTCTAGGCAAGGGTATGCATCTGTCTTGGTGACAGCATTCAGAGCCCTGTAATCCACGCAGAACCTCAATTCAGAAGTACCCTGCTTTTGGAACCAAAACCACAGGGCTGGACCAAGGACTACTAGAGGGTTCAATCACCCCAAGATCTATCATTTTATTGACCTCTATCTTAATGTAAGACCGTACTTTGTCTGACATCCTGTATCCCCTACTTTTGGTAGGTACACTGTCTCCTGTGTCTATGTTATGTTTGCACCAAGGTGTCAAACCAGGGGACTGTGAAAACAGGGGGGAAAACTTCCTATCTTCCTAAGCAAACTTTTCACATCCGCCTGTTGATCAGAAGTCAGGTGAGGGGCCACTCGGACACCCTCAAAGGAGCTATCTGAAGGACTGCTTTGAAACAGGTCAGGGAGAGGTTCAGACTCCTCTTCCTCAACATCTGAAGCCAATAGCAGTGCTGTGATTTCAACTTTTGGGATGAAAGCCTTCAGCCTATTTACATGGAACACTTTTGGAGCCTGTCCAGGCCTTCCAAGGTCCACTAAATAGTTGACCTCACCCAGGGGCTCCACCACTGTGTAAGGGCCTGACCATTTATCCTGTAAAGCTCTAGGCCTTATGGGATTCATGATCAGGACTTGCTGACGAGGTGTGAAGTTGATGAGGGAAGCTTTCTGGTCATACCAATGTTTCACCAGGGCTTGTCCTGCCTTCAACTTATCACTAGCCAGACCCATCAGGAGTACCATCCTTTTTCTGAGCCCTAACACATAGGGCCTCATCACGAGTTTGGCGGTAACCCTTAAAATACGGCGGTCGTGCTATTACCGCCAGATTTAAGGGTCCGCCAAATCAGGGCTTCAGCGGATTTCTCCCCAGCTCTGAGCTGGGGGGAAATTCGCCGAAAATGTTTGCTATTACCACAGGCGGGAAATCCACCGGCGGTAAGAGTGTGAAAATTCCCCATTGAGCCCAATGTGGAATGGGGCATTCCCGAATGGGCTCAGTGGGGAATGGGGAATTCCATTACCGCCAAACCCGTGATCCGGCGCTAATAGCACCAGGGGGTTTGGCGGTAGGGCTAATACCTCTGGCGGTAATACCGCCGGTGTTACCGCCCAACTCATGATAAGGCCCATAGTCTACCATGTTGGTAGTGATAGGGCGAGTGGGCATCTCCCATCCCTCCTTGACTATGGCTAAGGTTCCCCGCACAGGGTGACCAAACAGAAGTTCGAAGGGGATGAAGCCAACACTCTCTTGTGGTACCTCTCTGTAGGCAAACAGTAAGCATGGTAAAAGAAGATCCCATTTTATTCTTCGAGGTTCTTCCAGAGCCCAATCAAACTTTTTAAGGTCCTGTTAAACCGTTCCACCAGACCATTGGTCTGGGGTGGTATGCGGAAGAAAACTTGTAGGTGACCCCACATTCGTTCCACATAGCCTGCATATACTTTGACATAAAGTTGCTGCCTCTGTCAGACCCAACTTCTTTAGGGAAGCCAACCCTAGTAAAGATGCTGAGTAAAGCTTTTGTGACTGACTTGGCAGTCACAATTTTCAATGGGATGGCCTCAGGATATCTGGTGGCATGGTCGACCAATGCCAGGTTAAACCTATTGCCTGAGGATGTTTGGGAGTCAAGGGGACCAACTATGTCCATCCCTACCCTCTCAAATGGTACTCCCACAAATGGGAGTGGTACCAATCGAGCTTGGATTGTTGAACCACTCTTACCAGACTGGCAGGAGGCACAACTCTTGCAGTGACTTTCTACTTGCACTGCCATCTTGGGCCAGTAGGAGTGCGTGGATAACCTTTGCTTGGTCCTCTTAATACCAAGGTGACCAGAAAGGGGCACTTCATGCGCCAGCTGCAGGAGGAAGGGTCTTACAGCAAGGGGAACCACCAACCTCCTATGGTCTCCTTCTGTAGACTCTGGTGGCTCACTATACAGGAGTCCACCTTCCCAATAAATCCAATGCTTCCCAGGAGGTTCACCCTCAAGCTGGGAGCAGGCCTGTCGCCTTAGGCCTTCCAGAGATGGGCACTCATGTTGGACTTTACTGAATTCTTCCCTGTCAGGACCACCTTCTACTAACAAATTGTTTAGTTCAGAATGGTCATTAGGGTCAAATACTTCAGGCATCACCACCTCCTCGTCAGGTCCGGGTGATTGACCAACTACCTCCACCGCAGTGGTAGGTGAGTTAGGGGGAATATTCTCTTTCCCTCTTCTTGGTTTCTTGACTCCTTTAGCCTTGGGTTTCCCCTTTGGCTGGGGCAGAGCATTGGTCTTGGCCAGTGCTGCCCTCATTTGAGACCTTGCGCAGGGTCTGTCAGCAGTATCTCCCACAAGCCCTAAAGCTCTGAGATCATTGCCCAACAAGACCTTTCCTGGGACACTACTCTGAATGCTCACTGGAATCCTGACTGCTGTACCATTGATAGTAAGATTTACAGATATTACTGGGAACATGAGAGGTGGGCCGTCAGCCAACTTAGTGGGCATCAGAGTAGCTCTGGCAACTTCCTCTGGGTCTACCAAGGTAGAATCCACTACAGTTCGACTGCACCCACTATCCCTAAGAGCTGGAATATCTACTCCATTGATCAACACACTGTCTTTAAAGTAGTGCTTGATGTTTTCTGGAATCCTAGCATAAGCCTCTGTGACTTTAGGCTCCCAGGAACCCAGGCAAACTAAAACTACCTCAGCTTCTATCCCACTGGGGAAGGAGTCAGAGGAGAAGGATGCTCCGGTAATCTCTTCTTCCTCATAGGAGGAGAAGGCCAGATAAGCAGAGTGGAACCCAAGGTTTTGACCTTACATCTGGGATCCCCCTTCACGTGGTCAGTTGTTCCACAAGCAAAACAAGATCCATTGGGTCTGTTTACATAGGGAGGCTTATTATAACCAGAGTTCTGTTTTGGAGGCTGACCTCCACTACCCTGTGAATTCTCATGTGTCTTACCCTTATTTGTCTTTTTGTGGCCCTTTTGGGAAGAAGATTTATCAGTTTCCCCACCCTCCTTATCTTTGGACTTTTTCCCTTCCTCCTGCTTACCAGGATGAGTCTTGTCCTTATGGGACACTCGATGTGACACCCATAAATCTGCTGCAATGCAAGCTTCTTAGGATCTATCTCCTTTGAATCTGCCAAATGCTGCTTAAGCTCAGGGAAGAAGATGCAAAAATATGTTCCAGCATGACAAGACGTATCATACCTTCAAAGGTAGAAACCTTATAACCGTCGACCCCAGCCAGTCAAGTTTTTTAAGGATTCAGTTACATAAGATACCCAAGTACCACCTTCTTTTTTCTTATACTCTCTGAATCTTTTTAAGTATTGGGCAGGAGTCTTGCCAAATTTTAAAATGAGAGTCTGCTTCAACATTGCAAAATCTGCTCTCTCAGCTTTCGACATTTCCATAATGGCACTGCAGCCAGAATGGGGCAGTCTGCTAAGTAACCAGGCAATTTTATCAGCATTGTCAACTCGTTGAACTCCACATGCATACTCAAATGTATTCAGCCAGTCCATAATGTCATTCTTTTCCTCATACACACTGAGCAGATCTTTTGGAAACCTTGGATGAGAGGAGGCCCCAGACCCATATCCAGGACCCTTGGATCCATTGGCAACTTGAATTTTGGCCAGTTCCAACTGGTGATCCCTGTCTTTCTGTTTTTTTCCTGTTCGATTTTTAGTTTGGCCATATTGAAATCAAGCTCCTTCTGACTAAACAGCAGCTCTTGCTTCTTGAATTCAAGTATGGCCTCCCCATCAGCACTGGCAGAGGAACATTGGACATTTCATCCTCCTGTCCTCATGGTCGCTGTGGACCAGTGCAGCAGCAGAACTGTCAGTTCTACCAGTGAGAGCAGCCCCACCTCCTTCTGCACTGTCCTCTGAAGCTATAGCGCTAAACTGAGCTTCTTGCCAGGCCATGATTCTTTGGATCATTTCCATTTTGGTGCCTTGAGAGGAGACACATCTCTCAGCACACATCTTTTTCAATGTTTCGGATTTAGAAGCATTTAAATTGAACACGGTACTTGTTTCCATACTGTTAGATAGGACTATGGCCTTTAAAAAGTTATACTACGACAATTCACTATGTGTCCTGGTAGGAATAACTTGAAATGCCATCGCTCGTGCGCAACACTGGATACCTTCAGTCCTATCCCACCGCTGTACACCAATTTGTTAAGATGGATTTCTGAACTCTGTCCTGGAGGGGCAGAGGTTCAGAAGGCCAGCCTAGTTTTTTGGAACAGGGTAACCTCTGGACAAGCCAGACCAATCAGGGTAGCGATGGTGGCGGTCAAGTCTCAAGAGGGGTAAGGGTGACTGAAAGACCACAATGAGCACACAAAGAAAGGACACTTACAAATTACTCCAGACAGGTGTTGTATTAAAATAAAAATAGACACATTTATTACAAGGCCTTTGTAACATCGACCATAGAAAAGAATCACAATAATACTAAAGTAAACCAACACATCCCAATCAATTCAATATATATACAAGACCGAGGGGTCTAAGGAGTTATGAGCATGTAATATGTAGACCACCTAGATGGGGAGGAAAACAGGCAGTGCAAGTAATCATTAGACCCAGTTTGACATCAGAAATACACCTAACTAGGAGGAAGTCCGAGCCCTACGAAGAGAGGAGCCTTATCCTCAAAAGTACCTGCACGCGCTGGTGCCAATGGATAAAGTAGGGCCTCTTCAAGGGTCTCAGGCAGTTCAGGAAGATGATAGAAAGCGATGCAGAGCAAGTCCCCACTACTCAAGCAAGGCTTCCACTTGTGGGCAGAGGCAGGGTGAGAGTGCGGGATTGAGTCGCTATTTCGCAACAGTGGTAGAAAAGACACGGGCTCCTGCACGAGGGGCCACCGGTTGGGGTATGGACTACTCACTAGTCCCTGATGCAGGCAGACCCAGACTTCTCCAGTTCAGTTCACGTTGCTGGCAGGTTCAGCTGCGATCATCAGGATGTCTCGACACTGTGTAGATTCCGTGTAGGAGGATGCAGGGTCGAGGGTGTCCCAAATGCAGCCGATGTGCACAGGTTGTTACCACAGCAGGGCAACACGGCAACCGCATTTGCTCTGGTCCGGGCGCACTCGTCTCACTTCAGACCTGGGAATGCTGAGTGTACGAAATTCGGTGTGAGGGTGCCGTGGACGCAGAGCAAACAGTAGACCGAGTTTCGAGGGATTCCCCGAAACGGCGCTGCTGACAGAGCCAAGCATCCTGCGTAAGCTGGTCAGCCCACTGGTTGGCCCAGGGACACTTCTGAAAAGGCTTACTTGCAGGGTTTGATGAAGGTGCCGGGAATAGTTGATCCCACTATTCCAATGGGTCAAAGTGCCTTCGCAGACATTCTAGGACGATCAGATGCAGAGGGGTCTCGCAGGACGACAGCAGTTCAGGGTGCCAAACCTTCAGCGGGTCACCAGCGGTTCCTTGACTCAGCTTCTTGTTGCAGGATACTTGGCTCCTTATCCCTTGTTCGGTGTGAACTCAGGAGATCGACAAGGTAGTGGTGTTTTCAGCCTCCTCTTATCCGAAGTTCCCTTCACGCCAAAACAGAGAGAACCCAATGGGAGATCTCCTCACAAACACTCACACCATACGTGGACCTATCACGGACCACAGTGGTCCCAGGCATTCAGGACACTCCAGACTCTCCGGCACCCAGGATGTGTATTGGGAACAGACATCCCAGCCCACATCCTGGAGGCATACACAAGGAACGCAGAAGCCCGCAAAAGCGTTGGGTTTTGCAGGAAAGTGCATGACCAAATAAGGACGGACCCTGGTGAGCTCGACCTGGGGAATGTGAAGGGGCAAGATGGTCAGAGGAAAGGAGGACATAGAACCTCGTTGCATGGCCCTTTTGGGAGCCAGGCCACTCATTTGTGCCAAACGCGGTAAGCGCGGATAACATGGCGAAAAAGGGTTCAAAACACAAGAGAAACGATAGCTGCCACCAGTCCTATCTTTGAAAACACTTGCACAGTTCATAATAAGTCCAGTGAGAGTTTCTAGGGCCTTTGGAATGACTAGAAACCCAAGAGCGTGGTAACGTAAGTTACAGTGCACTCTTGTTTCATGTTGCACAAAAGCTGCAACATGAGGAAAGGACTAAAGGAAACGTCTCCCAGTACTGACTGTCTTAAGGGCATGTCAATTTCCCCATAAGAATTGAGCGAAGCCAAGAGGAGTGCGACGGAAGGCTGCGCTTCTCCGGCAAAGTCTAGATCAGGGTGTAAAACAGCAGCAAAAAGTTTGGGGGTTGCCACATGGAGGGAAAATTACATACAATCATGAAATCTTTCCTAACAGTGTCTCACAGCTTACCTGTGGGGTACAATTTAGACCAAAGGTGTAACAATTGGAAAGAGTTCAGAGATCAGCAATATCCCATCGGTTGAGGTCACAGTGGACTCCTATTGACAAAGGGAAAATTTAAAAGGGAGAACTAAGTGTTGTCTCCTCTTCAATTGTAAGAGAAAGCATGTATTAGTTGTGCAGTATATAATAAAAAGCAAGCTTACCTAAGCATAGGTAGCAGTGGAGTTTCAATGACAACAAATGTGTAGCTGGACTGGATCCAGAAGACGCGTGTCCTAAACCGAGGGCACAGAGTCAGTCAATGTGTTACTGTTAATAGATGATTCGGTCCATAGAAACAATCTATTAAAGAAGTTGCGAGACAAACAATACCTGGTACGGCACTTGTCTGCGTGTGAGCCTAAGGGTCGTTGAGACTTAGATTCCACCTGGAATGCTGTTATGTATCAGGATGCACAGAGAGTTAGTGAAGCCAAGCTCCTTCTGTGGTAGCAGGCACGGCACTCCAGCGTTGAGGACACCATTGCTAGGTCACAAAGCTATTAGTACCGGCGGCAATCTTGGAACGTGGTGCGTAGCAGCTACGAATAGACAAGGCAAATCTGCCTAGTAAGTGTGAAAACGCACAAATAAAATAATTGTAGTGAGTATGGAGGTCAAGTATATAAATGTGGTAAACTTAAAATGAATGTGTATGGTCATTGCCATGGTAATGGACCGGCGTACATGCAACCTCACACAATGATGTGGTAACAATAGGGGGAGCTGCTACTAGCGACACCCGAAGTAGTGATGATAAATACTGGTATGATCATGTCCTGTTGGCTGATGGTGGAAGATCATACTTTCAAAAAGCAATAAAATGGCATGTACATACAGCTATTATCTGCCTATATGTAGAGCAATTATCTCAACACCCAGCACCACGTGTCTGGACTAATAGAACTACGTGCACGTGTCCCAGGGGGTAGTGTAGGGAGGGGGAACTATTGAAGAAGAGTCCTGGATGTAGTGGCTCCCAAGTGATATCTGTCCCCAAATGAGAAGCAGTCGCATGTTACTCACGTCTGAAAGATCATACACATATATGAAAACGGGGTTATATGCTTCTAGCAGGGAAGGGTATATCAGTAAGGAGTACAAATCATGGGGTCTCATTACAAGTGCCCTGTCTAGTGGCACGACATATACAGAAGAATGCATAATCTTACATTGTCATCTAGATCTGGTGATAAGCAGGGACTCTATTGATGGAATCAATCCGATTCACTGATGTGTGCAGAATCATAGGAAGGATTTCCACTCGACAGAGATGTTAAGGCCCGTCTTTACAGTGTCCAATTTATGGATCCATCTCTGTTCTAGTTGGGTTAAGGTCTTATTGAGATCACCCCCTCTTGTGGTTGGTGTCACTTTTTGGATAACAAACCACCTTAAGTCTGTATCCATGTGGTTCTTGTTTCTGAAGTGGTTCACCAGAGGTTTGTCTGGGATCTTATTCCTAATGCATGATCGATGCTCTGATATGCACATCTTGATTGGACGAATGGTTTTGCCTACATAGAGGAGACCACAAAGGCATTCAATGATGTAGATGACCCCTTTAGTGTTGCAATTGGTATGTTCCTTCATTGTCCACTTGATATTTCTGTGTTCGAAGACTTTTTTTCTGTAGCGTAAGGACACATGCCACGCATTTCCCATATTTGTAGTGTCCCACAACAGGGAGAAGGTTCCATAGCATGTTGTTGACTTGTGAAGTGGTTCCAGAAAAGTATGCACAAGAGAGTATTTCAGATTCTTGTTCTTTTTGAAAGCAAAGCAGAGGACTTTGCTCAGAGTCCCTGCTTGTTTCACCAGGTGCCAATTTTTCTTGATAGTCTTCTGTAACATGTTACTTAGTGGACTACAAGTGGGGATACAGACCAGCCTCTCAAGTTCAATTTTGGATTTGGCTTCCAACACAGACTTCTCTGGGGTGGGTGTTGCTCTTTTCCTGGCCTCTCTGATAGCCTTTCGGGTTATCTGTAGGTCTTCTGTGTGTTTTCTGAACCTGTTTACTTCAGTGCAATTCCTCTGAATCTATAAGAATTGGCCATATGGCAAATTGTATTTAAGGCCATGTGGATGATAACTTGTTTCGAAAGATGCATCTTGGTCATCACACTATAGTCTGCGAGAGTTTCCCAGTCTGTTCACACTGACCACTACCCACAGAAAAGGAGTCAGCTGCTGCCAGATTTCTACAATTGCTAAACGTGGCCGTGGAGCGGGCCGTGGAGTGAGGAGGGAGAGTGAGGAGAGTCTGCGAGAGTTGGCCAGTCTGTTCACACTGTCCATTGCCCACAGAGGAGGAGTCAGCTGCTGCCGGATTTCTACAATTGCTACCCGTGGCCGCGGAGCAGGCCGCGGAGTGAGGAGGGAGAGTGAGGAAAGTCTGCAAAAGTCTGTGTGATTAGCAGAAATGGACAGTACGTGCCTTGAAATATAGTTGTAAGGTAAGAAGGATAACACACACCCTCCGCTGAACTTGCCTATACCGATACTCACGTCCTAACCAGAGCAACCCGCTCCACCTGAACTGATTGGAGCCCCATTTGTGCACTTGTCCCCCCCTTCTCCTCCATACTTACTTGCTATCCATCCCAAAGAGTTACGACAAACTGAAACATTGCAGCCAGTTAATCTGACAAACATTTTTCATCATAAATTAGAAACTCTAAGCCAGCTGACATTACAGCATGTGGGGACTGCGGGAAATTATCCTTTGACGCACATGCCCACATCCTTTGAACTTTGAGTCCTGCTCCGCTAATGACTGTACATTAGACTTGATCTGAAACCCACAAGCCAAACATGACAGAAAAATCTCAGCAATAAACTGCAGAAACCTCACCTGTCCGCTCTGCTGTCACTGCATCACCCACCGCTGCCGCTGCCTCCCCTGCCGCGGCGTCCCCACCTGTTGGTTCTGCCTGTGCCGGTGGTCGACTCAGTGGGTGGAGTCAGGTGTGTGTTTTCTGGGGGACCGGCGCTCCACGTGCGACTCCGGAGTGCTCCCCCACGTGTGGAGGCACGGCTTGTGCCCAGGCCTCCAGCCCGTGTAGGTGACTTGTCTAGTGGAAGAGGCGGTACTGGCCAGCGGGCGACCAGGCATGCTCCAAACATGAGAAAGTATACAGTTCACATCCACTATACGGCCACACACACGCCATAGAGCGAAAATTATGAAGAAATTGATAGCCCTAGACTTAGAGATACATAGAGCATGAAAGATCGCCACATTCAACCCACCATTCCACGATTCATCAAAAAGGAACAGAATGTAGTCGATCCATACTTCAAAGTCCTCCAATTGAAGCAAAAAAAACAATCTGCCTCCATCCAAGAAGGCAACCAAGATGAAACTATGTGAGAAAGCATTTCTAAAACACAACAAATTGAAGCTTCTCTACGAAACTCTGTCAATTTTAATATGAGCCCGAAAACAGGTTATCCGGACCCTAACAAATTCGATCAGCAAATAAACGGGAATGAAGTCAAGACCAAGATGGCCCAAATTGAACAAATGCGTCATTTGGTTGAAACATCTAAATATACTACTTTAACAACCATCCCTGATAAAATTTTCAAGGAAGAACACTGGATGACTTCCATCCCTGAAACCCAGATGCAATCGATCGAAATGAATTTAGGAAATCAAACAACACTATTACCCTCCATCCATTGTACAAACACAGGTGTAGACAAAACACTGTACAATCTTACAGAAAAGTCACAAAAACAAAAAGCAAAAAAGGCTTAAGAACAATGGAAAAACTATTATGAAAGACGTACAAGATCAGAGCGCCATGAATTCACACCTAAACCTTCTACCAACAGACGCTTGGAATGACTATCATTAGACATCACTGAAATACAGGCCCTGATGGAGCTACTAGACTCAAACAGAAAACAAAAAAAACAGGTTAAAGAATCCACGACCACAAAGGTGTCTCTTGTATTTGATACTGTTTCAACAAAGCCTCTAACGACCACACAGAATACGACGCTGAAGAAACAAGCTCACCCGGAAGAACACATAAAGGTGCCCTGTAAGGGGTCAGTTCACTGCTCATGTCAATCATGGGACCCTAACCAACAAGAATCTATCCCGACAACTATGCTTGACTTACAGAACATGTTGATTGCCATTACCACCCAAACGATGATCCCTTACATGAAACTTCAGGAAGTTAACTTGAAACATCTAGAGAGCAGACAACCATACTTGCATCAATATATGCAAAGCAAAAACATTCATGAAGTTCTAATGTCAAAGATTCAACGCTGCCTCAACACTAAGGCTGAAAACAGCTTTGCTTGGCAACAACGACATGCAGATATGGCGAGACAGGATCGTGCTGACAAAACTCAGTTAACAGAAGCCCTAATTGCAATGATGAAGGTCCTCAATACAAAATACCATTGAGAAATGAAGATCCTCACATGCTCCTTCAAGCATACATAGAAATAATACTCATACTGGAGAAAAAAGAGCTATTATAGACGCCAATCTAAGAGCTAGCTCACAAGAATGTATTCAGAAACCTACCCCAGAAGGGCTTTTGATTTATTTAACGCAAGATATCTCCAATATTAACTAGCCTAAAGAAACACAAGTTCCATCAAATGGTCTGAACAGAGAGAAAGATACCAGCAAAGAAAAAACAAAACAAACCTACAGTATATTTGAACAGAACCAACAATCACCTGTACCTAAACAGAAGACCAAAACGTAAAGAAGCAAAATAAAAAACAACAAAAAGATCTCAGGCATTCCTTAGAAATCTTACATATACTCTAACCAAAACTACAAAAGATAAATCGAATACACAGGTCAAACAAGCTTCTACTGATAGAAAAGTGAAGAGGTACACCACACTAATATACAGCATTGTGAGAGTTCTACAATGCCAATGAGAATTGCACCTTCGACTACCCCAACGGCACCTGATGCTGACCATGCCACTATTGAGCTACCAATGAATCTATCTACTTATTCTATCAATGAGCCAGCTGATAATGATCATGAGAGCACATCAAGCCTTGGTTGAGGAAATACAAAGATAAAAAAAGCCATTGCTTATAGTCCTTGACTGCTATGAAGAGTCTTTTTCAGATTCATATACTTATATTAACTTAACATGTGAAGACATCTCCAACACACATTCAAGCTATCATAATGATAGACCTATACCAACAACAAATTATATATCTGGTCAAGAAGGAAGCAAATACAGTACCATATGCATTCGCTCAGGACAACAAATGCTTAGTCCCACTGTAACTCCCGAAGAAAGAGCTGCAACTCAAGATCATATGCTCAGACTCCCACAATTCATAAACCCACTTAAATGGATAACCCGAAACAGGCTGAAGCTAGAAAGAAAAATTGATCTAGAAAAAGAGCTAATTCTCAACAGAACAAACACATTGTGTCTTCTACAGGCAATAACGAAACTGAGACCTCTGAAATCACAAGACATCAAACTAATCAAATGCATTGACCCAACAAGATTGGATAATATTTGGATTGATTATGCCACAAAAGAAATATTGAAATCTATCGAAGCGTGCACACGAGAGATTTGCCACCTTGGCTTCGATCTTACAATAGAAGTATCTGAAGATATAAGCTCTCCAGATGCTCAAAGCCAAGTAAACAAGGAAACGTGAACATAACAATATGCTCCAATACTAGTAGTTGTGAAAGTGTGCAGTTTCGAAATACTCAACAAGACGCCCAATATGATGATCGTGACCAGAACAATAGACATCATCAACGACAACGCTCGACTCTCTGAAGGCCAACGATCTCCATTTTGGCAAGACTTTCAATCTATCTCAACACAAAGAGAACCCAGAGAGCAAGAACGCCAATAACCACGAGCAGATAATAGTAACCAAATAGCGAAATTATGCTCTTGGAACACTAGAGGCCATTTTCATTTATTCCACACAGACCAACCGGACTTTGCTAAAGCTCAAATTCTATGCTTACAGAAGACCTGGCTATCGCAGCTACATTGTTTATATGAACCCAGCTACTTATTAAATGAAAGGTCGCCCATCGGCAGGTCTTCTAACCTTGATCAAACTGGATTTTCATTTTGTAGTTACAGAGTAGCAAAACATTGACATTTGGGCACAGATTATGATACTAAACCATCGTATAAAAACTGAGATGCACCAGAACAAAGTGGCCCTCCCCCCTCCCAAGTTCCATCTAGGAATAATAAATATATACTGGAACCCGAGAAAGCATGAAGATGAGAAAGTTATAGACTACATCATATCTGCCATCAATATGACCACACTGATATATCCAGATGTGGAATTTATCGTACGTAGCAACTTCAATTTCCACCTGTATAATCAAGACGGGACACTTATTGAAGATCATATGCTTGAATACCATGCTCGCAGATGATCTATGGGGATGAGAAACAGAAAACTTGATCGACTAAATGCATTTGTCACTGGCACTACCACACCCATACCGACCTGATCACAGGGCAAAAATGAGCAATTCATCGACTATGTTCACAATTCGAGTGGAATTAATAAATGTGTAATGGAAATATTAAAGACTCACTCTCAACATAGTGACCATTACATTTTGTCACGCTCATGAAAGACCTTGGGAGTGTCACCAGAAAGAATAAACATAACGAACCAACTAAAAATATCACAATCAGATGCTCAGCAACTCCCCAAAATGTTCAAATACACAGACATGGAAGATCAAGACAAACTGAATTATGGTTGGATACTCAACAGATTCAGGCAAATCTCTGCGCACAAACACATCCTACAACACCCCCCCAACTATGTTTACAACAAATGTATAGCTGCAAAAAAGAAATAAATGAAAAAATCTGTAAATCAAACTGAAAGCAATCCTCCCATAATAAGAAAAGCCAAGATTCCAGCTGCCAAGCAAAAACTTAAAAGTTGGCTAAAAACAGCCAAAATGATTCAAGACCAAGAAGATGCAGAAACTATGCTGGGAGTATTAAAAGGCCACAATATCAGGCGATTATGGGAGCTCCTAAATCCCATGAACGTCTTTGAAAGAAAAAATGATAGATGATGTTCAAGAACCGGCTTGGGTATCATATTTTGAAGAGCTATATAAGAAGAGACCTACAACGAAGATACATCTGGCTACACTAAATGAAAAGAGATGGTAATTTTCATGGAATCCACAGAGAACTAAACAAAATCAAGAAACTTAATGTCTCACAAGCCCTTGGCCCCGATGGCCTCTCTAATTCAATTATCAAAAAGAATCCGGAAATATGGGCTGCCTTTTGTACTGACATTTTTGAATTAATCAACTGCACAAATACTATAGAGAAACATGGCAATTGGCTACCCTAATCCCTATTTACAAACATGGCCCGACAAAAGAACCATCGAATTACCAACCTCTTGCTTTATTAGACCCATTAGAGAACATTTTCGCAAACCTACTTTTAACAAACTTAACAACTGCTCCAAAATACGGAAACGACAGCCGGTTAAACAAACCAGTTCTGTCAAACAAGTTGGGACGAGTGTCAACTTAATGATCCTGAACCTGCTCAAACAAGAAGCAGCGAATGCCAAAACACAAATATATGCCTCCTTTGTTGACTTGCATCTCGCATTTGCTAAATAAATCAAGAGCTCCTGTGGAGAAACTTAAGCAATGGGCTGCCCGAGTGATATTCTAGAGCCCATAAAATTATTGTATTCAAACCCAAAAAATCAAGTTAGAATGACCACCAATGGGCTTGTAACAAAGATGATACGAACTTGGCATGGCCTGAAGCAAGGATGCCCCATGGCTGCAGCCCTATTTAATCTCTTCACCTCGGATTTTGAGGTGAACATCTATACCCCTCACATGAACCCTCAATACTCAATGCGACTGCTCTCCCCTGTCTAATGTACGCTGAAAATATTGTCATCCTGACAAAAACACCACACGGTCTACAAATTGCATTGGACAAAATGCAAGAATACATGGAAGGGAACAAACTTGCAATGAATGTCAAAAAGACAAAAATCATATCTTTAACACAACCGCATCAAAGAAAGAAAAACCAACATGTTTTCTATCCTCAGAAACAAAAACTTGAACAAGTGCAAATATACAAATATTTGGGCATATGGATCAATCAATCCCCAACAGAACAAAACTGGTCTCTACAGTTAAAATCCAAAGCCAATTTGCTTGCGAGACAAGGCCTGATTACACATAAGAAGTATGGCAAAATCTCAATCAATCCAGTAATAGCCTTTTGTAGGCAAAACGTGACTTCAATACTAGCCTATGGTGATGAAACCATGATAAACATTGATCAGACAATCTGGGAAAAAACAAGGCCCTTTTTTGGAGGAAAATCAAAGCTCTTCCCCAAGCCACTCCAATGCCGTGGATAAGGTACGTGCTTGGTCTCCAATCCCTCCACTCAATAATAATATGGAAAAAACTTGATTTCTATCGAAAATTACACAACGAAGATAACATACCGGCTCTGGACATATTGAGAACTAAACACATTAATTCAATGATGTTGTGTTGACAAAATGGAAAGAAACCATTAACAAGATCCGCATTGAAAAAGAACATCTCCATGGACATGTTAAAAAATAGACCACAGAAAGCGAAAAAAAGCATCTTGCTAGGCTCGACTGGATTGCGACACAACATCGCAAAAACCAGTATAAATTAAATCTAACTTGCGATGGCGAATCACAAGCCTTAAATCAATTGCCGCACTACCTTAATTTGTTCCCAGACCAGCAAATCAGAGATACATTCTTGAGACTCAGACTGAACTTGCTCCCCACCCGAGAGATCACAGGGATAAGAAGTCTGAACAAGGAAATCAGTCAATCATGCAGATTCTGCAAAAATGAGGAATTAACCACATCCATTTACCATATACTGATGGAATGCCAAGCTCTAAACGACAAACGTATTGCTTTCAGTGTAAATTACTCCAGTGCCCTGACGGAACAAGAAGTATCTGAACGATGGTCACAAATATTGACGGGCAATAATAGAAGAACAGTGACCGCTATTGTCCATTTTTTGTGGAGACATTTCTGATGATGGATACGCCACACACTTTTAATTGGGAAAAGTATATGAAGTATATTTGTTTTATTTAATCATTTGAAATTGATCAATATGTGTTCATAAATGTAAGGTTTCAGATATAATCCATAAACATTTTCATAAATTTTTTTAAAAAAATAGGCACTGAACTCTAATTTGGTTCACAATTAAGACGCTAAATGAGGGGCTGAGTTACACAATTATTAGCTCTTGCCTAATGCTGCTGATGCATCCATTCCCCCCTAGTGAGCATGGGCTTTTGGGGCTTAAAGTAGATTTGGATGGGCTGAGGAGTGAATTACAACATGCAGATGGGGCAACGCCTGATTTGGGGACTTGTTGGTGCCTTCTTGGTTGAACAAACTTCAGGGCAGATGTGTTTGTTTCTTAGTAATGCAGAAGTCGTAACCTTTGTGTAAATATCCTGAAAATATTATGCTGGAATCGGCCATCTAAGAAGCGCTTGTGATCACACTACTCGGACAGCAAGATATTTTGGGCAACTTAACCTTCCAGGTCATGCTAAACTGAAAATATAATTGTCCGCAGTGGAGGCTGCTTATAATATTGTATTTTTTTTCATTCTGCTAACACCTATAGTTTGCCACAGGTTTTCTACAAGTGCTGGTAGCTGTTTGTAGACTATGAAGGTGTTTTCTGATGGGTCACTGAAATGCTATGAGCGATAAGCCCCTCCCTCCTCCCTCCCTCCCTCCCTCCCTCCCTCCCTCTCTGCCCTCCTCCCTCCGCCTCCCTCCCTCCCTCCCTCCCTTCCTTCCCTCCTTCCTTCTTCCTTCCTTCCTTCCTTCCTTCCTCCTTCCTTCCTTCCTCCTTCCTTCCTTCCTTCCTTCCTTCCTTCCTTCCTTCCTTCCTTCCTTCCTTCCTTCCTTCCTTCCTTCCTTCCTTTCCTTCCTTCTCTTCCTTCCTTCCTTCCTTCCTTCCTTCTTCCTTCCTTCCTTCCTTCCTTCCTTCCTTCCTTCCTTCCTTCCTTCCTTCCTTCCTTCCTTCCTTCCTTCCTTCCTTCTCGTACTGGATTTTCCATTCGCATTACAAAAGGGGTGATAGGTGTATTTACATTTGCATGGCTGCTCTGACAAACTTGGTATTTTCAATAAGCTGTGCTTGCATTTCCCGGTTCTTTTAAGTTAGAAGATGCTCTACAAAAATTAGAAAAACATAAACTGCATTCAGCACAGGTTTTCCGCATTAGTTTTATGTTGACAGTATGAATGTTGTGTTTCAGTTAAGTGGTTTTTAATGTCAATATCCACGAAAAAGATCCATACATGTTTGCCAGACACTAATGAAAACCAACACAAAGTGTCTGGCAGTGCAGTTAGACTTTCTATTTTCTTGTGTGTGCCTAGAGCTGATTAGGTGGCAGCAGCCGGCGCGTAAATATATTCACCTGCAAAACACAGTAAGGTTCCAGAGTCAATCAGTGGTTGCAGGATTTCAAAATACAACATACAGTAGGGTGAGGGAAACAATTAGTGGATGCAGGTAGGAACAAGTCGAACACTGAATAGAGTGAGAGTGACCATCCAGGTAAAAGGAGGCCAAGAAGAAACATAGGACAGAGCTGAAGAAAGTCATCCTGGAGGTTGCAGGAGGATAGTGGCACGGCAGGCTAAGTCAGGCCAATGGCTACAGCATAATGCACGTTAAGGCGGATGTCAGCGGCCTCCTGAACTAGTTGGTAGAGGCAGGGAGGGGCGGGCGCCTCGCGGCAGGGAAATGGGGGAACACGAGGAGTAACAGGATGGGAAGGCACGAAGAGGACAAGCAGAAGGGTGACCTAAGAGAAGTGTCAGAATGGGACGGCATGATGCGGACAGGCAGAAAGGAGAACTAGGAGGAGCGGGATGATAGGAAAGGCGAACAGGTCTGGCAGTATAGGAGCAGTGAGTCAGGGAATAGGAAGAGAGAGAGAGGAAAGCAGGGGAAAAAAGTGATAAGGCAAGACAATTTACAGCGGACAAAAATGCAGCAAGCCCAGAGCAGGGGGGTAGTAAAAGAGAGTGCAGGAGACGTAAGATAGAAAACAGACATGCTAGAGGAGGCAGAAGGCATCTTTATCTTAGCATACGAGGAGGAACCCATGTAGCACCAGGGTTGAAGGCAGGTGCCCACAAAGAGAGAAGAGTGCCAGAACTGAGTGGTCAGAAGCAACAGAGGTGGGGAGTTGGCTCGTGGAGTGCAGGGGCCTTATATGAATCCTTAGGTGGGGAGGCGTCCCAGCCTGCCAGCGAGAAACTGGGGGTGCATTTTAAGTTGGTATCCTCCAATCGGAGAGTCAACAAAGCAGACAACTATACGACCTCAATTGGTAGAGCGTTGCAGGCTACAAAGTGAAGCAGAATATTTTGGCGCTGCCACACGAAGGTGAGCATCTTCCAGGGAGCAATTGTTGTGACAAATCATTGAAAAATTCTGGCATCCGCCTCCTTCTGCATGCAAAAATCTGAACAAGGGGATTGGATGAAACTCTCCTGATGTAGCTGGAGGTCTGCTCATAACAAATGCCCCCAGTCAACAGGCCTTAAATGGGTGCCCTAGATGGAGAGGCCGGCCCAGCCTGCTGGCTAGGAAGCTGGTGTGAATTTATGGACAAAGGTATGGAGAGGAAGACAGTCGATTAGTCAGGGCGCTGAAGTCAAATCATGTTGGCTAAGTACAATGGGTATGCCATTTTATTCAAATGATATAAACTTTTTTTTTTTAAGTACATTAACGTTTCCTGGAGGCGGTTTTCAATAAAAAAGCCAGCATCCATTTGTGACAATGAGCATGTGAACAAAGCTGGTGACACCCACAAAAAATGAGTATGACATCAAAGTATAGTTGGATAAGAAACACGTGAATTGAGCTCACCATGAGTATGTAACACGTAGATGCAGTACTCTACTTCCTGTCAATGTCCTCTAAAGTCAAAAGAAAACTGACTTGCTTATAATCCTGGAAGAGACAGGGAAGTTACACACTGTACACCACAGTTAAATATTTGGTGGTGAAGCAGGCCTTGGTAATTAAACTCACTTGAACATTGGGGCCAAACATCTTCTCTTTCTCAGGCTTTTTTCATTTTCATGGTATGATACAATATGATATATTTTATTTGTATCGCGCCGATACACAAGTGTTTCATAACGCAACCAGGCAAGGGAGGGGAAAGAAGGGAGGACAAAACAACAATCTTACTAGCCCAGTGACATTGAGAGTGTGCAGGGGCAGGGGAGAGGGAAGGGGGAAAGTGGTAGGGCAGGGGGAGTGGAAAGTGCTGAACACATGATAGAACACCAACAGGTAGTGCGGCAAGCAGGTAGTAAGTGCGAGAATAAGGTGTAGACGACAGGTATATGATAAGTGCTGGAAGGGGACTGTAGGGTGCAGATACAGACCAAGAGCAGGGTTTACCAGGATTCAGTGCGGGTATGAGGCTGAGAGGCCACCAGGGATCTGCGCCTGAAATAAGAGGGTAACCGGCTGCACAGTGCCAAAGCAGACAGATTAGCAGGGGAGAGGAAGAGCGAAGGCAGAAGCAAAGAGGAAGGTCTTGAGGTACTTACCGGAACCGAAGATGGTTCTCCTCAAGTTTCAGAGAGGCAGGAGGCTGTTCCAGATGTATGCCCCAGCAGAGGAAAGGGATCTTCCCCCAACTTGTTGCTTGGAGAAGGACTGATCCTGAGGGAGTTGGAGGTGAAGGAGCGAAGAGCTCAAGTAGGAAGGTATTTACAGAGGGAGAGTTCAAGGTATTGCGGAACCAGCCCAGAAAGCCTTGTGGACAATGCAAGGGTCTTGAATTTAATCCTTGCAGCGCTGGGAGCCAATAAAGAGATTTCAGGGCTGGAGAGATACAATCCAGGGCTTGAGACCAAGGACAAGTCTTGCAGTCCTGTTCTGGATGAGCTAAGAGGGACGGAGAGTGGTTGCAGGCAGATTTTGAAAGAGGCTGTTGCAATAGTCCAGCCTAGAGAGAACCAGAGCTCTGGAACAGTGAGCTCTGGGGGAAGGAGAGGAAAAGGAAGAATACCTCTGAGGAGGTGCAGTTGGTAGTTAGACTTTTTTGAGACGTCAGATATGTGTGGAGAAAAGGAAAAAGTGGAGTCGAAGATGACCCAGAGGTTCTTAGCCTTACCAGTGGGAGCAGGGAAGAGGGCCAAGGGAGGACGGCCAGAGAGTGTCAGGAACGGAAGGTGCAGGTGTGCTGATGAGGAGGATCTTCTGGTCTTAAGGCATTAGGTCGTAGGTGTGTTGTGGCGCACCACACCTGGATTGCGAGACAGACAGTCAGAGATGAAGAGGGGAAGAGGTGGCAAAGGGGAGCCTGAAACAAGTTGGGTGTCATCCGATAGCATTGAAAGATTGAGCAGAGAGCAGCAATGCAGTGGGCGAACAGTGCCAGGTATTGGTTGAAAAGCCAGGAAGAGAGGTTAGACCCCTGGGACACCACAGTAGAAAGTGAGATAGAGGAAAGGAAGGAACCAAGTTGGACCTAGGAGGGTCGGTTGGAGAGAAGGAGGTAGCCAGGCCAGTGCCTGATCAGTGATACCAAGCTTATCACAGAGGCGATTGAGCAGGATGACATGATTGACCATGTCAAAGGCAGAAGAAAGATCAAGTAGGATGAGGACAGATGGGATATTAGAATTAAGGGTGGAGAGCATGTCATCACGGATGTTCAGGAGAGCATCTCACATGTTAATGTTAATGTTAAAGGATATTTGTACCATGCACTGTCCCCACCAGAGTGGTCCCCTGGTGCTCTGGCGGATCTGAAAATGAAAAAATGGGATCAGGGGTAAGTCAGTGTGAGCAAGCAGGAACAGTGCAACAGAGCAGTGATGTGCTTTTGGAAGATTCAGTTCGGTTAACACTGTTCGCTGAGTTTGGGGGTGCTTTACTGTTCAGTAGCAATGTGTTCTGTTGTGCAAAGCTATGTGTGGGTTGTTTGTTGTTGCAGTGTAGTGAAGTTTGTGTGGTTTGTTGTGCTTTAGGGTTGTGGTTGTGTTTGGTAAGAGTTTGAGAGGTGTATGCAGAGGGGTCAGATCGTTAGTGGGTAGGTTATTGGGCTTGCTATATAGAGGTGCAAATGTGCTAAATTTCCACATTATTTCTAGCTGTGGCTCATAAATATCTCTGCATTCTATCTAAATCCTGCCCTAGCTAATATCCACAATCCTGTCTATGTATGACGCATGCCAACATTCACTATTTTATCCAGATGTGGTACTGACCTACCTTCAAGCCTTTCTTGAAGCAATTCAAGCTAGCCTACAGGATTATATCTAAATATGGCATTGTTAATATTCCTAGTGCAGTCTAGGTGTGGCAATGGCTAATATTCGCTATACTATCTAGATGTGGTACAGGCCGACATTCATAATCCTCGATCGATGTGACGCAGGCTAATATTCACAATTCTATCTGAATGTTGTGATTGCTAACATTCACGATTCTATCTAAGTGTTGGATTGCTAACATTCAAATTCCTATCTAGCTGCGACGAATGTTAGTGTTCACCATTCTAACTAAATGTGGTATTTGCTATCATTCACATTTCTGTCTGAGTCCGGCACAGGCTAACATTCACAATCCTGTCTAAATGTGGTGTTTGTGAACATTCATAATTCTATTTAAGTATGGCACTTGGTTACGTTCATGGAGTGGGTAAGGTAGTTGGATAGTGGTGGGCATGTATGCTAATGTCTGTCCTCATGGGGTTGTCGCTTGTGTTCTGTTCCACCTAGAGTCGTCTCTCTTGTTGTTGTAGGAGTTTCCCTTAGTCGGTTCTGGGTGTTGCCTGTGCCTTGATTATTCTTTCAATCTGTTCTTTGTGTTTCCTGTTTGATTGTTTAGTTGTTTCAGTTTGGTTCCGAGGTGTTGAAGAGCCAGGTTTAGTCGTTTTTTAAATTGTACGTGGTCTTGGGTGTTTCTTATTTCTTTCTGGCTTTTGTTGCATGTTTTTCTGCGAAGGTGGGAGAAGGAGGAGCCTCCTAGATTTTTCTTGATGTATGGTTTTGGTTCCAGGTGGATTTCATTGCTTGATCTGGGGAGTCTTGTTGGCTTGTAGATTGTTATTTTCTTTTGTAGGAATTCAACTCCCTCTCCGCTTATTGCCTTGTGTGTTATGCACATTGTTTGAAGGTGATACAATGTTTGACTGGGAGCCAATGTAGTTTTTTTAGTTCTGGAGTGATGTGGTCTCTTCTTTATAGTTTGAGGAAAAGTCTGGCTGCTGTATTTTCGATGTGTTGTAGTTATTCTGGCATCCGAGGTAGAGGCTCTTTGCGTAGTTAATTCTTGACATGATGAGGGCGACGATTGTAAGTGTTTTGTGGAGAAGGAGAGAACAGGTAGGAGTCTTCTTGTTGTGTGAAGGAAGAAGAAGCATTTCTTGATTATTGTGGGCCTGAGCCCCATTGCAGAGGACCGGCCGCATGCTGTGTGTACACAGCCACTGGATGCCGGACCAACTTATTAGAGTAGAGATGAGGTGAGTATGATACCGGTGCCACTGCCCCCTCCCTCAATCCTATCACTCCGCCATTGAAACAACCACAACCCATGACCAACGTCTTACAGTATTGCAGGCACACGCTGTGCTACTGCAACGTTAATCGATCAGCACGACGAAAATGCTGTTTGCCTCCTAAAATGGGTGCTTAATGCCATTGTTTGGTTTGCTGCCTAGCAACAGCAGTAGCCTTAAACTGTCACATCTGCCGGCAGGCAGAAGCCGGCACACTTAGAGCGAAGCGCCGTAGAGACAAGTGCCTGTTTTGCTCCTGTTTGCGCACTGTGGCGCATGCAGCCATAACTCCTACAACTGCGGTAAAGCAAGGTCAGAAGTCAGCCCACTCTTGCCACCTATACAAAAGCTATGCAAACAACCTTGACACTGGGGATATCGTCCAGCTGGGAAAAGCTGCCCTATTCACCTTCTAAGCTTATCCCTCCACTGCCCCTTTCATCCAATATCACTACCTTCCTCAGCACACCGAGCAACGGTGCACCCCTAATCACTCGCCGTGCCTTCCAAGAGTGATACTCACAATGCGCATTCCTTTAGCGCTATGACATGCTTAACGAAGACTCTACCATTGGTATCAACTTGCTGAGAACCCAATAACTACTCCCAAAACCCCGAGTAACACTACTGCATGATTGTGCAGTTGTGATCTTCACAACTAAGCTCCTTAATTCGACTGTGTGAACACTCACTCTTTATGTTCAGCCGACTATATCCTCAGCTCATTTAGCCTACTTTGCATTCTATGTTGCTAGCCCAGGTTCATTTTAGCCTATTGTGATTCATACGCTTTGGTAGCCCACTGTGAACCAAATGCATTTAGCCTACCTTAAATTCTATGTTGCCAGCCCAGGTGCATTTTAGTCTATTGTGATTCATCCGCTTGCTAGCCCACTGTGACCATATGCATTTAGCCTACTTTAAATTCTATGTTGCTAGCTCAGTTGCATTTTAGCCTATTGTGATTCATACGCTTGCTAGCCACTGTGACCAAATGCATTTAGCCTACTTTAAATTCTATGTTGCTATCCCAGGTGCATTTTAGCCTATTGTGATGCATATGCTTTGTTAGCCACTGTGACCAAATGCATTTAGCCTACTTGACTCTACTGCTTTTAGCCTACCGTGATTTTGATGTTTTAACTAGCTGTGATCGTAATGTGATACTAACGTGTAGCACTGAAAATTGACCTTGACCATACTTATCCTTGTGTCTAGTGACCCCAGCGCTTCACACACCCATCCACCTTGCCCATTTTCTCCTACCATGCCAGGCTGGCTATTCATCATTATGTTCCCATACTACCTCATTGCTAGCAATACCCCTTGCTCTGGCAACCACTTTCTAGCCTTTAGAAATGGTCTATCCAGATTGGCTGCCCCAGACACTTCCCAACGCCCTGACCCACACCTTTACTCCCTACCACACAACCATTTCCCACATTCACTAGCCACAATCTGACCACTAACTTCACCGTTAGAGAACTCACCTCCACCCTTGAAACCTCTGATGCCATAGTACTACCCAAAACATACCCTGTTTGAAAGGGGCCCCTAGGGGTCCCTAACGTCTATGGAAACAAGGCGAGTCACCACACACGATAGATATGCCAGACACAAGGTTGTATTACCAAAGCTAGGGTTTATTGCAAAGCAAAAGTCTCAGTTGGCCAACTCGGTCTCACGCCCCGCAACGTGTATCTCTAGACCTCGAGGGACGCAAGAGAGTGAATTATGTACATCAGTTACATATATACAAAATGCATATCAAACGATCAGCTATGACATGTTTAACACCCCCCTTTTATTGGGTTTCTTTGAACTTGGTGTGATGATGGACATCTCCAACAACTATGACACCTTCAAACATCTATTCTAGTAACATTTTGCAATTTGTGAGTGCGGAGGCATCTTTCAGTTGTTGAATAGAACACAGCGCTTCTGTTCTTGGAAGCGAGCTACATACGGGGGGAAGAGTTGCATTCCGGACCTTCCTATCTATTAGGTGCAATTCGTGTCCTGGGAGCTGACACGCTCTAGCGGGCTCAGCAAAGGGGGGCCGTAAGAAAAGCATAATTCAAGCCTTTAGCTATATTATTCTAACATATTCTACCATATAACGAGACTGGCTGGCAGCTGCGAAATGATTAAATGCCCTGCAGCTCTGCTTCAAGGCTACATTCGGGAGGGAGCCGGGAATTCTTCCTGGCGCTGCCTACGTTTGTGTTTCAACAAACTCTTGTTGTCCTCACGGCCCTGCGGCCTTGTCCTTTTTACGTACAGACAACAATGTTTTACAATCGAGCAGTGTAAGCGGAAAATATACTGTGAAGCAATAGGAACAGAAAGCAATGAGCAATGGTTAGAAAACAAAAAGGCGATTCTTGTTACATCAAAATGGCCGTTCATTGGCAAACTCGAAAACCTATATTCTGTCATATCGTGCATGAAACGGTTGGCCCACGGCCACCAAAATATGTTTGCGGTCACAAAGTAGAGGTATCAATTTTTCTAGACTGACATGTTGTGGGCACGGATAGAATATCACGCCTTAGATCACGCACCCAAAACATCTACACGCACCCCGCCATCACACACAGAACAACATCACAAACACCCAACCCTAACAAATTCAGGCAAAAAAATTAAAAAATATGTAGATCACCTACCATATCGACTACCACAAAAATTCCAAAGATCATCCAAACACCTAAACTTACCACAGCCACAGCATCCAAGCCATTGATTAGTCTCAAAAGTGCCTTTATAAACGCTCGCTCTATAGGAGCACACACCATTGAAATTCATGACCTCATCACGGCACACAACCTAGACCTATTGATGATAACTGAAACCTGGGTCCACCATGCATAAGGACCCTCCCTTGCATTGGCCATACTGCCACTTTACAACATTTTCAGAACTGATAGAACCCACCAGCCACCATGAAACCGACATCTCACTACTTCTCACACCACTTATCAAACCTACTCCTAAATGTATCCTTCTTGGAGACTTAAATCTAGGATTCAATGACAACCTAGACCCCAAAGCTGATAATCTACACTCAGCACTCAAGGACATGAAATTCACTCAGCAAGTAGATGATCCAACACATGTCAAAGGTAAAACTTTGGACTGAATCCTATCACTTAATACTAATATTAGTATGGACGCAATCAACCCGCTCAGCTGGACAGACCATCATTGCATCCACTTCACTCTCACTAGTGACAAACCTACCTCTCCCAAAACTAAAACAACTGACATTATCGAATCCAGAAACTCCTGCAAACTCACAGTAGAGAAATTTGCACCAACCCTCAACAAACACCTTGAAACTATACCAACCAATAGCAATGACCCCAGCATCATTCCGACTACTATCACAAATGCCTCACACTCTCCATCGATGAAGCAGCTCCCATCTCATCTAAAACACGTTGCATAGACAAAAAGAACCAATTCTGGTTTGACCAAGAACTAGTCTCAGTAAGAAGAACCAAATGCACCCTTGAACATGCTCACATCAAACGCCCTACCCCGGACTCCGCCATAGACTTTAAGAATGCCAACAAAATATATAAATCAACCATCATCGCACACACAAGCCAACACCTCTAACACAACGAATTAGCAATGCCGTCTCAGACTCTAAAGAGTTATTCGCATACTCAGGGAAGTAGAAAATCCCATCCCCCGACAACGCACACTAACGTCAGAAAAGAATGGTGCACCACCATCCAAGACGCTTTCTCAGCCAAAATCACGATGTTACAAAACGAAATCTCCATTAAAAGACAATCACTAGAAAAAAAAACACACCCATACCTCCACCCATCACCCTCTTGGAGAAACCTAACACCCATTTCATTTTGCTCCAGTCACCCAAGAAATAGTGCTTAATACCCTATTTAAATTGAAAGCCTCAACTGCAAACGAGACAGTGTCCCAGCTAAACTAGTGTAAGAATGTGCTCCCTATCTAGTTCCCACATCACCAACTTTGTCAATGCCTCCTTCAATACCAACATAGTTCCAGCAAGTATAAAAGAAGTCTGGGTCACCCCACCCTTAAAAAAAAGCCCTCACTCGACCCCAAAGTTTCCACAAACTACCGCCCAATAACAACAGTCCCCTTTCTCCTGAATCTCAGAGACAAAATAGCCTATACGCAAATTCAATCCCATCTCAAACAGAATAAACTCCTGGGAACTAGACAATCAGGTTTCAGACCTAATCATAGCACTGATACAGACCTTTCTATACTTGAAAAACCATATGGACATTATTAGAGATTCAGGAAAACTCTGCATTCTACTGCTATTAGATCTCTCCGCAGCATTCAACCTTGTGTAGACCATGATAAACTATGACTTCAATTTCTCGAATGATGCCACCAAGTGGGTTAAATCCTTTGTCTCTGAATGGACATCTAGAGTGGCTATAGGCAAGGAAGCTGCTGACCCTATACCAGTCCCCATAGGAGTCCCCAAAGTATCATGCCTTTCCCCAGCACTATACAACGCTAACACTAAACTCCTCCTCTGCCCTAGACGATATGGGTGTCATCTACACCAACTGTGCAGAAGACACCCAGATCCTCATTCCCATCAGACTACTCCTCCATCAATATTGATGGCAGCATGATCCCGGTTCTCAAACAGGTGAAAACACTTGGAGTATACATAGATGCCAACCTTACAATGAAGAAACACATCAGTACGCTTGCATCATCCACAGCATATACATCTAAACTCATAGTGTCAAGTCAACAGTTCCTGACCCCGACTAATTGCCTCACCCTGGCTAGAGCTCTGGTGTTGTCCAGATTGGACTACTGTAATGTACTTCTTGCAGGGATTTCCACCACCAACCTTAACAGACTACAGCTTTTACAAAATAAAGTGTTAAGAGCAGCACTAGGGATAAAAAAATATGACCACATATCCAAGGTTAGGAAGGACGCCCACTGGTTGCCCATTAAAGCCAGAATAATCTTCAAAACATGCATCAAACCCAAATGCATCACCAACAAAGCACCACTCTACCTGAACAATGTCCTACAAAAAAAAGAAAACGTCTGAACCTTAAGATCCAATGATGAACAAAACCTAGTGACACCTCGTTATAACAACAACAAAGCAGGGAGTAGTAGCTTCTATGTTCTAGCTCCCAAACAATGGAACTCCCTACCTACCTATATCCAAAAAGAGACCTTGTTCCCCATGTTTAAAAAACAACTGAAAACATTCAACCTATTTTAGCACCGCAACTAACTAAATGTCTGTATCCTATATTCAATTAATGCCTGTGTATACCAATATTTTTCAAGATGTGTGTAACCACGCTGTGATACCCCAGGGTCTGGGTGTCTAACAAATGAATAAATAAATTACGTGTATTTGTGGTTCTTAGATGGAGTTTGGCATGGTTCCCATTTCTGTGGGCCAGTGAATGTAGCTGTTGTTCTCCTGATTTTTGGATATAATCATGATTTCTGTCTTCCCTGAGTTGATATTCAAGTTGTTGGCGTTCATCCAGTTAAAGACTTCTTTGAGATATTCTATTAGGGTTGACTGATCGGCTTGAGTATCTTCGATTTTGTAGATGATTTGAGTGTCGTCTGCGTAGTTGTAGCATGTAATTTTGTATTTTTTTTAACATCCTGATCACTGGAGTCTGGCAAATGTTGAAATATAGTGTTGCTAGTGAGGATCCCTGTGGTACTCCACAGTCATTAACTCATGGAGTAGATTTGAAGGGTTGTATCCATGTGGTTTCTGTTCTGTATGCTAGGAATGATTTAATCCAGAGGAGCACCATGTCTGTTATACCTTTATCTTCCAATCTT
Source organism: Ambystoma mexicanum (assembly GCA_002915635.3). Taxonomy (NCBI): domain Eukaryota; kingdom Metazoa; phylum Chordata; class Amphibia; order Caudata; family Ambystomatidae; genus Ambystoma; species Ambystoma mexicanum. The sequence continues at coordinate 831,228,660 of CM030321.1, forward strand.
TTGATTAGGGTGTCATGGCTTTCTGTGTCGAAGGCTGCAGAGAGGTCGAGCAGAATCAGAGCTCAGGTTGTGTTGGAGACTGTATTTGTTTTTAGGTCGTCCCATATGGATAGTAGTGCCGATTCTGTTCCTCTTGCGGGTCTGAAACCGACTTGTGCTTGGTCTACCAATTGGTGTTTTTCTACATTTCTTGGGTTCATTTGTATACGTAAGTTTCTAGGAGTTTTGCCAGGTAGGGAATATTTGAAATCGGTCTGTAATTGGAGAGGTCTTCCATGTCGTCACTTGTGTTTTTAAAAGTGGTTTAATATATGCTGATTTGAAGGATTGTGGTACAGTTTCTGTTGTGAGTGAAAGATTTAGGAGGTTTCTGTAGTATAGGAGGTTTCTGATGGCGTTCCTTGTCCAAGGATTGATTTGTAGATGTTAGGGGCAGTGATCCATGGGTTATCTCGCTTTCTTGCTGTGTTTTACCAGCTTGACGAATACCTCTGCTGATATTTCAGGAAAGCTTTGGAGTTTGTGCTGTGGCTCCTCGTCAGGTACCGTAAATTGAGTGTTAGTTGGTCTGTTTTATATGATTTGTCGGATATCGTTGATTGTTTTCTTGAACTGGTCTGCCAGGTCATTGCATAGTTTCTCTGAGGGGGTTGGAGTGTTGTCGCAACTAGGTGGGTTTCTCATTTCTTTTATGATGTTGAACATTTCTTTTTGTGTGTTGGTGGCATTGGTGATTCTGTCAACATATTGCCTTCTCTTTTCCCTTTGAATGACATTCTTTTTTGATCGGATTTGTTTGTGGAACTGGGTTTTCTTGTCTTGGTTGTATTCTTTCCTCCATTCAAATTCCAGCTTCTTGCTGTTCTTTTTCATGGTGCTTAGTAGTGGGGTGAACCATTTTGCCATTGCTCTTTTTCTTGAGGGGGTAAATGGATTTTCCGAGGTGATGTTTTCAATTGTATCAGCAATCTATTTGTGGATTAGCTCAGCTTTCCCCTCTAGGTCAGCCAGCTCCAGTTCTGTTGTTGAAGTTCTGGTCATCTCCAGTTGTTCCATTAGGTTGTTTGCTTTGAGGGTTTTCCAGTTTCTTTTTGTGGTGGATGTGTGCTTGAGGTACTGGGTGCTGATTTGAGTTGTTAGTGTTATCACAAATGGGATGATGAGATGGTCACTCCAAAGTATTTGTATCGGTGGCGCTGTAGTGATACGTTTTTTCTTGGCGAAGATTGCGTCAAGCGTGTGTCCTGCCGAGTGTGTTGCCCCTTTGACCAACTGTTGTAATTTTAATGGTTGTTAGTTACCCAATTAATGAGTTTTGAGAGTTGGCGTCTTTTTTTCTAACCAATTGTTGAAGTCCCACAGGATTATTAGATGTTCGTACCCGATGGCTATGCTGGTGATGGCTTTGTATGTCGGTAGTCTGTAAACCAGTATGAATTTGATGTTTGTATTTTGATTCGCTGATTGGTGTATGACCTTGGTTTGGCAGTTTAGGATGTTAAGAGGTTTGTCTGTTTTTACTTTCAGGTGTTATTTGAATGCTATTGCAAGGCCTCCTCCTTTTTTATGTTTCCTGTTTAACTGAAAGCATTTGAAGTTGGTGGGGAGGCAGCTTTGGAGCGTGATTTTGGAGTTGTCATCCATCCATGTTTCTGTGATGAATATGATGTCAATGCCGTTGTCACAGAGAAGGTCAAAGATCTCTGTTGAGTGTTTTGACATGGATCTTGCATTTTTGAGGTTGCAATGGATTTTAAAGGTGTAGTTTGCTTTGTTCTTTAATGTCAGCGTTGTTTTCTGGCTGGTGTTAATGTTTCCTTCCTGGTAGATCTCAAGTTGAGGTGTTGGTACAGCTGTGTCTATGTCATTGAAAATTTCTTCTAGGTTCAGTCTTAGGTTTTTGTTATCATCAGGCTTCTCTTCTAAATTTTGTGGCTGTCGAGTGGAAGGTCCTCTTGTTTTGGTGATGTAAAGTTTTAGAGTGTCGATTATGTTCTTGTTATTTCTAGCTTTGTCCGTTCTTCTTCCGCGTGGTTGAGTTTGGTTGTCAGTTGTTCTTGATTTGTACATTGGGTTGGTTTGTTCTGGTGAGTGGTTATTTGCGAGATGTGGAGTTAGGTAGAGGGATTTCTCTCTTCTTTCGGCGCTGGTTCTGTTATCATTCCTGTCTGTGGGAGTGTCTTCTGTAGGTGTGAGTCTTCAGAGGTATTCAGTTGTGTTTGTTCTTTCTGCTCTTTTTCTTTGTCTTTCCTTTGGTCCCATTCGTTCGCATTTGCGCTGCATTTTGAGCTTGAGCATTTTTTGTTGGTTTTTCTTTCTGTGCGTTGATGCAGAGTTGGTCTTTTTGCTTTTAGTCCGACTGTCTTGTGGTGTTCGACTGGGCGTGGGGGAATGTCTGGTATAAGCTTGGTCTCTGTCTGTTGGGGTGGTCTAGTCAGGTGATATTGTAGGGTTAGTTCAGTCGCTGTCTCGAGTTTAGGTTGTCCGTTTGGGAGGTTTACTAGGGTTATCTCAATGGGATAGTGCAGTGGCTGTCCTTAATTTGGGTCTCCCTGGAAGAGGTTTACTGCAGTAAACAAAACTTTGTGGTGTGAAGCAGGTTATAGCTAATAACTACAGAATTATCCACGTGCATACTGTTAATCACAGTGCTGTTTTAGGAGGCAAAAGGTAATAATCACAGTACTATTCTATCGTGATGCTTTCTGGATGTGAATTTGGTCAATGTGTGCTAATCTTAAAGGTTAGTGTTCAGTCACATTATCACAGTGCTATCTTAGAGGCACAAACTAGTAATCACGGTGCTATCCTAGAGGTGTTCAAGTTTATAATCCTAGAGGGCATAAGCTAATAATTACAGTACTATCCTATACGGTGCACGTTAATGTTCATAGTATTATTCTATAGTGGCGCCTTCTGGATATGAATCAGGTTCATTTGTGATTGTCTCTATGGGTAGGGTGCATTCCACCAATCCCAGTATTACCCTAAGGAACAGGCCAGTAATCACAGTGCTATCCTAGAGGACATTAACTAATAATCACATTCCTATTCTAGAGGTGTTCAAGATAATAATCTTAGAGGGCATAAGCTAATACCCAAAGTGTTGTCCTAGTAGGTAAAAACTAATAATCACAGTGTGGTCCTAGAGGGCACAAGCTGATAATCACAGTCCTATTCTAGAGGTGTTCAAGCTAATAATCTTAGAGGGCACAATCTACTAATCACAGTCCTCTTCTAGAGGTGTTCAAGCTAATAATCTTAGAGGGCACTCACTAACACTCACAGAGCAGTCCTAGAGGGCACACACTAATATTCACAGTGTGGTCCTAGAGGGCACAAGCTGGTAATCACAGTCCTATTCTAGAAGTGTTCCAGCTAATAATCTTAGAGGGCTCAAGCTAATAATCACAGTGTAGTCCCAGAGGGCAAAAGCTAATAACCAGGTGTGGTCCTAGAGGGCACAAGCTAACAATCCCAGTCCTACTCTAGAGGTGTTCAAGCTAATAATCTTCAAGAGCACAAGCTAATACTCACGGTGCAGTCCTAGAGGGCACAAGCTAATAATCACAGTGTGGTCCTAGAGGGCACAAGCTGATAATCACAGTCCTATTCAAGAGGCATTCAAGCTAATAATCTTAGAGGGCACAAGCTAATACACACAGTTCCATTCTGGAAGTGTTCAAGATAATAATCTTAGAAGTCAGAAGCTAATAATCACTGTGTGGTCCTAGAGGGCACAAGCTAATAATCAAAGTACTATTCTAGGGTGTTCAAGATAATATCTTAGAGGGCACAAGTTAATAATCACAGTGTAGTCCTAGAGGGCACAAGCTAGTATTCACAGCATGGTACTAGAGGGCACAACCTAATAATCACAGTCCTATTCTAGAGGTGTTCAAGCTAATAATCTTAGAGGGCACACGCTAATAATCACAGTGTAGTCATTGAGAGCACAAGCTAATAATCACAGAGTGGTCCTAGAGGGCACAAGCTAATGATCAAAGTCCTATTCTAGAGGTGTTCAAGATAATAATCTTAGAGGGCACAAGATAATAAGCACAGTGTGGTCCTAGAGGGCACAAGCTGATAATCATTGTCCTATTCTAGCAGTGTTCAAGCTAATAATCTTAATGTTTCCACTAATAATCACAGTGTGGTCCTAGAGGGCAGAGGCTGATAATCACAGTCCTATTCTAGAGGTGTTCAAGCTAATAATCTTAGAGGGCACAATCTAATAATCACAGTCCTATTCTAGCAGTGTTCAAGCTAATAATCTTAATGGTTCCACTAATAATCACAGTGTGGTCCTAGAGGGCACAGGCTGATAATCACAGTCCTATTCTAGAGGAGTTAAAGATAATAATCTTAGAGGGCACAAGCTAATAATCACAGTGTGGTCCTAGAGGGCACAAGCTAATAATCACAGTCCTATTCTAAATGTGTTCAAGCTAATTGTCTAATTACAGTACTATCGCAGTGTAAGTAGGTTTGTTATGTGCCAGGCGTTTCAGGATAGAGTGGTGCTCTAGTCCCCACCCTGGCCACTCTTTCCTCCCTCGTTGCTGCTGGTTGACGGGTTTGGGGCTGGCTTCCCCTGCTCTGCTGACACCTGCTGACACAACTTGGAGCCGTCTCTGTTGGAGCCTCCCTTTGCCTTGGGGCCCTTAGCCTTGGGTCTGCCGGGCAGAGGGCTGCCCTGAGAGGGTCCGTTAGGACCAGAGAAATAGCCAATCATGGGTGGAGGGAAGGCTCGGAGGCGGGCGGAGGGCCAGGAAGATTGGAAAGGGAGCCGAGGAAATAAGGTATCACGCGGGGCCTGAGGGCAACCAAGAGCAGGGCCCAGGATTTCAAAAGGCCTGTGAGGGTCAGAGGACCTAAATCAGCTCACCTGGGACCACTGGGTGGCTCAGGCATTATCCCACGGTGCAGCTGTTCACGGAGATAGCCAAACAAAGATTCAGGCAATCACAGGTGCTGGGAGAGCTGGGAGGCAGGCGGAGGGAGGGGAAGAGTGGAAAGGGAGCTGGGGAAATGAGGCAGAACACAGGGTTTGGGAGCAACCAAGAGCAGGGCCCATGATTTCAAAAGGCCTGCAAGGGTCAGAGGACCTAAATCAGCTCACCTGGGACCGCCGGGTGGAACAGGCGTAATCCCACAGTGCAACTGCTCACGGAGATAGCCAAACAAATATTCAGCCAATCACGAGTGGAGGGAGGGCTGGGAGGTGGGAGGAGGGAGGGGAAGAGTGGAGAAAGGGAGCAGGGGAAGCAAGGCAGTACCCAGGGTCTGGGGAACCCAAGAGCAGGGCCCAAGATTTCAAAAGGCCTGTGAGGGTCGGAGGACCTAAATCAGCTCACCTGGGACTGCTGGGTGGCAGAGGCGTTATCCCACAGTGCAGCTGCTCACGGAGATAGCCAAACAAATATTCAGCCAATCACGGGTAGAGGGAGGGCTGGGAGGCAGGCAGGGGTGGGGAATTGTGGAATGGGAGCCGGGGAAATGAGAAAGAATATTGGGCCCGTGGGCAACCAAGAGCAGGGCACAGAATTTCAAAAGGCCTGCGAGGGTCAGAGGACCTAAATAAGTTTAACCGGGACCGCCGGGTGGCACAGGTGTTATCCCACGGAGCAGCTGCTCAAGGAGATAGCCAAACTAAGATTCAGCCAATCACGGGTGGAGGTCAGACTGGGAGGCAGGCGGAGGGAGGGGAAGAGTTCAAAGGAAGCTGGGGAAACGAGGCAGCACGCGGGGCCTGGGGGCAACCAAGAGCAGGGCCAAGGACTTAAAAAGACCTGCGAGTGTCGTAGGACCTAAATCAGCTCATCTGGTATTGCCGGGTAGCACAGGTGTTATCCCATGGTGCAGCTGCTCATGGAGATAGCCAAACAAAGATTCAGCCAATCACAGGTGGGGGGCTGGGAGGCGGTCATAGGGAGGGGAAATAATCTCAAATCCAGTCTATTGACAAACTTCTGATTGATCCTTGGAATTGTCTGGCTTGTGTAGAACATGGAGGCCTTAATTTTAAGTTCAATAACATCAGCTCAAGTCTTTGCAAAAACTGTGTCCCGACTTGAAATTGCTGCTTTTTTCAGAGCAAACATGCTAAGCAGTGTTCTCCTCAAGGACATAGATTTTCAATCTCCAGGAAATATTCTGTTTAGGAAGAATTACATGTGCAAAGTACACCATAGGGCCCACAACTGTAGTTGTGTGTCAATCTCTGGGCATGGCCTCGGATGTGTGGGGGAGTTGGAATCTCAAGGTGATAAACAACATTTACTTGCAGTGATATGATATGATACAATATATGATATGATATGATATGGCATTTATAACGTGCCTATACACAAGTGTTTCAAGGCACAACGAGGCAAGGGAAAGTGAACAGAGGGAGGACAGAGACAACAATCTTACTAGGCCAAGTGATATTGAGATCACGCAAGTGAAGGGCAGCAGGGAGGGGAACGAGTGCCAGCGGAGGGGGAGGGGGGCAGTGCTGTACATGGAATCAAACAATAACAAGAAGTGCAGCCACCATTTGGCAGGTGCACGGGTAAGTGCAGACATCGGGTGTCCAATAAGTGCAGGTTTGGGGACTGTAGGGTTACAGATACAAACCCAAGTACAAGGGTTGCCAGGGGACAATGTATGTGGGCAATTGGGCGGGCAGGAACCTGGGCCCAAAATCAGATGGTAGCCAGGTGACCAATGCAGTATCAGACAGTAGATCAGTAGGGGAGAGGATGAGAGAAGGCAGAAGCAAAGAGGAAGGTCTTGAGGTGCTTCCAGAACCGGAGATGGTTGGTTCTCCTCAAGTTTCAGAGAGGCAGGGAGGCTGTTCCAGAGGGAGCCCCCAGTAGAAGAAAGAAATATACCCCCAACTTGTTGCTTGGAGAAGCGTCTGACCTTCAGGTAGTTGGAGGAGGAGGAGCGAAGAGCTGGAGTAGGGAGGTATTCATGAGGAGAGAGTTGGAGGTATTGAGGACCCAGGCTCCGGGAGCCCTTGAGGGTCTTCAACTTAATACTTGCAGCCACTGGGAGCCAATGAAGAGACTTCAGTGCTGGGTAAATACGATCCCTGGACTTGGGGCCGAGGACAAGTCGCACAGTCCTATCCTGGAAGAGTTGCAGAGGGCGGAGAGAAGAAGCAGGCAGATTTAAAAAGAGGCTGTTGTCATAGTCCAGCCTAGAGAGAACCAGAGCTCTAGAGAGAGTGAATCTCTGGGGGAAGGAGAGCAAATGAAGAATACCTCTGAGGAAGTGCAGTTGGTAGTTTGACTTCTTAGGGAAGTTAGAGATGTGAGGAGAAAAGGAGAGTGTGGAGTCGAAGATGACCCCAAGGTTCTTAGCCTCATAGGTGGGAAGTAGACCAATGGAGGCAAGCCAGAAAGTGACAGGAAAGGAGGCTGCAGGTGTGCTGATGAGGAGAATCTCTGTCTTACTAACATTAAAGCAGAGATCATTGGTGGCACTCCACTCCTGGATATCAGACAGACAGCCAGAGATGAGAGAAGGAGAAGAGGTGGCAGAGAGGAGTGTCATCCGCATAGCACTGAAAGTTGGAGCAGAGGGTGTCAATGCGCATCGTGAGAGGTGCCAGATATTGATTGAAAAGCCAGGGAGAGAGGTTAGACCCCTGTGGAACACCACAGGTAGAGAGTGAGATAGAGGAAAGGAAGGACCCAAGTTGGAGGATCAATCAGAGAGGGACGAGGTTAGCCAGGTGATACCCAGGTTATCACAGAGACAGTTTAGCAGGATGGCATGGTTGACCATGTCAAAGGCAGAAGAGAGATCGAGTAAGATGAGTAAGATGATAATGGAGGGGCGATTAGAATCAAAGTTAGAGAGCAGGTCTTCACTTGTTCAGGAGAGCAGTTTCCATGCTTCTGACTGCTCTGAAGCCAGACTGATGGTCATGGAGACAACCAGCAGATTCAGTGTGAAGATTCAGCTGGGAGATGGCCAATTTTTCCAGGAGTTTGCCCAGGAAAGGAGTGATGGAGATTGGGCAATAGCTAGCCAGGTAGGAGGTGTCGGCTGAGGGTTTCTTGAGAAGAGGGTACACAAGAGAGTGTTTCAAGGGGGAAGGGAACGCACCAATGGCAAAGGAGTGATTGCGGAAGACAGCCAGGGCAGCAGTGAGGGGTGTCAATGTGGTCCTTGATGGTTAAGAAAAGAAGCTGTTTTGATGAGACTTTCATAGATCAGACTTATTTAGAAAACCTTGTCAGGGGCATAACAGAGGAAAGCAAGAGAACGAAGGAGGAGAGGAGGCAACAGAGGGGCCGGAGGTAGAGGAGTGAGTAGAGGGAGGAGGAGGAGGAGAGGATGAAAGGGTGGACAGGATGTCTTGGGTTTTAGAGATTAAATATGAAGCCAGGGCAGTGCAGAGGGCCTGGGAGGGGACAGGAGAAATAGAGACTGCAGCAGGATTGGCTAGCTTTTGCAGATTTTAAAGAATTTGTCTGAGTTGTTAAATGCTGCAGAGACGTGGGCTTGGATGTGGGTTCTCTTCTTAGTGTGGACAGAGAGCCGGTATTGCCTTTGGAGCAGGTGGAAGGGCAGTTTGTCAGAGGATGCACAGGGTGCTTGCCATTTCCTCTCAGCCACGCTGCACTTGCATTTAAGGGTGACGGAATCATACCAGGAGTTGACCTTGGCATTGAGCTTCAAGGTAATCCTCATGACAGGGGCAAGAACATCGGCAGTATCAGAGATAGAAGAGTGGAGCATGGAAAGGACTGTGTCAGGATGTGAGTCAGCCAGAGGTGGAAGAGGGGGAGAGAAAGTGGCGGCAAAAGCTTCAACTGACACACGCTTCATGGGTCAGATGACAGAGGAGAGATGTAGTAGTGCTGGAGTTGGCTTGGCCTTAGGGGTAGAGAGGGAGAGATGGAAGGAAAGGATGAAGTGATCACTGCAGGAGAGAGGAGTTGTGAGAGGGATAGAGAGGAGCAGGTCTGAGGAGATCAGAACATCCACAGTATTCCCTGCAGAGTGAGTCGGGCCAGAGGGGAGAATAGAAAGAGAGTGGGAGTCACAGAGGTTGTGAACGAGTCCTGAGGAGGAACTATAGGTATCCATGTGGATGTTGAAGTCTCCCAGGAGGAGGAGTTGAGTGGTTGAAGCCAGGAAAGAGGGCAAGAGCTCCACCCACTCAGAGAGGAAGGAGGTGATCTGGCCAGATGGCCAATAGGGAGTAGCCATGGTAAGAGAGTGACCAGGGGAGGGAGGCAAACAAGGCATTTGAGAGAGGAGTAGGCCTGCATAGGAATGACAGAGGCAAGAATCCACTACGGAAGATCAAGGCTATACCCCCTCCAGAACGGTTTGAAATGGGTGCGGAGAGGATTTTGTAGCCATGAGGGAGGAGAGTGTCAAAGCTTGTGACAGAGCTGGCCGTGAACCATGCATCAGTGAGACCAAGGACATCAACGCGGAGGCGGCAGATGTCAGAGGAGTGTTTTCGACGGCCGAGCGAGAGATGAGTGTGACAATATGGAGAAGGTTGCCAGCCTTGAAAGATTTACGGGATGGGGTGAAAATCAGAGGTATGCCCTGCAGAGGTGTAGAAGGAGCCTGAGGGAGGTCAGAAGAGGAAAGACAAGAGGGAAAGGTAGCCAAGGAAGAGACATAGGGCGGAGGCAAGGAAACATAAGGAGGGAGAGAAGGGACAGCAGGAAAAGAAAGGAAATTGATGAGGCGCTGGAAGTAACTATCAAATAGGAGAAGGTTGGCCTGATGGCCTTGGACCAAGATGCTGACATTCAGCTAAACATTAATGATGACCTTAGTGGAGTGGAAGGGGGGCAAAAGGGCCTCCCACTGGGTGCCACCATTAATGAGAGAAGAAGAGAAAGGAGAGAGCACAGAGACAATATGAAGAGTAAATAGGTCTGCCGAGGGAACGACAAAGAGGATGAGGTGAAGGTCTGTCTGGAGGAGGCACTGGTATAGGTATCAGCAATAGGGAGGCCTGGGTTGGAGACCAGGATATTCTTTATGAACTTCTTCCTTCCAGACTTAGTGAGGAGAGCAGGATAGTCGATAGAGAAGCAGTTTGGAAAGATAGGAGAAACAGAGAGAAGGTGGGGGAAAGAGAAGAGAGGAAGAGGGTTGGAGGGGACGTGTAGGGGGGAACATTAGGGAAGGACATAAGGAGGGGTGCAAGCAGACAATACAGAAAGGGACAAGATACACAGTGGACAGTTTAACCTAAGTAAACAATAGCTCAGCAGGAAGAGCAAGGCAGATAAGGCAGTCAGGTAAACAAAACAGTTTACCAGGGCATCAATAGCAGAGCAGTCACTGAAAAAAATAAAAAAAACCTAGAGGAGGGTGGAGTGCATCAGAACACCGAGAAATCTACAGAAGAACAGAGCAGTCGATAAATGAAGACCTAGAAGAAGGAAGAATGCAGCAGCACACAGCAATACAATGCAAAAAAGGGAAGTCAATGAGGGAAAACTGCACAGAACAATATATAAAGAACAGAGCAGTCGACACACACGAGGGGCACGAGGGTGCAGGAGGCTGGAGAAGGGCACGAGGCAAACACAATCAGGAGTTGCGAGGGACCCCCAGTCAGGGATGCCCTTCTGCGACAAACCATGGATGGAAAGTACGAGGAAATGCAATCAGGAGTTGCGAGGAACACGCGATCAGGGGATTACAAGGAACCAAGCAGTCAGGGATGCACCGCTGTGAGCAAAACATGGTGTAAGTGCGAGGAACCACACGATCAGGATTACAAGTGACCATGCGGACAGGGTGCGTAGGTACAAGTGTGACCAAGGATGGAAGGGCGCTAGGACGCACAACGATCACGGAAGTTTTAGAGGAATTCGCAGAACTCGAGAGAGGCCAAGGATGGCGAGGGCATTTGAGCAAACAGGATCATGGGAATGCGAGGGACCGCGCAAGTCAGGGGACAAGAAAGCACATGCAGAGGCAGCGCAATCGAAGATTATGAGGAGCCACACAAGTAGGGGAGGCAAGGATGGAGGAGACGAGGGTGAGCGCGTAACAACCAGGTATAGAGGGGTGGAGATGGGTATGCATGCAAGGAATGCGAGGGGCAACTCAGGGATAGGGCACAGGGCGGGACAGGATTTTAAAGGCTCGGTAGCATTGACATAACAAACGTGTTACCGCCTGGGTCGTACCCTTACCACCATGGTGTAAACTACGTTTACACCATGGTGGATGGCGGATTTACCGCCCCATTCGAAGGTGAGTGGGGCGGTAAATCCCCATTTCCCATTTTACCCTTCCCCATTCCCATTTTTGCCCCATAGGGCATAATGGGAATGGGGAAAGGCGCTTATTACGCCACCGTAAATTACGGTGGCGTAATTAGCACCAAGGTCCCTTTGCGGCATGGGTTTTAACGCCTGCAAAATAGCAGGCGTTAAAATCACCATCCCGCAAAGGGACCTTGGAATCAGGCGTTAAGGGTCGGCGCCGTAAACCCCTTAACGCCTGGGTCCTAATGAGGGCCATGAAGTTCAAATCCTCGACGTAATTGAAAGGCATGATTTCTACTACATCTGTTTTACAGAAATGTGGCTGTATCTGAACTCTGAATTGAAAGTTGTCTTTGATTTGATTTGCAAATATGCTCTCAATCTTTTGTGTTATAAAGTTATTTACTTACATCATTGGACAGAGCTGTTAACATTGTAGCTTCCACAGCCAATATTAATGTTGTGTTGTATTCTGAAAAGAAACGAAAACAAATCTGTAAATAAAAATGGGGCTGTGATATTCTTTCATTATGTCACTTGATGGCATTCCTCCGGGGGCTCATGTCGAGTGTACACGTGGGTGGACAGAGTCTACCCACGTTTTAATGAGGGTGGACTCAGTTCCCCCCAGCACAATTGAGAAACATTGAGTGTCTTCTTTGAATTAACACCAATACAGGGGCTCAAAACACGGTCTTTACGTTTGCAGGGCGGTAACTGCACCACTGTACTACACAACCTGATGAAAAAATAGCAAACTTCTAAAGGTCACATGACCCATTTAAGAAAATACCCTCTCTTGGTTCTGTTTGAGTGTTGATTTTATGAAAGGCAAGTGCCATTCGTCCTCTGCAATTTGGGTGGTTATGAAAAGCCAATTGAATGCACTGTGCATATTTCATTTTGCCATGCTCATTTCTGACTATGGGCCTCATTATGGGCCTCATTACGACCCAGGCGGTAAGTTACCGCCTGGGCCGTGACTTTACCACCATGGCGTAAACTACGTTTACGCCATGGTGGTTGGCGGACTTACCGCCCCATTCCGAGGTCGGCGGGGCGGTAAGTCCCCAATCCCCATTTACCCTTCCCCATTCCCATTTTTGCCCCATAGGGCATAATGGGAGTGGGGAAGGCGTTAATTACGCCACCGTAAATTACGGTGGCGTAATTAACTCCATGGTCCCTTAGCGCCATGGATTTTAACACCTGCTAAAAGCAGGTGTTAAAAGCGCCATGGCGCTAAGGGACCTCGTAGTTGGCGGTAAGGGGTCGGCGCAGCTAACGCTGGCTAACCCCTTACCGCCAGGGTCGTAATGAGGCCCTATGTCGGATACAATTGCATTTTTTAATGAGTCCTTCAACTTCTTTCTTTTGGACTTGACCCCTGATTCCTCCCCCCACCTAATAACAAAGCAGAAATTGTAAGTGACAGCAGTTAGAGGACTGTGTTTTTAATGAGATATAACATAATGACACCATTACAGTGTTTTGCGATATGTTATTTTTTTTAAAACACATTTTACAGCATGTACTTAAAGCCAGATACTTAAAGCCAGATGCAGATATTTGGCCAGGTCAAGGTCATTGGTAGTCTATGGGAACTGGCTGAGGACTAACGTGTACATTGAAATGGTATCTAGTTTGAGTTGTCTTAGGATATCAGTGCTTACTAGGGAACTGCTAAATTCAGGCACACTATATCCGTAATGTTTGAAATATGTCCATCATATGTTGATGAAATATGTGTTTTATGCCGATAAAAATAGTTGTATACCCAAATGTTTTTTTCAAATATACTAGCATATATAAAATTGAGAAATACACCTATACATTTTATAGAGGCACAGTGCCCTTGACAGGTCAATCCCCAACAGGTGACTTTGGTTACAGCCTAATGCAACATCGACTGACAGCACAGACAAACCTGGTTGGCTGAGGGCTACAGCAGTTCAACGTAGCATATATCCAAACCCACAATCCCGTTGAGCTGACATATGCCAATTTTATGTAAAGGAACGTTCAAAATGTGGAATACACTATAACACAGACATGGTGTGCAAAATCGTAGATATGGCCTTAAAAGCCTAGGCATGGACTGCACATGCATTTCAGACCTGATTTTAGACACAACTTGGATTTTAACAGAGTGGTGTGAGAGAGAGAATACATAATGATGTCATAGAACATTACTTCCCTTCAAGTGAAATGTATGTGACACCTGTAATGAAACCATGTACTGTATGCATGAATGTTGAGATATCCATTGTCACAAGAGATGATGACATGCTTGAGAAATCATTGCTTTTTCAAATGTATTGATTGCACATTTGCAATGCATGCTCCATGTTAATTGTGCGATTCATTTTCATAGACCAGATACATTTAATTTGCAAAACGGTATTCCATACTGTTACAAACACACCCTGAGATAAAAACAAATGAATATGCATGATGAGGTGTTACTGCAATCGGAAAACAAGTATCATTTAACCAAAACACATAGAAAGTATCTAAAACCAGTTAAATTACAACCAGAAGACCTGATTAAACATCTGTATTTCCCACTGGGAAACTGTCTGATGATGATGGCTGCTGGGAAGATCCCTAGGTGCTTGTTAGTAATTGGTCCATCAATGTTGCCACCGTGGTTGTGCTGTTATCGACTAATGGTGCAGAGACAGGGATGATCTGTCCATTGAGGGATAAATGTAAATGATGGGATGTACCCATCGAGTCAAAATGTCTGGCCACCTGGGGAACAAAAATAATGCAAGCTAGGCAAAAACAGCATTTGATGCTTTTAGATGCTTTAAGATTCTGCCTGCAAAATATACAGTGATTTGCACAAAATAAGATATTAGTTAACTGTGTCATGATTTTCATCTGGTGTATTTATTTCCTTCCACATCATGATCTGTCTACCCATATAAAGGAAACATGGATTAATTTTAGTGAATATAAGGACACAGTGACTGGGGGTCCTAAATGGGTTCCATGTGATTTCATCGCCTGCAGTTTCATTGCAGGGTTTTTCACCACAGATTTTTTTTTGAAAAAAATCATAGATTTATTTTTTATTTTTGGGGGGGGGTTACCCCCGCAAACACCCATCCCCTTTAATTATTATTATATCCCCGTACACCCACACCCAATTTATATAATTTTGTAACCCCCCAAAAAAGTAATTGATTTTTTTTAAATGAATTCTGTGGCAAAAAACCCAGCGAAAAAACATCCGGCGATGAAATTACGTCGTACCCCTATATGTGGGCTGGTCATGAAGATATGATAGTTGCTGGATGTCCTCAATTGCTTTGGTTCTTAGATTAGTATTGGACAGTTGCCCCAACATTCACATCCTGCTGCTGTTAAGTTTATTCCCCCTAATCTTTGACATCTTGTTTCTCAGGTGTTTGCATGTCCACATCTGATTCTTCGCCTGTTGTATTGTCATAGCAACTGTTGAAATTTGGAATTAGTGAGCGAGTTATAGAGATCAAAACATGATGCACGACTCTGCATTCTGGCATGTTTTCAGACAAACTTTTCTACTGTCCACACCGTGTTCACCAGACCACACTTAACAATATCTCCACCTCTTACACCATTTCAAGCATACTATACACGTGTCAGCTTCTAGAAAACAGTGTGCTCCCATTGCCTACTCAGTAAACGGTGAATAATATCAGTGCTCTGCTTGGACTTCCAAAAGGGCCAATGACATGTGCTGATAGTTAATCCTCCTCTGGTTGGTTCTGCAATATATATCTATTCAGCACTTCATGACACTAGCTTTTTTTGGTAGTTGTTTGATATGGATAGTGATCGTAGGTAGGAGGAGGTGGTAACATCAGGGGAATGAGATGACAATTTGTACAAGGTGGTATTTAAAGGTGGTGGTGGTACCAGTAGGAGGAAGTAGTGAACATCTGGAGAAGGTTGCAGCACTGGGAGGATTTAGACAGAGTCTCGAAGAAGGGTTATGTAGGCGGTATCTTGGTAATTCAGGTTTGCTTGTTGGGGTATTGTGTTGTATAATATGAGTCTAAATATAGGGAACTGCCTGATGATTGTTCTTATACAATGGTCACTAACAGTGAGCCAAGACTGGATTTAGTACACTCTAGATCATCATTTATGTCCTTGCAGTATTTTATTTACAATATCACATAATGCCATTTTGGATGTATCTCAGTATCCATTTACAATGTGACCAAATACTGTAAGCGACTTCAATTCAACACTACAGCTAAGTCAATGCCTAGTCTGGGATGCTGATGGAAGCCCTTATTGATGTATTTTTATGTCCAGTTCGTTTACTCTGGATGACAACCCTTATATAACACCCCTCTCTTAGAATCCCCCTGAGCCAAGAAGTAGGTTTGTTTTGCAAATTAAAAGGTTTATTTGAAAATTAAACTATATAATATATATATATATATATATATATATATATATATATATATATAATATATATATATATATATATCACACTTTTAAATAAATTAATATTTGATAGCACACTTGTGAGGATGATAGTGATCAACAATGGATAATGTTACAGTGGTACACTCTTTTTGATGGCTTAGAAGTGATATAGAGAGGATAAAGTAGCTGAGAATGCTTTTATGGCT
This sequence comes from Ambystoma mexicanum, assembly GCA_002915635.3. Classification (NCBI taxonomy): domain Eukaryota; kingdom Metazoa; phylum Chordata; class Amphibia; order Caudata; family Ambystomatidae; genus Ambystoma; species Ambystoma mexicanum. The sequence goes on from CM030321.1 coordinate 831,244,552, forward strand.
TCAAGGACAATGCAATGATGAATGAAATGTCAGTACAGAAAATAAACTTGATATGACTTCAACAAAAGACAATGGCCCTCATTACGACCTTGCGGAGAACCATGGTGCTATTAGCACCATTGGCCATGGCGCTAAGTTGCCACTCCGCCATGGTGGTTGGCGGACTTACCGCCCTATTCCGACCTTGGCGGGGCGGTAAGTCCCCAATCCCCATTTACCCTTCCCCATTCCCATTTTTGCCCCATAGGGCATAATGGGAGTGGGGAAGGCGTTAATTACGCCACCGTAAAATTACGGTGGCGTAATTAACAACAAGGTCCCTTAGCGCCATGGATTTTAACACCTGCTAAAAGCAGGTGTTAATCCGCCATGGCGCTAAGGGAACTCGTACTCAGGCGGTAAGGGTCGGCGATGTTTTACGCCGGCGTAAACCCTTACCGCCTGGGTCGTAATGAGGCCCAATGTAATCACTTTTCTTTGACAATTAATCCACCCCCCTTTATGCAAGGTAAAGAGATGGAAGAAAAACACACAGTTCTCAGGAATGCAATCAAATATAATTCAGTATCCCCCTAGCAAGCTTAGAGGAAAACAGGTAGGAGTTTAAACACAGGCAATATACTTTGATGTGGTATGCAAAGAAGTGAGAAATATGCTAAAATGATTTTAATTCCCTCTAGAGGTTCAGGGTGGGTGATAGCTCACTAGTTCAGGATCACTTTAGCAATGCTCTATGAATGATTGTCAGGTTGCAAACGAATTTCAGCAAAGGAAAGCAAGGACAAATCTATTTACACGTGGCTGAAATTAAGCAAAATGTCAAATCGTGGCAAATTTAGTTGCGTGCGTTGAGCGCAATTACGGAGTGAGTATGAGGTCTAGAGCTTGTTGGAAGGCCTAGAATCTCAGCTTCAAGATAAAAGTTAAATCCCGCTTCTATCACAAACAGTTCCGGAGATACGGCCGATTTAGTAAAGGTAGTTTTTCGGATTTGAAATTTGAAAGCTCAGAATGACAGATGACAGTTTTCAGGTTTAAAGATGACAGAATGACACGATTCTAGGAGGCAGTTCTAAATAGGTTAAAATAGTTTGGATTAGATTATTTTAAACTAAGAGATTGGGTTTTGCACAGTTCTGGCGGTACTCACACTATATTTTGGACAGGAATGCGACTTCGCCACGGATCAGGTCAGGATTGGACTGCGGTTCCCTCGCCACGGACGGTCTCTGCCTGGTTCTGCTCACTGGATAATTCTACCCTCTGGGCCAGCTCTGCTAGCGGCACTGCACAGCGGTCTGGATCTCTGGTTCTGACAAAAGTTCTTGGCAAAAATTCAAACAGCTCGCCCGGCTGTTGAATAGTTTGCAAATGATTGGAGGCCTGCTGAAAAATGATTCAGCTTGTGGATTCAGGCCTCTCTGCTACAAATTCTGGAGTTAATTTCTGGTCTCTGGAGATGAATGGATTTGAAGTCTGGATCGCTGGATGTGAAGTCTGAAGTCAAAATGCTCCGCAGAAAGTGAAAAAGAAAAACCCTATCTGGCTTCCAGTGGCTCTTTTTATGTGTTTAGAAAGTGGGTGGGTCGGCTAATTCTGCATGCCCACCCTCTCAAATTATCATTGGCCAGTTCCTCCCTCTCTTCTTGACTGGGGGGAAATGGGTTGTGAGTCAGAGTGATGAGGTAGGTTTATGGTCAGAGGATCCTCCCCTTGTCAAATTGCA